>OW052184.1:37338692-37938692 GCA_932526625.1 Rhingia campestris | reverse complement strand
TAAAAATATTTATAAAAAGTTTTTATGCAAGATTATTGGATATGATAATATGAACATTTCGTCTATACATAATTTTAACCCACGCCCACTTTTTGGGGGCGTTTTCCTACAAAAACCATTTTAATTTTTATAGAAAACCGTTGTTTTTTGACAAACCATAAAAGATTTCGATAAACTGTCCGAACAATAACTTGTGACAAAGTCATTTTCTAAATCTATTACCATTAAGCCCATAAGTTGGAGATATAAATATTAAGGATGGGATGGTATAGGGTATTAAACGATCCGCACAGAGGATTGAAACCTTTTCATATGTTTATACCCTATCCCATAGGGGTATATTAGTTTTGATACATAGTTTGTAACATAGAGAAATTATTTAGCTAGATATACCTTAAAGTATATATATCGACTCAGAAACGCTAGCTGAGTCGGTTTAGCCATGTATGTTCGTTCGTCCGTCCGTACGTAAGTCACCAGTTTTTGAGCCTTAAATTTTGAGCTAGAAGGATGAAATTTGGTACACGTACTGTTGTTGCTCCCAGCAGAACGAGTGTAAAACTTTTGGAAAATCGCAAACTGCCACGCCTTTTTTAAGAAAAACGTTGTATTTTGCAAAAATTTCCATGCAGCGAGTGTCCTTACATTGTGGTTATCTGACATATCATCCAAATAGTAACAACCGTGAAGAAAAGCTAACCTCAAGTCAGGGGGGTCATTCCGTCACTTTGAAAACGATTATCACTCAGGCGGTAGTCGAGACCTCATCAGCAGTCGCTCAATAATCGTCCGTGATTTGACGATTATTGTTAAAGTCAAGCAAATAAAGTGATATCGCCGACAGCAAAAACAAAGTTGTACCGTCGAAATGTTATCGTCAAATGAAAATCACTTTACGGAATGAGGGCTCTGGCTATCGATCAATTTAAAAATATTAAAATATGTAATATTTTTCAATTAAATCTATTCAGTAGTTTTTTTAGAAATAAAACATTTTTTTAACCCTAGAGAGGTAACCATTGTCGATTCGACGAACATCAATTTTTTTTTTCAATTTACTTACTTACTTACTTAAGTGGCGCTACAGTCCGGAATGAACCTGGGCCTCAACCAACATGCCTCTCCAATTAGCCCGGTCCTTAGCTAACTGCCTCCAGTTGCGCACTCCAAGTTGGTTGAGGTCGGTTTCTACTTGTGCGCGCCACTTAAGGCGAGGTCTTCCTCTACTGCTTCCCACGTCTGGCTGGGAATCGAAGACTCTGCGAGCCGGAGTATTGGTGTCCATTCGTTCTACATGTCCTAGCCATCTTAAACGTCCAATGCGGAGTTTTTTTGACCAGGGGCATGTCGCTGTACAGCTCGTATAGTTCGTGGTTGAATCTTCGTCTCCATAGCCCGTCAACGCAAACGGGACCAAGGATTTCTTCATCCGCTTTTGATACGGTCCATGCTTCAGCGCCGTAGAGCAGGACTGGGATGATCAGGATCTTATATTAGTAGTTCGAGTGTGGGCTTTACTACTAAATTGCCTTCTTAGCCCGAAGAAACAGCGATTGGCAAGAGTAATTCTTCGTTTAATTTCTGACGAGATGTTGTTGTCAGAGTTAATAGCGGAGCCGAGGTAGACAAAGTCCCGTACTACCTCAAAGTTATATCTGTCAATGGTGACGTTCTGTCCAATTCGTCGATGTTGTGAGTCCTTTCGTGTTGACAGCATCTACTTAGTCTTACCCTCATTTACTGCTAAACCCATTTTCGCCGCTTCCTTCTCTATACTAGCAAACGTGGCTATGACATCACGTTGAGTCCTACCAATGATGTCAATATCGTCAGCGTATGCTAGTAGTTGCACCGACTTTTGGAAAATTGTGCCTCTGGTGTTGGCTTTGGAGTTTTGCACAATCCTTAATCAGATTAAAAAAGTCACATGACAGCGCATCGCCTTGCCTAAATCCTTTTTTGGTATCGAATGTGTCGGTGAGGTCGTTTCCGACCTTGATGGTGCAGCGAGAATTCTCCATCGTCATCCTACACAAACGGACGAGTTTGGGCGGTATACCAAAACTAGACATGGCTGTGTATAGTTCGTTGGTGGGTATCGATTTGGACTTCTTGGGTTTTTTCCAGGATCTGCCGAAGTTTGAAAACTTGATCGATTGTGGACTTTCCTGGCCTAAAACCACACTGATAAATGCCGATCAGGTTGTTGGTAAACGGTTTCAAGCCTTCACATATTACGGCAGATAAGATCTTGTAAGCGATGTTGAGTAGACTTATGCCTCTGTAGTTGGCGCAGTTCAGAGGGTCATCTTTTTTGTGGATCGGGCAAACGATGCTGAGGTTCCATTCTTCAGGCATATTTTCATCCGACCAGATTTGGGTTATGAGTTGGTGGATGTTACTTACTTCTCTTATCTACTCTCAGCAACAATGACCAGACCGTGGTAAAATATGAGCGGCGGGGGAAGTCCCCGATTGCAATAGCAGCCATCTATATGCCATACGACTCAATGGATGGACCTCCATCTGCCCTAACAGACTCCCTGGTGCAAATGGCCAAATGTAAGAAGTGGGACCTCATAATGGGATGCGATGCCAACTCTCATCACACACAATGGGGCAGTTCAGACACCAACACACGAGGTGAGTCCTTGTTTCAATACATTGTAGACAACAATTTGTTAGTGGCGAACAGGGGTAATGACCCCACCTTTGTCACTAAAAATAGAGAAGAGGTTCTTGACATTACCCTCTTCAACAATTCTGATAAATTCGCTGTGTGCCACTGGAAAGTTTCATCAGAAACATCATACTCTGACCACAGAATAATAGAATTTGAAATAGAGGACGATACTAAACTCCCCCTTCAACATCGAAACCCCAAGAAAGCCAACTGGGACAAGTTCGTTGTGGAAGTAGGGAGACAAAGTAGCGCCCTTCCATTGCATCTGATGGAAACTCCGTTTGAAATCGATGCTGCAGCGGAACTAATAGGCAATATTTTAGTCAAAGCCTATGAAAGGATCTGCCCTCTAAAGACTATAAAACCACAAAGATCACCGACATGGTGGACGAAAGAGCTTCAAAGCATTAGAAGGGAAACCAGGAAAACCTTTAACGCAGCAAGAAGCTCAAATTCGGAAACCGACTGGGATCTTTATAAAAACAATCAGCGCAAATTCAAAAGTGCGGTCAACAGTGCTAAACGCACCTCCTGGCGTAACTTCTGTTGCAGTGTAGAAAGCACTACTGAATCAGCTAGACTTAGAAAAATAATCGCCAAAGAACCGGCTGTGCCAGGTTACCTCAAGCTCCCCAATGGGGACTGGACACAATCCACCCATGAATCTTTAACACATCTACTGGAAACCCACTTTCCAGGATGTGATTCATACTCTGGTAGCACCCCAGACACAACCGTCTATGATTGCAACCCCATAACAGCAGCAATGGAGGATATGGTTAGTGTAGAAAGAATCAATTGGGCAATTGACTCCTTCTCCCCCTATAAATCTCCAGGAGTCGATGGTATTATCCCGATCATGCTACAAAAATCGAAACACCTCGTAACAGCATTCCTACACAAACTGTTTGTTAGTAGTCTAAAATGCGGTTACATCCCTAGGTGCTGGCGGGAAGTAAAGGTAGTCTTTATCCCAAAAGCCGGCAAGCCCAGTCACACGACCGCGAAGGACTTTAGACCAATAAGTCTTACATCCTTCATATTAAAAACATATGAAAAACTAATGGATATCTACATTCGTGACAAACTCGACCCCCAATACATATCCTCGGCACAGCATGCCTACACGAAAGGTAAGGGAGTCGAAACTGCCCTACATGATATCGTTAGTACAATAGAAAAACCTCTTCACGAGAAGGAATATACACTCGCTGCATTTCTCGACATTGAAGGAGCCTTCAATAATGTGAACACAAACGCAGTCGAAAGAAACCTCGCGAAGAACAACGTGGACCAACCTCTAATACATATTATTGGAAGTATGCTCAACCACAGAAATATAAATGCGAATCTGGGAGACACCCATCTCAAAGTAATAGCATCAAGAGGCACACCACAAGGAGGCGTTATCTCACCTCTGTTGTGGAACATAGTCATCAATGAGATACTCATAAAGCTAGAGCGAAATGGGGTAAAAGTCATAGCCTACGCAGACGATGTAGCGATACTAGTTAAAGGGAAATTCCTACCCACTATTAGTGAACTACTCGAGCGGGCATTGAAAACTCTCAACGAGTGGACAAAACAATGTGGTCTTGGCATCAACCCCCAGAAAACGGAACTCGTTCTCTTTACGAACAAGAGGAAGATACCAATATTCGACCTACCGGCTATCGATGGGACTACCCTCAAACTAGCCGATAGTGCAAAGTATCTGGGTGTCATTCTTGATAGAAAACTCAACTGGAACCTAAATGTGCGCGAGCGCATTAAAAAGGCCACAGTCGCTTTCTATACGTGTAATCGAATATTCGGAAAAAACTGGGGTCCGAACCCCAAGATCATCCTATGGATGTACACGGCCATTGTGAGACCTATATTAACATATGGGGGGCTTGTCTGGTGGCAATCCACAAATAAAGTCACCCATCTGAAAAATATGACAAAGGTACAAAGAATAGCATGTGTGGGCGCTACTGGCGCAATGAGAACCACGCCAACAGCGGGACTGGAAACCATCCTTAACCTGCTACCGCTAGACCTTTACATGCAAGAATCTGCAGCCAAAAGTGCTCTAAGAATCAGCCAGCTCAACTGCTGGAAATCGAACTCAGGAGGACATGCCCAAATTCTACACAGATATCTGGGCTCAGCTGTATCCTCTGACTACATGCTGCCTCACCATGACTTTCAAAGACCATTCTCCTGCATCCTCCCAAGCAGAGAGGAGTGGGAGAGGAACGAATTGGGCCCCGAAACCATATCCATCTACACTGATGGTTCAAAAATGGATGTAGGCGTTGGAGCTGGAGTGTTTTCAGAAACACTTAAGCTAAACAGCACCTTTCGTCTCCCTGAGCACAGCAGTGTCTTCCAAGCCGAAATATTGGCAGTGGCAGAGGCAGCCAAAGCGACCTCAATGCTGGCGATACCACCAGATGATATCACCATCTTTATTGACAGTCAGGCTGCAATAAAAGCTATCTCTGCTGTCGAAATAAAATCTCGGCTTGTGAAACGTTGTCGTGAAGAGCTAAAGGTTCTTGGCGTCCAACATAATGTTAAGCTCTGCTGGGTCCCCGGACACAGAGGCATACAGGGCAATGAAATTGCTGACGAACTGGCAAGAAAAGGATCTGCCTCCAGCACTGACCAAGCAGACCAGTCTGTCAAACCACCACTATGCGACCTCAAATCTCAGGTGGGACAGAAAACACTGATCGCTGCCAAAAACAGGTGGAACTCCCTTCCAACCTGTGAAACTTCCAAAAGGATGTGGCCTGAGTATGACAAAGCCAGAACCCATAAACTGCTTCGTAGAAACAGGAAATCTGTCTCTACTTTAGTTGGGATTCTTACTGGACACAACTTACTGAAAAGCCACAAACTGAAAATGCATCTCATAGATGATGACCTCTGTAGAGGCTGCGGTGATGAAGAAATACACGAGGACACCCTCCACTTTCTGTGCCACTGCCCAGGCCTCAGCCAACTAAGAATGAGAACCTTAGGAAAATACTTTTTCCATGACCTCACGGATCTATCCGAAATCCCTCTCCCTAATCTTTTCAGGTTTGCATCAACATCTGGATGGCTAGAAAGAGACTAACAACAATGGACAGTAACGGGACAATGAATGAACCAACCACATAAGTGGACCCCCAACGGGCATCACAATGGGTCTATATTGACCTGAGTGCGATGAGGGAGGACACACACCGTCTGCCTCATCAACCCACCAACCTAACCTACTTACCAAGTCATCTCCGCCGGCCTTATAAAGCTCAGCGGGAAGGCCGTCATTTCCGGCAGCCTTATTAAGCTTGAGTTTAGATATTGCTATCCTCACTTCACTCAGGTCGGGTGGTTGGCAGTTTTCGCTGTCGTTGCCAATATTGAATGGTTCGTTCTGCCTGACGGCGGAATGTTGTTCGTCATCGCCGTTTAAAAGTCTGCAGAAGTGGTTCCTCCATATCCTCAGCATCAACTGTGTCTCAACTACAATATTTCCTTGTTCATCTCGAAAGGATTCTGTTCGAGGCTTGTATCCTTGGCTTTGACGCTTTACACTTTGGTAAAACTTGCGAACATCGTTCCTGGAGTGGCACCTCTCTATATCCTCGATCGCGCGCTTTTCTTGCTCTTTTTTCTTCTTGCTGAAAAGCCGATGTTCTTCCCTTCTTCTTTGCCTATAGAGCTCAATGGCAGCTCTCGTCTTCACCTGCAGCTTAGCCTTGTAGGCCTCGTTCTTGGCTGCGAGCATCTGTCGGCATTCCTCATCAAACCAGGGGTTTCTTGCTGGTGGGCGCGAGAAACCTAGCACATCAGTTGCGTTTGATCTAATGGCCTGTTGGCATCGTTGCCATTGCTCTTCGACATTCGATGCTGGTGGTATGGTGTTAATCGAGAGGTTAAGTGATACGCGTTGTGCGAAGGTCTTGCGATTGCAGTCTTCCGACATTAAATTTTTTCACAGTATTTCTGAATTGTTGTGGCGTGGTGGATATCCGCATTCTTACCTTGGCTGCTACAAGGTTGTGATCCGAGTCGATGTTAGCTCCTCGGAATGTTCGGACATCCAAAATACTGGATGCGTGCCTCTTATCTATCGCAATGTGATCAATTTGGTTGACCGTTCGTTGATCTGGAGACCGCCATGTCCCCTTATGGATATCGAGGTGAGGAAACCGTGTGCTGGCTATAGTGGCATTTCGTTCCGTAGCGAAATCAATTAGCCTAAGTCCGTTACCGGACGTGTTGTCGTGTAGGCTATGTTTTCCGACAATACTTCTAAAGATGTCTTCTCTTCCTACCTTTGCGTTAAAATATCCCAGCACGATTTTAACATCGTACTTCGGTAGTCGCTCATAGGTTTTGTCAAGGAGCTCGTAGAAGCAATCCTTAGCTATATCATCTTTTTCTTCCGTCGGACCGTGAGCGCATATAAGGCTTATGTTTGCGAATATGGCCTTGATGCGGATTGTTACTATGCGTTCGCTAATGTCTTGGAAACATAAGACTTCTTGCCTAAGTCTGGCACTTATAACAAATCCGCATCCGAATAGTCGCTGTTTCTGCTCACTATAACACGGTCCGTAGTAGATGTCACAGTTTTTCATCCTCTTTTTGCCCGGCCCATCCCATGCTGAGGCATAATTAAGGTTCTATGCAGTTAATGTGAAGAATTGTCTCATCCTTTAGCTCTTGAATTGTTGCTGGATTATCGACGTACAGTTTTTCTTTTAAATAACCCCAAAGCCAGAAGTCCAACGGTGTCAAATCACATGAACTTGGCGGCCAATTGACATCGCCACCACGTGAGATAACACGGCCATTGAATTTGTCGCCCAAAAGAGCCATTGTTTCGTTAGGTGTGTAGCAAGTGGCACCGTCCTGTGGAAACCACATATCGTCCACATTCATGTCTTCCAATTCATGCCATAAAAAGTTCGTTCATGCTTACAAAGTTCCATTGACTCAATAACTGAAGTCTGCTGACTATGTGCAGCGCAAAGAAAGTTCATTATATGGATTTTGGAACATCAACAAGTGGATGCTGATTTTTCGATCAAAATAATCTTCAGTGATGATCGTCAAAATTGTTGCTTGGGGTTCAGAAAACCCACGCGTGACAATTTGGTAAGGATTTTGGGCTGGAGGCAATTAACAATTAATTGTGTTCGTTGTCGTGACATGACGACTCAGTTTTAAGTCCCTAAATTGCATGATTTGGATTTGACCAACATGTGGTTTGAACAAGATGGTTCCACATGCCATACAGCCAGAGAAACAATTCAATCACTGCATGAGTTTCCTAATCGTGTAATCGGCCATTTTTTGCAAAAAGAGTTGGCCAATGACCACCAACGCCTTGAAAGAGGAAGTTGGGCGATGCATTATTGAAATTCAATTTCAATAAAAGAGTTCGTACTTGCCAGCAAAGCCGTGGCGGCCTTTTATCCGATGTGCTATTCATAGCCTTAATCTGTATAATCTATGAATCAATAAAAATTTAAACATTCTAATAAACGGTCTTTATTTTTATCAAATTACATTTTGCGTGATTTATGGGTCACCCTTTATTTTACACTGTGCGAATACATACTTCGACGTGCTCAGTGGCGCGATGTTTGGTGCGATTAACAGCGCGCCGCTTAGAAGGTCTGGGTTCGATTAACAGCCTTAGCAACACCAATATGATTTTTCACTGGTCTTCCTCTAGTGATGATCTGACAAATCATTCGAGTAGTATCAATTGTCAAGAAAAGCTTATCTCAACTTATCCGTTCGGAGTCGGCATAAAGTACACACGCACACATAAATGGTTGTGAGAAAGCTTGGCCCTGGGTACTAGCGAGCCTGTATGTATCTGTATCTGTATTTGTATGTACTAACTTTCATTCAAATCTTGAGAAATCAGTCATTTTCAAAAGTACAATTATGTGCATTTTCAGCGAAACAATGCTAATGCTATTTTTTTTTAGGCACTTTTAGAAGCTTAGATGTTCATTTTTATAAAAATCTGTAAACCCATTATCTAGATAATCGTGTTTAAAGAAAACCATTATATGGACGGTACTGTTAATTTAATTTGCTAGATGTGCAATTCCAAAAACCAACAACACACAAACTCGAAATGTCAGTCGGCCGATTAGTTCTGGCTCTAGTATCAATAACATAATCGAGATCACAGAATCCAGACTCCAGATGTCAGACATAACATAATCGAGATCACAGATTCCAGACTACATATGCCAGAAACTACTTTTCCGAACTCAGGGTACCTTAAAGTGTTCGAATTTTACATAGCGTTATCACAAGAACAACTTCTGCGGACTGTTAAACGGTGATGTCAAACCATCTTCTGTTGTCTGGATGCCGGAAATGACGGCCTTCTCGTCTAGCTTTATAAATCCGGTTGGATGATTTGGTAAGTAACATTCACCAACTCATAAGCTAAATTTGTTCAGCTGAAAGTATGCCTAAAGAATTGAAGTCACGTTTGCCGGATCCACATAAATGAAGACCCTATGAACTGCGCCAACTACAGAGCCATAAGTCACAGCATTGCCTATAAAATCCTATGTTCCGTAACAGGTGACCACCTGAAACCGTCTGTCAACAACCTGAGTGATTTTAGGCCAAGAAAATCCATAACCGATCAAAGCTTTACACCTCGGCAGATCCTGGAAAAAAAAACCAAGATGTCCAAATCGATCTCAACCACCTATTCGTTGATTTTAAACCCGAATAGGACAGCAAACTCGTCCGTCTGTGCAGGATGACAATGACAATCGATACTAAATTAGGCAAGGCGACACACTGTGCCGTGACTTCTTTAACATCCTTTTTGAAAGGATTGATTGAGCTTACACCAGAGGCACAATCTTCCATAAATCGGTGCAACTTCTAGCATATCATTGACATCATTGGTATTCGGGTTAAGAACGCAATTTGGAAGTAAAGCTCTTATTCGAAGTATTTTTTTTTTTAAATTCTGACCTGCCTAAGCAGTAATATACACATCGACCTAAAAGATCTATTGTGCTTGCCGTCAGATGTTTTTTAGGTTAGTAGCGCTTCTACTTTCCTAATGTAGCTGATAATACTTTCAGCCGAAGATTTCCTCAGTTCTTCGGGACTTAAAAATTCCCTGAAGAAAGATTCCCTTCTCATACCGTAAAGGGCCGGGCATTCACAAATGATATGCTCGGCTGTTTCGTCTTCTTCTAGACATAGTCTGCACTCCGGTGAGTCGACTAGACGCATTTTATTTAGGTAATATCGCAGACCGTGATGACCAGTTAGGTAGCCTACTAAGTTTTTGATATCGTGCCTGCGAAGATTAAGTATCTTATTGGCATCTGATTTGAAGGGCTGAATAGCTCTTTTGGCCTGTCTTAGGCCTGGGATGTTTCTCCAGTATGAAACACATTTGTTTTGTTCCCAGTTTTTTATGACCAGATTTATGGCTGATTTGGGGATTGCACAGAAGGGTTCAGGTCCAATGAAGGGGGTTTCCGAACCTTTTCTGGCTAGTTTATCAGCTTTTTCGTTACTTTCAATCCCCTTATGTCCGGGGACCCACCATAGTCTGGTTTTGTTCCTGGAACTGAGTGTTTGGATGGAGTTGAAGCAGTGTAGTACTGATTTGGAGTCAATGATGTGTGAGCTAAGGGCTTTTATAGCTGCTTGACTGTCCGTGAATATATGGATGTTTGCGCCTTTAATAACTGAGTTGTGTATTAGGTTTGTGCATTCTTTTATGGCATGGAGCTCAGCTTGGAATACACTAGGGTTTTTTCCCATAGGTATAGAGATGTTTTTATTTGGTCCATGTATGCCAGCTCCTACCCCTGAGTCCATTTTAGAACCATCCGTATACCACCTAAGGCCGTTTAGGCAGTTTGGTGGGTTGTTGCTACACCATGCTTCTCTGGTTGTGATCTCCGTTGAGAATCTTTTGTCGGAGCATAGTGTCTTTGGTAAGCGGCCTGTAACCGCACAGATCATGTCAAGTTCTGGAAGTTCGGATAGAAGGTCACTTAAGTAAGTAAGCGTCACTATTTTGGCCTTTTGTAAATCGGTGTATAAATGCTCTGAATTGGCGTTTCAAAACCATGCATACTCAAGTAAATCAGATAATAAATGTCAAAGTTATTCAATGTTCACATATCGATATAAAATATGGCGCATCCTCTACTTAATATAATAAATATCTAAATTAGTTCTCAATACGAACTTCATGTCATAACTAATCAACCCTTAGGGTATGAAAAAGATTCAATTCCGACGAAATCAATGATGCACCAGAAACATTCACCACAAATATCTATCAATGCTTCGACTGGGAAAGGATTTTTTTTATATCTAAATGTGATAGATGATAAATCATTGGCTTTATGACTTGGCATTCAGTGGAACCAATTGTAATTTTGTGATACGATCCTTGTTACATTTTCCACGGTTATTATGTACACATCCATTTTAATTTTTGGAAAACAATTTTTTTTGACATTACCTAATGTCCCTTAAACATTAGGAGTGCAGTACGATTCATAAATCATCTCTCCCTTATAAATCCCTATTTCCATTACTCAACACAAAACCGGAAATAATTAAAAAAAAAAAAAACACCATTGACTCACCTTAACTTCCAAATATATGAACTGTCCGCGATTTTTCGAACCTGAAAAGGAAACGGAAAGAACACCATAAAATATGTTAATTACATGTTCCAAAAAAGGAAAAACAAACAAACAAACGAAAATATCTTCAAATGCACCCCCCACCACCGAAAAAAGTACCGTTCAAGCACTCTTCCCATCATTATGACGCCCTCATCATTAAATGTTAATCAAACAGTTTTTTCGTGCTTCCACAAAAATATATTCAATTGGAGGTCACCACCCTCTATTCGAAGAAGGGAAGCAAACCACCCTTACTAATAATTTTCAACTTCATTGGCAAAGACATTGTCATACCCGTCGTCGTCCTTATGATCATAGTTATTGTTTTCGTCATCTTCATCGGCGGCATGTCGCCCAGTCTTACTAATCGCTATCACATGACTTGACTTAAGGAAAGGCAAACACCAAACCCGGCCGTCAGTCGTTGCGCAAACAAGGGCGCAACGTGAGCAACAGCAGGGGTGCGGTATGATTTCATGAAAAATTATTTAATTCACAGGGGATGATGTTTATTTTTTGTTCGATTTATTTTTGGTTTCATTATTTTTTTTAGGGCCGGTTACACTTGACACAACGACAATGGTCATTGAATTTTGAAATATCCCAAATGGGGTGCGGACGGATTATTTTTTGTACAGCAAGGAAGTTTCTACTTGTTGACCCTTAGTGGTGATTATTTATTTTTTTTTTTGACGGACACATTTGGAAGTGACGGGATAATTATTATGTAGATGTTTGATGAGGTGTCATGGAATAATGAGCAGAGTTATTTCAAAAAATTGCATAGTGGGGTATACATTTCTTAAAAAAAAAAAACATATGAGAAGGCTACAATCCGCTGTGCGGATCGTTTAATACCCTATCCCATCCCATCCTTAAAATAAATATCACCAAAATGTGGTCTTTATGGTCATAAAGTATTGAAAATGACGTTGTTACAACATATTGTTCCGAAGGTTTATCAAATTCTTTTATGGTTCGACAAAAAAACAACGTTTTTCTATTTCATATGCCTTGGGGTAGGGCATACAAATGGTTTTTGTAAGAAAACGCCCTCAAAAAGTGGGTGTGGGTTAAAATGGTCTATTGACGAAATGTTGGTATTAATACTGCCAATGATTGTGCATCAAATTTTTTTTCGAAAATTTTAAAATTTGACCAGGAAATATTTTTTATAAAAAACGCCCCCAAAAAGTGGGCGTGGCAAAAAACTTTATATTGACGAAATATAGATATTACGATTCTCTAAATATGCTGCTCAGACACTTTTATAAAATTCTTTACAGTTTGGCCAAAAAAAAAACGTTTTCCTAAAAAGGGGGCGTGGCAGTGGTCGGATTTTAAAATTTTTACACTTGTTCTGGTGACGGACGGACGGACAGACATGGCTAATTCGACTCAACTAGCGATTCTGAGTCGATCCATATACTTTGAGGTATATGTAGCAAAATTATTTCTCTATGTTACGAACTATGTATCAAAACTAAAATACCCATATGGGATACGGTAAAAACAACAAAAGTAGTATAAATCGATATCAATACCGATTCGTTAGCACATACCTACTTCCATAAAACTATCTAACCAAAATGAATTGCTGATGACATTGTCTAAATTGCCAAGAAAAAAAATACAAATACATACAAATTTTTGGTGCAACAGGCTCGTTAGTGCGTTTTCTTACAACCAATTTAGTCACCAAAAACTGGGTTACCATATCACGATAACGAGCACCATTATTTGTTTCTGACTGAAGAGTCGCATTTTCGAAGAAGAATCGTCTGATAATGCCTCCAGCCTAAAATCCGCACCAAACAGTCACGCGCTGTGGATTCATTTGTTTCTCAACAATGACTCGTAGGTTTTCTGAACCTGAAGTGTGACAACTTTGACGATTAAGGAAGCCATGAAAATGAAAATGAGCATCATCACTGAAGATGATGACAACAATCAGAATCCACTTGTTGTTTATGTTCCGAAATCCATTCAAAGAACTTTCATCGCGCTGCATGGTCAGTAGTCTTCAGTTTTTGAGTCTTTTGAACTTTGTAAGCATGCAGTTTCAAGTCTTTTCTCTCTTCTCTTCCTCTCTTCCTCAACGAAGACAACCGAACGTGGAACGTTATCATCAACCAGACGCCATCAGCTGTTCGCAACCACCAAACACACGGAGGACTACTACTCACCAAACAACAGGTTTGATCGGAACAAACAGCAATCTTTTTTCCATGGAGGAGCTGAATGTTTTAATAATGGAAATGATTACCAAATTGTCAGTATGTAAAACTAAAAGCGACCAATTTAAAGTTATTGCACAATTAGCAACAAAATTTTTGTATTCTAATGATGATAAGTAATAATACGGTAGATAGTAATTTAAATATTGTAACATGGAATGCTAGGGGAATTCGAAATAAACGCGCAGAATTCACAAACTTTTTGAATTTAAAAAACGTTGACATAGCTTTAGTCACCGAAACATGGTTAAAGCAAGATCATAAACTATCAACACCAAATTTCAAATGCTATCGAGTGGATAGAACTACTAGACCTGGTGGAGGTGTTGTTGTGAGCTTAGGATGGGCCACAGGGGCATCTTCAGTGCAAGTGAGGTAGGCGCGGCACGCTCGCGGTTGCTCGGCTAAGCTCGTCGGACGGGGAAGTTCTTGCCATCCCACCATGCACCACCTGCTCAACAAACTTTTTATATCGTGCCTAAATCAAAAGAAAAGAAAGCAAGAGGAAAGAAAGCTACGTTAACTAGACCACGGACAGACTAAGGGACGAGAAATAGAAGAAAGAAAAAAGGAGGAAAAGAGGAAAAGAAGAACCGCTCAATGACCTTGATCCCCTATGAAGGACAAAGCCTGGGAAAACCACGCGAAACTAAACCTAAGCTAAACTAGACCTAAACTAAACTTAAATCTGAAAAATAAACCCTATATCTAAAAATAAAACTACGCTAAAATACCCTAATACGCTAAAAGATTTCCCAAAATTGATCCTCCATAGTAGGCTCGCTGGATGACGATCTGAAATACGCCAGATGTTATGGCAAAATTGGCCTGCCCACCCCTCGTGTCGAAACACGACCGTCGCTATCACCCTGACCGATACTACGGGTGATAGCCCCTTGAGGCTCCTTCCAGTTACATCCTTTTATGTATAGTAGTCGTCAAGTCATGTCGTCGTCGTTTGTTAAAGTCGCGTTAAGTCATAGTCAACCTGTAAAGAGACGGCCTTCCCAGAAAATCACACACCAAAATTAAGTTAACCTAGCACATGATTACCATGGTTAAAAATGGAGAGAAAGAAGATAGAGATACATTTGTATCCACACCCATCTAGTGCCAGTTTATTGAAAAGATGAAAAATTTAAAACTACGTTAAAAAAAAGGAAATTCAAAAATAAAAAAAAAATACTAAAAATAAAAAGGAAATTTAAACTAATCTTAAACTAAAATTAAATAAAATATGTGTTTTTCTGTTTTTTTTTGTCTTACCAAAAGGAATATTTTTAATTTAATAATTCAACTTTCAGTACTCACGATTCTTACAGTCCTCCGAAGTCCTGCCGGCAGCACCAAAAGAAGACTTCTGAAGCGGAATTACTCGTCGCTTCTCTGAAAACCCGCTCCAAAAATATTTCTTTTCCTGAGAAACACCAAAAAAAACACACTACTGCCCTAACCTTACGTTACGTTAAATTAATTAAAAAAAAAAATTCAAAACTAAATTTAAAATAATAAAAAAAACTGGCACTTCAAAAATTTGTATATTTGTTTCCTTTGTTGCTGCTGCTGCTGTAGTTGTTGTTGGTGTCGGAGCTGGGGTTACTGTCCCACGAATTACGTCAATGGGACGCTGGATTTTTCACTTGGACCGTCACCAATGGTGTGTTCCTCGTTGTAATCACCCACTTCTTGGCGAGAACGGTTCCAAGGCGTTGAACTAGGACTGGTGGTCGTCGAGGGCACGGTGGCCAAGAAGGGTCTTCCGCCGATGGAAACCGTTGATAGCGGTTGGTAGCGGTCGAGGGCAATTGGTAGCGCCGCCGTTAATTTTATCGGCTTCTCAAACGGTCCTCGGACTTACGTCACCCTTCTTGCACCAGAAATTGTAGCGTAGCACAGCTGCACTGAAATCGCCGGCTCACAAATGCGAAGCTCGGCTAAACACAACACTTTAGCACTTTCGAGATTTATTCAAAATTAAACGTAACCTACCTCAGCAACGAAATTATGGCCCTTGAACTGCCTACGCCTTCCTCAAATTCCACCAGTATTTAAATAAAGTCTAGGAGAATGGTATCATAATTAGCACTTTTTCCCAACGGCTAAAATTCAAATAAAATTTAACTCACCCAGAAATATATATACTCCCAGTATAAAAAAATGGCTTTCCTTGAGTGCACTTGCACAGTACTTTTTCGTACAGAAAAAAAATTGCGAACACTCACAAAAATTCAAGCTTTTAAGTCACGTCTACTCTCAGTCGGATTCGCTTGAAAGTGAACTTGAGCGGGATCGTCAAAGTAAAATTTTAATCCACCAATTTCCCCTGCCTTTGTTTCTTCCACCTTTCCTATCATTGTCTCTGTTATATTTCCCTATTTTTGTAATGTCGAGTACGTTTGGTCTTATCTAATTTGCTCATTTAAAGTTTTCTGTTATAATAACATTCATTTTTTTGTTATTGGAATGAGTCCGGAGGGGTGATTATTTCACATTCTCTATTCTTATACTAATGTTACTAAAGTCAATACATATAAATATCCTCTCAATTCCAAACATAATTATGACAATCATTTCATCTTACGAACTAAATACATAACATAAACATAAGACATAAAACACGACCTTATCGACAAATAGTGTGTTGATCATACATATTAGTGTGGAACGCGCTCCACAATTGCATTCCAGAAGTGCATTCCAGGATGGCCTTCCACTAAAGTCGAAATGTCAACACAAAACCAAAACAAAACAAACTGCCTTTGCAATTATGCACATTGTGCTGCAAAAAGTTTGAAGATTAATAATAATCAACAAGTAAAATAGACGAGGACATGGACGAGGACAAGGAATAAAAAGGAACACGGAAGGAAATATCAGGTAAGAAGGGATTTCATCTTATTGGAGATCTCTAATTGTGTGAAACAAAATTTTTGTTTCCCGATTAGAAATCTCCAGTCGGATTATTTTGATTTCGGGGTTGTTAATTTTTTTTTTTTTTTAGGTACACATGTTATGCTGGATATGGAACAGGATCGGATATCGAGTTGGATATTGCGCGTGTGACGGAGGATATATTTTAAGTGACACAGGGGTTGTAAGTGTTTTTAATATCAGTGTTTAGTAGGGGGTAGATGTATTTAGTATAGGTTGTTAGAGTGTGATGGGAGGGGGTGGATTGGGTATAGTGGGTAGGATTAAGTTGTTGTTTTTTTTTTTTTGTTTTTAAAAGTGTCGCAAGGCTGCCGTAACAGTGTAGCTATTCTTGTCAGAAGATCGATTCAACATACGCTCTTACCAATCTCTAGAACACAATTGGTAGAAAACATAGACATAAAAGTGAAATTAAATAATCAAAGAACTATTAAAATTTTCTGTGTCTACTTTCCTGGTGGCACTGTATCAGATTTAAAGAAGAATAGTTTGAGAAATGATTTGCGTAAACTTTTTTCTTGGCATGACGATTTCCTAATCGGAGGTGATTTTAACTGCAGACACAGGGATTGGGGTTGTGCGCGAGCTAATACTTGGGGTAATTTGCTTGCTAATCTTTCTGTTTCCTTACCCATTAGCATATTGTTTCCGTGTAGTCCAACGTTTGTACCTGCAGGATCACGCGGTTGTCCATCTGTGCTTGATATATTTGTTACTAACTGTCCTAATTATGTAACCAAACCTGTCATTTTTAATGATCTGAATTCAGACCATAACCCAGTATTGTGCAATCTTCTTTTGAATGGAGCAAAACAGTTTCAATATATCTATGATATGAAAAACGCCAACTGGACTCGTTATAGAAGAAGAGTAAATCAAAAGCTTCGACATGTTAATACTGAGTTAGATCAAATAACATGTAAGCAAGATGTTGACTCTCTCGTTAACACTTTTACTAAACACATCTTGGATTCTGCTGACGAAAGTATACCAAAGGTAGTTAAAAACAATAATTGTTTCAAGCTCCCATTGCATATTTTAAATCTTATTAAGATAAGAAATATGTATAGGAGAAATTGGCAGAGGTATAGGCAACCCTCTCTTAAAAACCAGATGAAATACCTAAGCAGCGTAATTAACAGTCAAATTTTACAATTGCGAAATGATTCCTGGAGTAAGAAGCTTCAAGATTTAGACAAGAATTCGATGCCATTTTGGAACATGGTAAAAATAGTCCGAAATAAGAATAGGCATATCCCATTCCTCAAGGAACTTTCGAATATTTATTTTACGGACAGTGAAAAAGCCAATGCTCTAGCCTTAACTTTCGAGCGTAATCATTGCATATCGCAACATTTGGGTGATGCATATACAAACACTGTGGTTGGCAGTTCAGTTGAAAGACTAAGAACAATGAACATAAATACACCTGTAGATGCTTACGTAAACGAAGAAGACATCTTGTTTTTTATAAATAATCTGGTAATTAGAAAGACTGGAGGATTAGATCATGTAAGAAATATCTACCTTAAGGAAATACCTAAAAAACGGATCAAAGTGATGGCGTATATTGTTAACGCCTGCCTTAAGATGCAGTACTTTCCAATCAAATGGAAGCTTGCCAAAGTCTCACCCATATTAAAAGCGGGTAAGGCAGCTGTTAATCCGGGTAGTTATAGACCAATAAGCCTACTTAGTAGCCTAAGTAAGATTTGTGAAAAAATTCTAAAAGAAAAGATTATGAAATTTATTGATGATAACCATATCTTTCCAGATGAGCAGTTCGGTTTTAGACGCTACCACAACACTGCCTTTCAAGTACAAAGAATTTATAATCAAAATAAAAGTAACCGGTCGATAGGAAAATCGACTGGCATGATTTTACTTGATATGGAAAAGGCCTTTGACTGTGTTTGGCATAATGGATTGATATATAAAATGATATATCTACACTTCCCTCCATATCTGTGCAATATAATCTTAAGTTTTCTGTCTGATCGTCGTTCTCAAGTGCATGTCAATAGTGGTGTATCTAATGTAATTTACTTGAAGTCTGGAGTACCTCAAGGTTCCCTATTGGGGCCCATTCTCTATAATTTATATACCTCAGACCTTCCAGATCTGCCTGAATGTGGATTAGCTGTTTTTGCTGATGACACAGCTGTAGTTTCATCCCATGATTTTGCTCTTAATATTAAGATCAATCTAAAATATGCGATGGAAATAACGGGTGATTTTTTAGCTGGTTTGATTTTGGCAACACTGGTTTTGACAGCTGACGTGTGTTTATTACCTTGTGTCACTGTCAAACAGCTTCAGTTTGGTTTGCAATTTAACCATGGATCGTCTTACAAATGAACAACGCTTGCAAATTATTGAATTTTACTATCAAAATTCGTGCTCGGTTCGAAATGTTCATCGCGCGCTGCTTCCATTTTATGATCGGCATTCTCGACCTTCTGAGCAGTCTATTCGGAAGATTGTGACCAAATTTCGCACCAAATTTACTTTGTTGACATTAAACCACCAACACGTTTACGTACTGTGCGTAGTGAAGAAAATATTGCGGCCGTATCAGCTAGTGTGACAGAAGACCGCGAAATGTCGATTCGGCGCCGTTCCCAGCAGTTAGGCCTTTGTTACAGCACTACGTGGAAAATTTTGCGGAAGGATTTGGGCGTAAAGCCTTTTAAGCTACAGCTGGTGCAAGAACTAAAGCCAGCCGACCTACCACAACGCCGAATTTTTGGTGAATGGGCTCTTGGAGAGCTGGCCGAGGATCCGCTTTTTTATCGAAAAATTGTGTTCAGCGATGAGGCTCATTTTTGGTTGAATGGGTACGTAAATAAGCAAAATTGCCGCATTTGGAGTGAAGATAAGCCAGAAGCATTGCAACAGCTACCAATGCATCCCGAAAAAGCCACTGTTTGGTGCGGTTTATGGGCCGGCGGCATTATTGGGCCATATTTCTTCAAAGATGATGCGAATCGCAGCGTTACTGTCAATGGTGAACGCTACCGAGCGATGATAACAAACTTTTTTTTTGCCCGAAATGGAAGTTCTTGACTTGCATGATATGTGGTTTCAACAAGACGGTGCCACATGCCACACAGCACGCGAAACAATGGCGCAATTGCGAGGCGAGTTTGGTGAACAGTTAATTTCACGTTTCGGGCCGGTCAATTGGCCGCCTAGATCGTGCGATTTGACACCATTAGATTATTTTTTGTGGGGGTATGTCAAGGCTAATGTCTATGGGGACAAGCCCGCTTCGATTGACGCACTGGAAGCCAACATCCATGCATTCATTCGTGAGATACCGGCCGATATGTGTGAAAGAGTATGCCAAAATTGGACTCAGCGGATGGGCTACCTGAGACGCAGCCGCGGTCAACATTTGCATGAAATTATCTTTAAACATTAAATTGCAAGGTTCAAACTATCGATTCAAATAAATATTTCATTCATTTTTTCGAATTTTTTGTGTTTTTTTTTTTAAAAAAAAGTTCTAAACCTCTTAAAAAATCACCCGTTACTAGAAACGCATTAAATGGAAGATCCAATTAAACAAGGACAAACTACAAGCTATCTTTTTCACTAGAAAAAGAAAAGCTTGTTTTTTGCCTTCCTCTAACTTACAGATTAATGGAACAAATGTAAAGTTTCAGAATTCTGTAAAATATCTAGGTATACATCTTGATTCCAAGTTAACATTCCAGGAACACATCTCACAGACAGTGAATAAGGTTAATATAGCAACGAGAGTCCTTTACCCATTTATCAATAGGAGATCATTATTACTTTCTCTGTCAAACAAAATAATAATTTTTAAAGTTATATTTCAAGCTATTCTTCTTTATGGCTGTCCAGTATGGGGAAACTCCGCCCTTTGCCACATAAAAAAACTACAAGTACCTCAGAATAGAGTTCTAAAGTTAATGTTAAATTTACCATGGGATTATCCTACTCTACACATTCATAAAAGAGCGGGTGTTGAATTAGTATCTGAAAGAATATCCAAAATCACTAAAAAGTTTGTGAATTCTTGCGCTTTTGCTGACAATCCCTTAGTTAATAATCTGTTCGCAACAACTAGTCAAAATATATGATTTATTTATTTATTTATTAACTTGTTTATTTATTTATTTTTTTTTTGTTGTTTTTCTTTAATCAATATATAATGGGTGATTTTTTAAGAGGTTTAGAACTTTTTTAAAAAAAAAAAACACAAAAATTCGAAATAATGAATGAAATATTTATTTGAATCGATAGTTTGAACCTTGCAATTTAATGTTTAAAGATAATTTCATGCAAATGTTGACCGCGGCTGCGTCTCAGGTAGCCCATGCGCTGAGTCCAATTTTGGCATACTCTTTCACACATATCGGCCGGTATCTCACGAATGAATGCATGGATGTTGGCTTCCAGTGCGTCAATCGAAGCGGGCTTGTCCCTATAGACATTAGCCTTGACATACCCCCACAAAAAAAAAATCTAATGGTGTCAAATCGCACGATCTAGGCGGCCAATTGACCGGCCCGAAACGTGAAATTAACTGTTCACCAAACTCGCCTCGCAATTGCGCCATTGTTTCGCGTGCTGTGTGGCATGTGGCACCGTCTTGTTGAAACCACATATCATGCAAGTCAAGAACTTCCATTTCGGGCAAAAAAAAGTTTGTTATCATCGCTCGGTAGCGTTCACCATTGACAGTAACGCTGCGATTCGCATCATCTTTGAAGAAATATGGCCCAATAATGCCGCCGGCCCATAAACCGCACCAAACAGTGGCTTTTTCGGGATGCATTGGTAGCTGTTGCAATGCTTCTGGCTGATCTTCACTCCAAATGCGGCAATTTTGCTTATTTACGTACCCATTCAACCAAAAATGAGCCTCATCGCTGAACACAATTTTTCGATAAAAAAGCGGATCCTCGGCCAGCTTTCCAAGAGCCCATTCACCAAAAATTCGGCGTTGTGGTAGGTCGGCTGGCTTTAGTTCTTGCACTTGGGCTTTACGCCCAAATCCTTCCGCAAAATTTTCCACGTAGTGCTGTAACAAAGGCCTAACTGCTGGGAACGGCGCCGAATCGACATTTCGCGGTCTTCTGTCACACTAGCTGATACGGCCGCAATATTTTCTTCACTACGCACAGTACGTAAACGTGTTGGTGGTTTAATGTCCAACAAAGTAAATTTGGTGCGAAATTTGGTCACAATCTTCCGAATAGACTGCTCAGAAGGTCGAGAATGCCGATCATAAAATGGAAGCAGCGCGCGATGAACATTTCGAACCGAGCACGAATTTTGATAGTAAAATTCAATAATTTGCAAGCGTTGTTCATTTGTAAGACGATCCATGGTTAAATTGCAAACCAAACTGAAGCTGTTTGACAGTGACACAAGGTACTAAACACACGTCAGCTGTCAAAACCAGTGTTGCCAAAACCTAACCAGCTAAAAAATCACCCGTTATAAAAATGGATCTTGGTTTGTTCGGATGCTTAAAACTCGAAAACGACTAGACCAAATTGGATACTTCCTCTGCGGATTTGTTCGTAATTGCTCCGCGAAGGTTTAGGAAAAAAAAAAAGGTGGCGCTGTAGGCGGTCATTCCATTTGATAATGGCAAAACAACGTTTGACGGGCCAGCTTGTTATTTATATAATTGTTTACTTACATATTTGTTTATTTATTTATATATCCATTTAGCTATTTATTTATTTGATTGTATTTATTTATTTGTATATGTATATTTATTTATGTTTGCATATTTATTTATTTATATATTTATTTATTTATTTATTTATTTATTTATTAACTTGTTAGTTTATTTATTTATTTATTTACTTTGTTTTTTTGATGTATTTGTATTTATTTATTTATTAACTTTCTGTTTTGACTTATATTGAAGGTTTTTGTCGTGTTTCCTTCAAAACTCCTATTCTTCTCTAGTTAATATTTTTATTTTTTCAATTTTGTAATAACTTCTCAGAAGAAAGATATATTCTGAACATATCAAATCTCTGTTATTAATATTATATTGTGCAATAACAAAGCCATTGTAAAATTATAACGAAATAAAGCTATCTATCTAAGTCTTTTGTGGGAATTCACTGTAGAGAGCTTCTCGAAATGCCCAATTCATGACTACGGTGTCGAATTGATGTTCCTGGACTGTCAGCAATACTCTCGCGAACTGCTTCGATGTTTTCTGTTGAACCACTTGACACCCAGAGTGTCTTAGATCACTAATTAATCCAGTCTCCCTGAATTTTTCAGTTATTCCCTTCACAGCTGATGGTTTTAAGTCACTATGATGGCCATATTTTGTACGAATATTGTGGACTGTTACTAGCTGACAAACCTTCACTATTTGCCCTATCATTACGTTGAATGGTACACTCTGGCATCACACGACATGTCAAAAAAACATCTCAACAGCGAGCTGGACAATCTTCTTGACTACAGCTTACAGCTCCTTATTATAAATGACAAAGAAGGGACATATTATACGTACACACCAACTTAATACATCCTCTGGGATGGGGTACAAAAATATGCTTCTCATTCAGAATTTGCTTGATGACAGAAAAGTTTCTATTACCAAAAGGTTGGCCTGTGAGTTGATCATAAAACTCACCACCACCCAGTCAGGACTCCTTCAATATAAACAGACTTTAGCTGAGTGATGTTATTGTGTTCCCCTAACAAACAACAAGCGTGCCTAATATACCAATTCTCAAGTAATAAATGCCGCCTCGAAACTTTTCCAAGATAAAGTAACTAAACTCCCATAAAAAATCCAATAAAACGATCTCAAAACAGGATGCGACCGAATCAATGTCAAAACTTAAACTATCATCACATACTAACCAAAAACTCTTGCTTCCTATACGAGCGTGTGTGTATATGCCGAAGGCCATAAACATGATTTTTCCAAATTAAGGTGATTCTGGGGGCACTGGGGCTACACAGCATATACTATCCATCCATCCAACCCTTGTTCAAGCGCACATGTGTGCCGTTTTGTTCCGTTTTATGAACTCAAGACGCACACACGGAATGCCTGGTCTGGTGGTGATTAAACTCGTTGAAGACACATTACGATCACAACCAGCGCGGCATGGCGTCAACGAGAACACATACGACTCGAACGGCTGCATATGGTATCTCCGCCCTCCCGCATGTGTGTGTAGTACCGCAAAAACAAAAAAAAAGGATTTATTGTACGAGATAATCACATAAATTGTGTTAGTTTGCCGGTTTGTGTGCCGCACTGTTGATGGACGTGTTGATGTTAGTTCAGATGCAACCCATAATCAGCGATGCCGGCACCCGGGAACAACAACAGACCCGACATTGCAATCTCATTTTCCATTGCTCCAATTATCCGTGTATTTTATTTATGCGACTTTAATTGGAGACAGCCCTCATTTGGAGAATTCTCCGGCGAGATATTAAGATTTATTTAAATTTTATACGCACATAGCCGGCTTTGAGGATGAGGATACTTGACTCGAGATGATTAAAATGAACTCGGATGATTAAATGGGTTATGCTGAGGGTGTGCGATGAGAGAGAGAGAGTCCGAACAAAGTAAGATGTCAAGCTGTGAGGAAATTAGACGGCTTTTGCAGGGTGACCTTTAAATGGGTTATTAACCGACCGTTCGTAATTACAGGGTACATATGCATTATGAAGAATGAAGGATGGGAAACGACTTTTATTGTAAGATACAGATTGGATCGGATATATGGTGAGTTTCGCATATACGTCACTGACATTTATAAAAATTGATTTTCCACAACGGATAATATATCCTATCTGAGGGTTATCCCTTAAGCTTAGTTGTTTTAATTAAAAAGGGGTACCAGTTGGACTCTGTGGTTTGTGCGTTAAGCTACTAAGCCAGGTGTTTCTGGTTGAAATCCCGAAAGAAGCAACTACAATTTTTTTTCACTGCCCCACCTCTTGCGAAAGTCTGACAAACATCCAAAAGCATAACACTGTCACTGTCCTACCCATTCTTAGTGGCGAAATTATAATTTTACTCAAACAAATGTATGGATTGACTAGCATTGAGATCTTATCTCATCATCTCATTTCACTCACTGCTGTGCCAAATGTTAAATACATCCTTACTTGCTTGAGTTGCTCTACCAACATAAATCACTAAATAGCGCTGTCTGTAGCTAAATGCTTCCAGTTCCCAACTTTAAGTTGGTTGAGATCGATTTCTACTTGTACGCGCCACTTATTGCATCCGATTCCTGTGTGGGAATCTTAAACGTACAATGCGGATTTTTTTTTTTGACCAGAACTATATCGCTAAATACCTCATAAGTTTCGATGTTGAATCCTCTATGTAGTCCAACAATGCAAACGGGACGGAAATTTTTAAAAAATTTGTTCATCTAAAAATGAGAAAAGATATCTTCATCCTCTTTTGATACAATCCATGCTTCGATGGCGCGGCGGTAGAGCAGGAATAATATGGGTCTTGGATAAGATCTCCTTAACAGGTCGAGCGAGGGCTTTGCTACTATATTGCCTTCTTACTTACTTACTTAAGTGGCGCTACAGTCCGGAATGAACCTGGGCCTCAACCAACATGCCTCTCCAATTAGCCCGGTCCTTAGCTAACTGCCTCAAGTTGCGCACTCCAAGTTGGTTGAGGTCGGTTTCCACTTGTGCGCGCCACTTAAGGTGAGGTCTTCCTCTACTGCGTCCGACGTCTGGCTGGGAATCGAGGACTCTGCGAGCCGGAGTATTGGTGTCCATTCGTTCTACATGTCCTAGCCATCTTAAACGTCCAATGCGGAGTTTTTTGACCAGGGGCATGTCGCTTTACAGCTCGTATAGTTCTTGGTTGAATCTTCGTCTCCATAGCCCGTCAACGCAAACGGGACCGAAGATTCTTCGAAGAATTTTCCTCTCGAATCTACTAAGGATTTCTTCATCCGCTTTTGATACGGTCCATGCTTCAGCGCCGTAGAGCAGGACTGGGATGATCAGGGTCTTATATAGGATCTCCTTAGTAGTTCGAGTGAGGGCTTTACTACTAAATTACCTTCTCTGCCCGAAGAAACAGCGGTTGGCAAGAGTAATTCTTCGTTTAATTTCTGACGAGATGTTGTTGTCAGAGCTAATAGCGGAGCCGAGGTAGACAAAGTCCCGTACTACCCCAAAGTTATATCTTGCAATGGTGACGTTCTGTTCAATTCGTCGATGTTGTGAGTCCTTTCGTGATGACAGCATATACTTAGTCTTACCCTCATTTACTGCTAAACCCATTTTCGCCGCTTCCTTCTCTATAGTCCTACCAATGATGTCAATATCGTCGGCGTATGCTAGTAGTTGCACCGATTTTTGGAAAATTGTGCCTCTGGTGTTGCCTCAGGAGTTTTGCACAATCCTCTCAAGAATCAAGTTGACTAAGTCACATGACAGCGCATCGCCTTGCCTAAATCCTTTTTTGGTATCGAATGTGTCGGTGAGGTCGTTTCCGACCCTGATAGTGCAGCGAGAATTCTCCATCGTCATCCTACACAAACGAACGAGTTTGGGCGGTATACCAAAACTAGACATGGCTCTGTACAGTTCGTCTCTATAAATGCTGTCATATGCAGCTTTGAAATCGATGAATAGGTGGTGGGTATCGATTTGGACTTCTTGAGTTTTTTCCAGGATCTGCCGAAGTGTGAACATTTGATCGGTTGTGGACTTTCCTGGCCTAAAACCACACTGATAAGGGCCAATCAGGTTGTTGGTAAACGGTTTCAGGCGTTCACATATTACGGCAGATAGGATCTTGTAGGCGATGTTGAGGAGACTAATGCCTCTGTAGTTGGCGCAGTTCAGAGGGTCTCCTTTTTTGTGGATCGCGCAAACGATGCTGAGGTTCCATTCTTCAGGCATATTTTCATCCGACCAGATGTGCTGCGGTACTTCTTTTCTCGTTATCTTGTAGGCCTCGTTTTTGTCTGCGAGCATCTGTCGGCATTCCTCATTAAACCAGGGGTTTCTTGCTGGTGGGCGCGAGAAACCTAGCACATCAGTTGCGGCTGATCTAATGGCCTGTTGGCATCGTTGCCATTGCTCTTCGACATTCGATGCTGGTGGTATGGTGTTAATCGAGAGGTTAAGGGATACGCGTTGTGCGAAGGTCTTGGCGGTCTCTTGCGATTGCAGTCTTCCGACATTAAATTTTTTCACAGTATTTCTGGATTGTTGTGGCGTGGTGGATATCCGCATTCTTACCTTGGCTGCTACAAGGTAGTGATCCTAGTCGATGTTAGCTCCTCGGAATGTTCGGACATCCAAAATACTGGATGCGTGCCTCTTATCTATCGAAATGTGATCAATTTGGTTGACCGTTCGTTGATCTGGAGACCGCCATCTCCCCTTATGGATATCGAGGTGAGGAAACCGTGTGCTGGCTATAGTGGCATTTCGTTCCGTAGCGAAATCAATTAGCCTAAGTCCGTTACCGGACGTGTTGTCGTGTAGGCTATGTTTTCCGACAATACTTCTAAAGATGTCTTCTCTTCCTACCTTTGCGTTAAAATCTCCTAGCACGATTTTAACGTCGTACTTCGGTAGTCGCTCATAGGTTTTGTCAAGGAGCTCGTAGAAGCAATCCTTAGCTATATCATCTTTTTCTTCCGTCGGAGCGTGAGCGCATATAAGACTTATGTTGGCGAATTTGGCCTTGATGCGGATTGTTACTATGCGTTCGTTAATGTCTTGGAAACATAAGACTTCTTGCCTAAGTCTGGCACTTATAACAAATCCGCATCCGAATAGTCGCTGTTTCTGCTCACTATAACACGGTCCGTAGTAGATGTCACAGTTTTTCATCCTCTTTTTGCCCGGCCCATCCCATCGTATTTCCTGGATGGCAGTAATGTCTGCTTTGTAGCAGTTTAGGGCTTCCGCTAGTTGTTCGCCTGCACCTCTCCTGTTTAATGTTCTCACATTCCAGGTGCAGATACGAACGTCGTTGTCATTTTTTCGTTTAGCAGGGTCGTCAACAATAAAATCAATCCTTTCCGAGGCTATTGGTTGCTTCGTAACAATATTTTTCTCTGTGGGTAGGTAGTTAACCCAAAGCACAACCCCCAACCTGGAGGGCCAGTTCCAATTTATTAGATACCCCTAGGACACGGGGCCATCAGTATCCACTACGGGATTGAGCGCTGCCGTTGTCCTTTCGGTCACCGCCACCATCTCTGTTCAAGGGGCCTGACTAACGCTTGAAATTCCTAGACAACCTGTTGTCCGAATATGTCAGAGCAGCTCATCTAGGTTCACCTTGGACAGCAAGGCCGGGTATTCATCCGTGCCATTCTCACCAGGGTGTTTATAGTGTTGCTGTTTTTCGTCGTGTTATCAACACTCGCACTTATATTGCCTTCTTAGCCTGAAGAAATAGCGGGAGCATAGCTTCGTTTTATTTTTGACGATATGTTGTGGTCTCAGTGTGGAGTTGATTACCTCCCATTGGACTCGTCACCGGGTAGCGGATAGAGGAGTTCTCTGCAGATATGCGGGCTAAGTGGGAAATAAAATACCAGGTCCACGAGGAGGTCTCCAATAAAAAAAAATCTCCACACCTTTGGATGTTTGTCAGACTTTCGGAAGAATTCACATATGATGCACCTCCTAAGATAGCGGCGTCTGTTGACTCCTTCTCCGCGTGATGGAGTCAACGTGACGTCTACAGTCCCAGTTCAGATGGACAAAGTAAGCAACCTATTTGAGATGCGTCCACATATTCGGACAACAGATTATTTAGGAATCTCAGGAGTTACTCAGGCCTTTTTAAAATAGAGATGGTTACGGTGACGGCAGCATCTGTTGACTTCATCTCCCATGATGGATTCAACGTGGCACCTACAGTCCCAGTTCAGATGGACAAAGTATGCAGCCTATTTGAGCAGCTTCGACATGTTCGGACAACTGATTATCTTGAAATCTCAGGGGCAAGTCAGGCCCCTTAAATAAAGATGTTACTGATGGTTCCATGTATTGGAGTATCAAATTACTTGGAGCTGGCCCTACTGATTAGTTATTGTGCTTTTAGTTTACTACCCACTGTATATGTAAAAACTCATTCTGTTACGAAAGAACCGACAGCCTAGGAAAGGACTGATTTTATTGTTGACAACCATGCTAAACGAAAAATGGACAACGATGTTCGTATCTGCACCTGGACTGGGAGAACATTAAATAGGAGAGGTAATACCGAACAACTAGCGGAAGCCCTAAGCTGCTAGAAATCAGACATTACTCAAAGTCCCTTACTACCTCAAAGGCGACGTTCTGTCGATGATGTGGGGCATTTCGTGTTGACAGCATATACTTTGTCTTGCCTTCATTTACTGCCTATTGTGCAGCTTCCTACTTAATACTAGAAAACGTGGCTTTGACATCATCAAGTTGAGTCCGATCAATGAAGTCAAAGTCGTAAGCGTATTCCAGAAGTTGCACCGATTTATTTATGGAAGATTATGCCTCTGGTGTTGGCTAGGGAGTTTTGCTCAATCACCTCAAGAAAGATGTAAAAGAGGTCAGATTACAGTGCGTGGCCTTGCTTAGATCCTTATTTTTGTATCGAATATTTCAGTGGGGTCACTGCCCCCCAGTAGCAAGAATTGTAAATCGTCATCATGCACAGGTGGACGAGTTTGCGAAGTATACCAAGAGTAGACATGGCTCTATAAGGTTTGACTCTATAAATGCTGTCGTATGAGGCTTTGAAATCGATGAAAAGGTGGTGGGTATTGATTTTATCTTCTTGGGTTTTTTCGAGGATCTGCCGAAGTGTGAAAATTTGATCAGTTTTGGACTTTCTGGCCTAAAACCACACTGATAGGGGACGATCAGGTTATTGTTTAACGGTTTCAGGCGTTCACATAGTACGGCACAAAGGAACTTGAAGACTATATTGAATAGGCTTATGAATCTGTAGTTGGCGCAGTTTAGTGGATCTCATTCTTTTGTGTGCAGGCTATATTGCCACTTCGTTGCAAATCGATAACGATAGGTCCCTTGCAATGGTATTGTTTTCCGACAATACTGCTAAAGATGTCTTCTCGTCCTACCTTTGCGTTTTAATCTTCCAGCATGATTTTAACATCGTTCTTCCGTAATCGCTCATAAGTTTTGTATAATCCCTAGCAATCATTTTTTCCTCCGTCAGAGCTTGATCGTATATAAAGCTTACCTTGGTCAATTTGACCCTTATGGCCGCAGTGTGTTCGCTGATGACTTCGAATTTTACTGCACCTTTCTATTAGGCGTTGACATTGCAGGTGCCGATACAAACTTTTTTAGTAGTAAGCACAAATAACGTGGAGGGTCAGTTCGAATTTATTAGATATCCGTATGTCACGGAACCATAGGTATCCACCATGAAATAGAGCGCTGTCGTTGGTCATTTAGCACACCCGCCACCATCTATTTTCAAGACCAGCCCTTGTTATTCTATGTGATGATTCCCCAATTGTTTCGAAGCAGGTCATAGCGGGTTTATTCTACCTTGGACTGTAGTCGACTCCGTCTTTGAAATTTGTCAGCTACCGTCTTCGAAAAAGAATAGGTTTCCTAATATAACAACGCTTTTTCTCCTAGCTTTCATGTAGAATCTACGGTCAAGGTACTAATCATTAGAGCGGTCGCTGCGGAGAGATTGAGATGCACAGTCTCACTAACCTAGAGGGGGTTATAGATTAAGGAAAGTCCATTTTGAAATGGAACCATTTACTTCTGAATCACGTGGACTAATTTTGGTTAAATGTATGCATGATCTACGTCCACCTTATAAGAGCACGCATCATGACATTGCGTGTTCATTAGCTTAAATCCTTCAGTTTCAGTATTCACATAAAAAAGCAATTCTTTCAATTTGTATACCGGCAACGTTCAGTTCTGCCTCACTTGGAATTCCCAAAAGGAAGCGAAGCCCCTTGAAGCCTCTTAACTAGCTTCAACACGCCAAAGTGCTAAGTTCCACCGTTCTGCATTTTAAAGTGCTCACTATCGCTTAAGGACTTTTGACAGATATTAGAATTGTTAAGTCCGTTGCTCGCCTGCATCCAAACTCCGTTTCAACAGGCATAACTCTAGTCATTTCCTAAATGACTTCAAATAGCTGGATGCACATTCCCCGCTTCATATATGCTATGAAACTCTTAACTGAATTAAGTGCATCTAAATATTGCCAACAATGTCTTGCTCGTTGGTGCTGCCTTTCTCTATCTCTGGTGCTTCATCCTCAATTCCTTTGGGGTAAACTGTCAGTCGACCAAAAAACCACCTATTCCTGTATAACATCGCATATACAACAAAACATACCTGCACCGAAATGGTATAATAGAAAGTTCAACAGGATACGAGAGATAAAAGCTAAAGTTGCAGTTATCCCACGGTTAATACATATTCATGTGCAGCAAGAATGTTTCGCATAAAATACCAGCAGTTTAGTGGTATTGCACACATTTGGCCGTGCCGCATGCCCATGCTAACCAAGTCCAATCAGATAGTTGAGCAACATACCGAAACACTAAATTCCATGCTCAACTAAACTAATGTTGGCCCGGGGTGAGTGTGGGGTGGTCCTAATGTTGTTTTTGCTTCCATTTTTTTTTTTTGAAAATACAAACCAAAACAAAAACAATTTTTGAAACTTTTCAACATATCCTTGCACCGCTATTCATTTCGATTTTCCTCCACAAGAATTGTTGTCGTTATTGGGTATTGTATCCTACTGCTTGACATAGGGATTCACCTGTGAGAAGGTGGGGTTACATTTTTGGGTTAAAACTTTTCGCAACACTAAATAAACTTGCAACTTGCTAGCCGCCCATAACAATGCAATATTACTGGAAAATAGTTGCACATAAGGGAGCGCAAGTTTCGACACCAAGAGCCTGCAAACAAAAAAAAATACAAAATGTTGGGCAATTGAAGTTCAAAAACAGTTTAAAAACGATTGGTTTTGGATTCACTTGGTGCGGTTCATTTGCCGCAAATATAATTGATCTGGCGAAGCCAACAACTAGGCCAAGTGAAGTTAACCCCTGTGCAGAAAATATTGCAAAACTTATGGACTTTTGAATTGAAATTCCGTTTCCTGTGGCGCAACTACCGTGGTAACCTAGTAGTGCAACCCCCTTGTCATATTTGGTTTGGTTTGCTGTGCAACTGTGATTCTGTTTCGTACTACGATCTTCGACCAGGGGAAAATCTCATAACTCATGCCCCCAAGAGTGCGAGCTTGAGGAGCTTGAGAAGACAACAGTTTTGCGAAGCAAGGACCTTGTGTCATATTTACCAATTTATTATGTTTGAGTATGAGCTGTGAATCGTTTTTGCTTGAGACATTCCCATGGTAGGGGTTTCTTCGGCAGTATCCGCAGACTTTAAACGAGGGGTAGAGGATGTGTGCAAAGAACATGCAATCTGTTCCTGGTTTTATTGATTAAAATTCCTTAGAAGTGGCATCAAACACATGTGGTTAGTTATTCAGAACACATTCTCCAAATGAATGGTAGTCCTGCGGAGAGCAACTATCATAATATGTGGACATAAAATATTAACCACTTTCAATTTATTCGTTGATGCGAACCTTGTCCGGATTTATTTGTTTTACAGGAGAAGAAATCTCAGGAAAACGTTGGATGTGTCTATTGGAATCTTCAGAGTCTTTGTGGTTAATCATTCGCTAGTGAATAAAAGATTGCTTTGTGGCTTTTATGGATCAGGAAATATGTCCGTACAAAAGCATTCAATTTAGAGGGTAAAGGCTATAAAAAACCGTGAACCTTGAAAGGAAGGGGACATCGCATTTTTATATCGCAAGCAGCGACTGAAGTTAACTATACTTAACGGGCTATATATACCCGTAGAGAGTCTTTGCCTGAGACAAGACAACCTTCCATCCTCTTCGATACTGGGCACGTTGCTGCCAGTAATTCAGTTCAAGCGCTCTTGCATCCGCGATCGATTGATTTTTTAACTGGAATTTTGGTCTTCCTTGTTCATTCCCCTCGATGTAGCCAAGGCAATGCTGTTTATGTGTTTTAACCTAAAGCTCATAAAGTTCGTGGTTTTATCTTCTCCTCCATTAGCCTTCCCATAGCATACAGGAGCTAAAATTCAAGGAACAATTTTTCTTTCGAAAGCGCCCAATATTTGTACCGGTTTCCTGCTTATTGACCAGCATTCGGGGCTGTTAAATAAGGCTGGTAGGATTAAGGTCCAGCAGACATTTGGACTACTTGAGTGTTAAGAGTTTTTATTCCATTTCTTTCACTAAACCGGAATAGCATGGGTTTACTAGGGTTAATCTAACTTATCATTCCTTGGGTTGATTTCGACTTCAATGTAGATGAACTCCTAACCTGCCTTTGAGGTTACTGCAATAGTGACACTTTGTCCAAGGTTGTGAGTAGACATGTTGATAGCATGTATTTTGTCTTGCCCTAGTTAGCTACAGGACCAACGCGTTTACATCTTCCTCAATGGCTTCTAAAGTGTCTTCCAATATGGACTTCTGAACTTTGACAGTTAATACCATTCATATTTCTGACGCAACATCTGTCAAATTGGAGGTTTTTTATTCAGTCATTTTGCCACATTGGACGAATATAGCGTTCAACAATACGTGCAAATAATGAAAATATTTTATCAAAATGGGTGTTCTGTTCCGCGCGCTTCAGCCATTTTACGATCGCCATAATCATCTTACAGAGAGGACTTTTCGCAGTGTGGTGGATAAACATGAGTCCACTGGCCCAGTAAATGCTAAACCAACACCAGTTCATCGATGAAACTCAAGATCTGCCGAAAATATTACCTCTGTCCCTGAGAAAATATTCAGGAAAATCGAAGACAGTAGATTTCGTGTCGCTTACAAGAAGTTGGCCTTTCGCAGACCACATCTGGGAGAATTTTGCGTCATGTATGCACCTTTTGTACCGGTCCATGGATGACGCAAAATTAAAATTCAATTGAACCAGAAGCTGAAGGTAAACGTCCATAGACAACGACGTGTGTTCGTTGAATATGTTCTGGAGCAGTTGGAAACTGACCCTAATTTCCATTTCTGTATGAATGGGTACGTCAACAAAAAAATTTGTCTAATTTGGGACGATACCAATCCACGAGCGAGCACTTAAGTTCGAAGATTACCAAAAATTATTACGAAAAAAGGACAACGACGTTCGTATCTGCACCTGGAATGTGAGAACATTTAACAGGAGAGGTGCAGGCGAACACCTAGCGGGAGCCCTAAACTGCTACAAAGCAGACATTACTGCCATCCAGGAAATAAGATGGGATGTGCCGGGAAACAGCGACTATTCGGATGCGGATTTGTTATAAGTGCCAGACTTAGGCAAGAAGTCTTATGTTTCCAAGACATTAGCGAACGCATAGTGACAATCCGCATCAAGGCCAAATTCGCCAACATAAGCCTTATATGCGCTCCCGCTCCGACGGAAGAAAAAGATGATATAGCTAAGGATTGCTTCTTCGAGCTCCTCGACAAAACCTATGAGCGACTAACGAAGTACGATGTTAAAATCGTGCTGGGAGATTTTAATGCACAGGTAAGAAGAGAAGACATCTTTAGAAGTATTGTCGGAAAACATAGCCTACACGACAACACGTCTGGTAACGGACTTAGGCTAATTGATTTCGCTACGGAACGAAATGCCACTATAGCCAGCACACGGTTTCCTCACCTCGATATCCATAAGGGGACATGGCGGTCTCCAGATCAACGAACGGTCAACCAAATTGATCACATTGCGATAGATAAAAGGCACGCATCCAGTATTTTGGATGTCCGAACATTCCGAGGAGCTAACATCGACTCGGATCACTACCTTGTAGCAGCCAAGGTAAGAATGCGGATATCCACCACGCCACAACAATCCAGAAATACTGTGAAAAAATTTAATGTCGGAAGACTGCAATCGCAAGAGACCGCCAAGACCTTCGCACAACGCGTATCCCTTAACCTCTCGATTAACACCATACCACCAGCATCGAATGTCGAAGAGCAATGGCAACGATGCCAACAGGCCATTAGATCAGCCGCAACTGATGTGCTAGGTTTCTCGCGCCCACCAGCAAGAAACCCCTGGTTTGATGAGGAATGCCGACAGATGCTCGCAGCCAAGAACGAGGCCTACAAGGCTAAGCTGCAGGTGAAGACGAGAGCTGCCATTGAGCTCTATAGGCAAAGAAGGAGGGAAGAACATCGGCTTTTCAGCAAGAAGAAAAAAGAGCAAGAAAAGCGCGCGATCGAGGATATAGAGAGGTGCCACTCCAGGAACGATGTTCGCAAGTTTTACCAAAGTGTAAAGCGTCAAAGCCAAGGATACAAGGCTCGAACAGAATCCTGTCGAGATGAACAAGGAAATATTGTAGTTGAGACACAGTCGATGCTGAGGATATGGAAGAACCACTTCTGCAGACTGTTAAACGGCGATGACGAACAACATTCCGCTGTCAGGCAGAACGAACCATTCAATATTGGCAACGACAGCGAAAACTGCCAACCACCCGACCTGAGTGAAGTGAGGATAGCAATATCTAAACTCAAGCTTAATAAGGCTGCCGGAAATGACGGCCTTCCCGCTGAGCTCTATAAGGCCGGCGGAGATGACTTGGTAAGTAACATCCACCAACTCATAAGCCAAATCTGGTCGGATGAAAATATGCCTGAAGAATGGAACCTCAGCATCGTTTGCCCGATCCACAAAAAAGGAGACCCTCTGAACTGCGCCAACTACAGAGGCATAAGTCTCCTCAACATCGCCTACAAGATCCTATCTGCCGTAATATGTGAACGCCTGAAACCGTTTACCAACAACCTGATTGGCCCTTATCAGTGTGGTTTTAGGCCAGGAAAGTCCACAACCGATCAAATTTTCACACTTCGGCAGATCCTGGAAAAAACTCAAGAAGTCCAAATCGATACCCACCACCTATTCATCGATTTCAAAGCCGCATATGACAGCATTTATAGAGACGAACTGTACAGAGCCATGTCTAGTTTTGGTATACCGCCCAAACTCGTCCGTTTGTGTAGGATGACGATGGAGAATTCTCGGTGCTCCATCAGGGTCGGAAACGACCTCACCGACACATTCGATACCAAAAAAGGATTTAGGCAAGGCGATGCGCTGTCATGTGACTTCTTTAATCTGATTCTTGAGAGAATTGTGCAAAACTCCAAAGCCAACACCAGAGGCACAATTTTCCAAAAGTCGGTGCAACTACTAGCATACGCTGACGATATTGACATCATTGGTAGGACTCAACGTGATGTCATAGCCACGTTTGCTAGTATAGAGAAGGAAGCGGCGAAAATGGGTTTAGCAGTAAATGAGGGTAAGACTAAGTATATGCTGTCAACACGAAAGGACACACAACATCGATGAATTGGACAGAACGTCACCATTGACAGATATAACTTTGAGGTAGTACGGGACTTTGTCTACCTCGGCTCCGCTATTAACTCTGACAACAACATCTCGTCAGAAATTAAACGAAGAATTACTCTTGCCAACCGCTGTTTCTTCGGGCTAAGAAGGCAATTTAGTAGTAAAGCCCTCACTCGAACTACTAAGGAGATCCTATATAAGACCCTGATCATCCCAGTCCTGCTCTACGGCGCTGAAGCATGGACCGTATCAAAAGCGGATGAAGAAATCCTTGGTAGATTCGAGAGGAAAATTCTTCGGAAAATCTTCGGTCCCGTTTGCGTTGACGGGCTATGGAGACGAAGATTCAACCAAGAACTATACGAGCTGTACAGCGACATGCCCCTGGTCAAAAAACTCCGCATTGGACGTTTAAGATGGCTAGGACATGTAGAACGAATGGACACCAATACTCTGGCTCCCAGAGTCTTCGATTCCCAGCCAGACGTCGGACGCAGTAGAGGAAGACCTCGCCTTAAGTGGCGCGCACAAGTGGAAACCGACCTCAACCAACTTGGAGTGCGCAACTGGAGGCAGTTAGCTAAGGACCGGGCTAATTGGAGAGGCATGTTGGTTGAGGCCCAGGTTCATTCCGGACTGTAGCGCCACTTAAGTAAGTAAGTATGTATAAAGTTTGAACAAAATCGTTAGAGCCGTTTTCGAGAAAATTGAGGTTATGTGTAATTTTTATATGGCAGGTACCGTTAATAACATGGCTAAAAGCAAACAAAAAAAATGGCCTAGAATTATGACAAAAATAAGCTTAGATACGAAGTTTGAAGAAAATCGGCCAAGCCGTTTAGGCTGGGGAGACCATTACGGACAGACGGACCGACGGACGGAATTCCAAAAACCACTTTTTTAGGCTCCGCTATCATCGTAATGTTAGAATCAATCAAAATCTCGAGGTCGAAAATTTTCACGAAAACAATATCTTTCTCTTTGTAAGAGAAAGTTAAAATGGTCATAGTCGAAGTTTGTCCCACATAATGTGCTTACATCCAGGATGTTGGATGGGTGCCTTGCATCTATGAGCACACGGTCGATTTGGTTGACGGTTCGACAATCTGGAGATCGCCGTGAAGTTTATTATACCGATGCCATTATCTTTTTCGCATTGAAGTCCGATTGAACGATTTTTACATCGTATTCCGAACATGCTCCGTAGGCTCCGTCCTGGGAGGTCGTAAAATTTCTTCGTAATAGGGTCCTCCGATGATAGATCGGGTCTTCCGATGATAGATTGATGTTACAAAACGTTGCTTTTATGGGGATCATTTTTACTTTCACTGTTGTTACTTTCGGGATTTGAACCAAGGAACCCTCGCTTAGTAGTCTAATGCACCAACCAAAAGTCCATTACAGATACTACTAACTGATTATTAATTCTTTGGATAACCGTGTTTCGAGCGAAAGGTTTTGGCTTTATACTTACTGACATGAGTATATCTTAAAGTGTCAGATGAATAACCCATTCTGTCGCAATCAGCTTTTCTAGTTTCATGATACTACTCGTATTCCTTTTGGACTAAATTAATCCAGAGGGAAACTTTAGAGAACAGTACTACTTATATAAACCTTGAAACTGCACATGATCAAAAATCTGAATATTTCCTAAATGTCCATTCAAAGCCGGTCAAAGTCGCATACTCTTAATACTAATTCAGTGAAATTAGTTACTAAAGTACACCACTTGTATCTACAACTATCTAGTTCCAAAATCACTCCCCAAAAACTGCAGATGACCCAGTCAAAATTGTTAAGTTAAAATCCCATTAAAACTTACTTACTACATGATATGAGTTCGATTTGGTATCGCAATCCTTATCGCTGTTGATTCGATAGAACGCACATACAAATGCAATGCATCTACAACTATCCCTATCAATAAGATAATAGTGGTCGAAGTAAATCGATGAAGTATGGCAATCTAGACACCCGTATACGCTGGATTCTAATCTGTAGATACAAGTCCATGCACACACAATCACAAGTAAGTTATACACAAAATAATTGGTTTATGTGGTTTGAAGCCTAATCCCTGTTTGGTTTCAGCATATGGTTTGTTTGCTCCTGCTCCTGCTCCTGCTGTTCCTCAATTACTTTGGCCATTATCATTAGGAACAGTAATAGGCGCACTTGAGGAACACTGTCTTGAGAAATTGAATATGCGATGAAGTGAGAATGGGATGTTGTTGTATCTGTTAGATAACAACACCTTGATTTAATTACAATATAACTGTTACTGATGCAACCAAGCTGGAGGATAACTTCAAGACAGTCCCGTTGAATACATAAGAATTAATGCAAATAGTCCTGTTTGTACTTGAGTTGCATTGAATTGAATTGAAAATGGAGTTGTAGTAATTTTATAACATATAAACAACTAATAGTATTCAAAGTGCTATGGATGTGGGTCTGGGTCTGAGAATTTACACTAAGTATTGGATATCGGGGGAACATTTCATTATTTCTTTAGAATATAAGCGAATCCATTGTTGAGATATTTTTAGTGTAAAATTGATATGCAGATATCCCCAATAGATGCATTCATCTTAAACGGATATTCATTAAAAATGGCGGAAATTTAAATCTGACGTACGGACAAGCGACAAGATATGCCAAATACTACGAAAAGATTTAATGTCGAAATCAAAAGAGACCGTCAAGACCTTTACAGAACGTTTGTATTGTTGAACGTGTATGTAATCATTATAAATTCCCAAGAACTAACGGGTCCGCCATCTTACGTTTTTTTTTCAACTAGTGCTTATTTCGTGAATGGTAACACGTAGCTCATGTCTGAATTGACAGATAATTAGTTTTATCCTTCCGCTGAACGAATATGGTTGTGTATACGCTTGAACAACGCTGGGAAATATTGCGACATTACTTTGAAAATCATGGTAATGTTGCAGAATGTGTGCGAAAATTGCGTACGGATTTTGGAAGAAAAGAAGCACCGTCAGCTCCGTATGTTCGTTATCTTGTGAAAAAAGTGAAAGAAACTGGCAACCTCATCGATAAACCAAAGCATGAAAAGCCAAAACAGTGCGTACACCCGAGAATATTGCTGCTGTGGCAGAAAGTGTGCCTGAAGCGCCACCAACATCAATTCACCGTCGTTCTCAACAATTAAACATTTCGGAGACATCATTGAGACGAATTTTGCATAAAGACCTTGGTATGACGCCATACAAAGTCCAATTGGTTCAGGAGTTGAAGCCAACTGACCATCCAATGCGTTTTCGCTTCGCTAAGTGGGCCTGCGATCGACTTAGAGAAGATGCCGATTTTGCCAAAAAAATCAATTTTTTCAGATGAAGCTCATTTTGATCTTGGCGGGTATGTAAACAAGCAAAATTGTCGCATTTGGGGCACAGAAAACCCGCACGCATACATTGAAAAGCCGATACACCCAAAACGAGTCACTGTTTGGTGCGGATTTTGGTCCAGAGGCATAATTGGGCCATTTTTCTTCGAAAATGAGTAAGGAGTGGCAGTTTCAGTCAATGGCGATCGTTATCGGGCCATGTTGAACGAATTTTTGTTCACAAAAATTGAAGAGGAGGATATTGGCAACATTTGGTTTCAACAGGATGGCGCTACGTGCCACACAGCCGAAGCTACACTCGATGTTTTGCGCCCTGTTTTTGAAGATCGCATTATCAGCCGCAGAGCTGATGTCGTTTGGCCACCTCGGAGCTGCGATTTGACACCGTCGGACTATTATTTGTGGTGTGCCGTAAAAGATAAGTGTTACGCCGACATGCCAGAGACAATTGACGCTTTAAAGGACAATATTCGTGAAGCCATTGGTGAAATACAGCTGCACACAATCGATAATGTGCTTAAAAATTGGACCGATCGTGTAGGCTACTGCATGGCCAGCCGAGGCTGCCATTTGAATGAAATTATTTTCCATTATTAACCGAATGGGTTGTACTTTTAAATAAAAAAAGAAATTTGAGAAAATATTTAGTAGTTTTTTTTTAAGGGGGCGGACCCTTTATATATTTATATATCTAATTTGGCTCAAATGAATGTTTCTCATACATTTTTTTAAATTATCAAAAAATGTATCAACAGCTATTTCGTTAAGGCCTTTCAGAAGCGCAACTAATCCTCTTAGGTTTTCTCAATGAGAGCGTATTATTTATTTTAAAAAAAAAACCATAAATCCAGTCTTCTGAAGCTTTTTTGCAGCCATCCCATTTTATCGGATGAGGTATTTCATTCAAAATAACGAACTCATATACAAACTTCTTGAATGTATTATATGTAAAATGCACATTTCTTAACATATTCCACCAAATCCTTTTCTTGATCTTTGGTCAAGACTCGACGTTCGTTTTATAGTCTCCGAATTCGAACTGTCTTTCACGACTTTTTATTTTTGACTGTAAGGTTGTGCGTTTGATATCATGTTTTAAGGAAGCTGATCCTAAAGTTTCTCGCCCATGTCTAACGTCTGAAATGGCTTTTTGTATCGCAGTTTCATTTTTATTTACTCGGTTGGTCTTTTTTTTTTTGTAGTTGCGAACCATGTCTACGATGTCTATAAATCACGTTCAAATATTTCACTTTGGGGTACATGCAGCTGATGGTGAATGTACCCCGTCAGGCGCCGAATGTGCCCCGTGATTCGCCGAAAGTACCCCTTGCATAAACGACGAATATACCCCGGTGTCACCAATTTCATTTTAGAGTTTTTTTACAAAAAAACATTAAACCTCAATAGGTTTGTGTTGTTCAACTTTAGGTTTAATACTTAAAAACACTATTCGCAGAATATCACGCTTATTTTCACCAAAAAAATATAAAAAAATTGCTTTCTTACCTTAAGTCAAAAATAACAGCCAGGAGCATAAAAACAAACACTACTAACATTCTTCGCCAACTAACTTGAAATGCCAAACTAAAATGCATCGCGTAAATTTGCAGGAGGAAGCGTTCAGTGTGGAACTTATTAGTTTACACAGAAGCGTTCACAGTGATAACTGTAGAACCACTATCAGCACACGCACCTGAAATTTCAGTCAAACTTTGCCAATGGTTTGGGCTCCAGTATCAATAATAGATGAACTTCAAACTCCACACAAACTACTTTTTGGACTCAGTGTACCTCATAACATTTGTAAAAATCTCAACTTCGAATTTTCGGGCCGCGCACTTACTATACTACTTATACTGGGAAATAAAACAAACTATTTCGGGTTTAACATTGGTAGGTCCTTTTTCGCCTACCCTGTGTATCTCAATGCTTATCTTAAGTGTACACGATACCTGTAACACATTAAATTAAAGCTCCTTTGTTGACGCATACACAAGAAAATCACTTACTTCATTATAAATTGGCAGTATTTTGGGGCTCCATATCCATTACCCCCTATCGAAAATCAACATTTCTCAACAAACCAATTATTTATTGAAGCACAAACCCCACAGCCATCTCATTACTCCCCCAATTGTCAACTTTAATATTTATGTCAACCCTCGAGACGATTGTTCAGTTCAAGCCCCACAAGGCCGGAAACTTAAACTTCAGAAACACCCAGCCACACACAAAACAGAGTAAGTAGTGTAAACAAATGCAAATGTGTTTCTTTAGGCCTTCTATCTGTAGCCAGTCTTGTCGCACCCACATTTATTCAAATTCAAACGGAATACGTATGTTTATTGTCAGACAACCGCAAACAGCAGCCAGCAACTGCTTTGCGGTTTCGTTAAAAGACAGTTACTACGGGATACAATCATCCAAACTGGGGTTCCTTTCATTGCGGTTACACGCTGCCCCCCTAGAATCCATCAGTCGAAACTCAATCGAAAGTCCATTGTCCTTGTTGCAATCATTCATTATCAAAAATTAATAAAATTAATCACTTGATGTTTGATAACGGCTTTCGTGTTGGCAGGGGGCCAAACTTTGTCTGCACGCCGATCTGTTTTTAGGGTGCCATTTGTCCTGTGCCATTTATGGACCACCCCCCATCCATAATCTCCAAAAAGTTGGCCTGAACAACTACTAGCAATATTCATCGGCTACACCTGTGTCCCAGGATATTATTGCTATTATGAGGCTACCTTACCTATATCAAAACGGTACTAGGTAGGTTTTGAAGGAACAAACAAAAAAAAATTTGTTTACCAGTTAAATCCCTGTCTATCCTTGTTTCATCTGTGTCCTCCGGAGTGTAATGCTCACCAGACTATTCATTCGCCAGATGTATTCATCGTTTCGTTGGGGTTATGAATGTTTGTGCGGTTGCATGGAAGGAACAGGGGATGGAAACGAAATGAGGACTTGTGCTAAAAAGGATGAACCTGGCTTTGGTATTTGCCGAAGGAGGCCCCCCTTGGCACAAAACACACACACACACTCTCTATCGCATTCTGTTGAATGTAAAATCCGAAGAAAACCACATTCGAGTGCATTCTGTGAAGAAGATAATTTTAGTTTCATTTGCCAGAGAGAGATTGTGTACTCTGCGATACATAGATACTGGCGCTATACAACGGCACAAATTGCTTGCACTATATGGAGATGATGGTATTAAATGGGTTAGCATAGAAACAGTATATACACTCCTCTCATCCCTTAAAACTGTAAATAATTTAGACAGCTTGGTACAAGTGAAAATTATTGTACCGTCTTCGTACAGCTGAGGAGGTGGTGGTGAACCCTTGCTCCTTGAGTCTTGTTAGAATGACATTTTGAATGTGCCCTGTACTTTTTTTTCTTTGTATGCGAATGTAGAGCCAGAGAAACATGCCAGGATTATTGGATTTAGTTCTTTGACCACATAGCTCTGAATGTTTGCATTCATAAAAAGATGTGTGTGCGCGTGGAAGTGTATGTGTCCGCCAGCAGAATCCTTTAAATGGAAATATTAAGTTGCCAACCCCCGTCCACTTTCGAAATGTGCAGTCGTTACAATGCCTGATTATGGGGGTGGTATAAAAATATACAGTCCTTAGTCCAGGGGAGTACATGGGAATTATTAAGATGGGAGGGTTGGCAGATCACCAGTTGAGAGTTCGCTTCTTTGCACTTAACCAGTGCGCAACCACTAATTTAGAAGACCGAGAAAATCAAAATCTTCGGTCGGTAAGACTCTGCCGTATGGAAGGCAAGAGGTTATTTTCGCTTCCTATTGCTCTACCATGACCATTTACGATTTAAGGAACAGACGAGAGAGGGAAGGGTAAATGCGGTTTAAATCTCACTGTGGAAGTAAAAGTTGCGCATTCCGAGTAAAAAGTGTTTTAGTTTTGCTAGGATGTTTTGGTCCCTTTTTTATTCTCTGACTTTATATAACGATAACGATTTCTTTAAAAGACAGATTAAATGTAGTTTTGCTTTAACTCCTAAGAGTGTTATCACAAGGAAGTGGGTATGCGGTAACTTAGAGGTTTTATGGGTCCCATAGAATGGGAGGTACGTTGAGTTGGGGTCCCTAGTCCCAGTACAGAGGAGGTCGTTTAGTAGATCTTCTCATCCTTTAAGATGTTTGCCCATCAATGATATTGGTCGAGTTGACACTTGAGCTGTAAATGGACTAAGTGACATAACCATACGAAAGAAAAGGGAAATAGAACCCACAGGGTTTGTTTTCTTTTCGAAATGGAAATAAGCCCCGCTACAAAAAATCAATCGAACCCGCTGTTATTGCCATTTGAAATTGGCATTCTATTCAAAATTTTGAAAAAAAAAAAAACATGAATTCAAACAAATTTTTAATACACCCAACCTCGCACGCAACCCAAATCCAACAATGAACCCATGCAGGGGGGCAGCTTGCCCCAACTCCATATTTTTGTTTTAAAATTTGCATACCGATCTCGATACGATTCGAGTCCGAGTTTTGGTGCATGCAAAGTTTGAATATGAGTGGGGGGCATGCTATCTCCCTGCTTACCCCTTGCTTGGGCTCGATGTTGTATTTGGGTTGCGTGCGAGTTTGGATGCATTGAAAGGAAATAAGCCTCACAAGCAAAAGCAAATAGCCGCGGACCTATTTCCTTTTCGAAAAGGAAATAAGCCCCACGAGGTCTATTCGGAGCATAATTTCGCGGGGGTTATTGCACTGCACCGACATCTCATTTGGTCTGATCAATGATGCCAATATCGTCGGAGTATAACACTCAGATTTATAAAAGATTGTGCACTTGACGTTGGGTTGTGCTTTGGGTTAACTACCCATCCACGGAAAAAAATATTGTTACGAAGCAACCAATAGCCTCGGAAAGGACTGATATTATTGTTGACGACCCTGCTAAACGAAAAAGGACAACGACGTTCGTATCTGCACCTGGAATGTGAGAACATTAAACAGGAGAGATGCAGGCGAACAATTCGCGGAAGCCCTAAACTGCTACAAAGCAGACATTACTGCCATCCAGGAAATACGATGGGATGGGCCGGGCAAAAGGTGGATGAAAAACTGACATCTACTATGGACCGTGTTATAGTGAGCAGAAACAGCGACTATTTGGATGCGGATTTGTTATAGGTGCCAGACTTAGGCAAGAAGTCTTATGTTTTCAAGACATTAGCAAACGCATTGTAACAATCCGCATCAAGGCCAAATTCGCCAACATAAGCCTTATATGCGCTCATGTTCCGACGGAGGAAAAAGATGATATAACTAAGGATTGCTTCTACGAGCTCATCGACAAAACCTATGAGCGACTACCAAAGTACGATGTTAAAATCGTGCTGGGAGATTTTAACGCAAAGGTAGGAAGAGAAGACATCTTTAGCAGTACTGTCGGAAAACATAGCCTACACGACAAAACGACTGGTAACGGACTTATACCTAGGCTACGGAACGAAATGCACTATAGCCAGCACACGGCTTCCTCGCCTCGATATCCAAAAGGGGACGTGGCAGTCTCCAGATCAACGAACAGTCAACCAAATTGATCACATTGCGATAGACAAGAGGCACGCATTCCGAGGGGCCAACATCGACTCGGACCACTACCTTGTTGTAGCCAAAGTAAGGATGCGGATATCCACCACGCCACAAAAAAAAAAGAAATACTGTGAAAAAATTTAATGTTTAAAGACTGCAATCGCCAGAGACCGCCAAGACCTTCGCGCAATGCGTATCCCTTAACCTCTCGACTCACAACACACCACCAGCATCTAATGTCGAAGAATAATGGCAACGATGCCAACAAGCCATTAGATCAGCCGCAACTGATGTGCTAGGTTTCTAGCGAATACCAGCAAGAAACCCCTGGTTTGATGAGGAATGCCGACAGATGCTCGCAGCCAAGAACGAGGCCTACAAGGCTAAGCTGCAGGTGAAGACGAGAGCTGCCATTGAGCTCTATAGGCAAAGAAGAAGGGAAGAACAGTCGATTCGGAGGATATGGAAGAACCACTTCTGCAGACTGTTAAACGGTGATGACAAACAACATTCCGCTGTCAGGCAGAACGAACCATTTAATATTGGCAACGACAGCGAAAACTGCCAACCACCCGACCTAATTGAAGTGAGGATAGCTATATCTAAACTCAAGCTTAACTTGAGCTGAGCTTTATAAAGCTGGCGGAGATGACTTGGTAAGCCACATCCACCAACTCATAAGCCAAATCTGGTCGGTTGAAAGTATGCCTGAAGAATGGAACCTCAGCATCGTTTGCCCGATCCACAAAAAAGGAGACCCTCTGAACTGCGCCAACTACAGAGGCATAAGTCTACTCAACATCGCTTACAAGATCTTATCTGCCGTAATATGTGAAGGCTTGAAACCGTTTACCAACAACCTGATCGGCCCTTATCAGGGTGGTTTTAGGCCAGGAAAGTCAACAATCGATCAAATTTTCACACTTCGGCAGATCCTGGAAAAAACCCAAGAAGTCCAAATCGATACCCACCGATTTCGTCGATTTCAAAGCCGCATACGACAGCATTTATAGAGATGAACTATACAGAGCCATGTCTAGTTTTGGTATACCGTCCAAACTCGTCCGTTTGTGTAGGATGATGATGGAGAATTCTCGCTGCACCATCAGGGTCGGAAACGACCTCACCGACACAATCGATACCAAAAAAGGATTTAGGCTAGGCGATGCGCTGTCATGTGACTTCTTCAATTTGATTCTTGAGAGGATTGTGCAAAACTCCCGAGCCAACACCAGAGGCAGAATTTTCCAAAAATGCAACTACTAGCATACGCCGACGATATTGACATCATTGGTAGGACTCAACGTGATGTCATAGCCACGTTTGCTAGTATAGAGAAGGAAGCGGCAAAAATGGGTTTAGCAGTAAATGAGGGTAAGACAAAGTATATGCTGTCAACACGAAAGGACTCACAACATCGACGAATTGGACAGAACGTCACCATTGACAGATATAACTTTGGGGTAGTACGGGACTTTGTCTACCTCGGCTCCGCTATTAACTCTGACAACAACATCTCGTCAGAAATCAAACGAAGAATTACTCTTGCCAATCGCTGTTTCTTCGGGCTAAGAAGGCAATTTAGTAGTAAAGCCCTCACTCGAACTACTAATATATGACCCTGATCATCCCAGTCCTGCTCTACGGCGCTGAAGCATGGACCGTATCAAAAGCGGATGAAGAAAACCTTGGTCGATTCGAGCAAAAATTCTTCGAAAAATCTTCGGTCGCGTTTGCGTTGACGGGCTATGGAGACGAAGATGCAACCACGAACTATACGAGCTGCAGAGCGCCATACCCCTAGTCAAAAAAAAAACTCCGCATTGGACGTTTAAGATGGCTAGGACATGTAGAAAGAATGGACACCAATACTCCGGCTCGCAGAGTCTTCGATTCCCAGCCAGACGTCGGACGCAGTAGAGGAAGACCTCGCCTTAAGTGGCGCGCACAAGTAGAAACATACCTCAACCAACTTGGAGTGCGCAGCTGGAGGCAGTTAGCTAAGGACCGGGCTAATTGGAGAGGCATGTTGGTTGAGGCCCAGGTTCATCCCGGGCTGTAGCGCCACTTAAGAAGAAGATAACCACACTTATAAGGGCCGATCAAGTTGTCGGTAAAACGTTGCAGGTCTTCAAAAACTACGGCAGAATTCGGTCTTAATGCGGATTGTTACAACAAGTTCGCTATTGTCTTGAAAGCATACGAGTTGTTGTCTAAGTTGGAGCCGACATTCTCTGAACATAAATAGTCAAACTCCTGCAGCTGAGTTTGCTCGTGGGTATCCTAAATATGGTATCGAGTGGTTTCTATAGTACACCGCACATTTTCGATGTTTACAATTTCTAGTCTAGCCCCCATAAGCGCTGTGTCTCTCTGAAGACTATTCCAATCGGTCAACTATACATAGGTAAACATCAAGCCACACGAACCTACCCCAATCTACCAATTATCGTTTCATCTGAACAACATTTTCTGAAGACAAAACAATTCGTCAGGTTCGTATTAGGCATACCCCACCCTGAACAAACTTTTCTTTTATTCCAAACATTTATCCTACTTTCCTGTTAAACCGCTTGGATGAAATTAAATTGCCCCGAAAGTAGATCGGCGAAACACACCTCCACCTCCATCTGTCCACCCATTTACATGAAACAAAATTAATTCGTCTCATATAACATCGTCAATAAATCTTCGTTTCTTCCAAAGAATTTGCATGTAAATTGCCCATGAAAATTAAAAAAAAAAAAAAACTCCACTAAGACCGCGCACAAAGAGGCCTCTTCCATCAACAAAAGTCAAAAGCACACACAAGAGCCCCCGACAAAAAGAAGACAAATTCCCCGAGCACAATAACACACACAGAGAAAAAAAAAGGAAATAATAATAATTGAGCCTGAAACTGTAAAGGAAAAACCGTGCAGTGATTACAAGACACAGAACAAACACTTTGGCGCCATCGAAAAATAAAAACGAAGAACTTAACTTTTTGCTGGGAATGGTATTGTAATCGAGATCTGCGATGGACTCCATCATGATATATACATTCCCACCGAATGTTTACAAAGGCTCTGTTCCTAGGATTTCCATTAAACGAATGTTGGCCAATTCCGATGGCATGGTTGGTGGCAGCGTTCCTCGGCCAGGATAGCGTCAGACAAATTGTTATTTACAAACTTGTCACGCAAATTTCTGTGGCTGATGTCGTCGTTGTGGCCACTTTCCTTCACTACAACAAAAAATAATGGAGCACCGCCATGCCATCTCCAGGTGCAAACAGGACTATGAACGGCGACATCTATTAACGGTTACCACCTTGTAGCACAGAAAGAATCTGATACAAGATTTTAACTCGCTTTTATGTGCTTTTCATAATGCAGGTTGGTTAGGTTGGCCTTCAGCCGTAGAAGTTAGGCGTTTCCTCTTTTCTGCGGACCACGCTCTACTTTTGCGGATGGAGGTAGTTGAAATCATGTTTATTGTCAGGACATTTATTTAAAAGATTCGTTGATAGCAGACGGGAAGATGAAAGTTTTGATTGCTTCACATCCATAAAACGATTTCTTAAATGGCCCATAGACGGGAATTGAGTTTCCCCCTGGATGGCAATTGTGTATGTGAAGAAGGAAAGTTTTAATATTCGACCTTGTGGCGAAGACTTTATTACCGAGCTTTGTATGCGAATTGTTCAAAACTTGGACATGCTATAATTTGCCCTGCCTGGTGGATGGAATTAAATTACAAAATATGGAAGCTTGGGAGTTTTTTTTTTAATCGGAAAGAAGGCTTAATAAATGAGCTGGGGAAAGATTCGATTCATATGATAAAACATAATCAGTGGAGGGAACGTTTCACCTTTCTATCAATCTGATGACTTCTACCATGGAAAATGCTGACCGGGTATTAGGCGGGAGGACTAAAATTATGTTCGGATATCATATGAAAAATCAAGCTGATCTATACATATCCACCCAATGTTCGTATCTCAATTATCTAATTAAGTGGCACTACAGTCCGGAGTATGCCTGAGCATGGTTACCATGCTCCTAAAGTTTCCTCGGTCATAAGTAACTCCCACCAGTTGCGCACTTTAAGTTGGTCAGGGTCGGTATCTATACTCATGCAGCCACTTAATGAAAGCTTTCTCTTTACAGCGACTTTCATCGGGTTCGAATCAGAGAATCGACGAACTGAAGTATTGGTATTCATTCGCTCTGCAACACTTAGCCATTTCAAAGATTCAATGTTTTTTTTTCCAGCTCTACGTCTATTGGTGGTCAAACAGTAGGCATGCATTTATATGAAAACACAAAACTTTTCCATTTATCGGATGGCAATCAATTCCGACTCTCAAACATCTTGTGGCGAACGCTGCGTGCGTATTCTTTAGGCCTTGAACTTTTGTATAAGGTCAGTAGATGACAGACGAGGGAAGGCAAATTTTCCCTTCCCAAGATTTCTGCGGGTGAATTCCCATGCTACAAAATCAACTGTAGCGTATGCACGCATCATGCATTTTAAATATCTGAACATTCCGAGAGGCTAAATTCGACTCGGACCGCTACCTTGTTGCAATTAAGGTGAGAATGCGGATATACACCACTCCACAACAAATCACAAATACTGTGAAAACATTTAATATCGAAAGTATGTAATCGCGACAGACCGTCGACAGGGATACAGAACGCGTATCCCTTACCACTTATTTAACACCATATCACAAGCACCTTATGTCGAAGAACAATGGCGCCGATGTCAACAAGCCATTAGATCACCCGCAACTGATCTGATAGGTTTCTAACACCAACCAACAAGAAACCCTTGGTTTGATGAAGAGTGCCGACCGATGCCAAAAAAGAGGTCTGCAAGGTAAAGCTGCAGATTAAGACTAGAGCTTACATTGACCTTAGTAGGCAAACAAGGAGGGCAGGAAACCGCCTTTTCAGAAAACATTAAAAAGAGCAAGAAATGCATACGACCCGAAATATACAGATGCCCCTCTACAGGAATGATTTTCGTAAGTTTTACCAAAATATAAAACGTAAAAGGTGGGGATACAAGATCAGAACCGAATCCTGTAGAGATGAACAATAGAAGTCCGTAGTTGGGGAAAATATGGAAAAAGCACTATTGCAGACTATTGAACGTTGATTACGAACAATCTCATGCTGTAAGGCAGAGAGACTCATTAAAAATTGGCGAATAAAGCGAAAACTACCAAACACCTGACCTTAAAAAGGCTGTCTGCTGACGAAGATGATTTGGCAAGTCACATGCACCCACTCATGAGCACAATTTTGTTCGGATGAAAGTATGCCTGAAGATGCGAACCCCCATATCACTTGCCCGACCCACTGCTCCTACCACAGAGGCATAAGACTCCATTATACCGCTCTGCCGCCCTATCTGCCGTAATAATATTATGTGAATGCCTGAAACCATTTACCAATATCCTGATTGGCACTTATCAGTATGTTCATAGTCCAAAAAAAATTCGTAACTGATCAAATTATAAGGAGATCCTGAAAAAAAACCAAGGGGTCCAAATCGAAATCAGCAATCACAAATACGAAATAAACATGCCTAGTTTTGGTATACCGCCCAACCTTGTTCATCTGTGAAGGATGACGATGGAGAATTCTCGCTGCTCAATCAGGGTCCGATATAATCTCAACGATACATTCGATAACAAAAAGGATTTAGGCAAAGGGATGCGCTGTCATGTGACTTCTTTAATTTGATTCTTGAGATGATTGTGCAAAACTCCCGTGCCAACACCAGAGGCAAAATCTTCCATAAATCGGTACAACTACTAACATACGCCGACGATATTGACATCATTGGTCGGACTATTGGACGTATGCTTAGCCACAGAAACTGGAAGACACACATCTCAAAGCACTCAACAAGTGGATAAATCAATGCAATATGGTCTTTGCATTAATCACAAAAAACGAAACTTGTTCTCTTTACATATAAGAGAAAAATACCAACATTTAACCTACCGGTTATCGATGTAACTACCCTAAAACTATCCGATAGAGCAAAATATCTGGGTGTCATACTTGATCGAAAAATCAACTGGAACCTAAATAAAAAAGGCCACAGTTGCATTCTATACGTGTAACCAAATATTCGGAAAAACCTGGGGACCGATCCCTAGAATTATCCTATGGATGTACAATTTCACACGGCCATCCACAAATAAAGTCATCCATCTGAAAATATGACAAAAGTACAAAGGATAGCATGTGTGGGCGCTACTAGCGCAATGAGAACTACACCAACAGCGGGACTGGAAACCATCCTTAACCTGCCACCGCTCGACTTTACATACAAGAATCTGCAGCTAAAAGTGCTTTAAGAATCAGCCAGCTCAACTGCTGCAAAATGAACTTAGGAGGACGAGCTCGAATTCTAAACAGATATCTGGGCTCAGCTATATCCTCTGACTTCATGCTCACCTCACCTTGACTTTCAAAGACCATACTGCTGCATCTTTCCAAGTAGAGAGGAGTGGAAGAGGAACTGGGTACCCAAACCATATCCATCTAGACTGATGGTTCAAAAATCGACGTAGATAGGCGTTGGAGCTGGAGTTTTAGAAACACTAAAGCTAAACAGCACTTTTCGTCTCCCTGAGCAAAGCAGTGTATTCCAGGCTGAGATATTGGCAGTAGCAGAGGCAGCCAAAGCAACCTTAAGGCTTAATGCATACCACCAGATGATAGCACCATCTTCATTGACAGTCAGGCTGTAATAAAAGCAATCTATGCTGTCGAAATGAAATCTAAGCTTGTAAAGCGTTGTCGTGAGAGCTAAAGGTTCAACATAATGTTAAGCTGTGTTGGGTCCCCGGACACAGAGCCATAGAGGGCAATGAAATCGCTGATGAACTGGCGAGAAAAGGCAATGCATCCGGTATTAATCAGCCACACCAGTCTGTCAAACCGCCACTATGTGACCTCAAATTACGGGTGGGACAGAAAATACTGAATATTGCCAAAAACAGGTGTAATTCCCTCCCTACCTGTGAAACTTCCAAAACGATGTGGCCAGAATATGACAAAGCCAGAATCCACAAACTATTTCAAAGAAACAGGAAATCTGCTTCGACTCTAGTAGGGATTCTAACTCGACACAACTTACTTAAAAGTCACAAAATGAAAATGCATCTTATAGATGATGACCTTTGTAGAGGCTGCGGTGGATACGTCAATAAGCAAAATTGCTATATATGAGCCAAAGAACAACCGGAAGAGGTGCAGTTACATCCACTCAAAATAATCGTGTGGTGTGGTTTATGGGCCGGTGGAAACATCGGTCTTGGGGGCTCAGTGGCGCAATAGTTAGATGAACTGCTGCGAAGAAGGTCTGGGTTCAATTCCCAGCCGTAGCAACACAAACATGATTTTTCACTGGCACTCCTTCCGTGATGATCTGCGATGTTGCGATAAAAATCAGCATTGATATCAATCTCATTTTCGGCTCAAAACCAAAATCACGGAGCATTGAATGGTCTCGCGGCTTTAATTCTTGCATAAGCTGGATCTTGTAAGTTCGTAAGCCAAGATCTTTGTGCAAATTCTTCCATAAAGTTAATGGAGAAAGCTCCCATTGCTGTGCACTGTGGCGAATCGATTCGGATCCTCTTCAACACTTTGATCTACAGCGGTAATTGTTCCTTCGGTGCGCACTGTTTGACGTCTCTGCGGATGCGTATTATCGCAGAGATTAAACGTAGTGCGAAAACGTTCCACGAGTGTTCTATCGGATTTAGATCGGGGGATTGTGAAGACTATTCCAAAACACAAATTTTATTGGTTTGGAACAATTGCTTTGCTAGTTTCGAGGAATGCTTGGGATCATTCTCCTGCATGAACAATCATATCGTCTTCGTCAAATGGTAGCATTATCCTATTAAGGATATTGACGTTTGTCCAAAGAACACATTATGTCATTTATCCAGAAATGTGGTCGAACACCCTGATGCTGAGAAGCAGCCCCCAATCATAAGGTTACCTCCACCGTACTTTTCTGTCTTTTATGTGTACTTTGGGTCAAATTCGGAATTTTTTGGTTGCCTCACGTGCATTTTTTCAACAGATCCAAACAAATTTATCTTTGCTTCATCCAACCACAAGACAGTGTCCCAGTCCCAACAGCTGAGCTACAGCTGTTTGTTTACTATTGTGTACTACACTGTATAATGTATATAAGCCAAAGACAAACAGGAAGAGGTTTAAGAGCTGCAGCTACTTACTTACATACTTAAGTGGCGCTACAGTTCCGGATGAACCTGGGCCTCAACCAACATGCCTCTCCAATTAGCCCGGTCCTTAGCTAACTGCCTCCAGTTGCGCACTCCAAGTTGGTTGAGGTCGGTTTCTACTTGTGCGCGCCACTCAAGGCGAGGACTTCCTCTACTGCGTCCGACGTCTGGCTGGGAATCGAAGACTCTGCGATCCGGAGTATTGGTGTCCATTCATTCTACATGTCCTAGCCATCTTAAACGTCCAATGCGGAGTTTTTTGACCAGGGGTATGTCACTGTACAGCTCGTATTGTTCGTGGTTGAATATTCGTCTCCACAGCCCGTCAACGCAAACGGAACGAAGATTTTCCGATGAATTTTTCTCTCGAATCGACCAAGGATTTCTTCATCCGCTTTTGATACGGTCCATGCTTCATATAGGATCTCCTGAGTAGTTCGAGTGAGGGTTTTACTACTAAATTGCCTTCTTAGCCCTAAGAAACAGTGATTGGCAAGAGTAATTCTTCGTTTGATTTCTGACGAGATGTTGTTGTCAGATTTAATAGCGGAGCCGAGGTAGACAAAGTCCCGTACTACCTCAAAGTTATATCTGTCAATGTTGACGTTCTGTCCAATTCGTCGATATTGTGTGTCCTTTCGTGTTGACAGCATATACTTAGTCTTACCCTCATTTACTGCTAAATCCAGTTTTGCCGCTTCCTTCTCTATACTAGCAAACGACTAGCAAACGTGGCTATGACTTCACGTTGGGTCCTACCAATGCACCGATTTTTGTAAAATTCTGCCTCTGGTGTTGGCTGGGGAGTTTTGCACAATCCTCACAAGAATCAAATTGAAAAAGTCACATGACAGTGCATCGCCTTGCCTAAATCCTTTTTTGGTATCGAATGTGTCGGTGAGGTCGTTTCCGACCCTGATGGTGCAGCGAGAATTCTCCATCATCATCCTACACAAACGGACGAGTTTGGACGGTATACCAAAACTAGACATGGCTCTGTATAGTTCGTCTCTATAAATGCTGTCGTATGCGGCTTTGAAATCGATAAATTGGTGGTGGGTATCGATTTGGACTTCTTGGGTTTTTTCCAGGATCTGCCGAAGTATGAAAATTTGATCGATTGTGGAATTTCCTGGCCTAAAACCACACTGATAAGGGCCGATCAGGTTTTTTGGTAAACGGTTTCAAGCGTTCACATATTACGGCAGATAGGATCTTGTAAGCGATGTTGAGTAGACTTATGCCTCTGTAGTTGGCGCAGTTCAGAGGGTCTCCTTTTTTGTGGATCGGGAAAACGATGCTGAGGTTCCATTCTTCAGGCATGCTTTCAACCGACCAGATTTGGCTTATGAATTGGTGGATGTTGCTTACCAAGTCATCTCCGCCAGCTTTATAAAGCTCAGCTCAAGTTAAGCTTGAGTTTAGATATAGCTATCCTCACTTCACTTAGCTCGGGTGGTTGGCAGTTTTCGCTGTCGTTGCCAATATTAAATGGTTCGTTCTGCCTGACAGCGGAATGTTGTTCGTCATCGCCGTTTAACAGTCTGCAGAAGTGATTCTTCCATATCCTCAGCATAGACTGTATTTTGCGACAATACTGCGATATATGTCTTCTCTTCCTGCCTTTGCGTTAAAATCTCCTAGCACGATTTTAACATCGTACTTTGGTAGTCGCTCATAGATTTTGTCAAGGAGCTCGTAGAAGGAATCCTTAATTATATCATCTTTTTCTTCCGTCGGAGCGTGAGCGCATATAAGGGTTATGTTGGCGAATTTGGCCTTGATACGAATTTTTACAATGCGTTCGCTAATGTCTTGGAAACATAAGACTTCTTGCCTAAGTCTGGCACTTATAACAAATCCGCATCCAAATAGTCGCTGTTTCTGCTCCCTATAACACGGTCCTTAGTAGATGTCACAGTTTTTCATCCTCTTTTTGCCCGGCTCATCCCATCGTATTTCCTGGATGGCAGTAATGTCTGCTTTGTAGCAGTTTAGGGCTTTCGCTACTTGTTCGCCTGCACCTCTCCTGTTTAATGTTCTCACATTCCAGGTGCAGATACGAACGTCGTTGTCCTTTTTTCGTTTAGCGTGGTCGTCAACAATAATATCAGTCCTTTCAGAGGCTATTGGTTGCTTCGTAACAATAGTTTTTTCCGTGGATGGGTAGTTAACCCAAAGCACAGAGCTGCAGTTACATCCACTCAAAACAATGGTGTGGTGTGGTTAGTGGTTTAAGGGCCGGTGGAATCATCGGTCTGTATTTCTTCAAAAATGAGGCCAGCGCCTACGTGACTGTAAAAGGTTCTCGTTACCCGCGCCATGATTATGGACTATATTTTGCCTAAAATTGAAGCCGAAGATCTCGACAAAATTTGTTTCCAAGAAGATGGCGATAATTGCCACATAGCCCGTGAAACAATTGACATATTGAGAGACCGCTCCAGTGAACAATTGATTTCACGCTTTGGACCAGCGAATTGGTCAGCAAGATCATGCGATTTCACACCGTTAGAATATTTGATGCTGGCTTATCTATTGAAGTTTTAGAGGCCAACATTACCCGTGTTTTTCGCGACATACTGACGAATATGTTCGAATTCAGGCTTATTATGAAAATGGGCGTTCAAATCAAAATGCATATCGTGCACCGTCCACCTCAACTCGTCGTCGTGCCGAACAATTGCACCTCTCACGCTCGTCGTTGATGAACATTATACATAAAGACTTGCATTTACACACTTACAAGGTGTAATTGACTCAAGAACTAAAGCCTTTTGACCATTTCAAGCGTCGTCAATGCTCAGAATGGTGGCAAGAATTGTTAACAGTGGATGATCAATTTTCGAAGAAAAACATCTTCAGTGATGAGGCACATTTTCACCTCAGTGGATTCGTCAATAAGCAGAATAGCCGCATTTGGGCGAATGATAATCCAAGAGTGATGGTCGAAAAACAAATGCACCCACAAAGAGTGACTGTTTGGTGCGAGGGGTCATTGTTAGGACATTGTAACACATTTTTGTGTTTCTTATTTTTTTTTACGATGGGCCTTCGATTGATGGATTGACCTAGATTGACCTTGACTAGAGCCTTGTCAAGGTCAATCCATGCATAACGAATACCGGCAATGACAATACTGACATTTTCTTTTGTGATTTTTTTGTTTTGACTGACAGGACCTTTAGGAGCGATCCTTCATGGCCTCGACCAGGATGATAGCCATTGGATGTGGGGTGGAAAATGCAAACCATTGCCAAAACCATCGGGCATATTTAGGGTTCTTCATGAACCATTATCTCGGAAAGATATCAGGAATTATTTTATCGTGTATAGGGAAGTTTAGGTTAGTTTTTAAGATACATAAGATTTATTTTAGGGTTTCTTTTTAATATAATTTTTAGCCTAAGCTTCTTTATGGCTAGAACTTAGTTTCGCAGTAAATTTCCGATTCTTATTAGTAGTAGCGGCACAGGTTTTTGATCATTTGCTCCTATCTTCTTTGTCCGTCCGAATTTTAAGGAGATTAACCTTTTTTTTTATTTTCTATTTGATAAGCAAAATTCTACTAGATTAATGGTTCTAGAGCAAGGATGTAGGGTGAGCAATCGTGAGCATGCAAAGCCGTCCTCTCCTTCATTAAAGATACCTCAGTGCCATAACTTGACTCACGACAGTGCAGTGGTATCATGGCGAGGTGTTGAAAAATGTCCCTTCCCACCTTACCACACTTGTAATCTGGCTGTTTCAGCTACAAGGCTGCTTTGGAAAATATCTATCAAGTTATAGGTAAATGTCATGTAAACACCGTTCTTAATTTTTGGTTGCTAAGGAAATAAAGTTGTGGGGTGTTTTTTTTTGTCAATGCGACTAAATACCGGGAGCTTAGAAAATAAAACAAGTATACATATGCCCCACCACACTCATCAATCAATTCATCTGGTTCCTTAAAGTGCCAACAAGTTCCTACTCTTAACCCATTATGTCCTATTGGCAACTTTGGTTGCCACATCACAAAAGTCATTTTTATTCTTTCTAAGAGAAATATACTGTCTGTTTATCTCATTCTTAACATGAATACATATATGCCCGACTCTTTTATTCATATTGAAACCAGTTGGAAGGTAAATTGTACTGTAACGGTGATTTCCAGTGTGACAGGTCATAAACATTTTTTCTCATTTGTGTTGCGTCGCAAGTTATTGCATCAGAAAAAGTGTTTAGTATTACTAAGTTATTCGGCCCTAGCGAGGTATCCGTCGGAGCGGAAAATTCTCCGATTTTGTACGATTCCGATGATTTTTGCTTCGAGGTATTCTTCCGAAAAGCTGGTCGGAATATTTCTCCGACATTTCGTAACGCATCCCAGCGAATTGCGTTGAAGTGCGTTCAGGAGCATTTTTTGTTCAATTTTTGACAGCTAAGTGCAATTCTTTTTCCGATTTCCTCCGACACAAATTCGTCGCGGAATTTGTTTACGAAGTGAAGTGGAGTAATAGAAGAATGTATGTAATTATATAAAACTATTTATTTAAGTAATTTTCGTACTAATCATTTGAATTTGTGTTTCCAGGGCGAGCTCAATGGAAAAAACCACCCCTGAACAGTACGAGCTTCGCTGTCGCATTTGTGTATGGCAAATATGTACCTCGAATGGAATTTGAATCTCCGACGAATTATGCGTTGCGGAAAATTTTCCGCTCCGACGAATACCTCGCTAGGGCAGATTAATTTTTTTTAGCCATTTGCTTTTTCGGAATTGTAGTTTTCTAAAGGTTGTGGTTTGCAATAATTCAATAGTTATTTGTGCTTTGTTTTTGAGAGTTAAATTTGGTTGGCAACTTAAGTGGCCACTGGGGTGTTATAATATATAAAGAAACACAAGTGCATTATAATGTGAGTATAGAAATTCGCATAAAATTTGCACATACAAGTATGGTTTTCATTGTAAATAGGAGTTCTGGGAGATCAAAAAAACTTACTGTAGATGAAGTCATTGAAGAGCTATCGAAATTGGAATATGCTGATGACGACGAGCCGCTTCCGGCAATATCTATAATTCCTCCTGATGAAAGACCTGATCAACAAACCGATGAAGATTCAGACTGCTCCGATATTCAAGCGATTGGTGATCTCGATCGACTACCTGCCCGCGTATTAGTCTCTGAAGTTGAAGTTGAGGATATTTCGGTCTCCAAACCTACCGTTCAAAGTAAAGTCAAAAAAATTAAACCCACTCCTAGAATTTGGTCGACACAAACACCAACCTTCAAAATAGTGAACACAAAAGAAGCTACGTATCAACCAACTACTGAATCCCTTTTGAAAGAAAATGTAAAAAGCCCAGCAGACGCATTCTTCGTGTTTTTTTCGCAAGAGCTTATAAATGAAATTGTGGTTCAAACAAATGTATATGCTGGCCAGAAGGGGGTTCATAACTTCAGCGTCACATGCGAAGAAATAAAAATATTACTTGGAATAGCCTTATTCAGCGGCTACCATACACTTCCTTCAAAGAAAATGTGTTGGAGTTCAGATAACGATTGTTTTTGCCCTTTAGTTTCAAATGCAATTCGTAGAAATAGATTTGATAGCATTCTTCGATATTTGCATTTTTCAGATAACGCATCTATGGATACATCCGATCGCCTTTACAAAGTACGATTACTTTTTGATAAGCTAAATGAATCATTTAAAATAATAGAACCCAGCGGATACTTGTCCATAGATGAAAGTATGATTCCATACTATGGACATCATGGGGCAAAACAATTTATAAAAGGAAAGCCGATTCGTTTTGGTTTCAAACTTTGGTGCATAACCGATTCCAATGGGTATATGATTCATGCGGAACCGTATTGCGGTTCATCTACCAGAATAGAAGAAAAAGGATATGGTCAAGGCGGGGACGTAGTCTTAGGACTTCTTGAATATGCTTCCTGTTTGCCAATCTATTTACGTCGGTCGCCTTACTAGAGGAACTAACCAAACGTAACATAGGAGGTACCGGAACATTGCGGGAAAAAGAGGATCCCACATGTTGACTTCACATGAAGATATATTGGCCGTCAGATGGCTTGACAATGCAGTTGTTACTGTCCTTACAAATTGCATTCCACTTGAGCCAGGCAAAACAAGCACCAGGTATTCAAGAGCTGGTAAGAAGATTGTGCAACTTAACGTACCGGAGCCGATTGCAGCATATAATCAATATATGGGAGGTGTCGACATCTGTGATCAATTCCTGTCAACTTACAGAACACATATAAGAACAAAAAAGTGGTGGTGGCCTTTCTTTGGATGGGCTATAGATATATCTTGTGTTCAAGGTTGGCTTTTGTAAAGAAGATTGGGTAACAACATTCCATTGCTGGAATTCAGACGACAGTGTGCACTATATATATTACAGAGCTTCGCTATACCAAAAAATCGAAATGGACCTAGCACTTCCACGGCACCAAACTCAGTTTTGAATTTCATCAGAACAGACAGGAAGGATCATGTTGTTACAAGGGGCGATTCCAAATACAGGCGCTGTAAGAAATGTTCAAAACGGACTATTTTTCTTTGCAAAAAATGCAATGTTCCATTGCACCCGACTGATTGTTTTGAAGAATTTCATCGTTCTTATTAAATCGTTCCATTTCATTACTACTTAATTTTATGATAACTCCGTAAAAAATAAAGATTGGTACTTGTGATTTGTTTTTAGACCAATTTTTTAAATTTTTTTATGTGTGATGTTTATTTGTGTATAGGCTGTTTTGGTCGATCATTTCTAATGCAAATAAAAACAAGTTTATTCCATAATTTTCTCCTACGTTTCGGCAGTTTTTTTCCACCTTCCTCAGGGATATTTATTAAATCTTGAATGTTATACAAATAAAAAACAATTAAAAACAGTTAAAGATTTTTACATAATGATACAATTATGTTTTTTCACAAATGACTGTTTACATAAATTACTCACATTCTTATTTTATTTTACATTTATTTTGTTTATTTGCACTTTTTCCCGATTATAATTGTCAAATAATAAATAAAAAACATTGAAAAATATAAATAAATTAAACACCATGATATAAACTATAAAAACAAGGAAACTGACGTGAACACATAATTTTGAACGCAACTATTTAATTGCTAGCATGTATGTGGAGTTTATGTTGTCTTTGTCCTCTTTCGTATTCATTGTTGTCGTCAATTTTTGTTGGATTCTTAAGCTCTCTAGGGTATATCTCTTGTTGGTTCTCTTTTCGTGGTCAAGTATTTTTATGTTGTCAAAATCAGCAGTGTGGTCTTTGTCATGTATGTGTTGCGATAGTCCAGTTGTTAGTCTCTTTTTCCGTATGTCTGCTTGGTGTTCTTTGATTCTCGTACCTAAAGCTCTTTTTGTTGTCCCGATGTAGACTTGATCGCATTTTTCGTTGTCTTTCCCGTTGCATCCAATTTCGTAAACAACATTGTGTTGTTGTTGTTTGTCTATTTTGTCTTTTGTGTTTGTGAATATGGTGCTGAGAGTGCAGTTTGATTTGTGTGCAAATGTGGTATTCTCTCTCTTTATTGTTTTGTGTAAGACTTTGCTTTCGCTTAGTGAGGGTACATATGTGATGCTGTAGTATTTTTTAGGGTTACCATCTGTCTCGTTGCCTGTTAGTTTGGTTTTTTGGTTTTGGTTGTTGTGTATTTTGTTGTCTAATAATTTTTTTTTTTTTTTTTTTTTTTTTTTTTTTTTTTTTTAGTTAGTGACGCTGGATAGTTGTTCATCTGAAGTATTTTTGTTATTTTTGTTCTGTTTTCTTTGTGAAATGTTATGTCACTGATGTCGAAAATTTTGTTAATGAGGTTATTAGCTGTATTTATTTTTATTTTAATTGGTTGTGTAGAAAAATAATTCATGCTTCTACCTGAGGATGTTGGTTTTGCATACCAATTGAGTATGATGTTGTTGTTGTTTGTCCGATGGATTCGTGCGTCCAGAAATGGAATGCTGTTGTTGTTTTCCTTTTCTACGGTGAATTGAAGCTTGTCATGATATTTATTTAATGTGTTTTGAATTATGTCTACGTCTTTAGCTTTGATGATTGCAAGGATGTCGTCAACATATTTGACGATAAATTTGATCTCTATGTTAACCTTTTTGAGCTCATTTATTGTGTTATCAAGTACAGTTTTTACGTTTTTTTTTATTTGTCAATGTAAATGCCAAGGTCCCGATGGCAACTAAAGTTGCCACCTCCCTACTGCCACGCCCCTTTATTTTGTTTTAAAAAAAATATACAAACTTTACAAATACACTATTTATACACTATTTATCAAAAAAAATCTTAACATATTATATAAGGGAATTCTGGGATCTAATGGGTTAATACGCTCCATCAGAAGTTGAAATTCATCAGGCAATGCGTGTGCAATTTTTTTTTTTTGTGACATTTTTTTCGCTCAAGGCGTATTTCCAATACATTGATTTGTAACCTGCCTACATGAACATTCAGAGTCAACTATATTCTGTCTTGTTTCGGGACACCCTGAAATCAATCTCGTAAATCACACACCGACAACAACAACAACAACAATAACTCAATACATTCTTCTCGGTTGTGGCCCTATTCAGGAGGGGAAAAAAATTAATCGGTCAAAGATCAATATCATCCCACGTCAGTCATAACAATCCGAACCACTGCTATTCGAGCTGAACCAGACAATATGTCATACTTGGCCTACACTAATTGGGATACGTCTTCCCGAATGAAAATAATCTTGTTCACGTGCATTTATCTCTTTTGTTGTTGTTGAGATATTCCCTCTGTGGCAGTATTTCCTTTGATTAATATCACTGTTGGAAAATAATTGCCCTAAAAGATCTGCCATGGACACTCTGACACATACAACACGGGAACATGACTTTGAATCTTGCACAGTTGGCACAGGGGACTTGTTTATCTAAACGCCTTTGCCAGGGACGATGAATAAAATAAAATAAAATGTGTTTTCCTTTTTGGTTGCCTCCTTTTTCTATCTTTTTCCTATTCTTGTTTTTTTTTTTTTATTAAATTCGCCCCCAGGACATGGTGGTCCCAACTCCAATGATTTAAAGTGGAAGAAAAGAAATCTCTAAACGGGATGAAAACAATTTACAATCATCCAGAAGAGGAATATATGTGTGCAAAAAAATAAATGTAAAGAGAAACCATCACGAAATGCCTGCAAGGACGTTTACACGAATTCAATGTTTTTTTATATTCTGGTAGTTCTGGAACGTTCCATGAGATGGACAAAGTCAATTTCTGCCGTCTGTATACCAACGTAATAGATATACTTCTGCATTATCATCATGATGGTGGTTGTATCGTCGCCAGAGGAGAAGACGAATTTAAATATCCTGACTGCTGATTGCATACATACTGGGGATCTGGCAGAAGTAAATTCTTGAAAAACTCCCTCTGCAAGAAGCGAAATTGAAATCATGCCATGTTCGTATATTCCCGTTATCAACTGTTGTTTACATCTCCGGATTTATATCAATCAAAATACAACTGCGCTACTCAGTGGGGAGCGGGACCGGGATGGGACACATTTGCCTCAATATGGTGTTCATCACATGCGCATATAGCGTGTGCTCATTAACAGCTTAGATCTGTGGAAGTTAATTAGATGCGATCAGTGAGGTCGGTTCCAAACTATGTGCACCGGGCTTGTGCGTAGATACTTACAGTGAGACTGACAGGAAATGACGAATCATTTTATGGGCAGAACAGTTAATTGGATGCACTTCGTTCTGAATGTCTTGTCATAAGCAAGGCTCCAACAGATTCCCTCGTTTCATTCGGCACGCATTGGTTAATCACTACGATGTGGTGGTAATATTATGAATAGGCGGTGTAAAGGACGAGGTAGGTAGACATTTATGAGGTGTTAACTAGGCAATGCCCGGTGTTGTAACACACATGGATTGTGTTTATTTTACATCCCAGTGGTAACCATTGGATATTGGTTTTATCTAGTCGGATATGGCTTAACTTGAATGCGTCGTCAGATTGAGATTGAGGTATGAAATATCCTACCTGCAACCCTATAATTAAAACAAAGTCACTCCAGGTTGGCTGTTGTTAAAAAAAATAGAGACATGAAAAATCTCCAGGTGTTTTGCTTTCGGAGTTTGAACAAGGGTCTCTAGCACAGCACTTACTTTTTTAAAAACTCAATAAAACCTATTTTATGAATCAGATTTTTTTATAATGTTGGCAATAAGAAAAGCTAACGGCGAATGGAAATGGAGAAAAAGAGAAAGCGGATTCATTTACCGAGCGAAGAAGAAGAAAGCTCAAGCCGTTTGATGGACAAGCTTTAAACGAAGAACCGAATGCTAATACGGTAACCGCTTCAAATGACCATAACAAAGTTATAAAATAACAAAGTTCTAGGATATGATTTAAGAAGAGCAAGAAAAACGCGTGATAGACGATATAGAGAGGTGCCACTCCAGAAACGATGTTTTCAAGTTTTACCAAAGTGTAAAACGTCAAGGGCAATGGTACGAGTCTTGGACAGAATCCTGTCGAGATGAACAAGGAAATATCGTAACTGAGACACAGTCGATGCTGATGATATTGAAGAACCACTTCTGCAGAATGTTAAACGGCGATGACGAACAAAATTCCGCTATCAGGCAGAACGAACGATTCAATATTGGCAACGACAGCGAAAACTGCTGCAATGTCTAAACTTAAGCTTAATAAGGCTGTCGGAAATGGCACCCTTCCCACAGAGCTTAATAAAGCCGGCGGAGATGACTTGGTAAGTAACATTCACCATCTTATAAGCCAAATCTGGTCGAATGAAAGAGTTCAGTTCAGAGGGTCTCCTATTTTTTGTGGTTCGGGCAAACATTGCTGAGGTTCCACAAAAAAAAGGAGAACATCTGAACTGCACTAGCAATAGAAGTATAAGTCTTCTAAATATCACCAACAAGATCCTATCCGCCATAATATGTTTACAAACAACCTTATCAGCCCTTATATCAGTTGGGTTTTAGGACAGGAAAGTCCATAATGGTTTGAATCTTCACACTTCGGCAGATCCTTGATCAGATCACAACCTATTCATAGACTTCAAAGCCGACAGTATTTATAGAGACGAAATATACAGAGCAATGCTGCTCCATCGGGGTCGGAAACGAACTCACCGACACATTCGGTTCCAAAAAAGAATTTATGCAAGGCAATGCACTGTCATGTGACTTCTTCAATTTGATTCTTGAGAGGATTGTGCAAAACTCCAGAACCAACACCAGAGGCTCAATTTTCAAAGATCGGTGCAACTACTAGCATAGCCACACGCCGACGATATTGACATCATTAGTAGGACTCAACGCGACGTCAAAGACACATTTGCTAGTATAGAGAAGAAACCGGCAAAAATGAGTTTAACGGTAAATGTGGGTAAGACTAAGTATATGCTGTAACACGAAAGGACACACAACATCGATGAATTAGACAGAACATCACCATTGTCAGATATAACTTTGATGTAGTACGGAACTTTGTTAACCTCGGCTCCGCTATTAACTCTGACAACAGCATCTCGTAAGATATCAAAAGAAGAGTTACTCCTTTAAACCGCTGTTTCTTCGGGCTAAGAAGGCAATTTAGTAGTAAAGCCTTCACTCGATTTGAGAGGAAAATTAATCGAAAAATGTTCGGTCCCATCTCCGTTTACGGACAATGGAGACGAAGATTCAACCAAGAACTATACGAACATGCCCTTATTAAAAAAACCCCGCTTTTAAGATTGCTATGACATGTAGAACGAATGGACATCAAAACTCCGGCTTGAGGAGTTTTCGATTCCCAGCCAGACGTCGGTCGAAGTAGAGGAAGACCTCACCTCAAGTGGAGCGCACAAGTATAGAAATAGTCATCAACCAACTTGGAGTGCACAACGGGAGGCAGTTAGCTAAGTACTGAACTAATTGGAGAGGCATGGTGTTTCCGGACTGTGGCGCCACTTCAGTAAGTATGTACGTATGGCAATGGAATGTTGCCGATGTCATTATGGTTCCGAAACCATGGAATAGTTCAAACGACAAGATTGAAACCAATCTCGTTCCTGACCTGCTAAAATAATTACAACCAGTATTTAAAGAGAGACGCTGGATCCCATATCATCAATACGGCTTCCAGGTTAAACATTCCACAACTCTTGAGTGGAAAAAGATTTGCTCTAGCTCTTTTATCCACGTATCACAAGCTTTCGACAAAGTATGGCACGAAAGTCGACTGTATACTGGAATACTACTACTCAGAATACAAAGGAATCCAAGCCAGTGCCCCGCAAGGCATCCTATTCCTGCTCTACTCTTGTGTAGATCAGGAATAGATGATACCACACGATGAAGGGACCATCGTAGCAACGTTCGCAGATAATACAGCTATTATCGCAATGGGTGACCCAGATGAATCATCAACGGGAAAACTTCAACGGGCTCTTAAGAAAGTATGCGAGTGAACAAAGACCTCGCAAATTGCCCTTAACTTAGTCATCGCAACAAATGTTGGCGAATTTGGCCTTGATACGAATTATTACAATGGGTTCGTTTATGCCTTAGAAAGACGTTTATGCCTGCTTAAACATTTATGCCTGCTTAAGTTTTACAAATCCACATCCGAATAGTCGCTATTTCTGCTCACTATATCATTCTTCTTGTCCAATCCATCCCATCGCATTTCCTAGATTGCAGTAATGTCTGCTTTCTAGCAGCTTAGGGCTTCTGCTAGTTTTTCGCCTGCGCCTCTAGTGTTTAATGTTATCTGATTACATGTGCAGATACAAACGTCGTTTTTTTATAATTAGCACGCGCTAATAGCGGCCATTAAGGAAATTGGGGAGTAGAAAAGATCGGTATGTGCATTGGTTTTAAATTTTTATAAATTGTAATGGGGAGGAAAGACTGAGTTTGGTAAAGCATTCCATTTTCGTGTTGTTCGGTTTAGGAATGAATCTCTATATTTCATACTTCCTTTCGAAGATAGGCTTGAGGGTGAATTGATTAGCATTCATGGCATGGCGAGTATTACGGTTGAATGTTTGAAGGGACGGAATGCAGCTGGCTATTTCGATTGAGCATTTCCTGTTAAAATAGCGGTAAAAAAGTGTTAATCAAGAGATATTCCTACGATGTTCAAGTGAGACTATAGAGTTCGCTACGGTTGGATCTCCTATCAGTTTTATCGCAGGCTTTTGTATCCTATACAGTAGGTGCAATGATGTTTTTGCTGCACCTGACCAGATGTGGCCGTTGAACTCAAGTTTGGGGCGTATATACGCTTTATATATTGAGGCCAGATCAGAAGTGGTGAAATATTTTTTGCATTGATTGAGGAAACCTAGACATTTCGCTGCGTTTTTAGCGATTTCGAATATATGGTCGTTCCAACGAAGGTCGTTACTAACACACATACCGAGCATGGAAAGTTTTTCGGTTTCGGCGATGCAAGTGCCATTCATGGATAATGGCTGTAAATTTTGGTTTCGCTTAGATGCCGAAGACAGCATTGTGTTTTGGAAGCATTAAATTCCACTCTATTGGATTCACCCCATTTAATTATGCTGTCAAGATCGGAATTTAATGAGCTTAACATATTAAGCCGTTTCTGTTCCACCTCTGAAGATGAATGAAAGGAATGGATTGGTTTAGAAGTTGCAGACAAGAGGTCATTAATAAAAATGAGAAAGAGTGTCGGAGACAGAACGGAGCCCTGGGGACCACCAGCATTTATTTAGCATTTATTTCGTGAGTAGCAGACTTAAAACCGTCCAAAACAACTTGAATTGAACGTTTCGAGAGATAGTTTCTAATCCGCAGAAGAAGATTCCAAAAGCAGAAATTTTCGACAAAAGGGCTTGATGCCAAACCCTGTCAAATGCCTTTGAAATATCAAGTGCAACGATCTTGTTTTCGCCACCGAGGTGAATAGATTGGTTCCACTTTTCGGTGGGATATGTCATCAATTCACCAGTGGACCTGTTGCAACGAAAACCTTATTGTCGGTCATTTAGGAGTTTTCGTGATTCAAGATATTTCATAACCTTAGAAAGAACGGACGTAAGTGCAATTGGTCAGTAGTTGGAGAGAGAAGAAGATGACCTTAGAAAGAACGGACGTAAGTGCAATTGATCGTAAGTTGGAGAGAGAAGAAGATTCGCCTTTTTTAGGGACGGGCTAGACAATTTCTGTTTTCGATCTACTCGGGAAGAGTCCTGATGAATAGGACAGACAGAAAAGCTTACACAGTGGTTTTGCCAGCGTGGAAGAACACCTCTTCCGAATTATGGGGGATATACCATCTGGACCAGACAATTTGTGAATGTTAAGATCTAATAATTCTCTTGCGACTGTACGAGTACGGAAGTGGATTGGTCCCATAGAATGTTCTACGTTCTCAAGTACAGGAGGAGACTGGGCACAATCTGGTAACGTGTACTGGCTGCAAAATGGGCAGCAAGCAGATTGGCTTTGTCTAAAAGAGATGATAGTCGGAATATCATTGTAAATGTGCGTGGGAATGGAAGATGAGGTCGAACTCTTAATGTTTTTGACAAACCTTTGTTACATAGTAGAATTTTTTGCCTCAGCTTTTGGTCGTGGGAGAATTTGACACGCTTGATGCGAGCATTACAGTCGTTTCTGGCTCGTTTGAACTAAAGTCGGTTTTCCTCAGTAGTATTGGTTTTATATAACCGAAAACAACTCTCTTCAACCTAACAGCCTCTTTGCAGCTCGAGTTATACCACCCGTTTGCCTTAGGTTTGATACTTTTTACCTGGTGAGGGATAAAGGATTTCATATTCAGTTCTAATTTATTAGATTCCTCTAGGGCACGGTCCCATCAGTATCGACTACGGGATTGAGCGCTCTCGTTGGCCTTTCGGCTCATCCGCCAACATATTTGTTGAATGGGCTTGATTTACCCTTGAGATTCATAAACAACATGTTGTTCAAATATGTTAAAGCAGCTCATTTATGGTTTTTTACTTTGTCCATTCTAACTTTGACGGTAGCGTCTTAACACAGTTGACTCCATCTTAGGAGTATTTCCGCTGCCACCTGGAAATAGAATATTCACCCTCCTTGCTCATAATAAACGACTCAAAAATCGTTAACGGACAGACGAACGAACACAAGGATGGGAATGGATAGATTGACTCAGCATTCGATGGGTTTATTATTTTTATATGTTTCAAGCTTTATATCAAAAAAAAAAAATCCAAAATCGGCTTTAGATACTTTGTGATCGGATAAAGTATCACACACCACTCGTTTTAGAAGCAATTCTATCCTGTCGATGCAGTGGCCTAGTGGTTAGTCCGTTGAACTACTAATCTCGGGTACCTGTTTCGAATCCCGGAATTTAACTACGTTTTTTCACAGCTCCACCTTTTGAAAAAGTCTAACAAACATCCAAGAGTAACATTGTCATGAGAAGATTCTCAAATTTGCCCTTAGGATTAGGCGTTATACAAGAGATCATCTTATTTGTGGCAAAAATAATAAATTCGCATACACAAATGAAGGGAGAAGCTGGGTTTCAGCCCCTATATGAGCCGTAAATCCTGTATATTTCTTTTCTTTTTTTTTCAATCTTTTAGTTTCATAAACATCAATAACACATTCTGTGGTGGATAATTTTCAACAAAGTGTATCCCTTCTTGTACCACACACTACCTTTCACACATTTATTATTTTTTTTTTTTTAATCAGAATCATCTGGTGCGACTATTTTTAGCCACCATCTTTGGTGGCATGCACTATGCAGCAGTTAGCTGAAGATATTCATCTTCATCATCTTGGAAATCATTTACGTCGTAGATGCCTCCGAAAATTAAACGAATGAACGCATCAAGAAACTAATTTTTATTTATTTTCTCTTCCTCTTCCTTTTTGTCTTAATTATTTACATTTTTTTTAGGGAGGCCTTCTTCTCCTCTTGATCATAATAAAAATGTCAAACATGTTACGCGTTCATGTCAATCAGTGTTTTCCGAGTATCTCTCAGTCTGGGAATCATATGGTTGTTGTTGTGGTTTTGGGATTTGCCCTTGTCATGTTTATTTGGATTCCCAGATTCACATGCTGCAACATCTAACATACCTTTGATGTGGCTACCTTGTGGATTGCTTGTGTTCGGCGATTGAATGAATCTTCTCTCCCACCCATATTTCCAAGAATAGAAATTTTTTTGAAATATTTTCGGCCAGCGGAACGCACATTGCTGTGTCGATTAATTGGAAATATCAGAAATTCGACAGAAGACCGGAATCCAAATATTTGCCTAAGGATGATGTTTATTTTCACTTTTATTGAAGTTAGATAGGTATACAAGCGCAATATGGATCCAAAGATTCCAGTTCGATGGGTTTGTCGGCTGTCGGTTAAGGGATGTATGGAATATTGGTGTGGGTATAGGTTTTTGTAGGTAGACGGGTAAATTTAATATCCATTGGTTATGTTTCGTATTTATATACTTCCCGGATGCATATTGGGAATTCGTAAATACGGACTAGATCATATTTTGTAAAGTAGAAATTCGGTTTTGCCTTTGTGGCACCAGTTTCAGCCACATGTTTGAATTGAGGCAATATTGAAAGCATTTTGCAAAATTAACGTTTTTTGCCCTGAGCTGTGTGCACAAATGTTATTAAAAACGTTCGAGTTGATGAGTTCGTTTCGAGGACTACATTATTTTAACAAGGATATCGAGATAAAGCATGCTTATTACGGACACAAATATTGAGCAACGTCATCTATGGAAACGTTTTCAAAACAGCAATGTATCAACAATTTTAAGAAAACTAAATCAACTTTTTTTTTTTTAATGCGGGTGCCATCTTGGAACTGTAAATGCACCCCTGATTAGCAGATCAAAGGTCGCTTTTAATAACACACAATCGGAAGCATATTCTGACTAAGACGGTGTAGGAATTTCTAAGAAGAAACAACACTGGCCCCACAATTCCAGAAATCGGTGTCTAGTGATTGAACATTTTACATCCTCCATTCCATAGGAATATCGGTTTTGATACGCAGTTTCAAACAAAGAGAAATAATAAAGATATTCATATGCGGATATGGTCTGGAGTTGCAAGTCTTCCATCAAACGCGTTCTCAAGTGATGGATAGAAGAACGCACCGTATATATGTAGGGTACAGAAAAAAACGAAACGAAATTGCCACAATGAATGGGACCTTCTGTTTTTCTGCGATTCATATTTTAATACTAATAATAGATGTTTGTCAGACTTCCACAAGACGAAAAGCAGTTAAGAATATATGTGTTGTTACATTCTAAAGTTGGACCAAAGGATGCCGAGCTAAGTAGTCCAGCGCACTTACCACCAGGCTACTGCACCCATGATTAGAGGGTCAATTGAAAGAGAATACCACTTGCGAACTAACATCAAAATCAAAAAGTCTCTACCGAGAAGTATTCTGGAAGATGGTTCACAGATGGCATCTACAGTCCCAGTTAGGTTTCACGAACTAAAAAACCTTCATTAGCTACTCTGTCATATTCGGACAACATGCCATATAGGTATCTTAATGATAAGCCAGGGACCTTGTACAAAGATGGTGGCGAATACTCCATGAAGCCAAATGCAGCGCTCAAGCCCGTAGCTGATACTGACATGAAATTGCACTGTGGTTATCTGCCAAATTAGAACGGGCCATATATGTAAGTACAAAAAACTATTGCTACGAAGCAATCAAAAGCCTTGAAAAGGACTAATACTACGTTGATGACAATGCTAAGTACAAAAAAATATTGCTACGAAGCAATCAAAAGCCTTGAAAAGGACTAATACTACGTTGACAATGCTGAACGAAAAAAGTATAACGACGTTCGCACTTGCAACTAGGATGTTGGAAATGATGTTAGCAAAAAATGTGTATCCAAACACCTTGCGGAAACGCTAAACTATTACTTAGCAGATGTTACTCCCATCCAGGAAATAGTATAGGATGGGTAGGTTATAAGTATTGAAGTAAAATGAATTAGAATACTATATAAAGAACTCAGCAACACTAAACTATTACCCTTTGCTATTATGTACATAGCATTTTGTATAAATACTGAATTACATTTCCCTTTCCTTTTTAGTCATTCAATAAAGTTTATAAAGTGAACTCGTAAGTCTTGTTTGTTTCTGCATTGGTTGCAGGTATAAGTTGATTTTGTGCAACAAAAGGTTATGGGCCCAGAGTGTCGCAATGAGTGCCGGGCTGTATCATATTGAAAAGTTGGACGATGAGAATTATGACTGCTGGAAAGTGCAAATGCGGTCAATATTAATTCACAGCGAATTGTGGGACTATGTATCTGGAGAGAGTGCTGAGCCTACTTCTACTGCTGCAGATAGCGAAGCTGCTGCATGGAAGTCAAAGGACGGGAAGGCGCTGGCGACGATGTTACTTTCAGTGAAATCGTCTCAAGTACTTCATATTAAGAATTGCCGCACATCCAAATCTGCATGGCAGAAATTAGAAGAAGTACACTCTCCTCGAGGACCTGCAAGGAAGGTATCTTTATTCAAACATCTTCTAAATTTAAAAATGCCAGAAAATAATTCCGTCGTAAGCCATCTTAATAATATTTTCGATTTGTTCGAAAAATTAAAAGAAGTCGACATTAAAATGCAAGATGAATTGCTAACAATTATTCTTCTGTCAAGCTTACCCAAAAGCTATGAGAATTTCGTTATAGCAATCGAGTCTCGCGACGATTTGCCTACACCGCATGTATTAAAAACCAAGCTGATTGAAGAAGGTAAAAGGAGAGAGGGAGAAGTCTTGCATGAAACTGGAGAAACAGCATTTTTCTCGAAGCACCGGTATAAAAATCCACAGCAACAACATCCACAGCAACAACATCCACAATCAACTGCACAGATATCACACTCACATACGCAGCCACATGCACAGGCTCAGAAACGTGGCAAATGTTATAAATGCCATAAGAAGGGCCACTACGCATCATCTTGCCGAGCGCAAAATGTACCAAAGCCAACGGCACATTTTGCAATGCTAAACGCAGTAAGTAACACACACACACAACTTACAAAAACGTCTTGGGTTCTGGATAGTGGTACCACCAGTCACATGTGTTGTGATCAAAATATATTTGTCTCTATCGAACCACACGTAGAAAAAATTCAGCTGGCGGCCGACAACTACATCCTCTCACAGGGTATCGGTGATGTTTTAATTTTAACAAAGGAAGTGCAAATCAAATTACATAGCGTTCTTTTTGTTCCGTTGCTTAGCACAAATTTTATTTCAATCAGTAAGGCAGCTGAAAATGGTAACATAGTTACTTTCAGTGATGAGAGTGCGGTTATTAAAGACTCACGCGGAAAAATTGTTCTTACAGCGAGGAAGTGCGAAAGTTTATATTTGTATGCCAGGGAAGAGCAACAGTTGATGCATATGGGGACGAAAGCTTATGATTTGATGAAATGGCATCAGCGCTTCGGCCACCTAAATATTAAAGACTTAAATTTTATAAACGCGAATAATTTAGTGCTCGGATTTAATTTAAAGCCTGATAAAACCCCGTTTGATTGTGAGACGTGTTTAAAAGGGAAATTATGTACCCTTCCATTTCCGAAATGTGCAAGCAATCGAAGTACAGAAATGTTGCAAATTGTACACAGTGACATTTGTGGGCCCATGAGGGTATCCACCCCCGGCGGTTTTAAATATTTTTGCCTTTTCATCGACGATTATAGTCGTAAAATATTTATTTATTTGTTAAAGAACAAAAGCGACATTTTTAATTGTTTTAAATTATTTAAAGCTAGAGTCGAACGTGAAACATCGCGGAAAATAAAAATGCTTCGAACTGACAATGGTGGCGAGTACCTCAGTACAGATTTTTCGCAGTTCCTCGAGTCAGAAGGTATACAACGTCAACTCACAGTGCAGTACACACCTCAGCAAAACGGCGTTGCGGAACGGGCAAACAGGACTATTGTGGAGATGGCAAGGTGCTTGCTGTTAAGTTCCAGACTTCCGGAGATGCTATGGGGTGAAGCAGTAAAAACTGCTGTATACCTTCGAAACCGTTCGTGTACGAGAGCTTTGGCCAAAACAACGCCTTACGAAGCTTGGACTGGGAGAAAGCCATCTGTGGAGCATTTCAAAATTTTTGGATCCAAAGCAATTATGCTGGACAAACGGCCTTCAAGGTCAAAATTCAGCGCGAAGGGAATTGAGTGCCGGATGGTAGGATATTCATCAGAATCGAAAGCGTACAGGTTGTATGAGCCAAAATCAAGGAAAATCTTTAAGAGTCGGGATGTTAAATTTTTGGAAAACATCGGTAAGGATATTTCATTATACGATTCTGATGATTACGCTATTATAGACTTACCGGAGAAAGCTGCACCTGTTGAAAAACAAATTGTCAAAAGCGATAATACGAGTATACTGGCCGAGGAGAATTTCGATGATGCTGCTGATTGCGTGATTGCTGATAATGGTGGTGAAGAATCTTGTGGCTCTGGGATTGAGAATGCTGATGAAGATTTTGATGGTGCAGGTGGAAGTGGTGGTGTTGGTTTAGCGGAAAAACGTCTTCGTTCTCCATATACACTTCGTCCACGACATCGTCTAAATGCACACGTGAGTGGTCAAGGTAAATCCCTTTGTAATCCTTTGACAGTAAAGGAGGCCTTACATCGGAGCGATTGTCATAGATGGTTGGAAGCAATGCAATGTGAGTATGATACCCTGTTGGCCAACGACACATGGAATCTAGTGGATCCACCAGAAAGCCAACAAATCATCAAAAGTAAATGGGTGTTCAATATAAAACGGGATAAGTGCGGCAATATAGAACGCTACAAATGTCGACTAGTGGCAAAGGGCTGCAGCCAGAGATTTGGAGTGGACTACACCGAGACGTTCTCACCAGTAGTTCGCTTCTCATCGCTTAGGCTTATATTGGCCCTTGCTGCTGAATATAATCTCGAGGTACATCAGATGGATGTGACTGCAGCGTACTTAAATGGTGAATTAAAGGAGGACGTGTATATGAGCCAGCCAGAACATTTCATCGCTGAAGGTAGTGAACGAAAAGTCTGCAAATTGAAGAAGGCTTTGTATGGGCTGAAGCAAGCCGGGCGTGAGTGGAACGCCAAATTACACAAGGTTTTAGTGAATTTAGGTTTCAAACAGTGTAATGCTGACTCATGCGTGTACACATTGAACAACAATAAGGAAATCAACATTATCGCTGTGTACGTGGATGATATTCTATTAGCTTGTTCGAATTCAACAGTGTTAAACCAAATCAAGATGCAAATAAGTATGGAGTTCGAGGTGGTGGACAAGGGACCAGTTGATCAGTTTCTTGGTATGGAGGTTACTCGTGAAGAAGACCACAGTATAAGCATCTCGCAACAGCAGTTCATACGTAGTTTGCTAGAAAAATACAACATGGTTCAGACTCGCAAATGCAGTACTCCTTTGGACCCTGGGCAAAGATTTGCAAAATGTAGTGGATGCCCCGAATGTGGAAAGATCGATAGGACGATATACCAGTCAATAATTGGATCATTGCTATACTTGGGTGTATCAACACGGCCGGATATTTTACATTCTGTGAATAAACTATCACAGTTTAATGTAAACGCACATGCTGAGCATCTTACGGCTGCCAAGCATATCTTAAGGTACCTAAACAATACGCTTAATTTTAAACTTAATTACAGAAAGACTGGTGGACAACTAAATTGTTTTGCTGATGCTGATTGGGCGTGTGGCAGTGATGACCGAAAGTCATATACCGGTTATTCTTTCTTCATTGGCGACAAAAATGCAGCGATCACTTGGGAATCCAGAAAGCAGCCTTCAGTGGCCTTGAGCAGCACGGAAGCCGAGTATATGGCTCTATCATCCGCAGCGAGAGAAGCCGTCTACTTGAGGTCTTTCATCAAGGAACTAGGCTTTCCTGAGTTGGTGGCAGAACCTACCGTAATGAAGGGTGACAATTTAAGCTCGCAACAACTAGTTAAAAACCCCGTCTATCACAGTCGTAGTAAACATATAGACATTCGGGTGCACTATGTACGAGAAATTTTTCAAAGAAATATAATTACACTTAAATATGTTCCCACAGATGATATGATATCTGACATTTTAACTAAGAATTTATGTAAATTAAAGCATCTTAAATTTTCTAAAATGTTAGGTTTACATTTCTAGATCTAAATTACTGTAACTTTTAATGTATTAGTTAAGTGTTGAGGGGTAGTATTGAAGTAAAATGAATTAGAATACTATATAAAGAACTCAGCAACACTAAACTATTACCCTTTGCTATTATGTACATAGCATTTTGTATAAATACTGAATTACATTTCCCTTTCCTTTTTAGTCATTCAATAAAGTTTATAAAGTGAACTCGTAAGTCTTGTTTGTTTCTGCATTGGTTGCAGGTATAAGTTGATTTTGTGCAACAATAAGGAGTATGAAAAACTAAGGATTGTTGCTTAGAGTTTCTGGACAAACAAAGAAAGACAGTATATTGCTGCACACGGGACATTCATTAATAATTCGGTGCAATACAGACTCAATATTATGTCATAGCTACGTTTGCTAGTTTATTGAAGGAATCGACAAAAATGGGTTTAGCAGTAAATGTGGGTAAGACCCAGAATATACTTTCAACACGATGCAATTGCATCGTCCAAACCGAATAACTTTCCATTTTCGGTAGTAACGACTTACGTTGGAACGACCGCATATTCCAAGACGCAAAAAACGCAGTGAAATGTAGGGGCCCCAAATTGTAGTTCAACGCCCACGTCTAACTAACATTGCATCTTCTAGATAGGATACTAAAGCGTGCGATAAAACCGAACATCGTTGGAATGTTTCCTGCCTAAGACTCTTTTACCGCAATTATAACAACAAATACTCTGAAGAAATGTCCAGTTGCATTCCGCTCATTCAACAATTCAACTGAAATACTCCTCCTGCCATGAATGTTTATCAATTCATCCTAACTTCCTATCTTCGGACGTACAATGAAATACATAGATTCATTCCTAAACCGAATGAAACATGAATGTGGAATGTCTTACCAAACTCAGTCTTTCCTCTCCCATTACAATTCACAGAAATTTTAAATTACCACTCATCGGTATCTCCTCTTTTCTTCTCCTTAACGCCCGAGCTGTGCTCAAGCAGTATAAGGGTATTCATAATCCATTAAGGGCATTTCAATTAAAAAAAAAAAAAAAAACAAATAAAATTTAAAAAGCCTAAGAAGAAAAATAGATATGTTCCACCGTATTTTTTCTTGACGTATCTCAAGCTTTTGATAAATTTTGACATGAAGGACTGATTTTTAAAATAGGAACAGTTCTTTCGGGACAACTTTGTACAGTCCTATCTTGAGGGCAGAATCTTCCGAGTTAATCACGGAAACAAATATTCCACGTTTAAGGATACAACGGCTGGGGTTCCTCTAGGAAGCCTCCTCGGACCGATACTAGTCCTTTTTTAAGTATGTACCTATCGGAAAAGTAAACAATCCACCTATCATTATTGCCTCTGTGAAAATTCTATATGCGAATGGGGCGAATGTATTTGGTAATGACGCTAGATGCGCACTTAAAAAAGAAACATGACACGGATTAAAAAAAAATTCGCACAAACGTATTGGCTCAAGTTGAGTATACATAGCAAGCTGTAAGCAAGTTCTAAGCCTTGTAAGGGGTGGGCAAAATCCTCATCTTTCAGTCCTTCTCGCGGGCGGCTACCTGAAAATGACTAATCAGCATGCCTGTTTAGTGTCAGCCAAGGGTCCCACTTAGATATTGACCGTGCGATGTAACTCGTTGCAACGCACGATCAATATATAAGCTGGAATCATAAGTCTGAGGTGGGAGAAAACCCGTAAACCCAAATCCAAGGTGGAACAGCAAACGCCGAAGGATGCATGGCTAAAAAGAGAGTTTTAAGCCGATAGTTTGCGAATTTCGGATACCGGGCCACCTCCGATCTCAAGATAACGTTCCTGTGGTTAGACGGGTAGACCATGGGCGACCAATAAATTCCGCCTACTCGTGGGAATAATTGAAGTACCTAAAGATGCCTCTACAAATGCATCAACAACTAGGGATGTTTTATAACACCCTGTCGATACCGACACGACACCTGCCAATCGGGAAGGGTCACAAATCAGCGATTTCGAGATGATGAGCCTAGAAGAGAAATTGTCTCATCTGAGCGACTCAGCCTCGGAATCAAGTACTGTATACAGCATCAGTATACTCTCGGATGAATTGCATCTGAAATATACAGACGCGCCGGGGACCCCTGGCAAATCGGCTCAAACTTAGCCCGCATCATTGCAAAAACAAAAGATGATGCTCTTCAAGAAGCCAAACGCATGAGATCTGAGGACAACACACCACCTCAGTCCGAAGCGAAACGAGCTCGCACTGGGAAAACAACCTGTGACAGAACCACCTATAGAGATATAGTGAGCTATGTCAGATTGGGTGTCGTACCAGTCGATATCGATCGCAATCCTCTCACGAATGAACAAATGGTTCAGATACAAGAGAGGATTATGGACATCACGATCGAACTGCGCGACATCACCACTTCAGAGTGGATGAAAACAAACTTCCTCAGACTAAAGGAGAAATGCGAGTTGGAAGTAATGCTTGTGGGAGAGGAAGACTTTCCGAAACCACATATTGTCAGAGCTTTCTTCCCGCAGAGTACCGGAGTTACAAATGAGAGAATACTGGCAATACTAGACGGTCAAAACAGAGACCTAAATACGAGAACGTGGAGAGTTCTGCAAAGATCGGACGAGAAAGACGTCGCCCACAGGGTCTTTGCAATAAACGAGAGTGCGATGCGTAGGCTTGCGGAGCTAAAGGGGATGGTATCATACAGATTTGGACAAATCAAGATCATCCTTAAAGGATCCGACAAGTCTGCAATTAGACCCGAAAAAATAGTGTAAATGACACTGATAAAAAGAAAAAGTCGTCAGAAAAAACAAGCGCCAGCTCGTCGCAACCAGCAGCCAGTATTAGTACTGCCGCCGGAAGCGATATAAAGAAGACTGGTTCACTGCCTACGACATTATCGCCAAACGCCCCTAGTACGAGCAACGCTAACATCAGCCAGCAACAGTTTAGACCAAAGCTAGCTGCGGAACGGGCGCGTGAACGGCAAAAACACGGACAGCGTAAAACCGGTCCGAGAGATAGACACGAAGGTCTTTCTCAACAGGGTATCGTACGCAGAAGAGGCGATAACAAGCCTTATAGGGTACGAAACCCTGAGCACGGTAGGAAGCGATGACCACCCTACTAAATGTGCTGCAGGCAAACCTGCACCGAGCTATAGGTGCCTCGGACACCTACAACCAAAGATGTGCCGAAGGGAACATCGCTCTAGGTTTAATCCAGGAGCCATGGGCAACAGAGGGTAAGATATTTGGTTTACAAAGTAAAACCAGAGAGCTCATCTTCGCCCGGGGAAATTTTAGACCAAGGGCAGCTCTTTTAGTTGCAAAAGATATAAAATTCTCTCCCATTCCAGGTTTCATTACCAAAGATCTGGTGGCTGTCCTTTTAGAAAGACGCAACGGCCGAGAGCTACAAAAAATTGTATGCGCATCGACGTATTTTTCTGGAGATGACGAAATACCACCTCGACCAGTACAGGAACTTGTCCAGTACTGCCAGACCCGGCAACTACAACTGATCTTCGGCTGTGACGTCAACGCGCATAACAAAAACCTTCATGCGTAAGTGAAGTGGAAGTCGCACAATGTCAACTAAATGACATCATCATCTCATCTTTTACAAATAGCTGTAAGGTTAAACGCACTGTGGCAAAGAGGTGCACACCATGGTGGAACGATAACCTAGAAAGTCTCCGTAAAAGAGTAAGAACACTTTTCAATAAAGCCAAACGCATCGGTAAGTGGGACCAATATAAATCTCTTCTTACCCAATACAACATAGAGTCTCCAGAGGGCACTCTCGAAAGATAAAACAAACTGCATGGGATTACTAGTCAAATCTGACTATAAAATCGCATGTGACCGGGAAGAAACGTTGACCACACTTCTTCAGGTACACTTTCCCGGCTCCACTATAACAAGTGAGTTTCATGAACACATGATAGATGACTCACCCCCTAGAAACCTGAAAAGGATTAATAGTTTATCCGGCAAACTTTTCACTCCGGATAAGGTCAAATGGGCGATCAACTCATTTAAACCATACAAGGCACCAGGGACAGACGGAATCTTTCCTGCTCTTATACAAAAGGGCTTGGACTTTTTCTTACCCACTATGGTCGCCTTATTTAGGTTTAGTTTCAATTGGGGCTACATACCACAAACCTGGAGGGAGGTAAGCGTGGTATTTATCCCCAAACCAGGCAAACCAAATCTATCTACCTAAATCATACCGTCCAATAAGCTTAACATCGTTTTTCCTGAAAACAATACAAGGAAGACTAGACGAACGCATTAGAGAGTGCTTAAATGAAAGCACTCCTCTGTACCCCTGTCAATTCGCCTACCAAAAAGGTAAATCCACGGAAGGAGCACTTCTAAGTTTAACATCACAAATAAAAAGTGCATAAAGAGGTAGCATTATGTGCCTTCCTTGACATAGAGGGTGCTTTCGACAACACTGGATATGACTCCATATCAAATGCTTTGACTCATTGAAGAATAGATCACCCCACCATCAAATGGATCAAAGCGATGCTTGAAAGTCAGAAAATAACTGCTTCATCAGAACTGACCTCAGTATCAGTAACAGCCGTTAAAGGCTGCCCTGAGGGAGGAGTACCATCACCCCTACTATGATCTCTGGTTATCGATAACCTACTTCAAGACCTAAGTAATGCAGGTTTCAATATAATTGGATACGCCGATGACCTAGTCATCATAATAAAGGGCAAAGAACCAAACGAGGTTACAACACGTTTGCAAAACGCCCTTAAAATAGTCATAGACTGGTGTAGTAAAGAAAGTCTTTCTATAAACCCCAGCAAGGCTATCATCGTCCTTTTTACAAAAAGGAGAAAATTAAGTCTTACCCAAATTTCAATCAATGGTACATACATTGAGTATACCAATGAAGTAAAATATCTTGGAGTGATCCTCGACAAAAAAAACTAAGCTGGAACTCCCACATCAACAACAAAATTCAAAAAGCAACCAAAGCTTTCTGGGCTTGCCGCATCATGTATGGTAAAACCAGGGGAATCTCTCCAAAGACCACACACTGGATCTACACGATCATGGTCAGGCCCATTATAGCATACGCTTCAATAGTATGGTGGAGCAAAGCCACCCAAAAACAACTATAAATAAATTAAACAAGGTACAACGGCTTGCCTGTCTGGGCATTACCGGAGCTATGCGTACCTATCCCACAGCGGCTATAGAAGCATTAATAGGACTAACGCCACTCCACCTTTATATAAAAAAATGGCAATTCGCAGATCAGCAAGTTTGACACAAACGGAAGAGTTAAACATAAGCGAACACCTAAAACTAATTGAACTTCTATCCGAACTTGACATGATCTGTGCGGTTACAGACCACTTACCAAAGACACTATGCTTCGACAAAAGATTCTCAACGGAGATCACAACCAGAGAAGCATGGTGTAGCAACAACCCTCCAAACTGCCAAAACGGCCTAAAGTGGTATACGGATGGTTCTAAAATGGACTCAGGGGTAGGAGCTGGCATACATGGACAAAATAGAAACATCTCAATACCTATGGGAAAAATCCCTAGTGTTTTCCAAGCTGAGCTCCATGCAATAAAAGAATGCGCAAATCTAATACACAACTCAGGTATTAAAGGCGGCAACATCCATATATTCACGGACAGTCAAGCATCTATAAAAGCCCTTAGCTTAGATTTGACTCCAAATCAGTACCACACTGCTTCAATTCCCTCAAAACACTCAGTTCCAGGAACAAAACTAGACTATGGTGGGTCCCCGGACATAAGGGGATCGAAGGTAACGAAAAAGCTGATGAACTAGCCAGAAAAAGTTCGGAAACCCCCTTCATTGGACTTGAACCCTTCTGTGCAATCCCCAAATCAGCCATAAATCTGGTTATAAAAAACTGGGAACAAAACAAATGTTTTTCATACTGGGAAAACATCCCAAGCCTAAGACAGGCCAAAAGAGCTATTAAGCCCTTCAAAGCAGATGCCAATAAGATACTAAATCTTCGCAGGCACGATATCAAAAACTTAGTAGGCTACCTAACTGGTCATCACGGTCTTCGATATCACCTAAATAAAATGCATCTAGTCGACTCACCGGAGTGCAGACTATGTCTAGAAGAAGACGGAACAGCCGAGCATATCATATGTGAATGCCCCGCCCTTTACGGTATGAGAAGGGAATCTTTCTTCAGGGAATTTTTAAGTCCCGAAGAACTGAGAAAATCTTCGGCTGAAAGTATTATCAGCAACAGTAGGAAAGTAGAAGCGCTACTAACCTAAAAAACATCTGACGGCAAGCACAATAGATCTTATAGGTCGATGTGTATCTTACTGGTTGGGCAAGTCAGAATTAAAAAAAAAAAAAAAATTAGTTTTTTTTTTGTTTCAAGCATAAGGCTTGCGAGATTTAGAATGGTGGACTACATATTCTCACATTTTTGGAAATAGCTAGCCAGTCAATAGTTTTGTACTCAACGTGCATACTATCAACATTATGGCGTTTGAAACGTTCCAACAGCACCAATTATTCGTCAAATTTGAGCAATATGGGAACATTGAAGATGTGAAACGTTCGCGCAGGCCTAAACGATCAAAACCATCCAGGTCGTTAGCAAAATTGTTGCAACCGAACCTGAAACAACCCTTTACTAATCAGTGTGGTTTTAGGCCAGGAAAGTCCACAACCGATCAAATTTTCACACTTCGGCAGATCCTGGAAAAAACTCAAGAAGTCCAAATCGATACCCACCACCTATTCATCGATTTCAAAGCCGCATATGACAGCATTTATAGAGACGAACTGTACAGAGCCATGTCTAGTTTTGGTATACCGCCCAAACTCGTCCGTTTGTGTAGGATGACGATGGAGAATTCTCGCTGCTCCATCAGGGTCGGAAACGACCTCACCGACACATTCGATACCAAAAAAGGATTTAGGCAAGGCGATGCGCTGTCATGTGACTTCTTTAATCTGATTCTTGAGAGAATTGTGCAAAACTCCAAAGCCAAAACCAGAGGCACAATTTTCCAAAAGTCGGTGCAACTACTAGCATACGCTGACGATATTGACATCATTGGTAGGACTCAACGTGATGTCATAGCCACGTTTGCTAGTATAGAGAAGGAAGCGGCGAAAATGGGTTTAGCAGTAAATGAGGGTAAGACTAAGTATATGCTGTCAACACGAAAGGACACACAACATCGACGAATTGGACAGAACGTCACCATTGACAGATATAACTTTGAGGTAGTACGGGACTTTGTCTACCTCGGCTCCGCAATTAACTCTGACAACAACATCTCGTCAGAAATTAAACGAAGAATTACTCTTGCCAACCGCTGTTTCTTCGGGCTAAGAAGGCAATTTAGTAGTAAAGCCCTCACTCGAACTACTAAGGAGATCCTATATAAGACCCTGATCATCCCAGTCCTGCTCTACGGCGCTGAAGCATGGACCGTATCAAAAGCGGATGAAGAAATCCTTGGTAGATTCGAGAGGAAAATTCTTCGAAAAATCTTCGGTCCCGTTTGCGTTGACGGGCTATGGAGACGAAGATTCAACCAAGAACTATACGAGCTGTACAGCGACATGCCCCTGGTCAAAAAACTCCGCATTGGACGTTTAAGATGGCTAGGACATGTAGAACGAATGGACACCAATACTCCGGCTCGCAGAGTCTTCGATTCCCAGCCAGACGTCGGACGCAGTAGAGGAAGACCTCGCCTTAAGTGGCGCGCACAAGTGGAAACCGACCTCAACCAACTTGGAGTGCGCAACTGGAGGCAGTTAGCTAAGGACCGGGCTAATTGGAGAGGCATGTTGGTTGAGGCCCAGGTTCATTCCGGACTGTAGCGCCACTTAAGTAAGTAAGTAAGTAAGTAAGTACGGGACTTTGTCTTCCTCGCCTCCGCTATTAACTCTGTCAATACTTACTGCAGCGCCACTTAAGTAAGTAAGTAATTTTTTATCTTCTCGTTAAAAAGTTATATCCAGATATACGGAGATGTAGGAAAATGACTTTTTGGCCATTCATACTATTCATACTACCATACAAGTACGGTTACAACTCATAACTAACCGATTAAGTTAATCAATTTCAGAAAAACAGTATATTTTTAGCCACTGCCCACTCAAGAGACCCATCCATGTACACAACCACCATATAGAAACCATAAAAATGATTTAGCCAAACACAAGCAATTATTGCAGGATTTCATTTTGCTCGTACTTCTGTCATTGAAATTGACAGGAAGAAGAATACTGCCTTTCACTTATCCACCTACGTATCTAACCAAGTCCAAATCGCCCACACAGTCTTACAATTGCCAGGGGAAAACATCAAAACAAAACTGATACAGCATTATGTCTCTTAATCTCCTCCGTAAAATGACATCCGGAAAACCCTCAAACATAATCCAGCGACACAGACGACACAGACGACACATCGGTGTCCAAAAGCAATTACCCCAGCAGATTTTCACTCGTGACAGCCAGGCCAGCATCAGCACTTGGCTGTCATCTTTCCAGCTTCAATATATCATATAGGTATAGATCCCCATAAGGACATGGGACTCACCCGCCACACAATACTGAGGGCAAATGGGGGTCTCAGCTACTATAGATATACACCAGCTGGACATGCGGCAACACTAATAACCGCATTCGCTTGTGGCTGTTACTTATTTAAGGACCAGCTGCCAGTAGAAGTAAAACAAGCGAATGTGTGTAAATATCTGTATTTCGGAACGGCCTCAGCAGCTCATCCGTCCGCCATTCGGTTGTCGTCATCGTAAAACAGTGCAACGGCGCGCGTATCCATCCGAAAGACTGCCAGCGCTCACCATCCCGAATGACGTGCGAAAGTAATTATCGAAGTTCTGTCGTTGCAAAAACTTTGAGTTAATTAAAAATCACAAAAGAAAGGATAAATTATGAGAAGTAAAATGGTGGGTGTCCCACCCCCTTCAATCAAGTAATGAAAAATAAATAGAAAACTGTGATTCAGCGGAGGGCGGAACACACACTAGCATCGTTCTATAAAACACAAAGGGTTCCTTTTCGCAGGGTGATGTGACATGATGTACTATGATGGCGAGAATGCTGATGATGATGATGATGTTACCAGGACGACGGAAAATTGAAGTAAATGTCTTGTGGGTAAAACTTGGCATACCAAAAGGGGAGGGGGGTTGCAAAAGAAAATCCAAAAACCGAGTGAAAACTCCGGAAAACCCGGTAAGGGTAAGATGAGAACATTTTCGTGGAGGATGCAAAGTGAAATTGTTTGTCAAAACTTAACATGGACGCCGAGTCGAGCCGCGGCTTGAGATGCGAGAAGGTATGGGCTGGATGAATGGATGTGCGCAAAAGGATAAAAGGACACTTTATGAAATTCCCATGCAGATGATATTCCTCTATGGAATTCATTATGTAAAATAGATTTGAAAAGTTTGCACTTAAAGACGCCAGTTGCGGTGGTTGATGTGCCGCTGCTGCTGCTGTTGCGTTCTCCCTTATAACCATGGGGCAAGTCTTCTCCAGTTATTTTTTTTTTCGCAGTTTTTCTCAAGTTTTTGAAGTTTTTCCTTAGTTTTTCGCACACACAACGGGAATCGTTTTCCTTTTATCGCAGCACACTTTGCGGCGATGGTGATAATAGTGGCAACAAGTTTTATGCGAATAGTTTTTTTTTTCCGTTGGATTGCTCCTTTTTGAGGATTTTTGTGCTTATTCGAGTGGGATCCTTAAAAATAGCAATTATGAGAGAATTCTCGATTGAATTAAGTGAGTGTGGTTCGTGTTGATTTGTGTGTAGATTGGTTGAGTAGGGGGTTTTTGTAGGATTTTTGTTTTTGGTTGATCCTTATGTTGGGAACTAATGCTAAGTGGCAGATGCGATTTGAGAAGGAGGTGGTCGGTTTTTTTTTTTTTTTGAGTGAATTTGGTTATCAGTAGAGTTTTTGAGGGCAAAGTTGAGAGAAGTGGAAAATTTTGCGGTAATGAATGGTTATTGATTATTTAAGTAGTGTTATACTTTTGGGAATGTTTTCCGTGTGCGATGGGTGGGAGAGGTATTTCTCTGCCTGCAGTTGATAAGGAAGGAGATGGAGTTGGACTGCTGCTTTTGGCTGAATTTAATTTTCATGATGCATCACATAACTGGATTAGAAAAGTTATTTAATGATTGTTGGACGAACATCAACATCTGTCGGGTGAAAAATTAATATTTACATATGGCTAACATGATAATGATTCTGCGGAGCAACTGTGTCCTCTGCCTAAAAGCTCATTCACCCCTTCAAAGTCCTTTTTGTGTAGCAATAATCTAAACAAAAGTTATGAGCAAAACATGAGTGTTTCCTAACATTTTGAAGCTAATTAGCAAATTTGGCACAGGACATATGTATCTATGACTAAACCAACCTGATAGAGTCACTCAAGTTGTTGACAAAATGTTTCTGTTGGTTATATAGGGTTGATATAGGGTGTCCTATTGAGACTAACTATTTTAAATTTAGCACCAAATTGTTTGTGTCGTTGGTAAAGCGTTTTTGTTTGACAGCATTTATGTTTAAGTTGGAGAACGAATGGACATGACAATCCACCTGGTGATATTTTTTTCGAAGAAATATTGAAAATGTAGCAAATTTTTCAGGTACCCATAATGTACTGTTCTGTGGTTCGATTTACAGAACAAAAAAAAATTCAAATTTTTGGTGCAACTGGCTCGTTAGTACCCAGGGCCTAGCTTTCTCACAACCATTCATGTGTGCGTGTGTACTTCTTGCACGATGGCGGGACCTCCTGTTTTATGCCGACTCCGAACGGCTAAGTTGAGATAAGCTATTCTTGACAATTGATACTACTCGGATGATTTGTCAGATCATCACCGGAGGAGGGCCAGTGAAAAATCATTTAGGTGTTGCTACGGCTGGGAATCGAACCCAGACCTCCTGCGCGGCAGTTCATCGCACTAACCATCGCGCCACTGAGCCCCCAGCTAAGTCACATGAGAAAACGAAATATCACAGTATAACCGGACAAAACCCCTGGCTGACCAAAACTTAGGAAGGTCGCTAAAGCTACGACTATATTGACAATACCGCAAGATGATATTACAATATTCATTGAAGCAGTATGCTGTCGAAATTATATTTTAGCTATTTGTAGCCTAAGATTCTTGGATTTGGACAAGCTCTTTTGTTTCCCGTGGCAACGGGTAACGTAAGTGCTTATGAGCTTGCAGGAAGAAATTCTGCAACCAGAATAGGACAAGCAGACCAGTTTATCAAAAGCCATGGCTCAGAATTTACCACAGCATGCCAATCCAATAAGTACAGCTTCCAGTTGCGCACTTGAAATAGGCTGAAGTTGATTTCTACTTGTCCGCAAACTCACCTTTAGTGGTGAGTCGAGATCTGTTTCTATTCAAAGGAAACGAAGACGAAAACTTCGACTCCATAGCAAACATCGTCATCCTGCACAAACGGAAGGTGTGGGCGTTATTCTTAAACTAGACACTGTTCTGTGTAGCTCGTGTCTATAAATGCTGTCGCATGCGGCTTTGAAATCGGTGAGTAGGTGGTGGTTATCGATTTGGATTTCTTGGGTTTTTTTTCCGGAATCTGACGAAGAGTAAAGTTGTGAACTTTCCTTGCCCAAAACCACATGGATAACAACCAATCAGATTGTTGGTAAACGTTTTCAGGCGTTCACAAATAACCGCAGATAGAATCTTGAAGGCAATGTTGAGGACACTTATGAATTTGTAGTGTGTAGCAGCTCAGAGGGTCTCCTTTTGTGTGAACCGGGCAAACAATGCTAAGGTTCCATTCTTCAGGCAAACTTTCATGCGACCATATTTGGCTTATGAGTTGGAGAATGTTACTTACCAAGTCATCCCGCCGGCTTTATAAAGCTCGGCGGGCAGGCTGTGATTTCTGGCAGCCTTATTAAGTTTGAGTTTAGATATTGCTAACATTGGATTGATGGTAGTTTTTGCTGTCGTGGCTATAATTGAACGGTTCGTACGACCTGATAGCGGAATGTTGTTCGTCATCGTCGTTTAATAGTCTGCAGAATTAGTTCTTCAATATCCTCAGCATCGACTGTGTCTCAACTACGATATTTCCTTGTTCCTCTTGAGAGGATTCTGTTCGAGCCTTGTATCCTAAGATTTGACGTTTTAAACTTTGTTAGAACTTGGCACATCTCTATATCCTCGTTCTCGCGCTTTTCTTGCTCTTTTTTCCTCTTTCTGAAAAGCCGGTGTTCTTCCCTTCTTCTTTGCCTCCAGAACTCAATGACAACTATCGTCGTCACCTGCAGCTTAGCCTGTTAGGCTTCTCTCTTGGCTGCGAGCATCTGTTGGCATTCCTCTCGAAACCAGAGGTTTCTTGCTGGTGGACGCGAGAAACCTGGCACATCAGTTGGGGCTGATTTAATCGCCATTGTTCTTCGAAATTCGATGCTCTTGTTATAGTGTTGATCGAGAGGTTCTGGGATACGCGTTGCGCGAAGACCTTGGCGGTCTCTTGCGATTGAATTCTTTCGACATTGAATATTTTGACAGTATTTATGGTGTGTTGTGGCGTGCTGAATATCTGCATTCTTACCTTGGCTGCAACAAGGTAGTCGTCCGAGTCGATGTTAGCTCCTCGGAATGTTCGGACATCCAAATACTGGATGCGTGCCTCTTGTCTATCGTACTTTGATCAATTTGGTTGAGCGTTCGTTGATCTGGAGACCGCTATGTCCGCTTATGGATGTCGAGGTTAGTAAACCGTGTGCTGTCTATAGTGGCATTTCGTTCTGTAGCGAAGTCAAATAGCCTAAGTCCGTTGATTAACGTGGTGTAGGTATACTGCTTAAATGTCTTCTCTTCCTACCTTTGATTTAAAATCATCCAGCACTATTTTAACATCGTATTTCGGTAGTTGCTAGTAGGTTAAGGAGCTCGTAGAAAAAATCTTTAGCTATGTCATCTTTTTCCGCCGTCAAGGCGTGAGCGCATACATCCGAATAGTCGCTGTTTCTGCTCACTATAACACGGACCGTAGTAGATGTCACAGTTTTTCGTCCTCTTTTTGCCCTGCCCATCCTATCGTAATTCCTGATTAGGGTTTCCGGTAGTTGTTCGCTTGCACCTCTCCTTTTTAATGTTCTTACATTGCGGATACGAACGTGGTTGTCCTTTTTTCGTTTGGAAGGGTTTTTTTCTATTGATGTAGTAAACCCAAAGCACAACCCCCAATTTGTAGGACCAGTTATTATATACCCCTAGGACAAGGAGCCATCAGTATCCACTAAGGGATTGAGCACTGCCGTTGGCCTTTCGGTTCATCCGCCACTATCTCTGTCCAAGGGGATTCCTAAATAACCTTTTGTCCTTCTGACCAGACTGTTAACAGTGTTGCTGTTTTTCGTTTTATTATCAACACTCTCACTTATAAGTTTATCACTTTAAATCCGGTTGGATGAGACCAGCGTCCGATGGCTACCACTTAAAGGTAAAATAATGACAATTGAAGTGTAGGCAAAGTCCAATCGTTGCGTTGCCATGTTAATGCTGATCAGAGTTCGGCCTCGTTTAACAAAATCCAACCAGCCAACCAGGTGCAACAGCAGTAATATTTCATTGCAATTAGTGACAAACTCATCTAAAATCAGCATGCGTGCTGATATTATTTCTAACGTCGAATTGGACAGGACCACATTTATGCAAACGGATTTACAGTCAAGTTGGCGGACTATTACACTTCAAATACAGATCCTTGCATCCTCCTTACATCAATGTTTTGTTTTTTCGTCATTATTATCCTCGATTATTTAAAAGAACTACAATAGTACCTTTCATTATCCTATCATCGAAAGAGTGGGTATGGATTACCACCTTATCCATACCCACTCTTTCTATCATCCTATTCTTATTTTATGTTCAGACTACTGCAATCCCCTTCTACATAAGTTATGTGTTAACCAAAATTATGATACAATTTTGCTTTCAACTCTACTAACGACCATCAGCATACCTACACCGGATAATCCCTACACATAAGTCCCAAAACAACTTACCCATTATCCTCACTACATGCCGGCTTTATCTGTCCAAATATAATTTAAACAGACAAACCCGTTAAACAGTACAAAATTAGTTTCGGACCCCTCTCCCAGCGTCCGTTGGTTCAACATTTCATTATCTCCTGTATATCCTCTTATGAATGTAAGCAATAATCCTTCCGTGCTAATGAAAGCCATCATAAAACTCTCCCTCCGAAGCGATTGCCAAAATCTCCAGTTTTGGTTAGACGCCAAATTGAAAGACCAAAAAATGTATCTTTCCTATCCCACAAGTCCAAAGACCTATGGACAGACTTCATTACAGCCAAATGTTTGACTATGTATGGCTACAACAAGTTTCTCCCACCTATTGCCGCTATATCTGCGTCCACACATGACTACCTGCGAAATCGGTCTTTGACCATCACCACCCACCCAGAGCAAACCCTTGTGGTCATAACGCCAAGTAGACTAACTCATCTACCGCACAGATGAAAGGCTAACTCGCCGGCTACTTAGACAGCTTATGCTGTAAAGTGTTCCATTAAAAACCGAAGACATCTTCACACACCTCTCCGGGACTGGGATGCCACAACCCCCATAAATATAACTCCAGCCAAAAGATTAAAAATGTTTTTGTTGGTAAAGAATATATTTTTGTTGTACATGCGGACGACTGTTGAAAGCCATCAGATCAGGTCACCAAGTATTGTATAAGTGTGTATATCTAGTCCAGTGGTATTCGCCAGGATTTCTCTCCCATTTCGTACAAGTGGTTGTCTGGACTGACAAGCCAATGCTTACCAAAAAGATGTTTAATGGATAAAATCGTGCCCTGTAGTCTGTAAGGGGGTATAGCAAACGCTGTGTATATTTGCGCTTCGCCCTTGGTGGTCCGCATGTGATTTCCAAACCATTATCCTTTTTAATGACTACATGATGATGACTACACAAGGATGACGTTGCTGCACACTCCACACCCCGCTCGGTGTTCCCTGTTTGGTAAACGTTCGATTGCTTTTGGCCGTGTTTACATGCTGACTGAACCCCACCAGAGCACCATCCTTACTACCACATTGACATGAAAGTTTATTTAATAAAACATGGACCAGAGCAAAACATTGGCAAATGGCAAATCCTTTGAATCCGAAAATTTCGTTCTGTTAAATAAATCCCCATACTTACATGTTTAACTGGGGTACGGTGTAGGGGGCTTTCGTATATGTATGGGGATTGGCAACGTGTAACAGTTATTTATTGGCACGTCCGGATAATACCCTCTCTCTCCAATTTTCGGATTACAAGTGAAAAGGACTCATTAACATTTTCGAAGTGAATAGCCTTGTATGATTTTTTAATGTTCCATGAGGTATGCATAAAGGATGGAATTGGGTAGTTTATACCTTGAACCATATTTACTGATTGGTCGTCCGTTTTTTTTTTTGCAATTTACCTCATTATATGATTCGAAAAATAATTCCTTTCATGAGATCCAGTAGGATTCTGATTTATAGTTGGCTTTTCGCTGTAATCAATCATTAAGGTAGCGATTTAACGCCTGCGTTGGCGCAGAGCTGAAAAACTTTTATGTCATCAAAAAGTGAAAAACCTTATAAATGTCTTTCTGAAAGGTTGAAGAGGAAATATAAATAATGTCTGAGAGGATTATTTACTGACCTGTTCACGGGCTGATTGGATTTTTAGTACAATTTATGTATTTTTTTTATTGAAATATTTTCGAGATGAGCTCATCAAAGACAAAGGTGGTAAAAGAATAGGGTATCACACATTACCACCAGCGAGATTTACATGCGACCAATGACGATGTCAAGATTACAAGATCTATATTCCGTAAATATAAGACCACTCCATTAAAAAAAGCAACATCTACCAGATTCAATAAACTCTGCGAACGTGGTGTCAGCGAACAAAAAACTCGCTAGCGTTATACCGCGCTAATCCAACGGGGGACACAAATTAAGCAAGGCCTGAAAAAATATTTAGAAATGTAGTCAGCACTTTTATCTAAAGACTTATTTAGTTCGCTTCAGCTATACTTTATTTTACGTCATACAACTTCGCTTGATCATACGGAACTGACTCTATGTTTTAAACTATATGCATTTGTGTAGATACCGGTATTTCGTACAGGGTTGAGGGCTCAGTGGCTAGTGCGATGAACTGCCGCGCAGGAGGTCTGGGTTCGATTCCCAGCCGTAGCAACACCTAAATGATTTTTCACTGGCCCTCCTCTCGTGATAATCTGACAAATCATCCGAGTAGTATCAATTGTCAAGAATAGCCTATCTCAACTTAGCCGTTCGGAGTCGGCATAAAACAGGAGGTCCCGCCATCGTGCAAGAAGTACACACGCACACATGAATGGTTGTGAGAAAGCTAGGCCCTGGGTACTAACGAGCCTGTTGCGCCAAAAATTTGTATTTTTTTTTGTTTCTACAATTTAATTTCAAACAGAGTTGCCATAATTCGGACGTCCTGACCAGTAATCGTTCCCATTACATCGGTGAACCATGATAACGTCGGCCACACCACTCCCCATGTAGCCCCATATGAAATTTGATTTATTTGAAAGCCCTATACGTCCCCTATCAAATAAAAATCGTTCTTGAGCGCCATTTCTATTATCCATTAACTTAGAAACAACCTTTTACGATACACCTTGCGTATTAATAAAGTTTTTGACCATAACAAAGTCCCCAATCTTGTACTTTCTTGCAGCTTTCCTGTTTTCGTCCAGTATTTTCACATTATAATGCAGTCGTCTGCTTTTAGACCACCCTGACCTCAGATTATATAGATATCTGTCAGTTTCCAGCTTAACATTACCATCTAAGCATTCATCAACAAAATGCACAACCCCCCCACCTTTGTCATACTCCGAAAATGAGCTGACTAGATGTGCTTCCTATGCTACGAAGTAACTTATTGTTTATCGAGAACTCGATGCTCGGCAATTCATCGTCTAAGCTTGGTCAGGGGTTCCCATCCCACTAACTTAGCTGTCATTGGACCTAAGCCAAGGTTTATCCTTTCTACTTGGCCATTGGCTTTGGGGAATCCCGTTGCGATCTTATAATATTCTCCAAAATCATTCGACGAAAAGCTACTTCTTCTGTCGGATATCAAAAGTCTTGGTCGACTATACATCTGATGATATGCTTTCATGGGCCATTTACTTCTTTAGTGCATCTAGGGTATGGGAAACAGTTTAACAAACTTTGTGAATGCGTCGACCACTATAGTAGTACATAGTTTTTCTTAAAGTTGGCTAACAAAACTGGATCATCTTCAATCGCCTCAAACACCTTGTCCCGGTCAAGGTTGCCCAATTCGTCGTGATAATCATGAAACGCACCTCAATTTCCACGGGAACATAAAATGGGATGTTGTCTTTGGTTTGACAATATACCTAGATATCCATTGTGCGTTTCACAGTATTGACTTTTCGAATCTTCTAAATGTAAGCGAATTTCGCAGATAGCGCCGTCCCTGTACTGACAAATTTAAAATTTTGCTCCAGAGTATTTCCGTCAAGAACTAGAATATTTGTTGCGCGACTCAATGCACCAATATGTAGCGTTCTGGTTCCATTCCACAACATGTAGTCGTAATTTTGAAACTGCAAAACCCAACGGTCTATTCGAGGGTTTTATGATTTTAAATCTAATCCCTCGATCAATATCGTATATTATCGCTAATGTTTCTAACTCGAAACTGTGATACTTCGCTTCACCAGTCCAACTGTTCCCAGCTATCTCAAAAAAGCAAATGGCACTTGAACGGCTTCAAGCGAAGAATCCTTAGAGCTACTAATGGATACCATTTCCAAGGTAGCTCACAGGAAGCTTACCAAGACGGTATCAACAGAGCTAATCTATTGGCAAGTAACTCCAGTAGTTCTATGACAAAAGATAAGATATGGGGAGTACACAGTTTCAAACCTTTCAAATCTGCTGGACCTGACGGCATTGTACCAGCGGAGTTATAACACACTTTGGATCTCATCCTAATATCCTTAAGGTGGAAGCTATCCTTAAGTGTTGTATCAATCTGGGTGGTGTTACGGCCAGAAGACATATCAGTAGAGGAACCCCACAAGATGGAGTCCTATCTCCCCTTCTCTGGAACCTAACTTAGGAAAGCGACAGTCTCATTTTATTCTTGCAAAAAGGTGGAAAGAACTGAGTGTCTGTGCATCGATTATGCACTTCATACAACACCGTCAGCAGCACTAGACATTCTTTTTCACAGCTAACTCATACATCCGACTTAAAGCCATCTAACAATGACCAAATATTCAAACTGCCCAGTCAAAAATTCTTAAGGAACACACAAATATTCCTGAAAATACTGATTACACCCTTACCAGGTTAAAAATCGATATGAGTTTCCAGGTCAAAATCCCAGACAAATAAAAAAAAGACTCGATCCATTTTTAAATCGAGGGCTCCAAAAGAAACGACAGAGTGGGTGCCGGTGTCTTCTCCGACAATCTACACCCCAGCCTATATTTTTGTCTTCCTGATCCAGGCGGAACTCATGGCTATCAAGGAAACTTTATCTTTGCTAAAACAGAATGTAATTAGCATTTTCTCGGACAGCCAAGCGGCCATAAAATCCCTGGATTCATAGTCAACAAACTCAAAGACAATCAAATCAGATGGAGTCTTGGCACGACGCGACCCGTCATAACCAAGCAAATTTAGCCAAAGCTGGATTTAAGAAGATCCAAGGGACTTATCTCACACGCCAGGCCATATACATATCAGTCATTACTGGAAACTGTCTAATAGGTACGCACGCAGAAAATATAGGCCTTCATTTGAATGACTTCTACAGATTCTGTATTTACGAAGAGGAAGAAGAAACAACACTTCATCTTCTTTGTAACTGTCCGGCCCTATCAAACAAAAGGAAGCTTCATCTTGGAGCTTACTTCTATCAAACTCTCTACGATTTGTCAAACACGGAAGCGAAAAGTCTCCTCCGTTTTACTAATAGCTCAGATTGGTTTTCCAACAGGTAACAAGGAGAAAGCAAAAGATCCACTTTGTATCAAAATGGACCAAACACTGATCTAAGTGTGCTGGCGAATCGCTGGCAGCCACTTTAACCTAACCTTACCTACTTTTCTTCACTCTTGGTTGTTCGTTTCGAGAAGTCGAATAACAGGTGGAACTTCCCATGCGATTTATTTTTCGTCTATAAAACACCAAACCCTATCGCGTTGGCACCGCAAAGAAACTATGTCTCATCAAGAGGATCGTAGATGTCTAGAAAAGGGGCTTCCATTAACTTCTGTTTTAGAAGCTGAACCACCTTTTACCAAATTCAAACTTCGCGAGTACTGAAAAATCTTTGACGAACCGCTTTAAATAGGAACACACCCCTAAAAAAAACTATGAATAGCGTTGGCATCACGGGGTATTTGGAAAGAAGTCGACAAATCGGCGTTCATTCTGCGTCTGGGTAACACCCACTTCTGATGATGTATAGTCCTCACTTATATAGATCGCTTCAGCTACTTTATTTTAAGTTCTGTTATGTTATAAGTAAAATGCATTTCTGTACCGGAATTTCGAACAGAGTTGCCCTAACAGTGAATGAGTAACTTCTGACATTTCTACAAACCTCACAGGATGATATTTTGTGCAATTACAAAAAAGGTGGGTAACACGATGCTTACTGGGGGTCCTTCTATAACTTTGAAAACGACTATAACTTGCCAAGCCAACTGATTCAAAAAAAATGTAGGCTGGACTTGGATATTTAAAAGTAAAGAATGGAGTATGACATCTTCAAGGATGAACATGTCCATATATCCACTTATACCAAATTTAACCAGATGAATTCATGGCTTAAAAGTTGATTCATATGTATTATGCCTGTTAGACGTAGCCCCTGGTGCTTAAGGATAGTGATGCGATTATATGAGGACACAAGCGTTCTCACTCTAGCCTCTCACTATCAACTCCTACTTTCACCTCCACGCTGGTGACTGGTGGGTGTAGTACCTCGACTGGAGATGGGGAATAAAACCCCTGTGGAAGGTCGTTGGTGGCAGGAAACGAGAGAGGGGGAGGAGTGTCCTCTCACTAAGGCACTCACTCTCAGGCGGCAGCGGAGGAATTCCCTAGATGGAGTCAACGGTGGCGCCTACAGCTCCAGTTTGATCGAACTGGTAGTAAAATCCCTATATGAGCTGCTTCGACATATTTGAACACCAGGTCTATAGGGATTTCCAATATTGAGCCAGGGTATTGGAAAAGAGTTGGTGGCGGAGGAGCCCTCAATGGGTCAACGGCAGCGCTCATACCCCAAAAATGGGCTACTGACATCGGTATTTTTTCCGGCCCGCTGTCCTAGGGTCAAAACAAGGGCCTGGCCCTCCAGGTTGGGGGTTGTGCTTTGGGTTAACTACCCATCCACGGAAAAAAGCTTATGTAACGAAGCAACCAATAGCCTCGGAAAGGACTGATATTATTGTTGACGACCATGCTTAACGAAAAAAGGACAACGACGTTCCTATCTGCACCTGGAATGTGAGAACATTAAACAGGAGAGGTGCAGGCGAACAACTAGCGGAAGCCCTAAACTGCTACAAAGCAGACATCACTACCATCCAGGAAATACGATGGGCCGGGCAGAAAGAGGATGAAAAACTATGACATCTACTATGGACCGTGTTATAGTGAGCTGAAACAGCGACTATTTGGATGCGGATTTGTTATAAGTGCCAGACTTAGGCAAGAAGTCTTATGTTTTCAAGACATTACCAAACGCATTGTAACAATCCGCATCAAGGTCAAATTCGCCAACATAAGCCTTATATGCGCTCATGCTCCGACGGAGGAAAAAGATGATATAACTAAGGATTGCTTCTACTCATCGACAAAACCTATGAGCGACTACCAAAATACGAAGTTAAAATCTTGCTGGGAGATTTTAACGCAAATGTAGGAAGAGAAGACATCTTAAGCAGTACTGTCGGAAAATATAGCCTACACGACAACACGTCTGGTAACGGACTTAGGCTAATTGACTTCGCTACGGAACGAAATGCCACTATAGCCAGCACACGGTTTCCTCACCTCGATATCCGTGGCGGTCTTTAGATCAACGAACAGTCAACCAAATTGATCACATTGCGATAGACAAGAGGCACGCATACAGTATTTTGGATGTCCGAACATACCTTGTAGCCGAGGTAAGGATGTGGATACTGGATATCCACCTCGCCACAAAAAACCAGAAATACTGTGAAGAAATTTAATGTCAAAAGACTGCAATCGCCAGAGACCGACAAGACCTTCGCGCAACGCGTATCCCTTAACCTCTCGACTCACAACACACCACCAGCATCTAATGTCGAAGAACAATGGCAACGATGCCAACAAGCCATTAGATCAGCCGCAACTGATGTGCTAGGTTTCTCGCGGCCACCAGCAAGAAACCCCTGGTTTGATGAGGAATGCCGACAGATGCTCGCAGCCAAGAACGAGGCCTACAAAGCTAAGCTGCAGGTGAAGACGAGAGCTGCCATTGAGCTCTATAGGCAAAGAAGAAGGGAAGAACATCGGCTTTTCAGAAAGAAGAAAAACGAGCAAGAAAAGCGCGCATCGAGGATATAGAGAGGTGCCACTCCAGGAACGATGTTCGCAAGTTTTACCAAAGTGTAAATTGTCAAAGCCAAGGATACAAGGCTCGAACAGAATCCTGTCGAGATGAACAAGGAAATATCGTAGTTGAGACACAGTTGATGCTGAGGATATGGAAGAACCACTTCTGCAGACTGTTAAACGGCGATGACGAAAAACATTCCGCTGTCAGGCAGAACGAACGAACGAACGGACAGCGAAAACTGCCAACCACCCGACCTAAGTGAAGTGAGGATAGCTATATCTAAACTCAAGCTAAATAAGGCCGCCGGAAATGACGGCCTTCCCGCTGAGTTTTATAAAGCTGGCGGAGATGACTTGGTAAGTAACATCCTTCAACTCATAAGCCAAATCTGGTCGGTTGAAAGCATGCCTGAAGAATGGAACCTCAGCATCGTTTGCCCGATCCACAAAAAAGGAGACCCTCTGAACTGCGCCAACTACAGAGGCATAAGTCTACTCAACATCGCCTACAAGATCCTATCTGCCGTAATATGTGAACGCCTGAAACCGTTTACCAACAACCTGATCGGCCCTTATCAGTGTGGTTTTAGGCCAGGAAAAGCCACAATCGATCAAATTTTCACACTTCGGCAGATCCTGGAAAAAAACCAAGAAGTCCAAATCGATACCCACCACCTATTTATCGAATTCAAAGCCGCATACGACAGCCATGTATAGTTTTGGTATCAGGGTCGGAAACGACCTCACCGACACATTCGATACCAAATCAGGATTTAGGCAAGGCTATGTGCTGTCATGTGACTTCTTCAATTTGATTCTTGAGAGGATTGTGCAAAACTCCCGAGCCAACACCAGAGGCACAATTCTCCAAAAATCGGTGCAACTACTCGCATACGCCGACGATATTGACATCATTGGTAGGACTCAACGTGATGTCATAGCCACGTTTGTAGTATAGAGAAGGAAGCGGTAAAAATGTGTTTAGCAGTAAATGATTGTAAGACTAAGTAGATGCTGTCAACACGAAAGGACACACAACATCGACGAATTAGACAGAACGTCACCATTGACAGAGATAGTACGGGACTTTGTCTACATTGGCTCCGCTATTAACTCTGACAACAACATCTCGTCAGAAATCAAACGAAGAATTACTCTTGCCAATCGCTGTTTCTTCGGGCTAAGAAGGCAATTTAGTAGTAAAGCCTTCACTCGAACTACTAAGGAGATCCTATATAAGTCCCTGATCATCCCAGTCCTGCTCTACGGCGCTGAAGCATGTACCGTATCAAAAGCGGATGAAGAAATCCTTGGTCGATTCGAGAGAAAAATTCTTCGGAAAATCTTCGGTCCCGTTTGCGTTGACGGGCTATGGAGACGAAGATTCAACCACGAACTATACGAGCTGTACAGCGACATACCCCTGGTCAAAAAACTCCGCATTGGACGTTTAAGATGGCTAGAACATGTAGAAAGAATGGACACCAATACTCCGGCTCTATTGTTACCCTAGGTCAATATATTCGCCATGTGATTTTAGTTGCACGGACATATGGACGTCTACCAAAAACCTGATCAAGACTTATAAGTGTGGTTTTAGGCCGGGAAAGTCCACAACTGATCAACTCATAATACCTCTGCAGATCCTGGACAAAACCCAAGATGTACAACTCGATACGCATCCATACGATACTTATCTATGTATGTCAAAGCGGCAAACGATAGCATTTTCAGAGACGAACTATGCAGAGCTATGCCTTGGTTTGGGATACCGCCCAAACTTGTCCGTCTGACCAAGTATACGCATTAACTCGACACGACAAAAAAATTTCGACGAATTGGAAAGAACGTGACTATTGACAGATATACTATGAGGAATTACGGGACTTTGTCTACCTCGGCTCAGCTGCAAATCTGCCAACAGCACCAACAAAAATTACTCTTTCCAACCGCAATGTTCGGGCTAAGAAGGTAATTTTGTTGTAATGTCCTGACTCAAACTATTAAGGAGATTGTATACTAGAACCTGATCACCCCAGTCCTACTCTACGACGCCGAGGCATTTACCGTCTCAAAAGTGGATAAAGAAATCCTTGGTCGATATGAAAAATCTTAGGTTCGGTTTGCGTTGACGGGCTATCGAGACGAGGATTAAACCAAAAGCTATACGAGCTGTAGTCAAAAAACTCCGCATTGGACGTTAAAGATAACTAAATCATGTAATGCGAATGGACACCAATACTCCGGCTAGCAGAGTCTTAGATTCCCAGTCAGACCTCGGGTGCAGTGGAGGCAGACGTCGCCTTAAGTGGCGCGCACAAGTAGTTACCGACTAACTTGAATTTTACATCAACTTAGACAAGAAGACTATCCTACTCAAAGGATGAAAAGTGACAAGCCTAGCCCAACGCACAACCATATTTCAAAACCGATCAATGAGAGAGCATGATCATTTTTTTCTAATTACCGACGCCACTGATTGGACTGTGAGGTACATTTCAGATAAATTAATTCCTGATACGGCAATCACAAATATGTACAACGTTACCAACTCCAAAGTCATATATGAAACAAAATCCAAATCCTGCTTAAAAACCGAAAACTAATGAATATCCTAGGGTCCTAGATACATGTTCGTAAAATGTATCTCATATCACAACCAAATCGGCATTGATTCACTCATAATGAATCTCCACATTCGCCCCCTCTCCAAACCTAGTACTTCACAAACTACTATTCACAAAGTCTCACTCGAAAAACAATTTCCCAAACAGTTTTACGACTATGGAATACATTTGTCCCGGATTACAAGGACAACTCTTACTTTTCCTAGCGGTGTACCTATAACAATCCAGGCAGCATCCGTAAAAGCGAATTATGTACATTAGCCTTGGAAATGTGTCCCGTTTTAGTTTTTTAATTAAAATTCAAATCCCATCCGACATTCATGGAAGCTGGATAGGCAAAACTTTTCCCATAACTATGTTGCGTTCCCGAGCCGCTCTGTATACACCAAGCTACAGCAGAGGAGTGTTGTGTAAATCCGCATGCATCCTGTATACGAGTACATGTGCTATGACCTATATTTTGAGCTACCGCACATCTTCATACACCACCCTCGCACCATCGCATCCGAAACATCCTTGACTCAAGCTCACTAATCCAATATTTTCATGCACTGTGCAAGTTATATATTTCGATTTATTTATGTTTGTATGGCATTAGTCGTTCGTTGTCCTTTGCGTCTTTTTGACGGCAATCGTTTCCACTTGCTAGTATGTGTGATGTAACCAACTTGTTGTACTGTCGGAATGGTGGGGTTTTCGACTGCAGTGCAACAATTCATTAGTGTGCATGATCACCACTTCGTCCTAGTTTTCGAAATAACCCGTATCTACGGGTGTGTATTTGTATCTTTTATACTTTTTTCGAGGCGGAGAGATAGCATATTCAAGTTAAAGGCTGAAAACAACGTCGGATGAACCAATACAGCATGACTGCGGCCACCACTAATGCTGGACGACTAGGATGTAATCACTGTGGACTGACTGTTTTCGTATTCCATAGATGTGGACACATGAAATGTGCTTAGATACAGTTTTTTGTGCTTCAGTTGGGGTTTCCGTTTGGTTTTTCTTTTTTGTCGATGTGATTCGGCACTGAAAAGGATTTTTGGACATATTTTGAAATGGCAATGGCGTGCACGTAGTTTGGCAACACAGCATGCACATAAAGGAAGTGGTGGTGGTGCGGGCGTGAGCAAGGGAGATACATCACCGTCCAGGCTCCAAATAAATAAAGTGGATGGGGGATGGAATTTATGCTGAGCTCAGATTTACTTGAGAAAAAATCAAATTTGGCAGAATTTTGTGTAAAATGTCCTTTCTTCATATACACACATGTCCTTTTTTTAGTAATAGAGGTGGGGGTGAGAACACTTTGGCAAGCACAAACATAGAGAAATGGAATGGGGATTCTAATTTACCTTGTGTGTGTCTGCGACGAGGATGTCGTTATGACGTGGTGTTGGGCGGCTGGCTTAAGATGTCCTTTGGAACCTGCAAAAGAGATTGGGAAGTGATTAGAATTTATATATTTTACTTGTTGTTGTTGTATTTTTTTGTACACACTAGTCGAGTGTGTATTTTTTGGGGCCACCCAAAAAGGACAATTTGTGTGTTTTTTTTTATGGAAGGATAAAGAACCCACATAGACCGATAGGAGGACTGTGTAATGCAAACTGTTTTGAATTTTATTGAAATGACAACCGACATTTGGTCAATTTCGTTTTATGGTTTGTGTAGTGATTTAATCAAGTGATAACGCTGTTGTTAGGGCCGGTCCACATAGTAGTGGACACAACTAGACATTAGCATTTTACTCTTACTCTGAAGATAATTGAGGATGATGGCATATGACAGGGTTTAGAGTTAAAGATTCTTTTACTTTTTAGTTCGACCAGACTTATGGTTTGGGGATTTGGCTATCACATTTATAGGGGTCTGTTGATTTTATTGAAATAAATGAGTTTTCACAGGGTAAACGAAGGTCAAATCTATTGAAATGGAAAAAAAAAAAAAACAAATAAGACGGATGAAGGGTAGCTCTAGGTTTGGAGTTTGTTAGGCGGGGTGGAGGTAGTTAAAAAGCAATGATTGCGAATTCTCTGGGAGGAAGGAATGTAAGAGAACCCTTTTTATATCTCAGATGATTTATTGCTCTGACGAGCGAGTTGTAGAGGAATGTTTACGTGTTATTTAATGGTAATTTGAAATCAATGGGCAATTGGGGTTCAAATGGAAGATTCGATTAGGAGAGCTTGGGAAGCAATACGATTTCAATTATATATCAGTCTGTTACTTTGGAAACCAGGAGAAATGGGTTTCTAAAATGCATACGAGAGGAAAATCGTGTATGATGATTGTGTACACAACTGTGGGAAGTTTATTTCCTTTGAAAACCTACCTACTGGTGCCTACATGTTACCTAAAAGAGAGGATATTCTTGATATACAAATTTTCTTAATTTTGTAGGTTGTCTATGAACGTTTGGAGGATAATTTGTTAAATTTTTTGAAGATTTCTGCTTCATTCATGAGTCAAACAAGCAACAACACCTATCATAAAGGGTATTTCATGAAGCGCTTCCTATCTTTAAATTTGAAAGGCCTATAGATCTCATTATGTATGGAATATAAAATCGTTCAAATCCTTCGTCCACTGCGGCTGCTCTGGGTGGTGCGCATCCGAAATGTCCAATTTTCCATAACTCTGGAGCTGAATTTGACCGACGGGATGGTAATGTTGTCTTTGAGGCCCGCTGTGATTTGCGAATTATCCAAATAGACCTGCGACTTTAGAAAAAGTCTAACTTGGTCAAATCGCACTCCACATAAGATAACCATGCCCTCCAATCGCTCGTGGACAAATTTATATGTGGCGTGAGCTGTGTGGCACGTAGCGCCGTCCTCTTGAAAGCACATATCGGTGGTGCCCATATAATCCAATTCAGGCCAAAAGAAGTTGGTAATCATCGCCGTTGACAGTGATGCCCGGCCAACGTGTTGTTCTTGCAACATAAAATCCACACAAAACAGTGACTTTTTCGGGATGCATTGGATACTCTTGGATCTTATGTGGATTGGTATCGTCCCAATTTTGTTTGTTGACGTACCCTTTTAAGAAATAGGTCTCATCGCTGAAGATGATTTCTTGATGAAAATTAGGATAAGTATACAACTGCTACAGAGTCCATGCAGCGAACACACTTCGTTGTCAATGGCCGTTTACCATCAGCTCATAGGTCAGTTGAATTTTGTACATAGGTGTATGCTCAAGACACGGAGCAAAGTTCGCCAAAGGCTGATTTCTTGTGAGCGACGCGAAATCGACAGCTTCGGATTTTCTTGCAGAGTGTGCAGGACATCGGCGATGTTTTCGGCAGATCTTACGTTTCGTCGACGTACAGGGGTTGGTTTATCGTTTACCGAATCAGTGGACTCAAGTATCCACCACACTGCGAATAGACCTCTCGGTACGACGATTAAACGCGGGGAACGCCGGACATCCATTTTGAATAAGCAGTTTTATCATTTTCACGTGTTGTTGAACGCTATGTCTTTCCACGGTGATTTGTCAAAACAGACTGAATAAACGACAGCCAATTCGACAGATGTAGCTTTAACAGCATAGCCGCTATCAAATGTCATAGTTCGGAAGTCCCTGTTAGAAGAAGTATATAAGTTAAGGCAAGAACTAGAACCACCTTAACGTTCTCGAGCTCAACACTCGAACGTTTGCCGATTTCACAGAATACAATCCAGTAGATACTCAATGGGATAAAATCTTCCCACAAATGTATAGACAATCTTCATACACCGTCTAAGGATTCTAGAAACAAATCTCTATGCATTCTTAAAATTAAAGGAGGCGGCAGAGATGAATACAACCAGATTGGAAAATGCTAAGTTTAACTTATCGATAAACTCCATAAGCCCGAGTCCTATCCATCTTTGTAACCATTTCCTAGCCATATTAAAAGTCCAATGTGGAGTTTTTTTTTAACCAGATCTATGTACAGCTCGTATAGGCCTTTATTAAATCTTCGTCTCCATAACCCGTCAACGCAAAAAGGGGCCGAAGATTTATCGAAGCATTTTTCTTTCAAAAGACCAAGATAGTCTTCATCGCCTTCGGATACGACCCATGCTGCAGCGCCGCGCCGTAAAGAAAGACTGTGATGATCAGGATCTTGTATAGGATTTCCAAAGTAGTTTTACTACTAATTCGCCTTCTTAGCCCGAAGAAACAACGGTTGGCAAGAGTAATTCTTCGTTTAAATTCTGACGAGATGTTTTTGTCAAATTTAATAGAAGAGCTCAGGTAGACAAAGTCCCTTACTAGTTAGTACCTCAATGTTATATCTGTCAATGGTGGCATCCTGTCCTGCTAGTAGATGCACACATATAGAAAATTGTGCATCTGGTGTTGATTCGTGAGTTTTGCACAATCCTCTCAAGAAAGTTACATGACAGCGTGACGGCTTACCTTTATCAGTTTTGGTACCGATTTTTTCGGTGAGGTCATCTTTGTCATCGCTGAGTGGGCAGCGAGAATTCTCCATCACCAACCTGCCTAGACGGATGGTTTGAACGGTATACAGAAACTTGACATGGCTAAAAATAGTGCGTCTCTATAAACGCTGCCGCATGCGGCTTTGAAATCTATGAATAGGTTATTGGTATCGATTTGGACACTTTTGTGAAGATTTGATCAGTTGTGGACTTTCCTGGCCTAAAACCACATACGTTAAAACTACGGTCTTTCCTTGTTCATCTCGACAGGATTCTGTTCGCGCGTATATCCCTGGCTTCGACGTTTTACACTTTGTAAAAATTGCGAACTAATTTCCTGAAATGGCACCTCTCTATATCCTCGATAGCGAGATTTTGATTTTGGATTTGTTTTTCTCTCTGTAAAGCCATATTTCATTGCCTTTTGAGCTCGTATTGAGTCTCGCCTTGTAGGCCTAGTTTTTGGATGCAAGTATCTATCGGTATTCATCGTCTTTTTTTTTGCGGGTCGGCGCGTGAAATTAGCACATCACTTGCGGTAGTATTTAGGTAGTTGTTCATAAGTTTTGTCAAGGAGCTCGTAGAAGCAGTCTTTCCCTATATCATATTTTTTTCTCCGTCAGAGCGTGAGTGCATATAAAGCTTATGTTGGCGAATTTGGCCTTGTTGCGAATTGTTGCAATGTTTTCGCTAATGTCTTGAAAACATCAGACTTTTTGCCTAAGTCTGGCTCTTATAACAAAATCACATCCAAATGGTCGCCCTTTTTTCTCACTATTACAACGTACATAGTAGATGTCACATTTTTTTATCGTCCTTTTCGCCGACCCATTCCATCATATTTCCTGGATGTCAGTAATGTCTATTTTGAAGCGGCTTAATGCTTCCGCTTATTATTAGGCTGCACCTCTTGTATTTAATGTTCGCACTTTACAGATGCAGACACGATCGTCGTTGTCCTTTATCAGCCTAACATGGTCCTCAACAATAAAATCAGTCCTTTCGCGGCTTTTAGTTTTGTCATAACAAACACTTTTTTTCCCTGAATGGGTAGTTGAATTAAAGCTCAACCTCCAACCTGGAGGGTCAGTTCCAATTTATTATATACCCCTAGGTCAGAGGGCCACCAGTAATTCAATATCCACCACGGGATTGAGCGTTGCCGTTGGCATTTTGGCTTTTCCGCCACCAACTCTGTTTAAGATGGCTGACTAACCTTTGGGACCTGTTGTCTGAATATCTCGAAGAAGCTCACTCTGACCCTGTTTAAGATGACTGACTTACCTTTGGGACCTGTTGTCTGAATATCTCGAAGAAGCTCATTTTGACTCTGTTTAAGATGGCTGACTAACCTTTGGAACCTGTTGTCTGAATATCTCGAAGAAGCTCAAATGGACTGTTTCGACTGTTTCCGCTGCCGTGTTTGATAAAAGACTATGTACCTGTGTGTAAAGACACATTTCTTTCCTCCCGCTCTATTTTGCTGCTGCCAGAAAGCCTAAGTGCGGTCATGGGACGAGGCACTACAAGAAGGCTGAGAGTTGGAGTTGCTAGTCATCAGTTAGGCTCAAGTTGTTTCATATACATATTTGCATTGTCTACCATTTAATAAGCCACACGAAAAATGGTTGCCTTTGATAAGATTTAAGAATGGCAGTTCGTATGTTTGCCATGGGAATTGTAATCCTAAATACCGTTTAAGGGGTGCTTTGAGTTAATAAGAAATATCACAAACAAATATCGTATTATAATTCGCAACAGTTTCTGAATTACATATATTTCGCTTTATATTTGTGTCCTGATTCCAAGATCAGACGTTTCTAATCCCCAGCTGAAAGCATTCCTCTGTCGAAGATAGGCAATTCCAGAATAAATGCTCTTATTATCGTTTCTCGGAAATATTGCATAAATACATCGTAAGGGCTTTTGAATTTCAAATTAACCACCAGGAGACAAAGAATAATTTTCATATTAATGTCAAGATGAATGCTTACATATGGTGCGTACGTGTATTGCATGCAAGTATATCAAATGCGTATTATTATCTTGGCATTTAAAGGGTCCTTGAACCTCTTATTTAACCATTTGACAAGATTTTGTGATGAGTGCTTGGTTTGTCAATTTGCATGGGATTATTTTAAAGTTTAAAAAAATGTGAATTTTACTTGTATAACACACTGTCCATGCCCAACATAGTCTGCAAAACCATCCGTTAGCTACGTGAATACATGGACGTGATATAATACAATACCACAAGGAATTGGAAAAACATTCCTCCCTCGGTGCCATTTTTTAGCGATAAATCATAGCGAACTAAAAAAGCGCCAATAATAGGATAACAAGAACACCAGGACCAACCAACTAAAACCACCCAACGCGCTCAAAAACTAAATTGAAATGTTGTTCGACACAGGGTTGGGTTGTGGTTTTTTGGATCGCGCTGGTGGGGTTTCTTTTACTTTCACTCCGCAGAACGGCAGTGCTGGGTCATACATATCCAACCAAGCTTAAGGGAACAAATATGAAATTGCAACCTGCATCCTTTGCGTCAATATTTCACCCAGAATCAATACGCAACGTTCGATGTGCCGTACAAAATATTAAACCTTACTAAACGGTGCAAGTGGTAACGACGCTAACGTCGACTGCGGTTATGGTGGTGGTTAGGAAACGCCAACAACTCCAAGGAAAGGATTCGAATTTCTTTCTTGTAAGGTGTTTACTCATACCCCCCCTAGCCTGACTTATAAGAAAAAAAACAGGAACAACTTTGTTATTTAGTTGTTTTTCAGGATATAAAACAGAAACATGACAAAGCGGCGCGTGCAGGTGGTAACTCACTTGGCACAAGGTGGTAAAAAGCCACACTCAAATATACATGTGTATATGTTTAAGGGAATATGCCAAAGAATAACACAGAACAAGGCTTTCGCGCGAAGGAATAACAGACAAAGCCCTATATGTTATGCCTGTCAAAAGCATACATTATGGGGGAACGCATGTAAACCGGTCGGAATTAGAAGAACTTAAAGAACAATCGCATAAGCAATTAAATTCGCTCGTTGCCAGTGTGTTTGTATGCCTTACCTGGGCTACGGATACCGTCCCGGACATGATGTATAAAATTAATTGAAATAATTATGAAATAAGTGTGAAGCAGGAAGTGGGTTTATGCTTTTCCCCTTTTTTTTCTTCAGCCCCAGCAACCAAGTGTCTGTACTTAATTCAAAGGACTTATGAATGTAAAAGTCTCTGAAAGGGACTCTTGGAAGCGGGGGCATACGAAGAAATATGCCAACATTAGCGGATTTTTGGAATTCTCTGGGAAACATTTGCCGGGCTTTAATTATGACTGCGGAATGCGATAGTAACCCATATAATGGCACGATGTTGTTGCCAAAAAAAAAATCCCACAAATGTTACATGGAGTGGAAATACTGCGTTTACATAACATTAAACATTGAATTTTATTTTATACTTTCAAGGATCTGCATACTAGTGAGGAAGCGATGTTCGATGAACTGCGAGTTCATACGAACAGTTGTAGCCAGTGAAGTATTTAATGAGGGCAACCATTTTCGAAATTCGTCTACTGCAGTTGGGAATCGTATAATAGAGATTTCGGAATTATTTACTCCACTTGTTCGAATTCATAGTTGATTCAAATCTGCATCGCGTATGAACTGCCCAAAAGGAGTCTAATGCCTTTACGTGGATATGACAACATTTGAATCTGGCTGAGATGTACCTAGTGCTTTGACTATAGGTTGTGTAGTCGATTCCCTTGTAACACCTTGATGGTGAAGACAAGGGAAGACTTACTTACTTACTTAAGTGGCGCTACAGTCCGGAATGAACCTGGGCCTCAACCAACATGCCTCTCCAATTAGCCCGGTCCTTAGCTAACTGCCTCCAGTTGCGCACTCCAAGTTGGTTGAGGTCGGTTTCCACTTGTGCGCGCCACTTAAGGCGAGGTCTTCCTCTACTGCGTCCGACGTCTGGCTGGGAATCGAAGACTCTGCGAGCCGGAGTATTGGTGTCCATTCGTTCTACATGTCCTAGCCATCTTAAACGTCCAATGCGGAGTTTTTTGACCAGGGGCATGTCGCTGTACAGCTCGTATAGTTCTTGGTTGAATCTTCGTCTTCATAGCCCGTCAACGCAAACGGGACCGAAGATTTTTCGAAGAATTTTCCTCTCGAATCTACCAAGGATTTCTTCATCCGGTCCATGCTTCAGCGCAGTAGAGCAGGACTGGAATGATCAGGGTCTTATAAAGGGTCTCCTTAGTAGTTCGAGTGAGGGCTTTACTACTAAATTGCCTTCTTAGCCCGAAGAAACAGCGGTTGGCAAGAGTAATTCTTCGTTTAATTTGTTACGAGATGTTGTTGTCAGAGCTAATAGCGGAGCCGAGGTAGACAGCGCATCGCCTTGCCTAAATCCTTTTTTGGTATCGAATGTGTCGGTGAGGTCGTTTCCGACCCTGATGAAGCAGCGAGAATTCTCTATCGTCATCCTACACAAACGGACGAGTTTGGGCGGTATACCAAAACTAGACTGGCTCTGTACAGTTCGTCTCTATAAATGCTGTCATATGCGGCTTTGAAATCGATGAATAGGTGGTGCGTATCGATTTGGACTTCTTGAGTTTTTTCCAGGATCTGCCGAAGTGTGAAAATTTGATCGGTTGTGGATTTTCCTGGCCTAAAACCACACTGATAAGGGCCAATCAGGTTGTTGGTAAACGGTTTCAGGCGTTCACATATTACGGCAGATAGGATCTTGTAGGCGATGTTGAGGAGACTTATGCCTCTGTAGTTGGCGCAGTTCAGAGGGTCTCCTTTTTTGTGGATCGGGCAAACGATGCTGAGGTTCCACTCTTCAGGCATATTTCATCCGACCCGATTTGGCTTATGAGTTGGTGGATGTTGCTTACCAAGTCATCTCCGCCAGCTTTATAAAGCTCAGCGGGAAGGCCGTCATTTCCGGCGACCTTATTAGCCTTGAGTTTAGATATAGCTATTCTCACTTCACTCAGGTCGGGTGGTTGGCAGTTTTCGCTGTCGTTGAAAATATTGAATGGATCGTTCTGCCTGACAGCGGAATGTTGTTCGTCATCGCCGTTTAACAGGCTGCAGAAGTGGTTCTTCCATATCCTCAGCATCGACTGTGTCTCAACTACAATATTTCCTTGTTCATCTCGACAGGATTCTGTTCGAGCCTTGTATCCTTGGCTTTGACGTTTTACACTTTGGTAAAACTTGCGAACATCGTTCCTGGAGTGGCACCTCTCTATATCCTCGATCGCGCGCTTTTCTTGCTCTTTTTTCTTCTTGCTGAAAAGCCGATGTTCTTCCCTTCTTCTTTGCCTATCAATGGCAGCTCTCGTCTTCACCTGCAGCTTAGCCTTGTAGCCCTCGTTCTTGGCTGCGAGCATCTGTCGGCATTCCTCATCAAACCAGGGGTTTCTTGCTGGTGGGCGCGAGAAACCTAGCACATCAGTTGCGGCTGATCTAATGGCGTGTTGGCATCGTTGCCATTGCTCTTCGACATTCGATGCTGGTGGTATGGTGTTAATCGAGAGGTTAAGGGATACGCGTTGTGCGAAGGTCTTGGATGTCTCTTGCGATTGCAGTCTTCCGACATTAATTTTTTTCACAGTATTTCTGGATTGTTGTGGCGTGGTGGATAATCGCATTCTTACATTGGCTGCTACAAGGTAGTGATCCGAGTCGATGTTAGCTCCTCGGAATGTTCGGACATCCAAAATACTGGATGCGTGCCTCTTATCTATCGCAATGTGATCAATTTGGTTGACCGTTCGTTGATCTGGAGACCGCCATGTCCCCTTATGGATATCGAGGTGAGGAAACCGTGTGCTGGCTATAGTGGCATTTCGTTCCGTAGCGAAATCAATTAGCATAAGTCCGTTACCAGACGTGTTGTCGTGTATGCTATGTTTTCCGACAATACTTCTAAAGATGTCTTCTCTTCCTACCTTTGCGTTAAATTCTCCCAGCACGATTTTAACATCGTACTTCGGTAGTCGCTCATAGGTTTTGTCGAGGAGCTCGTAGAAGCAATCCTTAGCTATATCATCTTTTTCTTCCGTCGGAGCGTGAGCGCATATAAGGCTTATGTTGGCGAATTTGGCCTTGATGCGGATTGTTACTATGCGTTCGCTAATGTCTTGGAAACATAAGACTTCTTGCCTAAGTCTGGCACTTATAACAAATCCGCTTCCAAATAGTCGCTGTTACTGCTCACTATAACACGGTCCGTAGTAGATGTGACAGTTTTTCATCCTCTTTTTGCCCGGCCCATCCCATCGTATTTCCTGGATGGCAGTAATGTCTGCTTTGTAGCAGTTTAGGGCTTCCGCTAGTAGTTCGCCTGCACCTCTCCTGTTTAATGTTCTCACATTCCAGGTGCAGATACGAACGTCGTTGTCCTTTTTTCGTTTAGCAGGGTCGTCAACAATAAAATCAGTCCTCTCCGAGGCTATTGGTTGCTTCGTAACCATATTTTTTTTTCTGTGGGTGGGTAGTTAACCCAAAGCAAAACTCCCAACCTGGAGGGCCAGTTCCAATTTATTAGATACCCCTAGGACACGGGGCCATCAGTATCCACTACGGGATTGAGCGCTGCCGTTGGCCTTTCGGTTCATCCGCCACCATCTCTGTTCAAGGGGCCTGACTAACCCTTGAAATTCCTAGACAACCTGTTGTCCTAATATGTCAGAGCAGCTCATCTAGGTTCGCCTGGGACAGCAAGGCCGGGTATTCATTAATGCCATTCTCACCAGGGTGTTTATAGTGTTGCTGTTTTTCGTCGTGTTATCAACACTCGCACTTATCGTTTAGCAAGTCAAATCCGGTTGGATGAGACCAGTACCCGATGGTTACCATCAAGGGAAGACACGTCTTCTATTTCACAACGTAGTAGATGCGGTCGATGGGACAATAGCTCGGCGAAATGTTTCTAAGTTTCGAAAGGACTTTTGAGACAGATGTTGTAGGATGTGCCCAAAAGGCAGTATTGAGCGCTCAATCCAATAGCAGATACCAAGCACTATCGCCGGAACACCAATCCCTCGACTTATGTTAACCAAAAAAAAAAACTGTCTCTCTGGTTTAGGATTTTCCCGAAACAGGTAACTTCCTAACCACCCTTGTTAAGAGAAAGATAGAAATCGTAGAGCTGTACTTGAATCGTTCAGTACCAAACAGAATCCTTATGACAACAGCCAAAGATATAAATAGCCTTGCTAAATATTTAAACCAGGTCCTACTTCAACGATCGAAACTGTCCTCACACGCACACACAATGGTGGTCCAGAAAATGCGGTTTATTGGTGTAATTACTCAGTGGCAAGTGCATTGAGGTACTTAGAAAGAACTTTTTGCATCAGATCAAATAAATCAACAATACCTAGTATAAATTACTGCATAAGCTCTAGCAAAAGGGTATGAAACGTTGTCAAGATTTTCAAATACGCCAAACAGAACCAGCTTTTCAGGGTCCCATTAGTTGACTGGGTATGGATACGAAGATTCAACCAAGAACTATACCAGCTATCCAGCGATCTGTTAAAAAAAAAACTTAGCATTGGACGTATAAGAAAGCTAGGCCATGTAGAGCGAATGTACAACAATACTCCGGCTCATAGAGTCTTCGATTCCCACCCACATGTCGGACGCAGTAGAGGAAGACATCGTTAGTTTAGTTAAGTTTTTTTCAGGTTGGCAGCACTGGTTAGTAATGGCGTCCAAACGTCATCTGTCAAAGCGAAAAGTTTTCAGTACACTTTGCCATTAAATCATGGAAAGACTCACAGACGAGCAACGATTGCAAATTATTGAAATTTACTATCAAAATTCGTGCTCTGTGAAAAATGTGCACCGTTTGTTACGACCATATTATGGTCGTCATAATCGACCTGGTGAATCAATAATTCGTGCTGTTGTCACCAAATTTCGCACCAAATTTACTTTGTTAGACATTAAACTATCGACGCGCATGCGTACAGTGCGTACCGAAGAGAATATTGCAGTCGTGGCGTCCAATGTTAATTAAGATCGTGAAATGTCAATTCCTCAGCATGTGTCACTCAACCACATGGACAATTTTACGTGCCGATTTGGGCTTGAAAGCCTATAAAATTCAACTTGTGCAAGAATTGAAGCCTAATGATCTACCACAACGTCTAATTTTTGGTGATTGCTTCATGAAAATCCGCTGTTATATCGAAAAATTGTGTTCAACGATTAGCCTCATTTCTGACGCAACGGATACATAAGTAAGCAAAACTGTCTCATCTGGTGAATAGCCACATGCCATACAAGTATTACCGATGCATCTTGTGGGGTTATGTAAAGTCGTTAATCTATGTGGACAAGCCGAACACGATTGAAGCCTTCCAGGATAACATAACACGCGTAAATCGTGGAATGCAGGCTGAAATGCTCGAAAAAGTGACCCAAAATTGGACCTTCCGAATGGACCATTTGAGTGTTTTATTGGATTTTTTTTTTAAATACTTACTTACTTAACTTATCGGGCTCCCGACCCGTGCAGAGTCTCTGCCTGAGACACTGCAGCCTTCCATCCTCAACGATCCCTGGCTCACTGCTGCTCTGGCATCCTTGGCTAGGTCGTTGAAACGGAGGTTCCGTCTTCCTTGCCTTCTCGAACCTGGGGGCTTGGATTCGAAGATCCTCTTAGCTGGAGCATTATTGTCCATTCGCTCGATATGGCCTAGCCAAAGTAGTCGACGTGTTTTGAATTTTTGGACTACATCCACATCTTGGTACAGCTCATAGAGTTCGGGTTGTATAGTTAGTTAGTTAGTTAGATTGGCTGTTCGTACAAGACGAAACACAATTAGCGCTGGGGTGCGCCGTTTTGATGCCAAATACTCGTGCGGTTAAATTTTATGTCTTGTTGTTAGTTGGCGTGTACTAAATCCAACCAGTGACATTAAGGAAGGCGATCAGTTCTTTGATGTGTTTTTCAGAGAGGTCGCGGATATTGTCAAAGAAAGGTTTGCCTTGAGTTCGCTGTCTTGCACTTGACAGAGCCGGGCATTTGCACAGAAAGTGAGTAAAAGTTTCCTTCTCCCCCACCTCCTTGCAATGTTGGGAGCGACCGATGATGTCAATATCGTCCGCATAGTCCAGCAGCTGGACGGACCTGTTGAAAATAGTGCCTTCCGTGTTAAAACCTGCCCTGCGCACTATCTGCTCCAGTACGAGATTGAAGAAGTCACATGATAGCGCGTCTCCTTGCCGAAATCCGGTGCATGTTTGGAATAGTTCGGAGGAGCTACTTCCAAACTGCACGTTGCATCGCGTGTTTTCCAGCGTCACGCGACACAGCTGAATCAATTTTGCTTGGATTCCGAATTCGGCCATCGCCATAAAGAGCTTCTGACGATGTTTGCTATCATACGCCGCTTTGAAGTCGATGAATAGGTGCTGAGTTTCGACTTGAAATTCGTTGGTCTTTTCCAGGATTTGCCTCAGTGTGAAAATTTGGTCTATATTCGATCTGCCGGGCCGGAAGCCACACTGGTACGTGCCGATTAGTACCACGGTTTTATACGTTCACACAGTACGTTGGATAGGATCTTGTATGCGACATTTAGCAGGGATATGTCTCGATAGTTCTTGCACGACATAGGGTCGCCTTTTTTGTAGATGGGGCATATGGAGCTGATAGTCCATTCATCGGGCATGTTTTCTTCCACCCATACTTTGTTGATGATTCGGTGCATGCTTCCTACCAAAACGTCACCACCGTATTTAAAAAGGGGGATTTTACTTTTACAGATAGGATGGGATAGGGTATTCAACGTCCGCCTTCTCATATGTTTTTTTTTTAATTTAGCCTTCCCTTCCCTTCTTCTGGTTCGATACTCCTCCTACGCCTTCATATGTGCCTCTTCTGTTATCTCTTCTCAAATATCATCATACCAAGATCATCTTTTTGGAGGTGGCTGGTAGCTGGATGGTGGTTCCGGCTAATATTTTGACAAAATTGCGATATTGGATCCGTTGGGTATTGGTGGTGGATAAGGGTACAACGGGGAGTATCTCACTAAGTTGATATTTGTAGACTCTGGCAATCTCCGGCTCACTAAGGCTGAAGACTCTTATTGTGCACCATTCTTAGCTTCTTCTAGTTAGTCAGTCGGGCTCTGAATTTTGCTGCAACGAGAAAATAGTCAGAGTCGACGTTTGCCCCTTTAAATCTTAGGATAATGGGTATTTGCCTTGCATCAATGAGCACATTTGCGATTTGATTGGAGGTTTGACCATGGAGATCTGCGTTAGTTCGTAAGCTATTAATTCCTTTGAAAATCTCAAGAGGGATTGTGATTTCTCTATTGCGGAATAAGCGTTGTTACTGAAAGTCGTAATTCAAAGCGAATTCACCTTTTCATACGAAGCTTTATAAACGTATTCCAATCGATCCAAATTTAAGCCTGTTTTCCTATTTTTTAGGCAAATAATTAAAATGATGACTATGGCAAATTGCACGCAATGATTGTCATCTACATCATGTAATGAGGTTAAATAAATTCCAGAAACTTAGTTCACGTGCAATTAAAACTTAACACGCTTACGTAATTAAAGTGTACACGCAGTGCGAGTTCTCATCACTCAAGTTGTGCCTCTGCAGATGAGTCTTCCCACTTTGGGTGTAGTGTGTTGTCGACTTTTCTTAAATGTATCTCAGTGGGTTTTCAGTATAATTCGCAACAGATACGGAAACGAATGAAAATGAATTTTCAACGGAGATAAAAAAAAAAGTTTCATCGTAAAGCCTGTCGCATGATATAAAAGATGTCACCACGAAGGCATATACCATCATTCACACTCTGAGAGTGAACAAAAATTCCTCACCATGATGTACAGATTGGTAAGCAAATGGAACGGGTTTTTTTTTACCACTTCTAAATTTTTTTTTACAGCTTATAAGTGTGTTCATAATTGCTAGCGCAAAAACCGAATACCAAAACGTCAACCCGCTCTTGGATCCTATTGTATCGGCTGCACCTATCCGTCATCAATTTCAGCGAAGGCCCATCATCACACCCGTCATAGCTCCGTCGATACAATCCATCCATCTTCCAGCTACACTCGTGATAAGTCCACCTGCCGTGGTTCCAGCTGAAGCTGTCGCAATACTTTCAGCGAATCCACCAATCTTTGTACCCACCTTCTACAATTAGCTCAATAAAAAGCGATATTTAGATTCACCTTTAGTTTACATCGTTCTTTTGTTTTATTTACCTCCCTAGATGTAGCAGTAAACAGCAAAGTAGCAATATCTTGTACAAATACAACCCACTCCACCACCACTACCACCACACTCAACGATGGGTAAACTTTTGAAAATAAATTCAAAATTCTCTTCAAAGTTGTTGTGTGTGTATTGGTATGTGTGGTGATGAGCACTGCACAGATCCAAATACGATACGGAGGGTAGATGATTTTCCAATCAAATAGTCAGGATTATCCTCGAAAATATTCCCTCAATTAGTTAAGTGCTTGCTTTGGTATCCGATTGCACATGGATGTGTATCGAAACAGTTGTGCATACACTAGATTCATCATTCGACATCAAGGACTCACTACTTCCACCAGTGACTTCTGATGGTGATTAAGGGGTAGTAGTACTTTCTACCAGCCTCATCCAAGCGCATATAGTCGGCAGAACCTCTAATAAGGACTCGTCGTCGGCAGCAACTTGAAACAAATTTGCATGTGAATTTTAAAAGTATCGAGTATCATATGTGCATTTAATCATGTGTAAGGAACAATTTCAGCACCTTGCACCATCCCTCAGCACTGCCTCACTATACTACCGATGATATATCGTTGTTATGCTCTGCCACGTTAAGGTCCTTCCACAGAGGGAATTTGGTTTATAGGAGACGATATTTATGCTGAAGGAATAAATAAACATCTCCCTAGTGTGTACTGGATTCAGTTGTAGTAACGGCAATGAAAATGTTAACTCAATGTAGGTTTGAAATCGATATTTGGATGATCGCTGGTATGAGTAAAAAATAAACAATCGACAGTGTGTTGTACAGAATGGGTTATACTCAATCAAAATGGTAGTCACTGACAGGAGTTTAAAAATATATATAGGGTGCGCCATATTTTATTTCGTTGTGTGAATATTTAAAAACTTTAAAAAAACACACAACCGATTTTCATATCTGAAATTTTTTTTGTTTAACTTGGTCCTTAACAATTTTTTGCACTAGTGCCTGAATGCAACATCAGTGCCCTTCTTACAATGTTTGCCTTCATCTCGTCTATGATATGAGGCTCAAATCTGGAGGTCTGGGTGACCAGTCAATGTCGCCATTTTTGGACAGGATATGTCCATTGAATTTTAGTTACAGAAATCAGTACCATAATAGTTTTGTATTTACACATTTTTGGGCCAGACCTAATGAGCCACCATCCACCGATATCGATTCCAATCGACTGTTCCCTTCTCTTAAGAAAAATGAACCAATGATGTTTTGGTCATAAAATACTGTTTTCTCCGTGGATTTTCCGTTCTTCAAATGCAGCACTATTGGTTGTTAACGGCGCCAAAAAGTATGAAATGGGCATCGTCGACCATCAAAATTTGCTTTCAACCGACTCCAAGCAACGTGGACCGTCCACTTCAAATATTCTCTGGAATGGTTGACACCGAACTTGCAATATTCTATGAGTCATTTACATTTTATATTGAAAAAATAAAAACCAAAACATCCTTCTAAATGCCCCGCAATGTGGTTCCAAGGACGCCAAAATGCTGAGCGCGGTGATGCTACGATACATAAGGGTTCTCAGAAAGACTCTAATTACCGCTTCAACCAGTTGATTGGAGCATCATAGGCATTGATGAATGATAATAGGTCTCCTACTGTTCCGTACTCTACAAAATTGGACACCAAACGACGAATCGCATTGTCAGACGGTGCTTGTTGGCCGAGATATTGCCGACGATAAGTTAACGCAACTGAACAACTATTCTTAATGAACATCGTCACTAGTTCCGCCCTTTGTATAATATTGTACTGAATTTACGTTTCAAGAACATGTCTACGCAAATCAATCGGTTAATAACTGTCAGAGTTATTCAATTTTCACAAACCGACATAAAATATGACGCACCATGAACCAGAATCTTATTTAAAATGAAAGGTTAAGTTGTTCGGTTCTGTTAAAGCACTTTTTAGAAAATTTGCAGCCGAACCAACATCAGAAGACTTAAGCTGCTTCAAATCAGAAATTACTGTCACTCTGGATATACGATGGTATGGAATGGGCAATAGGATTATGAATAGCTGTGACATTTATTACGAACCGTGTTTCAGTAAGCGGAAATAGGGAATATTCTGATGAAGATGGGAGATGCATTTTTGTAGTAAATATTAGTGTTAATAAAGGGTGATCCATTTCGAGGTTCCCTACTTTTTTAAAGAAAAAAACACAGAAAATTCAAATTTAATGGAGAATGTTTATTATTATTTGAAAGAACATTCTTTGGCATTTATTTTTTGAAGATTATGTCTATCAAATGTTGGCCATTGCTACGTCGCAGATGGTCCATCCGTTGAGTCCAATTTTCGATCACTCGTTCGAGCATTTCGACTGGTAACTGGCGAATGACACGCGTGATGTTTTCCTCCAAGGCCTGAATCGAAGCGGGTTTGTCGGCATAAGCTTTTGACTTTACATATCCCCACAGGAAAAACTCTAACGGTGTGATATCACACGATCTTGGTGGCCAATCGACCGGCCCAAAACGTGAAATTATGTGCTCACCGAAATGTTCTCTCAATAAGTCCATTGATTGATGCGATGTGTGAGAAGTGGCGCCGTCTTGCTGAAACCAAATGTCGCCGAGATCACGAGCTTCAATTTCAGGCATCAAATAGTCGGTTATCATGGCACGATAACTGTCGCCATTGACGGTTACGTTCGCACCGGCATAATTTTTAAAGAAATATGGACCGTTGATTCCACCGGCCCACAAACCACACCAAACCGTTTTTTTTTTTCTGGATGAAGTGGCAGTTCTTCAATCTCTTCAGGTTGCTCTTCGTCCCAAATGCGGCAATTTTGTTTGTTTACATACCCATTGAGCCAGAAATGGGCCTCATCGCTAAACAAAATTTGCCTCGAAAACGTCGGATCTTCTTGGAACTTTTCAAGAGCCCATAGAGCGAAGCGATGTCGCTTGGGAAGGTCGAGCGGCTTCAGTTGTTGCACAAGCTGTATTTTGTACGCTTTCAATTTAAGATGTTGACGTAAAATGCGCCAAGTCGTTCCATACGTCAGTCCGAGTTGCTGCGAACGGCGCCGAATCGACTGTCTACGGTCTTCGTGTACACTCTCAGCTACGGCCGCTATATTTTCTTCACAGCGTGCTGGACGTGGTCTATTCGGTCGAATATTATCCAATAATGAATGCTGGGTCTCAAAATGGGTGATGGTGTTGCGAATAGTACGCTCAGTAGGCCGATTATGTTGACCATAAGTTGAGCGAAGTGCACGAAACACATTCCTCACAGAACGTGAATTTTCATAATAAAGTTGAACAATTTGTAAACGTTGTTCACGCGTAAGTCTTTCCATTATGAAATGCCAAACAATACTAAACAAAAATAACATGACAGCATGACACGACTCACACGTGATCTGTCAAAAAAGGCTATTGAAAAAAGTATCTCTACTTGGATCACCCGTTATATAACGGCCAAAGTGTAATCAAAATTGTTATGGTGGTTTTTGAGAAATTTCTATTTTACCAAAACCTTTATATTGTATTTATCATTAGTTTTGGACCTATAATGCCAATTCTGAAAACCTATCTCGTTAAACAAATTTGAAGTAAATTGGTCAAGCCGTCAAGCTGAGTGCATATTTCCGACAGAATTTCTTGACCCACTTTTTCGGGATTCTTCGTAATCATAACGTAAGGTTTAATTAAAAATAGGAACAAGTGAAAACACGAACACAGATTCGACGCATCAACAAACGGATTAGCTAAGCAAGTTATAAGCGATAAGAAAACTTTTCAAACTTGCTGCGATATGACATTAAATTCAGAGATATCTTACCTTACACTTAATTCTTTTAAGCCAGTTTTCAAAAAGTAGCATATTGCATTGAAGACAAATTCAAACAATCACTACAGCAATATCTAATCACCTATCACCTATTTTTTCGGCGGCTTTCAAATATCACTTTCTAGACTTTCTTCGTCAAACCACTTGCAACGGCTCCAGTAGACGTTCTTTTAGATCTATGAGGAGCGCAGTCCAATAACCCCACCTGAATGAAGACCCGAGGTTCTAAATTCCCGTAAAAAAAAGCTCCCGCAGGGCTTAATTTCGCGGAGGTTATTGCGCTGCACCTATTTGGATCATTGTTATTTATCAGAAACCTAAATTAGGTTATGCTGGGTTATAGTGGCTGCACGAGATGAGTGAGAACAATATATGAAAACATCTGTTGCAGTACGACTTGGATCTGTCGACTTTTCCTAATATTCCTTTGCTTAAGTGAACTCTTCCGAGGTAACTATAAAGCGGAGGCGTTTTGTTAGTTCTGACATAAATATTTGCCAGCTTACCTAGATTGTGAAGGAAGTAGTCCCCTATATGCAGTTTTATTTTGTTGTGGAGAGCTAGATAAGAGCAGAGAAGGCGAGGAATACACTCCTCCTCCTCTTCCTCGTCTAAGCAGCTTCTGCAGGGCCTAGTCTTTTTGCATGTGGGCCTAGAGGACAGTGCGCAGTAAGGACACCGATGATGATACTGATGTTTGATCTGTTCAGCTTTAGAAAGCAGACTTCCGGGTTATAAATTGGCCAGAGTTTCCTGGATATAAGATGCGTTGTGCCGTTTATCCATCTGCGGTTTGCTTTCTTGATCGCGAGGGGCATATCAGTGCAGGAATGTTACATCTGGACCTACACCACTAACTTAACGTTGACGAACATTGAACGTACTTTGAGGCCTGCTCAATTTTTAACTTTCTCTTACAAAGAGAAAGATATTGTTTTCGTGAAAATTTTCGACCTCGAGATTTTGATTGATTCTAACATTACGATGATAGCGGAGCCTAAAAAAGTGGTTTTTGGAATTCCGTCCGTCGGTCCGTCGGTCCGTCTGTCCGTAATGGTCTCCCCAGCCTAAACGGCTTGGCCGATTTGCTTCAAACTTCGTATCCAAGCTTCTTTTGGTCATAATTCTAGGCCATTTTTTTTGTTTGCTTTTAGCCATGTTATTAAAGGTACCTGCCATATAAAAATTACACATAACCTCAATTTTCTCGAAAACGGCTCTAACGATTTTGATTAAACTTTATATATACTATAAGCATATCAGTTCCAACAAAACTGCATACCCAGTTTTTTCGAGAAAATCCATATAACGGATTTTGTCATTCAGGCCATATAAAGAAAATTGTTAATTTCTCGCAAACTACAATGTCAAATTGAATGAAATTTAATATATATACTACTATTATAGTTTTAAACAATTCCACATAATTCTTTTTAGCCCAACTATCACTTAACGGAATTTTCAGTTTTGGCCAATAACGAAAATTAATTATTTTTCACATAGACACCGATTCCTTCAAATTTCGGAGTAAACGTTCGTATAATCAAATTTCAACATTTTATATAATTTTTAACATTAATAATCAAAATGCGCACTATTTGATCTAACGCCGAACTCGCTGTGAAAGAGAAAGTTGCGTACGACCCAGTCGTGCACCCACCACTCGTTTTGTTTGCTTTTAGCGATGTTATTAACGGTACCTGCCATATAAAAATTACATGGCTCTAACGATTTTGATAAAATTTTATACATACTATCAGCATATTAGTTCAAACAAAATTGCATACCCAGTTTTTTCGAGAAAATCCATATAACGGATTTTGTCATTCAGGCCATATAAAGAAAATTGTTAATTTCTCGCAAACTGCTATGTCAAATTGGATAAAATTTAATATATATACTACTATAATAGTTTTGAACAATTCCACATCAGTGAACATTGGAAAACGTGAACTCCCCAAAACGTGAACTACCCCAAAACGTGAACACTGTATTTTTTACATTGACTGGTCTAAAACGTGAACAAATCTAAAAGCTCTAAAACGTGAACAGAAATTTTTTCAACATTTCTACATAAAAATGCACTGAATTATTTAATTCGGGGAATCCCATAATATTGACAATGCGTAGTATGTATGTATTTGGTGCCACACGTGCGTGTGCGTATTGCATAGCTATCATCCCTCATTCGGTTGCGGTTTTTTGCTTGCATCAACGTCTTATTTTCTGTTTAAAAATGTGTTCAAAGAAAGTTAAGGTTTTAACATTAAACGAAAAAGCAGACATTTTGGAAAGCTTTAAAAAAGGAGTAAGCGTGACAAACTTATCAAAAAGATATGGTGTCGCTAAGTCAACAATATGTATTATTAAAAAGAAAAAAGATTTAATTTTGAAGTGTGTTAGTAATACATACTCTGGACCGGGAAAAAGAAAGACACTAAGATCATCAGAGCTTCCAAAAATGGAAAAATGTCTTAACAAGTGGTTCGTTCGAATGCGAAATAAAAATTGGCCTGTGAGCGGACTAATGCTGAAAGAAAAAGCTAAAGAGTTACATTCAAAAATAAAGGAAAGTGAAGGTGGTTTTTTGGCAAGTGATGGATGGTTAAGTGGTTTTAAAAAAGGATATGGCATTCGACTTCTAAAAATAACTGGTGAGAAGCTATCATCGCAGACTCACTTAGTTGATCCGTTTAAATTAAAACTAAAAGAAAAAATTGAAGAAATGGGACTGTGTAAATATCAGTTATGTATACAATGCAGATGAGTCTGGCTTGTTCTGGAAACTATTGCCAACCTACGTTTCAGCATTAGAGAAATCTGCTCCAGGCGCAAAGACAGAGAAGCAGCGATTTACTTTTTTTGTGTTGCGCAAATGCTTCAGGCACACACAGGCTTAAGTTGTTGGTTATAGGAAAGGCGAAAAACCCACGCTGCTTCAAAAACTTTGCTTGTCCGACAGAATACAAAAGCTCCAAATCATCTTGGATGACTACTTCAATTTTCATGGAGTGGTTCCACCAGTCCTTTGTACCACAGGTAAACATTTTACTTATCCAATTGAAACATGATTTAAATGTTTTTAAAATTTTGACTTTAGGTTAAAGCTTTTCTGAGTCAAAAAAACTTGCCACATAAGGCTCTTCTATTATTAGATAACGCACCATCTCATCCTAGTGAACGTGATCTAAAATCGGAAGATGGGAATAAAATCGGCATGTTCATGACGCCTAATGTAACTCATCTGATCCAACCTATGGATCAGAATGCCATAAAAATAACGAAACTGTACTACAGAAACAGTTTGCTAGCATCGATCGCAGCAAAGGACTCAAATCTTATTGAGTGCATGAAACGCTTGACCTTGAAAGAAACTGTTATTCTCTTAGAAGACTCATGGAATAGAGTCAGCGCAGAGACTTTAGCTAAATGCTGGGCCAATGTTCTAAGTTTTTTAGTAAATGAGAAGGATGATGAGAACAATATTCCATTGAGTGTTTTGAAGAAAAAGTGGGACTCTGAGCTTAAGCCATTGATAACATCTACAATACTACTTCTTCAAAGTTTGAATCCTCAGGTTTGTTATAGATTTGATTAAACTTTAATCAAATTACCAGCTTCAAATTTAACAGATTGACTATCCGTTATCAGTTGTTGAGGAATGGAATGAAGACAATTTTGAATTTGATCCGTCTCAGAACCATGAACATGAACAGGAGGAAGACGACGATGCCTATGTTGAGAAAGAAGATGTTCAAAGAGTAAGCGCAACTGAAGCAGTTGAAATATTTAACAAGGCTTTGGAATGGTGTGCAGAGGAAGGTGTTGACCAAAGCGACATAAAAGTACTTAGACGCCTAAGCGAAAATGCAGTTGTTCAAATGTTGGGAAAAATACAACAGAAAAAAATTACAGATTTTTTTCTTAAATAAACCTTTTATGTATGTATTTTTAAAACTTTCAAATGTAAAAAAAATCCAATAAATTTTGTTAATGAGCCGTACCAGTATGTGTAAATATGTAAAAAATATTCATGAATCTATACTAATACAAGTAAAAAGAAGATAAAATGGAAGAAAATGTGTTTTATTTTATGAGCAGAATCATAAAATGTTACATTCCAAAACATGAACAATCTCGAAAACATGAACACCCTCAGTTTTAATTAGTTCACGTTTTCCAATGTTCACTGTAATTAGTTTTAGCCCAACTATCACTTAACGGAATTTTCAGTTTTGGCCAATAACGAAAATGAATTATTTTTCACATAAACACCGATTCCTTCAAATTTCGGAGTAAACGTTCGTATAACCAAATTTCGACATTTTATATAATTTTTAGCATTAATAATCAAAATGCGCACTATTTGATCTAACGCCGAACTCGCTGTGAAAGAGAATGTTGCGTACGACCCAGTCGTGCACCCACCGCTCGTTTTTTTCGTTAAGGGTGCGTTTGCAGCATTAGCCTGGAAGTCATTTCAGAAGAATTTCGCTCTTACTTATTCAGGTATTAGAATATTATAACCTATGTATCTATGTATCTATCATTTCGATTTATTGTTTTCAGTAGACCATAATTAATGCTCAGTCGTTATGCCTTAAACGCCGGTGGTTCTCAGAGACTTTATTTGTTAGTTCCTTTGAATATTTCAATGGAGATATTTTTTTCCTTCGCAAAATCATCTCGTGACTAGGGAGGTTGAGATACACCCCACAGGTATTTAAAGGGTATCATATAATTCACGCAAAATTTGAATTTTGCGCCATTTAATAGTGCTACGTTGCCAACGAAAAAAAGATAACAATATAAAAGCTGACCGTTCGGGGTTAGTAAAAATGGAGCGCTTTACGAAAGAACAACACATTTTTATTTTTGAGCAATATTTAAAAAATAATGAAGGTTTGTCAGTAACAATAACAGCAATTTTCGTACATGGCCGTCATAGTGATATCAAGCTGCGAAAGGATAATTTAAAAATTCAGGGAGACTGCATCGATAAGTGATGTTAGACACTCTGGGTGTCCTGTCACAAGACGTTCAACAGAAAATATCGAAGCAGTTCGCGAGAGTATTGCTGTCAGTCCAAGAATTGAGAAGCTCTCTATAGCGAATTCCCACGAAAGACTTGAAGCTTCATGCTTACAAAGTTCAACTGACTCATGACCATGCAGTGCGAAGAGAGTTCGTTGAATGGATTTTGTAAACACAACAAGTGGAGGCTGAATTGTCGAACAAAATCATCGTCAGTGAAGAAGCTTATTTTCACCTTGATGGCTTCGTTACGTTAAAATTGTATCATTGGGGGTTCAGAAAACCCACGAGTAATTGCTGAGAAACAAATGCATTCATAACGCGTGACAATTTGGTGCGGATTTTTGGCTGGAGGCATTATCGGACCATTCTTCTTCGAAAATGGTGTTCCTTATAGTGACTCAGTTTTAAGAATCTAAGTTACAAGATAAGGATATGTTGGTGGTTTCAAAAAGACTGTGCCACATGCTATTAAGCCAGAAAAACCATTTAATCAGCGGTTTTTGCAATCAGAATTTGGCATCCAGATCTTTCTTTTACACGCGATTGGACTTTTTTTTTGGATTTTTTGACGTCTAAGGTCTATGCAAACAGTTGAGGAGTAACATATATATATATTGTTTCATAGATAAATTGTAATCCAAACATTTTACATTTTGTAGGTGCAGTGGCCATTTGGTAAGTGCGTTGGACTACTAACCGTGGTGTCCCTGGTTTAAATCCCAATACCTCAACTCTTGCAAAAGTCAGACAAACATGCAAGAGTGTCATGAGAAGCTACTCAGATTTGCGGTTTAGAGTCCGCAGTCAACAGGAGGCCCCATTCTTTGTGATAAAAATATAACTTTGCACAACAAAATTAGTGAAGAAGCTAGGTTTGAGGGCCTTTCATGCCAGACATTTCATTTGCTTATATACAAACATTTTCGGAGCATTTTTAAGGGGTTATACCAGTTAATCTTCGATAAACCTGTGTTTTTTTTTTTCTGAAAATGTCTTCAAAAGGCTATTACTGTAACGATCGATCTCAACGACTCTCTTACTTACTTACTTAAGTGGCCCTACAGTCCGGGGTGAACCTGGGCCTTAACCAACTTTCCTCTCCAATTAGCCTGGTCCTTAGCTAACTGCCTCCAGTTGCGCACTCCAAGTTGGTTGAGGTCGGTTTCTACTTATGCGCACCACTTAAGGCGAGGTCTTCCTCTACTGTGTCTGACGTCTTGCTGGGAATCGAAGAATCTGCGTGTAGGAGTGTTGCTGTAAATACGTTCTACATGTCCAAGCCATCTTTAACGTCCAATGCGGATTTTTTTGACCAGGAGTATGTCGCTGTACAGCACGTATATTTCGTGGTTGAATCTTCGTCTCCATAGCCTGTCGAAGAATTTTTCTCTTGAATCGACCAAGGATTTCTTCATCCGCTTAGAGTAGGACTGGGATGAGCAGGGTCTTATATAGGATCTCCACAGTTCTTCGAGTGAGGGCTTTACTACTAAATTGCCTTCTTAGCCAGAAGAAACAGCGATTGGCAAGAGTAATTCTTCGTTTGATTTCTGACGAGATGTTGCTGTCAGAGTTAATAGCGGTGCCGAGGTAGACAAAGTCTCGTACTACCTCAAAGTTATATCTGTCAATGGTGACGTTCTGTCCAATTCTTCGATGTTCTGTGTCCTTTCGTGTTGACAGCATATACTTAGTCTTACCCTCATTTACTGCTAAACCCATTTACGACGCTTCCTTCTCTATACAAGCAAAGGTGGCTATGACATCACGTTGAGTCCTACCAATGATGTCAATATCGTCGGCGTATGCTAGTAGTTGCACCGATTTTTGGAAAATTGTGCCTCTGGTGTTGGCTTGGGAGTTTTGCACGATCCTGTCAAGAATCAAATTACAGAAGTCCCATGACAACGCATCGCCTTGCCTAAATCCTTTTTTGGTATCGAATGTGTCGGAATGGTCTTTTCCGACCCTTATGGATCAGCAAGAATTCACCATCGTCATCCTACATAAACGGACGAGTTTGGGCGGTATACCAAAACTAGACATGGTTCTGTATTGTTCGTCTCTATAAATGCTGTCGTATGCGGCTTTGAAAGCGATAAAAAGGGAGTGGGTATCGATTTGGACTTCTTGGGATTTTCCAGGATCTGCCGAAGTGTGAGAATTTGATCGGTTGTGAACTTTCCTAAAACTAAACTGAAAAGGGCCGATAAGGTTTTTGGTAAACGGTTTCAGGCGTTCACATATTACGGCAGATATGATCTTGTAGGCGATGTTGAGCAGACTTATGCCTCTGTAGTTGGCGCAGTTTAGTGGGTCTCCTTTTTTGTGGATTGGGCAAACGATAATGAGGTTCCATTCTTCAGGCATATTTTCATCCGACCAGATTTGGCTTATGAGTTGGTGGATGTTACTTACCAAGTCATCTCCGCCGGCCTTATAAAGCTCAGCGGGAAGGCCGTCATTTCCGGCAGCTATATTAAGCTTGAGTTTAGATATTGCTATCCTCACTTCACTTAGGTCGGGTAGTTGGCAGTTTTCGCTGCCGTTGCCAATATTAAATGGTTCGTTCTGCTTGACAACGGAATGTTGTTCGTCATCACCGTTTAACAGTCTGCAGAACTGGTTCTTCCATATCCTCAGAATCGACTGTTCTTCCCTTCTTCTTTGCCTATAGAGCCCAATGGCAGCTCTCGTCTTCACCTGCAGCTTAGTCTTGTAGGCCTCGTTCTTGGCTGCGAGCATCTGTCGGCATTCCTCATCAAACCAGGGGTTTCTTGCTGGTAGCCGCAAGAAACTTAGCACATCAATTGCGGCTGATCTAATGGCTTGTTGGTATCGTTGTCATTGTTCTTCGACATAAGATGCTGGTGGTATCGTTATAATCGAGAGGTTAAGTGGTATGCGTTGCGCGAAGGTCTTGGCGGTCTCTGGCAATTGCAGTCTTCCGACATTAAATTTTTTCACAGAATTTCTGGTTTCTTGTGGCGTGGTGGATATCCACATCCTTATCTTGGCTGCAACAAGGTAGTGGTCCGAGTCGATGTAAGCCCCTAGGAATGTTCGGACATCCATAGTACTGGATGCGTGCCTCTTGTCTATGGCAATGTGATCAATTTGGTTGACTGTTCGTTGATCTGGAGACCGCCATGTCCCCTTATGGATATCGAGGTGAGGAAACCGTGTGCTGGCTATAGTGGCATTTCGTTCCGTAGCGAAGTCAATTAGCCCCAGTCCGTTACCAGACCTGTTGTCATGTAGGCTATATTTTCCGACAATGCTACTAAAGATGTCTTCTGTTCCTACCAATGCGTTAAAATCTCCCAGCACGATTTTAACGTCGTACTTTGGTAGTCGATAATAGGATTTCTCAAGGAGCTCATAGAAGCAATCCTTAGTTTTATCATCTTTTTCCTCAGCCGGAGCGTGAGCTTATATAAGGACTATGTTGGCGAATTTGGCCTTGTTGCGGATTGTTACAATGTGTTCGCTAATGTCTTGGAAACATAAGGCTTCTTGCCTAAGTCTGGGACTTGCTGTTGCTGTTTTACGCCTTGTTATCTACACTCAACGTCGCTTTATAGAAATAATTTCTTCTATTTGAGCAACAACGCACATATCGTAAACCCCAATCAATTTACTGTAGGAATTTGAGCTTCAGTGTCAATCACAGACTGAAAATTTGAAAACGTGGGAATTCAGAATTTTCGAGAACTAACAATATTACACTAAGATTGTAAAAAAATAAGGAAATCTTTAAGTGATCCTTATTTTTTCCGGAGTTTTTTCTACTACTATTTGTGTCACATCTTTATTATTCCCAAGATATAACCTGCATATGAATTAATTGTGCCAATGAGCAAGATTTAATATTTTGAGAAAACCAACAGCAATACGTTTTAATTATTCCTTCCTAACATGTTGGCTTTATGTCTCCAAAAGCATCACCCTTTATCTACTGTACCTATCGCGAATCAAGGTTCAAAAGTATTTCAATGCAACAAGATTCTCATTGTAAAATTCTGCATAATTGCATTTATTCTGTTCGATACGAGTGTGTATATTATTTTTAAGGGTCTCCTTAAATTAAATGCATACCATTAATTCTTGTGTTCCAATCAATACCATTCGATGTAATAAATTATTTCCAATAAATGAATATCGAGTGTATTTCTCAGAAAAAAAAAAACAATAAAGTGTGGATGACACATGATTCTTGTGTTTATACACACAACTTCCCAGGCATACATAAACACTCTCAATTTTTAATTCGCAATTCATTTGGGGAAAAGGACACAACAAAAAAATTCTTTTAATTGTGCGCGCCCACACTTACAGAAAAAATTAAAACAGAAATTTCATTAAATCTCACAATCAAACCGATATGACCGTTAATACTCCTCCCTGCACTCATATGCTCAATTAAATCGAACAAAAATAAATAAACTCCCGACATATTTGATACCCTGTGCTCTTACATCAAAAGTTTTACAAAATGAAGGAAATACGCGCGTCGACAGAACGTTCAGTTCTTACATTGCAGAGATATATCCACTTATCAGCGCTAGCCAAGGCTCCACAGCAGGAGCAGTAGATACACCAAAAACAGAACATATTTCTGGTTAAGTACTGGGTTTTGTACTCGTTGGACTGATGAAATTTTTAATAATAAATGGCGCCTCAATAAAAGCTTACAGCATTTCTTTGTATTCGCTTATATGGATGTGCGAGTACAGGGTGTTTCAGTTAAGTAGGTCAATACTGCATGTGGGGAGACTCGTATTGTGAGGCACTGGGGTTTAATATTATTCATGTAGCCTGTTGAAGTGAGACACTTTGCATTTGTAGTCAAGTCAATAAACTACTAAATTGCAAACAAAAAAATAAAACTTCGTGTGATATTTAGAGCATAAAAAATAAAATATTTACAAATCATAACTTTCCTTAAAAATATATTTTTCTTAATTAAGTGGCAAGTCCTTATGGATTATTTCAAGTCCTTTTATGATTATTTTTTTGCAGAATTATTTTATTATGACACCGAAAATATGGTGGTTGCGTTTAGTTTTAAATACATTTTTGCAAAATTATTTTACTATGACACCGAAAATATGGTGGTTGCGTTTAGTTTTAAATACATAACTTTCATTCCTTATTTAAGGCCATCCGTCTTATAACGGGTGATCAATCAAGTGGTATTTTTTTTCAAAGGCCGGTTTTTGACAGATGACGCATGAGTCGTGTCAAGTTGCCATGCGTTTATTTTTATTCAGTTTATCATAGATATACTTACACTCGATCAACGGTTTAAATCGTAAAGAAAGTTTTTTGTGTGCTTCGGCGTAGTTATAGTGTCCATAATCGACCTACTATTTATTCGCCATACCATCAAGAAATTGTAGACCCAATATACACTATTTGATGACACTCACTGAAAATACCTAATCCAGCTGACAGTGCTAACAGTGTAGGCGGGAATAGTGATGAATTGATTCGGATTGGAACAACGCAAAGATCTTGCTTCGAAGGCATACAAAATTCAGCTCAACAAGAGTTGAAGCAGGCTGACCTTTCGTAAATAACCTCTGGAGATACTTGCTGAAGATTTACTCTTTTCGACCAGCATTTAGCGATGAGACCTATTTCTGGCTCAATGAATACGTCAAAAAGCAAAATTTCCTTATATAGTCCGAATAACAACCAGAAGAGGTTCAAGATCTACAATTACACCCACTCAAAACAACCTTGTGGCTGGCGCCAACGCTACTGGGGCTCGTTGCTGCGGTAAAATTTACCACAACAAGTCTCACGATCTATCCCTTATATCCTTTCGGTCACTCGTTTAATTATGAACGCTTACCAAGAATCTGTAGGATGTGGTCGACAGCCATGGTCCGATCAGTCAATGGTCCACTACCTTTAGAGAGAGAAGGCAACTGAAAAAAAGGTCTAACGAGTACGACAGCGGAGTCCACTACAAATAAAATACAAATACAATTTTTTGGCGCAACAGGCTCGTTAGTACCAAGGGCCTAGCTTTCTCACAACCATTCATGTGTGCGTGTGTACTTCTTGCACGATGGCGGGACCTCCTGTTTTATGCCGACTCCGAACGGCTAAGTTGAGATAAGCTTTTCTTGACAATTGATACTACTCGGACGATTTGTCAGATCATCACGAGAGGAGGGCCAGTGAAAAATCATTTAGGTGTTGCTACGGCTGGGAATCGAACCCAGACCTTCTGCGCGGCAGTTCATCGCACTAACCATCGCGCCACTGAGCCCACTAAGGATGAAGAAATACTAACTCTCCCTGCAGCCCCAGGGGGAATGGGATGACTCTATACAGAGCAACGCGAAACAAAAGCGTGCGACAGCAGTCCATGGAAAACGCCGCAGTCGAAGCCCAGAGGACGATGATGACGGGTGGGGGGGGCTTACGACCCCTGGAGCTTTCATCCAAACGTTAGCGATTGTTTCAGGGGCGCAAACGCAAAGTTCCAATGCTAAAAGAGTAGACGTTATCTTTCCACCCAACAAGAGAGTAGCAGAGGCGTGGGGTAGCCAGCCCTAAAGACACCCCTCCAACAAAGCCGCAACACCCAAAGTCAGTATCGATGGCTAAGAGAGGACGATCTCTTTCCCCCACCGATGGAGCAACGGAGAAGAAAGCGAGGTGTTTAGGCGGACTGCCAGAAATAAACACCTTCGCCACAACACAAATACAATTAAATACATAATGAACATCACAAAACATGTCTACAACACGTATGACAGAATGTGATGTCCAAAAAGAAACACGGGGCATGCGCATAACAATTGGACACATCGTTAACCACAAGCAAAGACTGTGGAATGGCTCAAGCATAACCTAAAAATTCAATCGATTTTTAGGATGGCATCCGAATGACACATCCCATACCCCGAAATCTGCACGCGAAACAACCAACGTAGTTCGCAAGCAAATTGTTTTGTTTCATGGCAATCTCCTCCTCAAGTCCAAGTTCTACAATGAGCAATGGCCTCGTACGTCATAACTTTACACCTCAGCGGCAATTAAATTAGTCGCGTGGGTCGTCGTAAACGTGCCCGACATAGTAGTAGAGTCGCGAACGAACTGTCAACCAATTTGTCTGGTTGACACAAATAGTTGTCCAGGATCGACACCGAGTTGGCCTATAACGCTGACAAGTGTCGATCGTTGAGAACCAAAAGGTTATGTTGAGTAGTCTTCGCTCTCGCCGGCAATAATCCGATGCAGAAGCTGATGACATAAGAAATTGGAGAGAATGAATGTGGTGTGACAGGCGGCGATAGCACGAGTTGTTTCCTGACTCGTGCTATCGCCGTTTCTGACATAGATGCGCAGAAAATCGCAAAGCTACATGTGAACGGGGGTAACACTAGAAACACACTCTCCAGCTGGAAAGCGAAGAGTAGTTAGAATTCGCAGCTAGACTTACTAGTGCTGAATATCAAGAGCGAATGTGAGAGCGAAGGAAGCCACTTCTTGGCGATCTTAATATTGAAAAGGACGTGGACATTTTTTTTTGTTGGAAAGAAGTAGACAACTTTTTATGATTTTTTTTAATTTGATGGTTTTAAATATCGAGTCAGTTTTTTTTTATATACCGCAAGGCAGGATAAATAGAGGACTGGAAACATCGCCAAGAAGGATGAAGGAGGAACAATTTGGCTATAGGAGATGGAAGAGCGGAGAAAGGCAGGCAAAAATAAGCTAAGTAGAGTGTATTCGCGTAGTGCTTGATTGAGTGATAAATAATTGGTTGTTTCGTGACCGAATATTAAATTTCCCCGAGAAAGGACGGAATGCGCGCTCCAATAAAATCATTTGATAAATTCGTTCGGCTGCCATTCTGGTGGTCCGCCATTTTTCCTTTGTGTCCCCATTAAAATTCAATTTAACAAAACCCAGTGAGCGTTCCGCCGCCATTTTGTAACGCGGTTAAACTTTTGTCTTTTTTCAAAAAGACAGCGCTACTTGCCACATTGCCCGTGAAACAATTGACTTATAGAGAGACCGATTCGGTGAACAATGATTTTCACTCTTCGGACCAGTGAATTGGCCAGCAAGATCATACGGTATCAAACCGTTAGACTTGTTCCTTTAGGGCTACGTCCGCATGGACAAGCTATGGCGCAGTTGCGCCCAACAAGGGATTATCTTTAAAAAGTGAATGGCAGGAATGGTTAATTCATTCAGATTTCACGATATATTTGATATTTAAAAAAAAAATAAAACTCTTGATTGATCACCTTTATAAATTTTCAAGTGAATACACCAGGTCACGGTTGCCTCACATCGATATCCATAAGGGGACATGACATTCTCAAGAACAACGAATCGTCAATCAAATTGATAACGTTTGATGTCCAAACATACCGAAGGGTAAAATAGACTCGGACCACCAACTAGTTCCAACCAAGGTAAGAAAGCGGTTATCCACCACAAATTAGAAATAATGTGAATTTTTTTTAAGTCGAAAGACTGCAATCGCAAGACACCGCAAAGGCCTTCGCAGAACGTGTATCTCTTAACCAATCGATTAGCACATGCCACCAGCATCTAATGTTGAAGAACAATGTCAAGAATGCCAAGAAGCAACAACTGATTTGGTAGTTTTCTCGAGCCAACCAGTAAGAAACCATTTTTTTGATGAGGAATGTCGACAGATGCTCACAGCCAAAGGCTACAGGACTAAGCTGTACACGAAGACACGATCTGCATATGAAGACGAGAGCATTGGACTCTATAGGCAAAGAAAAAGGGAAGATCACCAGCTTTTCAGAACGAAGAAAAAATAGCACGAAAATGCGCTCGCGAGGATATAGAGAGGTGCCCGTTCCACTCCAGGAATGATGGTCGCAAGTTCTACCAAAGTGTAAAATGTAAAAGCCAAGGATACAAGACCCGAACAGAATAAGAAAATGTCGTAGTTGAGACACAGTTGATTCAATAGATACATACACAATATTACGCTGTCAGGCAGGGTGAACCAATCAATTTTGATGACGACAGTGAAAACCACCAGCCACCCGACATAAAAGAAGTGAGGATAGCAATTTCAAAACTCAAGCTTATTTAGGCAGCCTGAATTTATAGCTTTATAAAGCCGGCAGAAATGAAGTGGTGAATAATATTCACATACTAAAAAAACAAATTTGGTCGGATGAAAGTATTCCTGCCCCGCTATTAATTCCGATAAAAACATCTCGTAAGAAATTTTAAGAATTACTCTTTGCAACCACCGTTTCTTCGAGCTAAGAAGGCAATTTATTAGTAAAGCCCTCACTCGAACTACAAGACCCTGACCATCCTAATTATTCTCTATGACCCTAAATCAGAAATTCATGGTCCTTTTGAGAGATAAGTTCTTTGTAAAATGTACAGACCGGTTCGTGTTGACTGGTGATATAGATGAAGATTCAACCAAGAACTAAACGAGCTGGACATTTAAGATGGCTAGGACATGTCGAGGCGAATGGACACCAATACTATATGGCTAGCAGAGTCTTTGATTCACAGCCAGACGTCGGACGTAATAGAGGAATACCTAGCCTTAATTGGCGCGCACAAGTAGAAACACAAAAAGGAGACCCTCTGAACTGCGCCAACTACAGAGGCCTACAAGATCCTATCTGCGTAATATGTGAACGCCTGAAACCGTTTACCAACAACCTGATCGGCCCATATCAGTGTGGTTTTAGGCCAGGAAAGTCCACAACCGATCAAATTTTCACACTTCACACAGAAGACCAAATCGATACCCACCACCTATTTATCGATTTCAAAGCCGCATACAGCATTTATAGAGACGAACTTTACAGAGCCATGTCTAGTTTCGGTATAACGCCCTCGAGAATTCTCCATCGTCATCCTACACAATCGATTGTGTAGGATGACGATGGAGAATTCTCGCTGCTTCACGATCTCACCGACACATTCGATATAAAAAGGATTTAGGAAAGGCGATGCACTGTCATTTGACTTCTTCAACTTGATTCTGGAGAGGATTGTGCAAAACTCCCTAGCCAACACCAGAGGCACAAGAGGCATAGCCACGTTTGCTAGAACAGAGAAGGAAGTGGCAAAAATGGGTTAAGCAGTAAATGAGGATAGGACTACGATAAAGGACACACAACATCGACGAATTGGACAGAAGGTCACCATTGACAGATATAACTTTGAGGTAGTGCGGGACTTTGTCTAACTAGGCTCCGCTATTAGCTCTGACAACAACATCTCGTCAGAAATCAAACGAAGAATTACTCTTGGCAACCACTGTTTCTTCGGGGTAAGAAGGCAATTTAGAAGTAAAGCGCTCACTTGAACTACTAAGGAGATCCTATATAAGTCCTTAATCATCCCAGTCCTACTTTACCGTATCAAAAGCGGATGAAGAAATCCTTGGTTGATTCAAGAGAAAAATTCTTCGAAAAATCTTCGGTCCCGTTTGCGTTCACAGGCTATGGAGACGAAGATTCAATCACGAACTATACGAGCTGTACAGCGACATACCCCTGGTCAAAAAAACTCCACATTGTACGTTTAAGATGGGTAGGACATGTAGAACGAATGTACACCAATACTCCGACTCGCAGAGTCTTATAGACACGATGAGCACGTGCCCAAAGTAGTGTGAGGTTTTTACTCACTAAAACCACCACCCATTTTGTATTTCTATTGCAACTAAGTATTCGACTTATCCAGCAATTTTTTTATCACGAGTATATAATATGTTTGGCAGGTAACTTTACTTTGAGAGGTCCTGCTTTTCCGCAATTTATAGCGCGGTTTGTTATTATCGGGCCAAATCTAAGGGTTTAGTTCTTTGAAGACGCCGCTATATATTTGTTTCGTCAAGAATTTGGAGGACTGTTGTGTTAACGTGTCCTAGTAAACGTTTTTTATGTTTTCGTGCAAAATTTTTTGTTTCATCTTTAACCGCGCGAATACCCAGATCTCTGCGTAGATCTTCGTTCCTTACATACCACGGCGCATTGACGAATGATCTTAACATTTTGTTTTCAAAAGTTTGCAAAATGTTTAGATTCGTTTCACTGGTACAACCCCATAGTTGTATACCATTTATCCAAACCGGTTTTAGAACTTGCTTGTATAATAGCAGCTTGTTATCAAGGTTAAGCTTCGAATATTTTCCGAGCAACCAGTACAGTTCTCTGTATTTATTCTTAAGTTCTTCGCATTTCTTTTTTACATGCGACTTCCATTTTAATTTTGCATCGAGTGTCATACCGAGATATTTCGCTTCATTTGCAAACGGGACTCGAACCGTATTTACAAATACAGGCAAATTGTTTGTCCGTTTATACGAAAAATCTACATGGATCGATTTGCTCTCATTAAGTGCAATCCGCCAGGATTTAGTCCATTCATTAACCTCGTTAAGAGCGTTTTGTAATTTGATATTTGTTTCGTCTATTGTTGTGCCAACTGCTAGTATAGCAGTATCGTCAGCAAACGTTGCAACTATTGTATCGTTTGTTTGTGGGATATCACGAGTGAATAGGAGGTACAGGATTGGTCCAAGGACGCTTCCTTGTGGTACACCTGCCATTATTTCTTTGAACTCGGAATATTCGCTTCCAAGTTTCACACGGAAGAGTCCATGCTCAAGATACGACACGAGGATTTTATATAATTGTTCTGGCAGAACTTGACTTAGTTTACACGTAAGGCCTTTGTGCCACACCTTGTCAAAAGCTTGCGACACGTCAAGAAATACGGCTGAACAAATTATCTTTTCTTCGAAACCTTTCTCAATTACATCTGTAATTCGATGAACTTGGTCCACCGTTGAATGTTTACTTCTAAACCCAAATTGATGGTCAGGTAAAAGACGTTTCTGGTCAGTTATGGGGAATTTTAAAACTTCTTTTAAAAAAACTTAATAAAATCATAAAAAAATCTATAAATCTCTATTGTCTGAACGAATATGATTGAACATATTCGTTCAGACAATAAATATCTCTGGAAAAACAACTGCATATAGTGATTTGAAACAGACTTTGCTGTATTTCTACAAAATATTTTTACTACAAATTTTGTTAATCGTAGGTTACAGAGACTTTATAAGAAATGATATTTTTTTTTTTAAACAAAATCAAATCGTTTCTTAATTTTTTTTTCAGAGTCACCTATTAATTTCACATCCAGAACTGCGTCACCCTGTCTATGTAGATGTTGGAATGTCAGCATTGGAATACTTTTAGCCGAAATATAACTCGAACGACAGCTATAAATCACCATACCCAATAAATTTTGCACAAATCCACCGCCAGTCCGACCAGGCAAATAGTCCCCTTGCACACACACCATAACCAATCCACCAAAGCACTCACTCTTTCACTGATATATCGACGACTGTTTGTTAAGGATGTATATTGTGTACATCTACTGTGTGTACCCGAAGGGATAACATTCCTTTGCACAATAAAATATTGATTCACAAATAAATTTCCTCTGTTGCAAAAGTCATTTTGTTTCCATGTCGGCAATTTATATCTGCCCCCGACATACAGAGATACACCCATTGAATCCTAATCCGGACGGAGACCATCGGTATACGAAATTTTAATGATTATTTAATGTGTATGCAATATGTTGACACACAACTGTCATGAAATAATCCTTAAGAGGCAGCAGTCCAGCAGATAGCTACCACCTTCCACCCCAGCTGAATGTGAAGGTACTTCATTATGTCCTGACGGTAGCAGGAAATCGAAATAGTTCTTAACAAATGCAATCATTTATTAAATCATTTGATTTGTCGTTGTAATTGTTTTTTTTTCACATACCTACGCTTTAACTTCCACCAATAAGATCTTCTTAAAATGTTAGCCATACTTTCGTCAATTGTGAGCAGGCAATCACAGAGTGAAAGAACGTGTTGCGGTATTGATATCTGATTCGTAGCAAATAGGTCCCTCGAGGATATACTACGGTCATGTGCCAAGGCAGATACGAGGACTGGATGGCGTGTGGAAATGGGAAAACCAAAGTCATGTGTAAATAAAAATTAAACGTTTTCTTTATGGAAGTACGGAATGACAAAAAGTGTCTGAAAAGTCGAGAACATTAAAAATACAAGAAGCGCACATCTCTCAGAGGAACACTTTGCTAGGAGTTTGTCCTGATCGAATTGTAAGTATGAATTACGGTTGACTTTTCGTTGCTTCTTGGGGATGTTTGAATTATTTATGGAAGGAGGCAGATGAAATCCCATAATGTTAGAACAAACGAGGTTGTCAGACTTTGTTGGTGTTGGGTATAAATGGCAACTTTTAATAAAGCGAACCATGTTTAGATTAACATTGCCAAGGAAACCCTCAATGTCGTGAAAACTTGACGAACGCTATACCCTGTGTTGATGAGGTTATAACATTTGTATTTGTGTGGGTGTAATGGTAGACTATATTCACAAATGACTTGATGTGGTTCATGCAAATAGATAAACTCCAAGGCATCTTGGTATGCATCCAAAATGTTGTGATGTTGACATCTGCCAATAAAAGCGATCGTTTAAACAGCCCCAGACTGTAAAAGGACAACAACAGGACAATCTTTACTCATATTCATCTAAGAAGCTTTCGTGAGAATGTAAAGAAAGGCATTTGCAACTATGAAGCTCTTTTAATTGGCATGACATTATTTGTGCTGCATCAAAACTGGATCCAAACGGTCATTATTTAACAGCAAAACCGATGACAGTGAAAGTTAGTGTCCTCACACAATGGCATCACTTTCTCTTCCAAGACTGCATCACAATTCTTATTTTGGAGTTAATGCTGACATATACAGTTCCAGTACTCAGTGAATAACCTACATGAGCTGCTAAAACATATTAGAACCGAAAGGACAGCGGCAGACTTCTTTACAAAACTTAGGAGCGACTCCCAAAGTACGATGTTAAAATCGTGCTGGGAGATTTTAACCCAAAGAGAGAAAGAGAATACATCTTTAGTAGTATTGTAGGAAATCATAGCCTACGCAACATCACGTCTAACAACGGACTTGGTCTAATTGACTTCGCTGCGAAACGAAATACCACTATAACCACCACAAGGTTTCCTCACCACGATATCGATAAGGGGAAATGTCGGTCACCAAATCTAAGATTGATCAATCAAACTGATCACATTGTGATAGACAAAAGACCTAGCTACGCCTACTTCGAAAGACCGCATATCCCTCAACCTTTGGATTAAAACTATACCACCAGCATCTAAAGTATCGCAAAACGATGGCGACGATTCCAACAAGTTGTGAGATCAGCCGTAACGGATGTATACTCGGTTTTACCAGCAAGAAATCCTTGGTTTAATAAAGAGTCCTGACTGATGCTTTCGGCCAAGTACGAGTGCTACAACGCAGGGCTACAGGTGAAGACGAGAGCAGTTTTATTGGTAAAGAAGGAGGGCAAAACACCGGATTTTCAAAAAGAAAGAAAGAAAAACGCGAGATCGAAGACATAGAAAGATTTCATTCCAGGAAAGATGGTGGTAAGTGTTAATAAAGCGTGTCACAGCAATATCTTTGATCAGTAGCAGTCACCAACTTTGAAAGTTGAAAGTCAGGAAAGTCCACAACTGATCAACTCTTCACACTTTGGTAGATTCTGGAAATAAACCAAGAAATCCAAATCGATATTCATTGCTTTCAAAGCCGCAGTCGACAGCATTTACAGAGCCAAACTATACAGAGTCTTGTCTAGTTTTGGTATACCGCCCAAACTAGTCCTTCTGTACAGGATGATGATGGAATATTCTCGCTGCTCTATCAGGGTCGGAACGAACATCATCGATACATATAATGCCAAAAAAAGGATTTACGCAAGGCGATACAATGTCATGTGACATAGTTCTTGAGGAAGATAGTGCAAAACTCTAGAGCCATCACCAGAGGCGCAATCTTTCATGAATAGGCGCAACTACTAGCTTACGCCGACGATTTTGGCTTCATTGGTCGGACTCAACGACAAATTTTTCCACAGTATTTCTGTTTTTTGTGGCGTGGTGGATATCCGCATCCCTACCTTGGCTACAATAAGGTAGTGGTCCGAGTCGATGTCAGCCCCTCGGAATGTTCGGACATCCAAAATACTGGATGCGTGCCTCTTGTCTATCGCAATGTGATCAATTTGGATGACTGTTCGTTGATCTGGAGACCGCCATGTCCCCTTGTGGATATCAAGGTGAGGAAACCGTGTGCTGGCTATAGTGGCATTTCGTTCCGTAGCGAAGTCAATTAGCCTCAGCCCGTTACCGGACGTGTTGTCGTTAAGGCTATATTTTCCGACAATACTGCTAAAGATGTCTTCTATTCCTACCTTTGCGTTAAAATCTCCCAGCACGATTTTAACATCGTACTTTGGTAGTCGCTCATAGGTTTTGTCGAGGAGCTCGTAGAAGCAATCCTTAGTTATATCATCTTTTTCCTCCGTCGGAGCATGAGCGCATATAAGGCTTATGTTGGCGAATTTGTCTTTGATGCGGATTGTTACAATGCGTTCGCTAATGTCTTGAAAACATAAGACTTCTTGCCTAAGTCTGGCACTTATAACAAATCCGCATCTAAATAGTCGCTGTTTCTGCTCACTATAACACGGTCCATAGTAGATGTCACAGTTTTTCATCTTCTTTTTGCCCGGCCCATCCCATCGTATTTCCTGGATGGCAGTAATGTTTGATTTGTAGCAGTTTAGGGCTTCTTTTTAGTTTAGCATGGTCGTCAACAATAACATCAGTACTTTCCGAGGCTATTGGTTGCTTCGTAACCGTTGACCCATTGAGAGCTCCTCAGCCACCAACTCTTTTCCAACACGCTGGCCCAGTATTGGAAATCCCTATAGACCTGGTGTTCAAATATGTCGAAGCAGCCCATATAGGGATTACACTACCAGTTCGATCAAACTGGAGCCGTAGGCGCCACCGTTGACTCCATCTAGGGAATTCCTCCGCTGCCGCCGAGTAAGTGCCTTAGTAAGAGGACACTCCTCCCCCTGTCTGATTTGCTGCCACCAACGACCTTACACAGGGGTTTAATACACCATCTCCAGTCGAGGTACTAGGCACCCAACAGTCACCAGCATGGAGGTGAGAGAAGGAGAGTGAGAGGCTAGAGTGAGAACGCTTGTGTTCTCAAGTAATCTCATCATTATCCTTGAGCAGGCATTATTTGGTGGAAATATTGCAATTTCGTCCTCTTTTCTTGCAAATTTCGATGAAAAACCCCTGAAAAAAAAATTGTTCATAGACGTATATTTCCCTGTCGACCTATATATTGTGCAACGTACGGTGTGCACAGTGAAACGTAATTCTAAGAAATGATATGTTTATTACAAACGAAAGAGTAACATTTTATTACTCCATAACATAACTTGTAAAGTTAGTAAATTAGTTAGTTAGTTAGTTAGTTAGTTCACTAAATGCATTGAAATCATTCCCAGCATTGAAGAGTGACGTGTCACTAATTTACCGCAAGTTTGTACATGTTCTGACCGACCTACATATAGGCCATTTGCCATATCTGGGTAAGTATGCGTTCATTCCTCACTTGAAAGCAAAAAAAAAAATAAACAAGTTCACCAAGTTCGAACCATTTTGCAATTCCCATAAAAGTTCGAGTGCAGGGCATTGAATTTTTTTTCTTTTTTTAAATTCTTTACGTTATAATAACTCCATTTGCCATATTTCATTTCTGGCCTCCAATTATTTTCCGCCATGCACAAGTAAAACTCATTCAATTTGAATGCAAACAAATTGGAAGAGTTACCATCCCTCCAAATATCGGTCGAAACAGATTGTTCGTGTATCTTCAACATAAACAAAAACATTAAGTAAACAAAAAAGAGCAATTATCTCCCTTAAAATTATAATACCGCTCAACAAGAAGCCTAACTACGTTTCAGATCAATTTAATTCCACATAACCTCACTGTTTACTGAACCCCATCTAACAGTTACTAAAAATAAGACCCTACAAGGACAAAAAAAAAACACTGAATGATAACAATCACCACAAAAATAAAAAACAACAACCATAAGAAAATAAAACTGAAGTAAACAAAAAAAAAACAAGAATCCTTTTTGGCACACGCCATTTAATCGGTCCCCGATTGTTGTTATAGCCTTCGCGCTGTCGTTGTGTATTTACGTTTTCTTTTTTTTTTCTGCGATGTTCCCGACGTGCCACATTAACAAAAGCGACAACAATTCCACAGAATCAAACCGAGATACCCCTTAGGCAAATAATATATAAAATATCCCTTTTTGCATTCGCCCACAAGCGAGCGTACCAGCCAACAGAAATTATCCTTGAAACGCAAATATTAAACCAGCACCCAACTGCCAAAAAACAAGGATTTTAACGATCGGGAAATTTCCAACAGCAAATGAAAACAACAGGAACAAAATAATTTCATATTGTTGAAACAACAACAACAAACAGATTTCCAAAAAAAAGGATATTCTCGCGCAACAGGTTGTGCAGCAGCAAATAAAAAGAAAACAAATGCAAGAAATTGCGAACGTGTAGATGTGTCTTTTTGCTACCAAAAAAAATATAGTCTGAGGAGTGATGGGAAACTCAAGCTCAAGACAGAGCATCTTTATTTTTTGTTGGGATATTACAGCGTATCCTAAAGACAAATGCGCAACAGGATGAGATGGTGGATGAGTTATGCTTGCTTTGTGCTTTCATTAATAAATACATGGAATAACTGTGGGGTGTACATTAACCCGCGTTTAATTATACACTAAAGCCGCACAAGTCTCTCCTTTGTCGGCACGCCAAGGACCCGGCTTTTTACTTATTTTCGTTGGATTTCTCTATGTTGATTCTGTGATGCTCTGCGATGCTTTGCAATGCTTTGCTGGAGGTAATGATGAACGGTAATCTGGAAGTCATTAGAAGGAGTGAACACAAAAACACGGGGTCCTACAACATGGCGGTGTAATTATGCAGCTTAATACAGGAACACGGTGCAATACAGACACAGAATAGCAACAAGAAACATAAAAGGATCATAAACGGCAAAATTAATGAGTTAATGACACGGCTCCTGGTATGACTTTGTAGAGTCGAAAAAGTAATTACCTGTAATGGATATGTTACCCATAATAATGAGTGTGGGGAATTTACCTAATTTTGTGGGAATTTTATGAAGAACTCTGTATGGGGAATATTCTCAAGGATGAAAGAGTCTTAAATAGTCGTAAAAGTTTCGAGACTAAAACATAACGTGACTATTTACCTAATGGATTCGTTTTGTATCCGTTAAGGAGGGCATAGCATCACGTTATTGGAAGCAAAGTGGTGTATACATCTATATTATTTATATATCTATATATTTATATATCCATATCTATATATTTATATATCTATATATCACAATTCGATTTCGATTGTACGCTAGTAAAGACGTGTTTTGATTTGCTCTCTAATAATTATATTCTTTAGCTATGGCTGATAATTGTGCGAAGTGTGATACTTACTTACTTACTTAAGTGGCGCTACAGTCCGGAATGAACCTGGGCCTCAACCAACATGCCTCTCCAATTAGCCCGGTCCTTAGCTAACTGCCTCCAGTTGCGCACTCCAAGTTGGTTGAGGTCGGTTTCCACTTGTGCGCGCCACTTAAGGCGAGGTCTTCCTCTACTGCGTTCGACGTCTGGCTGGGAATCGAAGACTCTGCGAGCCGGAGTATTGGTGTCCATTCGTTCTACATGTCCTAGCCATCTTAAACGTCCAATGCGGAGTTTTTTGACCAGCGGCATGTCGCTGTATAGCTCGTATAGTTCTTGGTTGAATCTTCGTCTCCATAGCCCGTCAACGCAAACGGGACCGAAGATTTTTCGAAGAATTTTCCTCTTGAATCTACCAAGGATTTCTTCATCCGCTTTTGATACGGTCCATGCTTCAGCGCCGTAGAGCAGGACTGGGATGATCAGGGTCTTATATAGGATCTCCTTAGTAGTTCGAGTGAGGGCTTTACTACTAAATTGCCTTCTTAGCCCGAAGAAACAGCGGTTGGCAAGAGTAATTCTTCTTTTAATTTCTGACGAGATGTTGTTGTCAGAGCTAATAGCGGAGCCGAGGTAGACAAAGTCCCGTAATACCTCAAAGTTATATCTGTCAATGGTGACGTTCTGTCCAATTCGTCGATGTTGTGAGTCCTTTCGTGATGACAGCATATACTTAGTCTTACCCTCATTTACTGCTAAACCCATTTTCGCCGCTTCCTTCTCTATACTATCAAAGGTGGCTATGATATCACGTTGCGTCCTACCAATGATGTCAATATCGTCGGCGTATGCTAGTAGTTGCACCGATTTTTGGAAAATTGTGCCTCTGGTGTTGGCTCGGGAGTTTTGAACAATCCTCTCAAGAATCTAATTGAAAAAGTCACATGACAGCGCATCGCCTTGCCTAAATGCTTTATTGGTATCGAATGTGTCGGTGAGGTCGTTTCCGACCCTGATGGTGCAGCGAGAATTCTCCATCGTCATCCTACACAAACGGACGAGTTTGGGCGGTATACCAAGACTAGACATGGTTCTGTACAGTTCGTCTCTATAAATGCTGTCGTATGCGGCTTTAAAATCGATAAATAGGTGGTGGGTATCGATTTGGACTTCTTGGGTTTTTTCCAGGATCTGCCGAAGTGTGAAAATTTGATCGACTGTGGACTTTCCTGGCCTAAAACCACACTGATAAGGGCCGATCAGGTTGTTGGTAAACGGTTTCAGGCGTTCACATATTACGGCAGATAGGATCTTGTAGGCGATGTTGAGCAGACTTATGCCTCTGTAGTTTTGCGAACATCGTTCCTGCAGTGGCACCTCTCTATATCCTCGATCGCGCGCTTTTCTTGCTCTTTTTACTTCTTTCTGAAAAGCCGGTGTTCTTCCCTTCTTCTTTGACTATAGAGCTCAATGGCAACTCTCGTCTTCACCTGCAGCTTAGCCTGGTAGGCATCGTTCTTGGCTGCGAGCATCTGTCGACATTCCTCATAAAACCAGGGGTTTCTTGCTCGTGGCCGCTAGAAACCTAGCACATCAGTTGCGGCTGATCAAATGGCTTGTTGGCATCGTTCTTCGACATTAGATGCTGGTGGTATCGTTATAATCGAGAGGTTAAGTGATACGCGTTGCGCGAAGGTCTTGGCGGGCTCTGGCAATTGCAGTCTTCCGACATTAAATTTTTTCACAGTATTTCTGGTTTGTTGTGGCGTGGTCGAAATCCGCATCCTTACCTTGGCAGCAACAAGGTAGTGGTCAAAGTCGATGTTAGTCCCTAGAAATGTTCGGACACCTAAAATACTATATGCGTATCCACCTAATTAAGTTCACCTCGGCTTACTAACCCACCTAAGATTACCTGAAGCTAATCAACATGCAGACTTGAATAATGCCTTTTAGTTTGTTGACATATGTAGGCTTAGTAAATCCTGAATAGCTGACGAAGTTATTTTAATTATTTCTGAAGTCGAAACTTCCCAGTATGGATGCAGCAAAGTGCGTGTGTGATTTAATGTCTGTATTTGAGGGATATCCAAAAAAAAGTTGTAGAATATTGATGAAAAGCTACCAGAAACCACCATATACAAACTTTAAGATTTTCATTTCACAATCTTTAACATTTTAATAAGTACTTTCCGTTATGCCACGTTACACCATAACAATTCGCCGCCAAATGTTTCCACCCACACTAAGAGGTGAACAACCCGAGTAACAACTGCAAGCAATAGCGGTAGTCTTCTCAAAACAAAAAACAACAGCCTTGTTCTTTGTTTGGGATTTTAAAAGCTAGAATGTTGACAGGTTTAGCAACTATGCACTTGCATCCACCAATTTCGCAGTCTCCTCCAGGTTTCTGATTTTTTTCCCTCATTTTCTTTTTACTTATGTTTGTGGAGGATAACAATGCAACAAAGAGTGAGCGCTCCTGTTTTATAGTCAACTATACAACTGCTGTACTAACATGGCAGATAACATGAAATATTCATGATAATTTTCTGCACAACACATCCTCCAACACACACACACACACACACATAGACAACCGGGCAAATGAGATGCTGAATGTGGGTGAATCCTTGCGGAAAAAGTGCATTTCATGCACTCTCATGATGAAGATAGAAAAGTGAAAAGTTGTTCCCTTTGGAAAAGCGTTCGTCCTTTTTTTTCCATTTTTGTTTGTGTATCTCTTAGAGAAAACATCTTCAAGGATAAGAAAATGCTTTGGCAAAAAGATGGAAGGAGCTCTGCAACGTGATTGCATTTCAAATTAAATATCACTCACATGGTAGGTAGGTATGCTGTTTGTCTGTTTGAGTTCTAAATAAACAGTCCGAACACAGCCATAGATACACAGGATATATTCAAATATCGGTATGTGAAGGAAAAAAAGGGCACAATCCCTCTAATTCTATTTCCATGATTAGGGATACAGTTCCCAGAGGGATATCATTTCATGACACTTTTTTTGTTTGTTGTTGCCTCCTTCAACTCATCACCACATATACCTATCGCTGTAGTCACCATCCTTATCAGGATAATTGCGTCTTGAAAATTATTATTAATTACGAGTATATCTCATCGTAGACGATTTTAAGGAGTTCTATGGTGGGGTGGGTGTCGGCGCTGTCATCGTGCTCATCATCATCATCATTTTCATCATCCAGATCTTTCTTCTCTCCGAGGATATCGTCATCTCGTCGTTTTGCCATTGTGTCAAGATTCTCATATTTCAATGTGCGAACTTAAGCCTAAGCGAGGTACAGTGACAGCCAGATGGGTCGGCTGGGAGGTGGTCGTTTGGTGGTTGTCGGCATTCTGCCTAAAGGCGAATCCTTGATCCAAATTTTGTTCATAAATTTTTATGAAAGTATCACATCACACGCTTCTTATTCACTGACACCAATTATCATTATGTGGGTGGTGGGTTGGTGGGTTGGTGGTTTGGTTCGTTGGTGACACACAAGATGTCCTGGATGGGTGGTGATTTACTTATGACTTAAGTACGCTCTTCTTAAGCGCATCGTATATTTATATCTAAGTAGATTCAAAGAATGAGGTTAGGTGGCTTATGGGTGTAGCATACTCAACTATATACACAGAGATACTCTTATAGAGATAGGAAGGACAATCTTTGACACTAGCCTGTTATCACAGTCAGGTAAGATGTCATTATGATTGTATCCAACTGTGTGTGGCTGACTCGGGCAGTCATATCTCCATGGATTTATAATTAGTTGGCTTCGTCCTTCCCATTTCGGTGTTGGGTATGTTCTATGAAAAGCGTTTATATTTGGGGATTTCTGTGTGTGTGTGTTTATGAGATATACCTATGGCAGGTTAATTGGCGATTCATAAGGTTGAGCTATTTAAATTGACGCCATTGTCATGGAAACACACTACTCCATGAACACTCGAGGGATGCATATGAAGGGAAATTAGTGATAATGAGGTCAAGCAGGATATAGTGATAATTATACAGTGGGATTTGTTTGATTGCTGTTGAATTTAGAACATCCGACTTGGGGTAATCATACTTGTCAACCAGCTTAATTGACTTTTATCTTCAAATGTCGGTAACCGATTGATGGATTTCAAATAGCCACTTCAATTCTTGTTTAGCATTATTGAGGACACTATCCATCTTTTGGTACGTATTTGTTTTCTTATTATGTTTTCCATTTGGTTGCCTAATTTTATATTTCCAGGTGAATATCTTCGGTTGTCCTGTAGTTCATGACTCACAAAAAAGATTAAACATACTGTTCTATGTAGTATAGGGCCTTTAACCTAGTTCACCCAGTCATTTGTGTAGGTGAAGTTTTATTTTTTTGACACAGTTGGGAACTCCTGTATAATCCCGATTCTGAATGTCCAGTTTGGCTACCTTCCTCTTTACAGTATTAGACTTTTAGATGTTTGTTAGACTTTCGAAAGTGGTGGAAATAAAACAAATTTCAGTCACTTTTACTTGTGGGACTTGCACCAAAATAAAAAGATCGTCAAACATTTCAGATAATTCCCACCTTTTCCAGTTTAAAGTACATGAGAAATCGCGCATTTCATTGTCGAAATCCGGTACAAGGTTGGAAAATTTCCGATGAGCTGTTTCCAAACTTAAACAGTGAGTGTCCTCTAATATTAGTCGACATAGCTGTATTAGTTTTGGTGCTATACCGAATTCCCATCGCTTTATAATGCTCTAGAGTCTAGAGTCTAGGCGATAGATGCTATCATAGGTGGCTTTGAAGTCAATGAAAATATGGTGTGTTTCGACTTAGAATTTGTTGGTTTTTTTTCAGGATTTCAATTGGTGTGAAAATTTCGTCTATATAGTAGATGGGCCCGGAAGATCACACACTGGTACGTGACGTTCACACAGTACGTTGGATAGGATCTTATATGCGACATTTAGCAGGAATATGCCTAGGTAATTGCTGCAAGACATGGTATCGCCATTTTTGTAGATATTACATATGGAGCTAATAATCAAGCCATCGGGCATACTCCTATCCATTTAGACTTTTTTGGTGGTTTGGTGCATGCACAATTCTATGGCAACACCTTTGTATTTATAGAATTCTGCTGGTAATCCATCAGAACAGGTTGCCTTGATGTTGTTGAATACTGGAAGTGGGAGTTACCTCTTCAATGACACAGCCACAGGTTTCTGGCCCTATCACTATCTCGATATTATGTCTATTAAGGAGCTGCTGGAAATGCTTCCTAAATACTTCTACAATTCCTTGCATTTCAGTGACTAGGTTGTCGTTGATATTTTATAGAGCCTGCATTCCTATCTTGAAGCGCCTTGATACGTATGCTCCTCTATAATTTTTTTTGTTGGTAGTTGCAAATATTATCATACCACGGACATCTTTTCGGGGGTGACTGGTAGCCTATGGTGGTTTCGGCTACTTCTTTGATGATATTGCAGTACTGTATCCGGTATCCACTGAGTCTTGGCATTGGAAGAGGATGAAGGCACAACGGGTAGTCTCTTACTCTGATGTGAACTCTCTTTTTTCTAGCACTATTCGCAGCTTCTTATCGTTGGTCAGGCTCTGAATTTAGCTGCAATGATAATCTATGAACATGGCGTATTTAGTTGCTTTGTGGATTCGAAGTCGTGGGAACATATTGTTGCTGATAACAGTATAATATGCTGCCGCGAAGTTTGTTAGTCGGGAGCAATTACTTTTTTTAGAGTCGTCTTGATAAGGTCTTCAATCTCATGCATAATAATGCGATGTTGTAAGACGTTGCTCTGATGCGAATCACAGCCAAAAATTGGTTCGATCAAAATATATGGTTATTGCAAGATACACACAATACTCCGTGAAGCTTTAGTAGAGTCTTGTCAGACCATTTTTGTCTACCCAAAATTCAATACGATTAACAATTAACAAAATAATTATCCGAAGGACAAACTAATCTTCTCCCTATCAAAAAACACCTCTCAACTGAAGCAATGGTTTTTATTTCGACATTCTGTACACATAATTCCCAATTAGTCATAGGTTCACAATGCTCATACTCCATTCGCAGTCAAGTACCTCAGTAGTTCATTGAATATCAATAAACTCTCGTTACTCATAGTCATAACTTTACCATATAAGGCCAGAGGCCATTCCCAAAGGTTAACATAGCAACTTCAATGTAATTCCCCCAAAATTTGGTTGACCAACCCTAGCAAAACTAATCCTGCTTCCATATGGAAACAAATTATATACACGTGTCTTGTTCGCAATTAATTCAAAAACTCTGTTTATTCCTCGTCGACTGCAAGAACCCAGAAATTATATTTTTCCACGGAACAAGTCCATCAACCCTTACAAATTACAAACGATCCGTATTATCATTCGATGCGCATTCATTCAAGTCTAACAACCGGCATTTCAATGGAAGTATCTGCTCTGCACTTCAACAAAAAAAATAATGCAAAGGCAATCCCCAACTTGCTACAGAAAATTATCATAGTCAAACCTCTTCCCTGGCTTACTAGGGCAACGTACAAAAACCACGTATCCGACTACGAGTGGTCGTGGTGCAGGAGCAGCGAACGCAGGGGAGCATATCAAAATTCAAAACCCGGCCACTTTGTTTATATTGGCAAAACAAACTTTTCAAAAAGCGGTTATGCGCTTTTTACGGTTTATATGTTGTACACAACACCATCATCAGATATTCAACCCTTCAGCTAGAAAACATCCCCGAATTCCATCATCCACCGGCAGCGGGGAAAATTCCGCCGTGCCACCTCTTTAACCAACCCGCCTAATCCAAACAAAGAAAGCGAATGTAATAATTATTCAAATGTTGGAAAATTCGAATACAACGAGTGCCGCGCTAAGGAGCAAGGACGTAGGGTGGAGTTGAAAAATCCGCTGTGTGCTCTACGGGATAAATGCAGTATTTTGTGGATTTATGCGTTGAAAGTCGCGTTTTGGCTTGGGGCGCGGCGGTTTCGATGGATATGTTCATATAACACTGCGTGCTTTCTGAGCACGTAAATTGAAAAATATCCTTGATGGGGATAATCTGCATGACGTGTGTGTAGGCGGAAGTGAATTACATGCGAATTTTCAGTCAAATTTTGTTTATTTCCAGTGTGTGTGTATGGAGGGCATCAACTGAGTGTGGAAATATGGAGGAGGATGTTATGTGTGCTTGGGGATACAATGTTACCTTGGTAATGGTCTGTAATGCTAGCATATGTCAGATTTCCCGACTGTCAAATGGATTTGATTTTTGGAAAATGTTGTTCATTACTAGGTGATATGCTGATTTAATCATCGTAGTAATGAGAAACTGATTTTGTATTTGTGGTTCTGTTAGGAACAAATTTTTGTGGGACGACCACCAGATTATCTGTATACTTACAAACTACACTACATCTGGTTGGAAAAATAAGCGGGAGATATATTCTCTTGACATTTGACGATTAAAAAGACTAAAGCATTTCTTGACGACGGAAAAGAGTGGATGACATCAATAAAAAATCAAAGATAAGGATATTACTAATAGGAAAGATATAAATGAAGCTGCAACAACTTTCTTCGAAGAGCACTTCAAATCAACTAGAAAATTAAATGACGATATATCGACGGCTACGGCTACTGAACGAATCTTTAACTCAGACACTGCTACATTTTTTACGAAAAAAGACATTGAACAAGCAATTGACGATTTAAAAAAAGAAAAATGTACAGGAAATGACGGCATTGCAGCAGAGATGCTCAAATATGGACAACAATCTCTTTCCACAGTCTTAACCACGATATTAAATAATGTTCTCACTACACAACAAATTCGAAAACAATGGAAACAGTCCACAATTACTCTCATTCACAAAAAAGGAAACAAAAATGACATGAACAACTACAGACCGATAAGCAATATTTCTGTGATCTACAAACTATTTTCCAAAGTAATGTACAAAAATATAAAGGACGCTTTGAACAGAAATCAGCCAAGGGAACAAGCCGGGTTTAGAGAAGGCTTCTCAACAACAGACCACCTACAACAATGAACCAACTGATCGAAAAATTTAACGAATTCAAAAAACCATTATATCTTCTGTATATAGACTTCAATAAAGCATTTGACTCAGTAGAACATGATAAAATATGGACAGCGCTGACGAATCAAAGAATCAATCTCATCTTTATAAGAACATTAAATAATATAAAAAGGGTCCGCCAAATACCTTTTTTTTTGAAAATGCTATAAAAGTGTCTTTGTAGTTTTCCTTGAGTGGGAGTCCATTGTGACGAAGCTCTCATTCACTGCTGCACAATCAGCGTTCTGTTTGCGTAAATATCAACGGGAGTGATTGGTTCCTACAGCTTACAGCATTGTGCAGGCAAGGCAGGGTAATCCAGAGTTCAACTGGTATCCGGATAATCCGTTAGATTATCGGCACAAGTCGTTTATCACCAGTCCTTTAATTTTTTGATCTGCTGGTGGTATTGTAAATTTTCACAAGCCCTTCGAGTATGCCGTAAGGCTTACACACACAGGGCCCCCTATCTACTACCTGGGAACGCGCCCGAAGAGAGAACGACAAACCACTTATATCGCCTGAAAATATTATATCTTACTATTTTATATTTTTTATTAATGAGCTTCCGACTCGTTGAGGGTCTCTGCCTGTGAAAATAGAGCCTTCCTCTTTAATCCTGGGCACGTTGCTGCCAGTTACTCAGTACAAGCGTTCTAAAAACTTGTTTAAGCTGGAGCATTGTACTTAATTCGCTCGATGTGGCCGAGCGATGGCGTAGTCTACATTGACGTCACTTAGTGTTTTTACATTTTCTTCTTCATCCACATCTTTGTAAAGATCATAAAGTTCGCGGTTGTATCTTCTCTTCCTTTCACCTTTCTCACATACATATACTCACTTACTTACTGACTTAAGTGGCGCTACAGTCCGAGATGAACCTGGGCCTCAACCAACATGCCTCTCCAATTAGCCCGGTCCTTAGCTTACTGCCTCCAGTTGCGCACTCCAAGTTGGTTGAGGTCGGTTTCTACTTATGCGCACCACTTAAGGCGAGTTCTTCCTCTACTGTGCCGCATCCGAATAGTCGCAATTTCTGCTCACTATAACACGGTCCATAGTAGATGTCACAGTCTTTCATCCTCTTTTTGCCCATCCCATCGTATTTCCTGGATGGTAGTAATGTCTGCTTTGTAGCAGTTTAGGGCTTCCGCTAGTTGTTCGCCTGCACCTCTCCTGTTTAATGTTCTCACCAACCAGGTGCAGATACGAACGTCGTTGTCCTTTTTTCGTTTAGCAGGGTCGTCAACAATAAAATCAGTCCTTTCCGAGGCTATTGGTTGCTTCGTAACCATATTTTTTTCTGTGGGTGGGTAGTTAACCCAAAGCACAACCCCCAACCTGGAGGGCCTGTTCCGATTTATTAGATACCCCTAGGACACGGGGCCATCAGTATCCACTACGGGATTGAGCGCTGCCGTTGGCCTTTCGGTTCATCCGCCACCATCTCTGTTGAAGGGGCCTGACTAACCCTTGAAATTCCTAGACAACCTATTGTCCGAATATGTCAGAGCAGCTCATCTAGATTCGCCTGGGAGAGCAGGCCGGGTATTCATCCGTGCCATTCTCACCAGGGTGTTTATAGTGTTGCTGTTTTTCGTCGTGTGATCAACACTCGCACTTATAGTTTAGCAAGTCAAATCCGGTTGGATGAGACCAGTACCCGATGGTTACCACTTGGAGGTAAAAATAAGCACATTTGATGTGTAGTCAGAGTTACAACACTGGGCATTGCCAAATTAACGCCAATCAGAGTCTACCTTCGTTCTACAACACCCAACCATCCTGACAAAAAAAAAAAAAAAAAACATCCATGTAGTATAAATTGTCAGGAAAAGCTTATCTCGACTTAGCTGCTCGAATTCGGCATGAAACAGAAAGTCCCGCCGTCGTGCAAGAAGTACCCACGCACACATGAATGGTTGTGAGAAAGCTCGGCCCTGGGTACTAACGATTCTGTTGCGCCAAAAATTGTTTTTTTTTTTTTGTAAATGGACACGAAATAATGACTTACAATATTGACTTCGTAGAGGGTGTCCCATAATTCACGCAAGATTTTAATTTTGCGCCATTTTTTTGCCAACAGAAAAAAAAGTTAACAATGTGACAGCTGACAGACAGATACTATACGGATGATTTCGGGGTGGTAAAAATGAAGCGCTATATGAAGAATTTTCATTGTTGAGCTATATTTTAAAAAATAATGAAGATTTATCAGCAATTTTCCTCTGACAACTTTCGTACAAAATATGTCCGTCATAGTGATTTAAAACCATAAACTATGAAGAGAGCAATTGAAAAGTTGAGGGAAACTGAACCAATTAGTGATCTTAGTCAGTCTGGGTGTCCTGTCACAAGTATTGCTGTCAGTTCAGAAATATCAATTCGTCCACGTAGTCAAAAACTTGGCATTTCGAGAAGCTCTCTTCAGCGAATTCTCCCGAAACACTTGAAAATTCATGCTCACAAAGTTCAATTGACTCAAAAACTGAAGACTACTCTCCATGCAGCGCGAAGAGAGTTCGTTGAATAGATTTTGGAACAACAAGAAATGGATTCTGATTTTTCGAACAAAATCATCTTCTGTGATGAAGATCAATTTCATCTGGATGGCTTCGTTACGTTAAAATTGTCTCATTTGGTGTTCAGAAAACCAACGAGTAATTGTTTAGAAACAAATGCACCCACAACGGGTGACAATTTGTATCGGATTTTGGGCTGGAGGCAAAAAAATTCTTCAAAAATTCGACTGGTCAGGCAGAAACCGTAAATAGTGTTCGTTATCGTGACATGATAACCCAGGGGTCGAATCGCGTCCTCCGTGAACGGATCAGCAATCGTACGAACAGCAATTACGTGATTCGTCATACGAACGAACGTATTGAGATTGTGTCACACGAATGCTCACGGAACGTAATTTTTTGATTTGACGTAGTAGTTGTAATAGATTAAAATTCAAATGTTAATAGCTTTAACGTCAAATAAATGTCATTCAGAAGAAACAATTTCGTTTCATATTAAGAAACTCAAAGAAAATCAAAGTTTTCATATTTTAAAAAGATAATTTTAGAAGCTTTAATGGACCCGACGTTGCTATTTTACTTGAGTTCTTCTGACGAAAGTGACAATAATGAAAAAATTGTTCGCAAACAGCTAAGGGATAAAAGCAATCCGCTTTCCTTACAAAGCAAAGCGTGAGTTAAATTGAAATATATTTGTGAATTTATATACACGATGTATTTTATATAGATTTATTAAGCGGTTTCGTTTAAACAAAAAAGCATTTCAATATGTATTTACAAAACTGGACTTCTGTGTCCAATTACCGACGGCAGTACCTCCTGTTTTGCAATTAGCAGCGACACTATCTCTTTTAGGGAGTGGAGGATACCAACACACCGTCGGAGGTGATTATCTTATTGGGATGTGCCAAAGCAGTGTATCAAAAATAACTTCCTATGTAATCAATGAAATTGAGGACAAAATATGTCCTACTCACATATTATTCCTCCCGGCGAATTCATCTAGATGTAAGGAACACTTTTTCCAAAAGTATAAAATACCGGGTGGTAAGATTGTTTGATCTTTTGCATAACACTTTATTATTATTAATTCACCCTTGTAAATTGAATTTTAGTCATTGGGTGCATCGACGGTACTCATATTGGGCTGCAGCGACCCACTCAAAATGAACACATGTTTTTGAACCGCAAGGGTTTCCATAGCTTAAATGCAATGATTGTGAGTTCATATTTATAAATAAAATCATATTATATAAATAACTTATGTTATATTAATTTATAGATCTGCGATCATGAGTATGTCATAAATGCGGTGAATGCACAATATGGAGGGGCTGCACATGATTCGTTTGTTTGGAAACATTCTGAAGAGCGAAGGATGTTAGAGGACAGATTTCAATTGAATGGTAATCAAAATGGTTGGCTGTTAGGTAAGTCAGTAATACAAGATGATTCGTTTTTTCATAACGTAACTTGTTAATATGTAGGTGATTCCGGTTATCCACTTGAACCATGGTGTATAACACCCTACAGAACTCCTCAAAATGAATCTATGGAAGCTCGGTTCAACGAGGTTCACTCAAAGGCACGTTGCATCGTGGAAAGAACAATTGGGATCCTTAAAGGTCGTTGGAGAATCTTAGGATATAACAAAAGAGGCAGATACCAACCTGAAAAAGTTATCCAGTTTTTAAACGCATGCACTGCTTTACATAATGTATGCATTCAATTTAAAATCCCATTTAACATTAACGAAAGTGTTCAACGGGAACCTATTCAAATCGATATCGAAGAAAACCCACATCATACTAAGGTTGAACAAACCATACGAAATCATATCAAACATTCTCTATTTAATAACATTAACATGTAAAATTAATTTATTTAACGAAACTTAAGTAATATCTATATGTAGTTACACATTGATAAATAGAAAATAAAAAAAAAAAACAAAAACGGTTAATCACAATTCATATTCACGACTTATTTCATATTTGTACATGTATCACATATGTGTTTGTATTATTATTCTTCTTCAGTCTTCTTCAGTGTTATTTTTCAGCATTTCAAGTTGAAGAGTTTTGATTTGCAGCTCGATTGCTTGCACTGCAATATAATTTTTGTGCTTCTCCTCCTTCATAACCAATACTCTTTCTTGGATATCAAGCAATCTATTCAACTTTCCTTCAATACTTTTGTGGAATTCGGATCCCAACCTAATATTTTCTTCAAGGAGTGCCAATTTGTCATCACTGCTCCTAGCTGTTTGTTTTTTTCTCGACTTTGTGGCTGTCTTAGATGTACTGGCTGGTAGACAATCAATGCTTTGTTCGCTGTGACTGTCTGCGGAATAGCCCCCCAGTATCAAACGAAGAGAATCCTCCACAGAATCTTTGGTACCAGTACTTCTTGCTGCTGTTAAAATATGAGGTTCTGAGCCGGATAACTGTGAACTACCAAAAGTTTTAGCGTTTGAAAGTCCATTTACAGATGCTTCCAATCCAGCTGCTTCAATTAACAAATTTTCTTCTTCCGTGATAGTTTTCTCTTCAAATGGCCCGCCGCCTGTTTTGTTCTTCGAAGCTTTGTTAAAAGATAGTTTTTTTTTTGTTTGGAACTTTTGGTCTGCAAAAACCTTAAACGATCAAAAAGTAAGTAGAGATTTAATAAAAGAATAGTTTTCTAACCTTCTTCCACGCTTTTACTTCTTTGACCGGAGGTCCAACAGTATTTAATTTTGTGGCCAAGCTTTCCCACATTCTTATGGAAGTAGCTTTGCCTTGGCAAGTGTTTGGAAGTAAGTTTTTGGCCAAGTTCGGGTGATCTCTCATGTATTCTGCCAATACGATTTTCTGTGTGGAGTTTATTTTGTTGCAATTTGTCCTAAAAATGTGTTTTTTAATGCATATTTATGAATTATCAGATTTATTGTAATTAAACTTACATTTTTCTTTACTATTTCTCGCACAACACAAATTACGAACACTAACAACCAATCGAATGACATTAAGATTGAACGTATACGTTTAGGCATCCGTTCAGCCAAGTGGTGATGCCAAATTACGTTTACGAATATACGTTCACGTATGCGATAATGCCAAATACACATTTTACGTAAACGAGTAACTCGTTCACGGAGGTCGCGATTCCACCCCAGTTTTTATTGCCTAAATTGCAAGATATGAATGTGAAGAACATGTGGTTTCAACAAGACGGTGCCACATGCCATTAAACCAGACAAACAATTAAATTATTAGTCATTTCCTAATCTTGTAATTACATAATTGGGCACAACTAGATCTTGCAATTTAACGCCATTGAACTTTTTCTTTGTTTCTTTTTTTAATGTCAAAGGTCTATGCAAACAAGATCATGACCACCACCAATAAAATTCAGCCAGATTATAGAAAATTTCAATAAAATACAATTACAATCATACCGCTTCGATTTAGAGATTGTCCGTATGCTGTTGCCTTACCTATAAATGGTTTGCGTCAAACCCAATCGAAAGCCTAAAAAATACAGCTGATGCGGTACCGATCGAAAGTCGCTGTAAAAAGAAAAAGTTGTAAAGTTGTATAAGCAGAAACTTTTAAGGACAATTGTGTGGGCTAAATTGTACTCTCTATCAAATGATATCCCCCAAAGACATTGCCTCTACATGACTAAACGTCGCCTCGTCTCATAAAGCATTCGTGACAATTTCAAAAAAATAAAGAACATTCCTCATATCTTTACGAGCTCTTAAAAACACCAATAAACCAAATGACACCAGCGCACACGAGCAGACGAAAAAAAAAAACAAACTCCCAACCAATATTCCCTTTCAATTCAAAAAGTCAATAAAAATTATGAACTCCTCCGGACTCCAAGCGCTATCGCGTTCCATCCACTTCACTTAACGCCTCGTATTGGAAAATATAAATAAAATTAATGTCCCGCTTTTATTACACCCAATCGCACACATGTTCCGTTTTCATAGCGAATGCCAAAAAGGATCTTCGGGTGGGGAAAAAAAATTCAACAGAACATTAAAACTAAACGCTCTTCGAGAGAAAATGCACTCGACTACAATACACTTGCGTCACACAAGCAAAGCAAAAGGATTCGAGTCCTGAAATCAGGAACTACTATTTTCCCACTATATGTGATTTGCAAAAGTTGTTTGTAGAGCTATTATGTCTGCTACACACATACCTACATACGACGACAATGACGATGACGACTACTCATCGTTAAAGGAAGAATGAACATGAACATTTAAGGATCGTGTTCTGCCAGAGCGAAAAATGGAAATTTCGACCATCTTTATGGATATTCGACTGTTCTATGAGTGAGAGACGCGTTAGAACTTCTCCAACCACTTCGCAAATCCAATTCCATTATTAAGCAGCTTATATCCTAGCTGGGGATAGCGGAACAATGATTTTTTTTTCATCAAAATGAATTTAAAGAAAAGTCCTTTTTTTCCAATTTTTATGCGACTGGCCCTGGCGGTATATTCCATGCTCCTTTCATCCAGTGTTACACTGAAACTGAAATCACTTTCGAGAAATAAATGAAACATAAAAAAGGCATGTTTAGTCCAAGTGGAGGAAAGTCGCCTTGTTTGACTTTGTGGAACTCGGCACGCACTAAATGTAAAGCATGTCGTCCTTGGCTTTTGTTTTCTTCCCCTCTGTGTGCGTTTTTTATGTTGGCAGTAGGTATGTGTATCTTTTTTTTATCCTTGAGGGAAACACTGTCGCCGACGACACAAACCTAAAGTAATTTCTTAAATGAAAAGGCTTTTCTTAGTGAGGTCGGCCTAGTCCTTTTTAACCGATGATTGTCCTTTGAACAAGTTCGTATTTGGGGATATTTCTCACTCGAGATAAATAAACCCAACAATAGTGAAGGAGACGCCGGCCGCCGCTGTTGCCCTTTTCAACAGCGAAACGAGCTAGTGTATGAAAGGATTGTGCTGAATAAAGGATATCCGTTAAAAGGAACGTTGACGGTATTTCATTATTATCTTGTTGTCGAAATTACTTTGCGTGTTTCGAATAAGTTCGACGCGAATGATATTTTGTCCTTTGTGTACGGTGTTGATACTCCTTCTTGGGATTCCCCTGCCCTTACAACAAAAAAAAAAAAACGAAACCCCAACCAAACAACACAAAAAGGTAACCAATTCGTATGGCATACTACCTTCGTTCTGTGCAAATACGTGACTCGTCTGTCAATGGGTACCTATACTATGTATGAACCTCCAGAAAACTGTTATTTTTCAATGGAACGGATGGGGGTCTTTGGAAAGTCTTGTCAGTTGAATTCCTCATTTCAATTTTCATTATTTATTCCAAGTGGTTGCGGTGGTCTATGGATTAATTTTGTCAAAAGGTAAGACGGAGTACACCCTCTACTATGAGGTATGCCAAATTTTATGACAACAGTTTACCAACATTGACATCCAAATGGAAATGGAAATGCCCGTACCTGGCCTAGCTTTTTAAAACAACCATAGCGTGCGATGATGGTGTGCCTTCTCAGAGGAACGTTGCCGGTTTTTTATGGATACGTGGGGGATATGGTATTTTATGTCCTAGTTACCGTTTTTGGCTATAGTGCCTATGCTTATATAATCTGGGAACTTAAGTGCAAAATTATTACAACCGTAGTCAAGTTAGGGTAGAAAGATAAATAGCGAAACGATGTAATGTTTTAAGGTTGAGCGTCTCTATAAAGGACATGCTTTTAATGCCTTCTGATTATCCATTACCTTTTGGTATTAAGAACGAACCCATTCACAGCTCGTCATTCAAAGAAAAAACACAAGGCGAACGTATAGCCAAAGTTACCTCAGATATATCATGACAAGTCAGTGGCTCGATATCTAAATAGGATTCCATTTCAGACCATAATCAGATATCTTCACGAACCATGTTAAAAAAATGTGTAGGCTGACCAAATAGAAATGACGCGTTTTTTAATTCTTATGGTTCATCATCTGTCAAAATTACCAATGACATTCACGGCCTAGTTTTTTCGCAGAACCATTTATTTATAAATGATTTTTCACTGGCCCTCCCCACGTGATAATCTGACAAATCATCCAAGTAGTATCAATTGTCGAGAAAATCTGATCTCAACTTAGCCGTTCGGATTCGGCATAAAACAGAAGGTCCCGCTATCCTGGAAGAAGTACACACGCACACATGAATGGTTGTGAGAAAGTTCGGCTCTGGGTAGTAACGAGCCTGTAGCTCCAAAAATGTATATTTGTATGTGATTCTTGTACGATGGCGGGACCTCCTGTTTCATGCCGAATCCGAACGGCTAAGTTGAGATAATAACTCCTTGACAATGGATACTACTCGCATGATATCTCAGTTCATAACGTGAGGAGGGCCAGTGAAAAATCATACGGCTCGAAATCGAACCCAGACCTTTCTACACGGAAGTTCGCCGCACTTACAATCGTGCTACTGAGCCCAATGATATTCAGCTGTCGAAATATTAAGTAAGGTTTGCCATTTTATCATGAATTTCGTCGTGAGGTCGGTCATCATAATGGCATCAGTGTATAGGCAATTCGTTGCACAGTGGAGAAGTTTGAGTGCTTTGGACCATAAAATGAAGAAAACATGACCGCTGTAGTGACGAAGAAGACCCAGAAATGTCGATTATGCATCGATCAGCTAAATTGGGAATCGTCAGAGACTAATTTTGTGGTAATAGTTAGAATTGAAGCCATAAGAGCAATTGGGCGCTGGAAATGTTGGACGGCGATCCAGTTTTTGGCCCAAAAACGCATCTTTTTGGAGGAAGCCCGTTTTTGGCTCAGCGGCTATGTCACCAAGTGGGTGCAGTCGTCTAGTGGTTAGTGCGTTGGAATATTGAGCGTGGGATCCTTGGTTGAAAACCCGAAAGTGACAACACCTACGTTTTTTCACTGCTCCACATCTTGCGAAAGTCTGACAGACATCCAATATTGAACTTCTCAAATTTGTCGTTCGGAATCAGCGGTAAACTGCAGATCCTCTTCTTTGTGTCAAAAATAATAACTTTGCACTCACAAATGAAGGAAGGGCCTCAAACCTATGTTTGAGGCCCTTTATGGACGGTTAATGCCAGGTATTTCGTTTTTGGCTATGTCAACAAGCAAAATTTAGAGCGAACTCAGTCCATGACATGGCAGAATAATTGGACCTTCTTTCTTTTACAATGGTTTCAGGTAACAAGCTATGTTAACCGACTTTCGATGGCCATAGCTCGACAACATCGATATATCCAAGATGTGGTTTCAACAAGATGGCGCTACATGTCATACAAGTTCCGCAGCGCTTGAAGTTGTGAAGGAAGTAGAAATTTAATGACTGGTTCATTTCAGGGTGCGGCGAGGGTTCATCAATTGGCTGCCTCGATCGTGTGACTTAATATCACTCGATTAATTTCTCTGGGGTTACATAAAGTCATTAGTCGACGCTAACATGCCAACAAATCAACAAAAATTGGATACCTCGCAGCACTTCCATTGAAGCTTAAGCGCCCATTTGAAAAATATGTGCTATTCCACACATGATGGCATAAATTTTGCTCAATAGAAAGCTAGAATGAATTTTTTATATCACACAGTTGTTTTTATTGGAAATGTTGTTCCTATGGTCCTTATTCGGACTCCCTATAAAACTACGTTTATTTCTGCAGCTGGAATTTTAGAATGCTTACTAGAGAAGGTGCAGCCGAAAAACTATCCGGAGCTGCTACAAATCAGACATTACTGTCATCCTGGACATATGATGGAATGGACAGGGGCAATGAGAATGGAAAACTGTGGGATCTACCACGTTCCGTTTTATTGTGAGCAGAAACAACGACTATTCCGATGTGGATTTGTTATAATTGCCAAACATTAGAAAAAACAGTAACAATCCGCATCAAGACCAAAATTGTCAACATAAGCTTTTTATGTGCTTAAGCTTCGAAGGATTAAGAAGATGATGTTGCGAAAGACTGTTTCCACGAGCTCCTGAACAAAACTTGTGAGCGACTTACGATGTGCGCTTGAACGAAATGCCACTATAGATATCACACGGTTTTCTCACCTCGATATTCATAAGGGGACATGGCAGTCTCCAGATAAAGGAACGATTAATCCAATTGATCACATTACGATAGACAAGAGGCACGCATCTAGTATTTTTTTTGCTCGAACCTTCCGACGGGCTAACATCGACTCGGACCAATACCTCATTGCAGCTAAGTTAAGAATGCGGATATCCACCACGCCACAAAAATAGAGAAATATGCGAAAAACTTTAATGTCCTTTAGAGATCCCAATTGCAAGAGACCGCCAAGCCCTTCGCATAATGCGTATTCCTAAAACTCTCGAGTAACACCATACCACTAGCATCTAATGTCGAAGATCTATAGCAAAAATGTCAATAATCCATTAGTTCAACCGCAACTGATGTGCTAGTTTTCTAGCTTCCACCAGTAAGAAACACTTGGTAAGATACTGGGCTGCAGGTGAAGACGTGAGGTGCCATTGAGCTCTATAGGCAAAGAAGAAGGGAAGAACATCGGCTTTTCAGAAAGAAGAAAAAAGAGCAAGAAAAGCGCGCGATCGAGGATATAGAGAGGAACGATGTTCGCAAGTTTTACCAAAGTATAAAACGTCAATGCCAAGGCTACAAGGTTCGAACAGAATCCTGTCGAGATGAACAAGGAAATATCGTAGTTGAGACACAGTCGATGCTGAGGATATGGAAGCACCACTTCTGCAGACTGTTAAACGGCGATGACGAAAAACATTCCGCTGTCAGGCAGAACAATCCATTCAATATTGGCAACGACAGCGAAAAACTGCCAACCACCCGACCTAAGTGAAGTGAGGATAGCTATATCTAAACTCAAGCTTAATAAGGCCGCCAGAAATGACGGCCTTCCCGCTGAGCTTTATAAAGCTGGCGGGGATGACTTGGTAAGCAACATCCACCAACTTATAAGCCAAATCTGGTCGGTTGAAAGCATGCCTGAAGAATGGAACCTCAGCATCGTTTGTCCGATCCATAAAAAAGGAGACCCTCTGAACTGCGCCAACTACAGAGGCATAAGTCTACTCAACATCGCTTACAAGATCCTATCTGCCGTAATATGTGAACGCTTGAAACCGTTTACCAACAACCTGATCGGCCCTTATCAGTGTGGTTTTAGGCCAGGAAAGTCCACAATCGATCAAATTTTCACACTTCGGCTGATCCTGCAAAAAACCCAAGAAGTCCAAATCGATACCCACCACCTATTTATCGATTTCAAAGCCGCATACGACAGCATTTATAGAGACGAACTATACAGAGCCATGTCTAGTTTTGGTATACCGCCCAAACTCGTCCGTTTGTGTAGGATGACGATGAAGAATTCTCGCTGCTCCATCAGGGTCGGAAACGACCTCACCGACACATTCGATACCAAAATAGGATTTAGGCAAGGCGATGCGCTGTCATGTGACTTCTTCAATTTGATTCTTGAGAGGATTGTGCAAAACTCCCGAGCCAACACCAGAGGCACAATTTTCCAAAAATCGGTGCAACTACCTGTATACGCCAACGATACTGACATCATCGGTAGGACTCAACGTGATGTCATAGCCACGTTTGCTCGTATAGAGAATTAAGCGGCAAAAATAAGCTTAGCAGTAAATGAGGGTAAGACTAAGTAAATGCTGTCAACACGAAAGGACACACAACATCGACGAATGGGACAGAACGTCACCATTGACAACAACATCTCGTCAGAAATTAAACGAAGGATTACTCTTGCCAACCGCTGTTTCTTCGGGCTAAGAAGGCAATTTAGTAGTAAAGCCCTCACTCGAACTACTAAGGAGATCCTATATAAGACCCTGATCATCCCAGTCCTGCTCTACGGCGCTAAAGCATGGACCGTATGAAAAGCGGATGAAGAAATCCTTGGTCGATTCGAGAGAAAAATTCTTCGGAAAATCTTCGGTCCCATTTGCGTTGACGGCTATGGAGACGAAGATTCCACCACGAACTATACGAGCTGTACAGCGACATACCCCTAGACAAAAAAATCCGCATTGGACGTTTAAGATGGCTAGGACATGTAGAAAGCATGGACACCAATACTCCGGCTCGCAGAGTCTTCGATTCCCCGCCAGAAGTCGGACGCAGTAGAGGAAGACCTCGCCTTACAAGTAGACCTCGCACAAGTAGAAACCGACCTCAACCAACTTGGAGTGCGGAACTGGAGGCAGTTAGCTAAGGACCGGACTAATTGGAGTGGCATGTTGGTTGAGGCCCAGTTTCATCCCGGACTGTAGCGCCACTTAAGTAAGTAAGTAAGTAAGGAAGTTACTTATTTGCTTTTGAATATTTTTTTCAAATACCTTTGATAAAAATGGTAATATAGATATAGGCTTGAATTCGTCACCTCTTGATGTCTTTATTACAGGTACAACTTTTGCCATTTTTCATTGTGTAGGAAATTCACTAGTTGAAATAATGGAATTGAGTATATGAGAAATATAGGGTAATAGTACAGGCAAAAGGAGTTTTAAAAACGATGGGTGAATTTAATCCAGTCCAACTGAATTCGATCTTATTGATAGGATACCTTCTACAACATCTTCAGGAGAGATAGTAGAAAAATTTAATAGACTTGAACCTGATGAAATTCTATCATAATCAATGGATGAATCGCCACTAGATGGGGTGTAAGAAACGGAGTTAGATACGAATTCATGATTCAACACATTGATATCTATATCTACAGTCGACACATTTCGTGATTTTCCAATGCCTATGTGCTTGAGATTTTGCCATATATGTCTACTCTGGGAATCATTAAAACTGTTAGAGTATATTGCGACCTTTGCATTACGAATGGCTAATACAGTTTTGTTACGTAAAGAACAGAATTGTTGATGAAAACTGTCAATACGAAACCTTTTCCAGCGCTTTTATGCCAGGTCGCGCTGTTGCATTAGTGATTGTATTTCATGTGTAAACCATGGTTTGTTGCGATGAATACAGGTTTTAGTTTTAAATGGTACATGCATTTCAAAGAGCCTGGAAATATTTTTGTTAAGAAAATCAACCTGTTTAAATAATTTATGAAAAGAAAAAAAGGAAGTAAATGAGTGAAAACAAAAAAAAGAAAAAGTTAAACTATTTTTAATTATTATTTTAATGAAAAAGAGAAGAAAAGAATAATAAATCATTAATCGGTTGAGTTGGCATCCCAGGTTAAGTTGTCGATGCAGTCGATAGGCTCAGCTGTTGCATTTGTGTGTCGTTTTATATACACTATACCTCGTGACGTGTACACAGTTGATATTTGTTTTTGTTTTTTTAGACCCAGTGCATGTTGGAAGATATTTTCTCAAATTTCTTTTTTTATTTGAAAGTACAATCCTTCCGGTTAATAATGGAAAATAATTTCATTCAAATGGCTGCCTCGGCTGGCCATGCAGTATCCAACACGATCGGTCCAATTTTTAAGCGCATTATCGATTGTGTGCAGCTGTATTTCACCAATGGCTTCACGAATATTGTCCTTTAAAGCGTCAATTGTCTCTGGCTTGTCGGCGTAACACTTATTTTTGACGGCACCCCACAAGTAATAGTCCAACGGTGTCGAATCGCAGCTCCGAGGTGGCCAAACGACATCAGCTCTGCGGCTGATAATGCGATCTTCAAGAACAGGGCGCAAAATATCGAGTTTAGATTCGGCTGTGTGGCACGTAGCGCCGTCCTGTTGAAACCAAATGTTGTCAATATCCTCCTCTTCAATTTTTGTGAACAAAAATTCGTTCAACATGACCCGATAACGATCGCCATTGACTGTAACGGCCACTCCTTGCTCATTTTAGAATAAAAATGGTCCAATTATGCCGCCATTGTCCTAGGGTGCGAATTATTTCATTCCTGAGCAGTCAGCCCGGACTAAGTTTTCTGTGACCTTGGGTCATAAGGGTGCAAAGAGATAGTTGGAGGATTTGGATATGATAAGGTTGGAGGTTTCTTTTTGTTTGTTCATCCGATGGCTAGGCCTTTTTATGCACAGGTGCATATTGATGTCAAGTCCTACCATAACGAAGCGAGGTTTGACTTTTGATCACTTCCTAAAACCATCCTATTTACCTATGAGCCCGTATAGGTATAGGCCGTATTCGTTACAAGCTTTATAAATCCGGTGGAGATGATTTGGTTACTAGCATTCACCAACTCATAATCAAAATTTGGTCGGATGAATGCCTTAAGTATGGGAACTCAGCATTGTTTGCACGATCCACAACAATGGAGACCTTCTGCACTGCGCCAATTAGAGTGGCATAAGTCTCCCCAACATCGACTAAAAAATCCTATCTGCCGAAATATGTGAACGCTTAAAACCATTAACCTATAGCCTGATCGGCTCTTACCAGTGTGCTTTTATGCCAGGTAAGCCCAAAGCTGACCAAATATACACACGTAGGTATATCACGGAATACACACTCAAGAAGTCCAAATCGATAACACTCACCTACTCATCGATTTTAAAATCACATTTTGACAGCATTTATAGAGATGAGCTATATAGGGCCATGTCTAGTTTTGGTATACCGCCCAAACTCGTCCGTCTTTGCAGGATGACGATGGAAAATTTTTACTGCTCCATCAGGGTCGGAAACGACCCCACCGAAACATTCGATGCCAGAAAAGGATTTGGGCAAGGCGATGCACTGTCATGTGACTTCTTTAATCTCATTCTGGACAGAATTGTGCAAAAGTCGCGAGTTAACACCAGAGGTACAATCTTCCATAAATCGGTGTAACTACTAGCATACGGTAACGATATTGACATCATTGGTCGGATTCAGTGTAATGACGTGTGCTGATATAAAGCCCCAAAAATTGGTTAAGCAGTAAATGAGGGTAAACCCAAGTATATGCTGTCAATACGAAAGAGTACACAACATCGACGAATTTGATGTCACCATTGACAGATATAGTTTGAGGTATTACGGGACTTTGTCTATCTCGGCTCCAGATTAGCTCTGACAACAACAATTACTCCTGCCATCCGCTGTTTCTTCGGGTTGAGGGCCATCACTCGAACTCTAGTAAGTATCATCCCAGACCTGCTCTAGGGCTCCGAAGCATGGACTTTCTCAAAAGTGTATGAAGCAACCCTCGGTCAATTTGAGAGAAAAATCCTTCGTTTGCATTGACGGGCTACCCCTAGACAAAAAGTTCCGCATTGGACGTTAAAGATGGCTCGGATATGTAGAGCGAATGTGCACAAATATTCCGTCGGCGGATTCTTCTATTCCCAGCCAAACTCGTGTACGCAGTAGAAGAATACCTGGCCTTAATTATGGTGCTCACAAGTAGAAACCGACCTTAACCAACTCGAAGTGCGCAACTGGAGGCAGTTAGCTAAGGATCGGCTAATCGAAGAGTTGGTTGAGGCCCAGGGTCATTCCGGACTGTAGTGCATCTTAAGTAAATAATTATGAGTACAACTTGGAGTAGCTCCTTTTGTTTTATTCTTTCCCTCGTGGTAAGTTTTGATTCAGCTGTTTTTCGTCAGAGCCTCCAGTTCAATATATCAATCACTTCCTTGCTAAGACCCCTTCTCATGCTTTTTCAGATTTCAAAGAAAACCGACTTTCTGAATGATATCTTTTATTTATTTCCGTAAAGTTGATTTCTCTCCGAATCGACCATTGTTCCATCTTAACAGTCTAAAGGACCATCACCGGATCAATTCCTTTTAACATACAATCAGCTCGTATATAACCAAACACACCCCAACAAACTATCACCGGGAGTACCCATCTCGAAAGTCATATCAGTCTTCCATTGAATTCGACAAATATCCTTAAGTTTAAGTGCTGTCTATGCAAATTCCATTTACAAATCCTTCAGAGTGAAAAAAAAGAACCTCACTCCCTCCCATCCAGCCACCAACTAGATAGCTGGTCTCAATGGAAAAGTTTTACCTAATAACCATAAAATTTAATATTCTAACATACAAAAATTTCAACAATACCGATTGACACCTAATCTGAAATCATCTGAGGAAAGAGTCCTTTCTATTCCATTGTCTGATTGTGTATTCCCTTTACAGAGAGAATCCATTTTGAACAAATTTACCCATCGGTTGGTTGACTCTTAAGTACTATCCCCATCTATATAGGTACGAGCAAGTGATCCCCTATCGACAGAAAAAAAAGAGCAAACGGATATACTCCAAGCTTCTATGTACGACATTGCCTGATGGTTTCCTTGTCATGGATTTCCATTTGATAACGGTATTCGTTTGAAAGTTAATTGAATGGAATTCATATACTCATTTCGGGATGGCGAGTAGGTTGTAGATTGGTGATTATCCTAATGTCGACTCCAACTTAGAATGTGGGGGTAGAGCGCCATATAGACTGAAACGATTGACATGAACAAATGTTTGCTCTTAAATGATTTGCCAATTCAAATTCAATTTTCCGAACGACAAGAGGGAACATCAGATAGAGAGGGAGAGATAGAGATAATATGATAGAAAAACGATTGCCTTTTCAATGTCCAAATGGTTATGGTAACCTTTTTCTCCGGCTGCAGATAGATTTGAATTATTTATAAATCGTCAAAACTGGATTGAAAAGATATTAAAAAGGGCGGGAGTAAGGACTAGCCCTTCTTATCTTCCGAATTGATTCTATGTTTGGAACTAAATGCAGTATAGGTGCATTCATGTTTAGAAAGCACGCAGGCACTGTAAAGATGCTGAAATTGCTTGATCAAATATTGTTTTTACGAATGGTAGCCTCGAAAACGCATACTTCGTCTGAGGTTTCAATTCCATTCGAGGTATGTGTCAGCGGGAAAAAAATACTACACAAATGCGACGGCTTCACTTCACGACAATTCGTAAAAAAATTCCGCGAAGAATTTGTGTCGGAGGAAATCGGGAAAAGAATGGCACATAGCTGGAAAAAACTGCACGAAAAATGCACCTGGACGCACATCAACGCAATTCACTGGGATGCGTTACAAAATGTCGGAGAAATATTCCGAACAGCTTTTCGGAAGAATACCTCAAAGCAAAAATCTTCCAAATCGTACAAAATCGGAGAAATTTCGGCTCCGACGGATACATCGGTATGGCCGAAGACTAAACAGGAGAAGAAAATGCGAACAACAAGCGGAAGCTGCTTCAAGGCAGACATTACTGCCATCCAGGCAATACGAAGGGACCCGGCAAAATGAGGATGAAAAATTATGGAACGAGTTATAGTCAGCAGAAGTAGCGAATATTCGGATTTGGATTTGCTATAAGTGACAGACTAACGCAAGAATGCTTATTTTATCAAGATATTAGCGAAAGTATTGAAGCAATAAAAAATAAGGCAAAATTCGCCAACATAAGCCTTCTATGAGCTCACGCTCTGGCGCAACGAACGATGTTAAGACAGTGCTTGGAGACTTTAACGCAAAGGTAGGTAGACGACATTGAGTTGTAGGAAAATGCAGCCTACACGATAACACGTCTGGCAACGGACTAAGGGTTATTGATTTCGCTCGGAAATCAACAACGATGTCAACAAGCCATTATATCAGCCGTAACTTGGTTTGATTAAGAATGCCGACACAGTCTTGCTGCCAATAACGTGGCCCACAAGGATAAGCTGCAGGTGAAGACGAGAGCTGCAAATGAGCTCTATATAGAAAAAAGGGGAAGAACACCGGCTTTTTTGAAAAAGAGCTAGAAAAGCGCTCGATCGAGGATATAGAGAGGTGCTACTCCAGGAATGATATTCGCAAGTTTTACCAAAGTGTTAAACGTCAAACGCCAGGGAAAAACCATCGATACTGAGGATACTAAAGAATCACTTCTGCAGACTTTCAAACGGAGATGACGAACGGCAGGCAGAACGAAACTATCAACTACCTGACCTGAGTTAAGTGAGGACAGCAGTATATAAACTAAAGACTGACCAGGCTGCTAGACATATCCTTTCTGTCGATGATTTGTTAAGTACAAACCAAATAAGAACAGGAACGTCTACATATGATCGAATCTTCACACTTTGGCAGATCCTGGAGAGAACTCAAGAAGTCGAAATCGATACCCACCACCTATTCATGGATTTCAAAGCCGCATACGACAGCATTTATAGAGATGTACCATACAGAGCAATAACTAGTTTTGGTATACCGCCCAAACACGTCTTTTTGTGCAGGACGACGATAGTGATTTCTCGCTGCTCTATCTGGGTAGGAACACATTCGATATAAAGGGTGATCCATTTCGAGGCTCCCTACTTTTTCAAAGAAAAAAACACAGAAAATTCAAATTTAATGGAGAATGTTTATTATCATTTAAAAGAACATTCTTTGGCATTTATTTATTGAAGATTATGTCTATCAAATGTTGGCCGTTGCTACGTCCCAGATGGTCCATCCGTTGAGTCCAATTTTCGATCACTCGTTCGAGCATTTCGACTGGTAACTGGCGAATGACACGCGTGATGTTTTCCTCCAAGGCCTGAATCGAAGCGGGTTTGTCGGCATAAGCTTTTGACTTTACATATCCCCACAGGAAAAAGTCTAACGGTGTGATATCACACGATCTTGGTGGCCAATCGACCGGCCCAAAACGTGAAATTATGTGCTCACCGAAATGTTCTCTCAATAAGTCCATTGATTGATGCGATGTGTGGGAAGTGGCGCCGTCTTGCTGAAACCAAATGTCGCCGAGATCACGAGCTTCAATTTCAGGCATCTAATAGTCGGTTAGCATGGCACGATAACGGGCGAACGGCCCCGAATCGACTCTCTACGGTCTTCGTGTACACTCTCAGCTACGGCCGCTATATTTCCTTCACAGCGTGCTGGACGTGGTCCATTCGGTCGAATATTATCCAATAATGAATGCTGGGTCTCAAAATGGGTGATGGTGTTGCGAATAGTACGCTCAGTAGGCCGATTATGTTGACCATAAGTTGAGCGAAGTGCACGAAACACATTCCTCACAGAACGTGAATTTTCATAATAAAGTTGAACAATTTGTAAACGTTGTTCACGCGTAAGTCTTTCCATTATGAAATGCCAAACAATACTAAACAAAAATAACATGACAGCATGACACGACTCACACGTGATCTGTCAAAAAAGGTAAAAATTATCTCTACTTGGATCACCCGTTAAAAGAAGGATTGAACTCTCTGTGGTTTCTGCAATCTCATTCTTGAGAGGATTGTGCAAAACTCCGGAGCCAACACCAGAGTCACAATCTTCCATGAATCGGTGCACCTACAAGCATACGCCGACGATATTGCCACGATAACAATTTTTGGACTCAACGTGATGTCATAGCCACGTTTGCAAGTACCTTTAGAGAAGTAAGCAGCAAAAATAGGTAAACAAACAAATCAAATTTTCATCGAATGTTATGTTGTAGATGACATTTTGATTGGAAACTGGAGTCGACTCACTCTAAATTCCCTAGTCTGAAGCAGACGGTTCAGCATGTCCCTAAAATCCATGAGTGGAAAATTGTATTAAAACCAATAACTCCCGCCGCCTTCCTCTTTAAGACAATTAAGCATTTTAAAACAACATGGACACATTCCGAGTGGAATGTGTCCAAGGTTGGACAAACTACGTTCAAAAACTGCCGATTCAAAAAATTTCCGCCACGTCAAACTTAAAGCTTCTCTTCCATCTAATTCCATCTCACCGGTAATAATCCGTATCCTTTTCATCGTCACAGTCGTTACATTTTCTGCAAAAATGGAACTAAAGTACTTCCCCAAAAGGGTGTGACCTGTTATCACCCATATTGCTATTGCAAACGAGTCCCTATTTAGTGCTAAATGTACTTATTGATTTTCTGCCAATTATTTCCAGCCTGGGATCTTTGGTGTGTTTACACGTATTAGTGTTGTGCCACACTGACAATTGTACCTTTTTGTGTCGTAATTCTTTGTGCTAAGGAGGGGACTTATCATGCTTTCGGATAAAGATGCGCGGCGAGACGATCTTAGTCTAACTTGTTCGTCTGCTTTTTCGTTTTCTATAACCTCATATTATATCCTGGTACCCAAATTTTTACCAAGTCATCTACATAGACCTTTTGGAACTACGTGGGAGCGTTCAACAACACCAGATTGGACAATCATTGATATCAAGTGCCACACTGACAATTGTACCTTTTTGTGTCGTAATTCTTTGTGCTAAGGAGGGGACTTATCATGCTTTCGGATAAAGATGCGCGGCGAGACGATCTTAGTCTAGCTTGTTCGTCTGCTTTTTCGTTTTCTATAACCTCATATTATATCCTGGTACCCAAATTTTTACCAAGTTACATAGACCTTTTGGAACTACGTGGGAACGTTCAACAACACCAGATTGGACAATGATTGATATCAAGGCTTTAAAGCCTCTTGACGATTCACGTTGACAAAGATATCTCCTTAGGATATAACCAATACCCTAGTCGATTCAGAAGCTTCGAATAGGTGAAGAATTTCTGCTTGAAATACACTACACAAGTTGGTTAGCTTAAAACTGTAGCAAGCCTTTTTTGGTAGCAAACTCCTGAACTTACTTCGAACTCCATTTTTGATCCATCGTTGAAAATTATTTAAAGATCTTTGGTATCCGCCTAGTGCCTAACATATTGATTGAGTAGTTGATGTCGAAACCATTATAAGAGGTAAAGTATGAGGACATCTCTAATCGGTTTCTACTCGCGTGTTCTACTGCGTACGAATCTGACTTCTGGTTGACAATCGAAGGCGATTTATTAGTGCCCATTCGGTCTACATATCCAATGCGCAGTTTGTTGACCAGGTCTTTATCGCTGCACAGCTCGTATAGTGATTGATTGAATCTTCTTCTCCATACCCCGTTAACACATATTGGACCGAAGAATTTTTCTTTTAAATCGACCAAGGATTTCTTCATTCACTCTTGATACAGTCCTTGCTTCAGCGCCGTAGAGCAGGACTCGGATTAGAAGAGTCTTGCATAGGATCCCCTTAGTAGTTAAAGTGAGGGTTTAACTACTAAATTGTCTTCTTAGCCCGAAGAAATAGCAGTTGGGAAGAGTAATTCTTCGTTTAATTCTTGACGGGATGTCGTTGTCATAGTTGTCGTAGCCATGGTAGACAAGGTCCCGTACTACCTCAAAGTTATATCTGTCAATGGTGACGTTCTATCCAATTCTAGTGCGTCCTTTCGAGTTGACAGCATAGCTATACTTTCGATTTGACAGCATAGCTATACTTGGTCTTACCCTGAACTACTGCTAAACAGTTTATTGCCACTTCCTTCTCTATAATAGCAAACGTGGCAATGACATCACGTTGAGTCGGACCAATGATGTGAATATCGTCGGCGTATATGCTAGCAGTCGCACCGATTTATTGTGCCCTGATGTTGGCTCGGGAGTCTTGCACAATCCTCTCAATAATGAGATTAAAGAAGTCCCATGACAATTCATCGCATTGCATACTCATTTTTTTTTTTTGGTATCAGTAATTCATTTTCCGACCCTAATGGAGTAGCGAGAATTCTCTATCGTCATCCTGCACAGACGGTATGGACCTGTAAAGCTCGTCTCTATGAATGTTGTCTTATGCGGCATTCAAATCGATGAACAGGTAGTAGGTATCGATTGTACATCCTGAGTTTGTTAAGTTATGGACTTTCTCTGGGCTAAAATCTCATTGATGAGGGCCGAACGGGTTATTGGTAAACGGTTTTCGGCGCTCACATATTACTGCGTATAGGATCTTGTAGGCGATGATAAGGAGATGCCTTTGTAGTTGGCGCAGATTGCTAGCTCCAATTTATTATGTACTCCTAGGACATGGGGCCATCAGTATCCACTACGAAATCGATCATTGGAGTTGCCCTTTCGGCTATTCAGCCATCATATCTGTTCAAGAAACTTGACTAACTCTTGATATTCGTTAGTGACCAGTTGTGCGAATATGGCGAAGCGGCTTACTTTGTTTTTTTTTTTCCACTTTGCCGATCCCAACTGGGACTGTATACGCCACAGTTTATTCCATCTACTAAATTCTTCTGCTCCTGTCAAGGTACAAGGTACTCTATGGGCACCACGGGATAGCTTAGACCTTAGAGTGGTTTCATATAATCGGATTGGCTAACATTTGACCAAGTGAGAGGCTACCCTCCGACAAAATGCTATCACACGCTACTGCTAGGTAGGTCTTACCTAAACCATATCTGACATATAAGCGGACAATACCTACCTCTATTTATAAAATTCCGTCATAAAGTATGATTATGAGGGATTTTTAAAATTGTGGTATTGTCCGCTTAAATGCGTCAGAGTATGGGTTAGATAAGATGTATCGAACAAGATTACCCAATTGTTATCATTATAAGATTGAAACTGTAACTGAACTTATCATTACTTTAGAAGAATTCTTTCATGCTTACAAATATACAGATACAAGGAAGCGGTCAGCTCTATAATTAAATATGTCACATCTATTTCCTTTGATGTGGTTGCTGCACCTGACCACCCACATCTATCTGTTAATTATTTTCTTTTTAATATTGTGACATGGAATGCCAGAGGTATCAGAAATAAACATGTTGAATTTATTAGCTTCCTAAATCGTAAACAAATTGATATAGCACTAATCACAGAAACATGGTTAACGTCTAATATTCAAATATCCACCTCAAATTATAGATGCTATCGCGTTGATAGAAATGGTAGAAGAGGTGGAGGTGTCGCAATTCTCATAAGGAGGTCAATTCAGCATAAGCTTTTGCCTGAAGTTCAAACTCATTATATAGAAAATGTGGGAATTAAAGTATTGTTGAGCAATAATAAAACTATCAACATATTTTGTGTTTATTTTCCTGGAGGTAGGTCTACTACAGAAACAAAAGTACGATTTAAGACTGATTTAAGAAAAATGTTAAGCACAAATAACGATTTCGTGGTAGGAGGGGATCTTAATTGCAGGCATAGAGACTGGGGCTGCACTAGAGCAAACTCATGGGGAAATGTACTGTCGAACCTTTCAATTATATTACCAATATCTGTTTTGTATCCTCCCAGTCCTACTTATGTCCCTGCCAGTTCTCGTGGAAGTCCGTCTGTCTTAGATCTATTTGTAACGAACAAATCTAGTCTTATTTCTCAACCTATAGCTTTTAATGAGCTTAGCTCTGATCATAATCCTGTTTTCTGTCGTCTTCTTTCTTCGGGTATAAAAAAAGTGCAATATTTTTAAAACATTAAAAATGCTAACTGGAAAACATTCCGTAGTGTATTAAAAAGAAAATTACAATTTATGAATACGAATCTTGAAAATATATCTAATAAACAAGATGTCGATGCTGTTGTCCAACAATTTTCAGATCACATTTTAGAATCAGTTGATGTTAGTGTCCCAAAAGTTGCTGAAAAACATTCTTGTTTTAAAATGCCTGCTCATGTATTGGAGCTTATTAAAATAAGAAACATTCATAGACGTAATTGGCAAACCATTTTTCAGAGATCAAGTTACACAACTAAACAAGGAAATATCTCAATGTATTCAAAACCATCGAAACAAGCTATGGAATACAAAACTTCAATCACTTGATAAATCCTCTAAACCCTTTTGGAATATAATGAAAGTCATTAAAAATAAGAAGAATCAAATTCCATGCCTTAAAAATAATATAACAACATATTACACAGACACTGATAAAGCCAACGCACTAGGTTTTAATTTTTCACAAAATCATGCTGTATCTCAACACCTAGGAGATGCAAACACAGATACACTTGTAAACAATGCAGTGCAACATTTCAATATCCTTGATTCAGAAACACCTTCAAATGTGTTTGTATCTGAATCAGATATGCATTTCTTTATATGAAATTTAAATATAAGAAAAACAGGTGGAATCGATAATGTCAAAAACATCTACATAAAAAAACTACCAAAGATATGTATAAAATGTTTGGCTTTTATGTTTAATTCATGCTTAAAATTGCAGTACTTCCCAGATGCGTGGAAAAAAGCGAAAGTGGTTCCTATACTTAAAGCTGGAAAACCAGCTGACAGCCCTCAAAGTTATAGACCAATAAGTCTTCTTAGCAGCTTAAGTAAAATGTATGAAAGAGTACTCAAAGAAAAATTGTCAAATTTTATTGAGGAAAATAAAATATTTCCGAATGAACAATTTAGATTTAGACCCCATCATAGCACGTCCCATCAAGTGTTAAGAATTTGCAATACCATTAAAAGAAACCGGACAATAGGCAAATTGCTCGATATTGAGAAAGCATTTGACTCTGTATGGCACAATGGTCTTGTTTATAAAATGCTTAACTTTAATGTACCTATCTATATTTGTAGAATTGTCCAAAGTTTTTTGTCAAGTCGTTGTTTTAGAGTGTATGTCAACAATAATGCGTCTAACATAATTCACTTTTATGCTGGTGTGCCACAAGGCTCAGTACTTGGTCCGATTTTATATAATTTATATACATCGGACTTTCCATGCCTGCCGGAATGTGAAGCGGCTACTTATGCTGACGATACTGCGATACTTTCGTCGCATGAATTTGGTCTGGACATTGAGACAAATCTTAATAATGCGGCGAAAATATTAGAACAGTACTACACAAAATGGAAAATAAAGCTTAATGCAGGTAAAATCCAGGCTATCTTTTTTACTAGAAAAAGAAAGTCCTGTTTTCTTCCTGCAAATCAGCTTGCAATAATTGGGCGTCAAATTAAGTGGGAGCCTTATATAAAGTATCTTCGCATTCATCTTGACACCAAGCTAACATTTAAAGAGCATATAGCTAGAACTTTAAAAAAAAATAAATATTGCAATCAAAATGTTATATCCATTTGTTAATAGAAAAGCAATGTTATCAAATGAAAACAAAGTTATTATACACAAAGTAATATTTCAAGCAATTTTCCTGTATGGTTGTCAAGTGTGGGGTAATTGTGCTGTTTGTCATACTAAAAAAATCCAGATCTCACAAAATAAAATATTAAAAATGATGTTTAATCTTCCATGGCATCATTCCACAGTAGACCTACATAATAGAGCAAATGTTGAATTGATCTCCGACAGAATACGTAAACTATGCGTTACATTTAGAAATAGATGCGATTTTTCAGATAATTATTTACTAAATGAGCTAAACCTTAATGCCTAGTACATTAATTAATTATTATTAATTGTAGTCATTAATTGTAAATTCAATTATTTGTTATTTGTATTAATTTATTATATTTCTATATTTATTTATTTATCTATCTATATAATTTCATTTGTTGTCTTATTCTTATTACTTATTTAAATGTTCATAAATATTTGTTGTTATTTATTTTATTTATTATTATTAATTGTAGTCATTATTTATTAGTTTGTTGTATTTATTTATTTATTTATTTATTTTATTTTGTATCTTTACTATTTTATCTATACATGTAAATTTATTTATTTATTTATTTGTTTATTTATTTATTTATTTATATATTTATTTATTTATTTATTTGTTTATTTATTTATTTATTTATTTATTTATTAATTTATTTATTTATTTATTTATTCATTTGTTTTTTTTTTTTATAATTGAGGTTTTTCTTTTCGTTGTTTCCTCAAAGATTTGTTTTCTTCAAAATAGTATAAAAATGTTTATATTAATATTTAATTATTCCCCAGTAGAAAGATATATTGTATCATATCTCTGTATGTAAATTGTGCGGCAATAAGCTTTATTTGTTAACTTAAAACGAAATAAAAAATATATCCATCTATCTATTAATCAATTGACTGTTGATTTAAGGAGTGACTCTTCATTTGACGAGTACCTTAGACAGTCTTAAGCATGTTGCAGTATTTTATTACGTTAGATCAATGGAACCATGCTCCTACAATGTCGGTAACCGAAATCCTAGCTCTGAATCGAATGTATACTAAGGAAACATCGGTAAATTCTACTTCCTGTAAATTGTTGTATTGTATACATTTGGTACCATATTAAGTACTACACAACATTTCAAGAAAATGCAGTTTCAAAGCAAACATTAAATTTACATGTAACCTATTAAATTTATAAAGTTGCTTCGGCATCCACGAACCATCTTAAGACCTCCCAATCTACTTTAGACTGCAATAATAAAAGAATCACAATTTAACGCATTTTGAGGAATAAAACTTATGAACCCTTGAACTATCCTTATTCCCCACCATCATATTTTCTCTTTAAGAGAGCACCGTGGTTCTTCATCTGAAAAAGCAGACAAAGCTGAAGAAAAATGTATCTTGTGGTTGATTGAATCGTTTTGTTCACTTTCAATTTAGTTTTGTGCCCTGTGCCATATAGACACTAACACATTTCCTATTTATGGCATTGTACATACAAAGTACCTTCAGACACCACCGCCAAGTGCTAGCAACGACTTAATCTTCGAAAACTTTTCTCCAGATTCGGGGATAGGAGAAAAACCACAACAAAAACAAAAACAACAACAACAACAGCGAACAGCAGCATTAGAGGCAAACACTACCATTCAAGAGATAAAGAACAAACAAGCAAACTTTTCATACTACAACAAGGTTTTTCTGAATTGTGAATATCCCGAATAACGGGTAGAAAAACCACCCAGCCTGCCCATAAAAATGCAAATATCGAAGGAAACTATCAGTGGAGCATTGAAGTAGGAAATCACAGAGATTCCCTATGGAAATCCTTAAGGAATTTTCAATTCAATAAAATGTGTTCATATTGATGCTCATTCGGGCGGTCTCAGTGTTTGCGAACCAGGACGAGAAAGGAATAAGAAATCGCCTTAAGAATTCGTTCAAATTCGTAATGTAGATGCATGGACAGTCGATTACACAAGAAAGGCCACAAGGTCGATGCGAGGGAAGTTCGTTTTGTAATAGAAATAAGGACAACAACAACGTGCACATTCAAGGTCAGATAAAGTGAGCTAGGATCGATTTAAAATGGAACGCATGTTTATAGATTTTATGAGTTCTTTAGAGGGAGAGATACTTTTACATTTTTATGTGCAGATAAAGAGGGAATTAACTATTTTTACCTAATGTGGGCTCTCTGGTGAGCTATCTCTTCTTGCAAATGTCGAGTTGATTATGATAAGATTATGTAACTCGATAAAGTCAATAATGATCGACGATTTAATTCAAAGATTTAAATAACATCAAAAACAGTAAATCGTATTATGGATTTATGTCTGTTTATTAAAGCTGCTCAAATAAATGGTTATCCCGACTAAATATAAGCTATCACCGACAAACAATTTGTCTAAATCGAAATGAACCTTGTCGTTGGAAATTAAAATTCTAAGAATCTTACACTGCTGGCTTACCTTCTGTTTCAAAATGCGGCGCCGAGAACCACAACCATACCTATGCTTCATTTTGAATACTTGTCCTCTGGTCTATCCTACTTTTCCAAATTTGTCGTAACTCATTTAAATAGCAACACCAAACATCCAGATGGTTGGATGTTGTAAAACTAGGGTAGACTCTGATTGGCATTAACATGGCAATTCCAAGTGGTTGTAACTCTGGCTTAACATCAATGGTGCTTATTTTAACACAAAGTAGTAACCATCGGATACTGGTCTCATCCAACCGGATTCGACTTGCCAAACAAGACAATAAGCAGCAACACTATAATCACCCTGGTCAGAATGGCGCGGAATGAATGCCCGGTATGCCGTCCCAAGCGAACCTAGATAAGCTACTTCGACATATTCGGACAACAGGTTATCTATGAATTTCAAGGGTAAGTAAAGCCCCTTGAACAGAGATGGTGGCGAATGCGCCGAAAGGTCAACGGCAGCGCTCAATCCCTTAGTGGATACTGATGGCCCCGAGTCCTAGCGGTACCTAATAAAATGGAACTGGCCCGCCAGGCTGTTGGTTACTAACTACAAAAACTATTGTTACGAAGCAACCAATAGCCACGGAATGGACTGATTTTATTATTGACGGCCCTGCTAAACGAAAAAAAGAAAAAAAAACGTTCGTATCTGCACCTGAAATGTTAGAACAGTAAACAGGAGGGGTGCAGGCGAACAACTAGCGGAAGCCCTAAACTGCTTCAAAGCAGACATTACTGAAATCCAGGAAATACGATGGGATGGATCTGGCAATAGGAGGATGAAAAACTGTGACATCTACTACGAACCTTGTATAGTGAGCAGAAACAGCGACTATTCGGTTGCGAAATAGTTATAAGCTCCAGACTTAGGCAAGAAGTCTTATGTTTACAAGACATAAGCGAACGCAACATTAGACGCAACTAATGTGCTAGGTTGCTCACGCCCACCAGCAAGCATTTAGTTTGATGAGGAATGCTGACAGTTGTTAACTGACAAGAACGAGACGCACAAAGCTTAACTGCAGGAGAAGACGATAGCCGCCATTGAACTTATCAGGCTAAAACAGGAACACCGGCTTTACAAAAAGAAGAAAAATGAGCAAGAAAAGCGCTCAATAAAGGATATACAGAAATGTAAAACGTCAAAGCCATGGATACACGGCTCAAACAGAATTCTTTCGAGATGAACAAGGAAATATCGTAATTGAGACACTGTCGATGCTGAGGATATGGAAAAACCACCTCTGAAGACTGTCAAACTGCAATTACGAACAACATTCCGCTGTCAGGCAGAACGAACCATTCAATATTGGCGAGGACAGCGAAAACTACCAATCACCCGACCTAAGTGAAGTGAGGATACTTACTTACTTAAGTGGCGCTACAGTCCGGGATGAACCTGGGCCTCAACCAACATGCCTCTCCAATTAGCCCGGTCCTTAGCTAACTGCCTCCAGTTGCGCACTCCAAGTTGGTTGAGTCGGTTTCTACTTGTGCGCGCCACTTAAGGCGAGGGCTTCCTCTACTGCGTCCGACGTCTGGCTAGGAATCGAAGACTCTGCGAGCCGGAGTATTGGTGTCCATTCTTTCTACATGTCCTAGCCATCTTAAACGTCCAATGCGGAGTTTTTTGACTAGGGGTATGTCGCTGTACAGCTCGTATAGTTCGTGGTTGAATCTTCGTCTCCATAGCCCGTCAACGCAAACGGGACCGAAGATTTTCCGAAGAATTTTTCGCTCGAATCGACCAAGGATTTCTTCATCCGCTTTTGATACGGTCCATGCTTCAGCGCCGTAGCTCAGGACTTGGATGATTAGGGTCTTATATAGGATCTCCTTAGTAGTTCGAGTGAGGGGTTTACTACTAAATTGCCTTCTTAGCCCAAAGAAACAGCGGTTGGCAAGAGTAATTCTTCGTTTAATTTCTGACGAGATGTTGTTGTCAGAGTTAATAGCGGAGCCGAGGTAGACAAAGTCCCGTACTACCTCAAAGTTATATCTGTCAATGGTGACGTTCTGTCCAATTCGTCGATGTTGTGAGTCCTTTCGTGATGACAGCATATACTTTGTCTTACCCTCATTTACTGCTAAACCCATTTTCGCCGCTTCCTTCTCTATACTAGTAAACGTGGCTATGACATCACGTTGAGTCCCACCAATGATGTCAATATCGTCAGCGTATGCTAGTAGTTGCACCGATTTTTGGAAAATTGTGCCTCTGGTGTTGGCTCGGGAGTTTTGCACAATCCTCCCAAGAATCAAGTTGAAAAAGTCACATGACAGTGCCCCGCCTTGCCTAAATCCTTTTTGGTATCGAATGTGTCGGTGAGGTCGTTTCCGACCCTGATGGTGCAGCGAGAATTCTCCATCGTCATCCTACACAAACGGACGAGTTTGGACGGTATACCTAAACTAGACATTGCTCTGTATAGTTCGTCTCTATAAATGCTGTTGTATGCGGCTTTGAAATCGATAAATAGGTGGTGGGTATCGATTTGGACTTCTTGGGTTTTTCCAGGATCTGCCGAAGTGTGAAAATTTGATCGATTGTGGACTTTCCTGGCCTAAAACCACACTGATAAGGGCCGATCAGCTTGTTGGTATAGTTGGTGAAGTCAGGATAGCAATATCTAAACTGAAGCTTAACAAAGAAATGACGGCCTTCCCGGCGAGCTTTATAAAGCCGACGGAGATGACTGTGTAAGTAGCATTCACCAACACATAAGCCAAGTCTGGTCAGATGAAAGTTTGCCTGAAGGATGGGACATCAGCTTTGTTTGCTGTTCCACAAAAAAGGATACCCTCTCCTAAAAGATCCTATCTGCAATAATATGTGAACGCCTCAAAACATTTACCAAAAAAACCTGGTTGGCCCTTATCAAATACAAAAATACAAATTTTTGGCGCAACAGGCTCGTTAGTACCCAGGGCCTAGCTTTCTCACAACCATTCATGTGTGCGTGTGTACTTCTTGCACGATGGCGGGACCTCCTGTTTTATGCCGACTCCGAACGGCTAAGTTGAGATAAGCTATTCTTGACAATTGATACTACTCGGATGGTTTGTCAGATCATCACGAGAGGAGGGCCAGTGAAAAATCATTTAGGTGTTGCTACGGCTGGGAATCGAACCCAGACCTCCTGCGCGGCAGTTCATCGCACTAACCATCGCGCCACTGAGCCCCTCATCAGTGTGATTATATTAATGGAAAGTCCACAACTGATCAAATCTTCACACTTTCGCAGATCCTGGAAAAAACCGATGAAGTCCAAATCGATATCTACCCTCCACCTATTCATCGATTTCATTGCCGAATACGACAGCATTTATAAAGACAAGTTATACAGAGCCATGTCTAGTTTTGGTATACCGCCCAAACTGTGTAGCATGACGATGGAGAATTCTCGCTGTTCCATCAGGGTCGGAAACGACCTCACTCATTCGATACCAAAAAAGGGTGCAGGGTGAGCGATGGGCTGTCGCACCTTAAATTTAATTCTTGAGCTGATTGTGCAAAACTCCCGAGCCAACACCAAAGGTACAATCTTCCAAAAATCGGTGCAACTACTAGCGTATGCGGACTATATTGACATCAGCAGTAGGACTCAACGTGATGTCATAGCCACGTTTACTAGTATAGAGAAGGAAGTCAGAAAAATTGGTTTAGCTGAAAATAAGGGTAAGACTAAGTATATGCTGTCAACACGAAATTACACACAAAATCGACGAATTGGACAGAACGTCACCATTGACAGATAGTACTATGAGGTAGAACGGGACTTTGTCTACCGCAGTTCCGCTTCTAACTCTGACAACAAAATCTCGTCAGAAATCAAACGAAAAATTACTCCTGCCAACCACTGTTTCATCGGACTAAGAAGGCAATTTAGTAGTAAAGCCATCACTTGAACTTAGGAGATCCTATATAAGTCCCTGATTATCCCGTACAGTGCTGAAGCATGGACTGTATCAAAAGCGGATGAAGAAATCCTTGGTCGATTTGAAAGAAAAATTTTACGAAAAATCTTTAGTTGACGGGTTATGGAGACGAAGATTCAGCCAAGAGCTGTACAGCGACATACTCCTCATCAAAACACTCCGCATTGGACGTTTAAGATGGCAAGGACATGTAGAACGAATGGACATCCATACTACGGCTCGCAGAGTCTTCGATTCCTAGTCAGACGTTGGACGCTGTAGAGGAAGACCTCGCCATAAGTGGCGCGCACAAGTAGAAACCGACCTCAACCAACGTGGAGTGCGCAACTGGAGGCAGTACGCTAAGGACCGGGTAATTGGAGAGGCATGTTGGTTGAGGCCCTGGTTCATTCCGGACTGAGGCGCCGCCTCATTAAGTAAGTAAGTCCGTTATTTGTCAAGGCACTGATTGATTTCTTATCCTATCGCTAAAATATTTCTGGATATTTCACTCATTACGTAATATTCGCTTATCGGCTGTGCTTGAATTTTAGTCATGTAGAATATAACTTCCAAAACACTGCATTATCAATATGATTTCAAAGACCTTTTGTTCAAAAATGGTTCTGTAATTACTTAACGATTCGACTTGCTAAATATATTTATAAGGGTTCACCAGTATCTTTGCCGATTCTAAGGAATCTGGTATTGAAAGAGCCTTTGCCTCAAGATTATAGCGAAAATAACAGTCATTATCAGAGTGGTCAAATGGGTCTCAAATAATTCGAATCAAGTTGCTTTTGAGTTGGTGAATGTTTCCGACCTATATGATTTGTCCTGGATTCATGATCCAGGAAATATGTTTAACAAGTCCATTAGAGACACAATGAAACTCGAGCTTTAGAAAATAGTGATGGCAACTTAGTCACCCATGCGCATTTGATTCAAGATGTTTTCATGGTTCACATCTTGTAGATGCTAAATGAGCTTTATGTAGAGGAAATGAGTATGAACATCGACCATCTTCAGTGACTTAAGCAATAACCATTCCTTGTAGTATACTATACAAGAAGCCAGCTTATCTGTCAAAAAACTATAGAACAGATAGGCAGCTGGTTGGAATCGATAGCTAGCAAAACTTTTCAATTATCCAGCCAATTCCTTGGAGGTTTGTATGCATAGGATCTTTACATATGTTTGGCTGTGCGAAAGCATTCTCGGTAATTGAAAAACAGCTTCATTTTCGCGGCTACAAGGAGGATGATCTTATGTTTTATTGCCACTCCAAAATCATATACTTGCTGAATGTGGCATAAAAGAAAGTGCCACCTGAAACCATAATATAAAGAGCGATTGGGTCTTCTTAGAACGTTTCGCTATGTTATATTTCTTTCTGTCTAGGGCTAGGCAACGATATTTGATTTCCTCTGCAAGCTTTAGTAAAGTGCAGATTAGCTGGGGCGATGATCGATGTAAAAAGGACCAACACCGCCTTAGCTGTGCCAAAGCATTTAGTCACAGAGTCCAGCTTGTTTAAACCGTATCCTTACCAACATACTCTGTAAAAAGCTGAACCCCAGTACGTGCCAGTGTGGGTGCTGGCCAGAGTTACCACGGGGACTCATTTGAGTCAAAAGGGACTCATTTTTTTTAGCTTGACTCAGGGACTCATCTTTTTAATATTTGGCTCATTTTTTTGTAAGAATACAAATAAACTTTTAATATAATTTGGTACAATCAAATTGAAAGTCTAAAGACTTTTATATCAATTCTCAGAACAAAAACTAATATTCAAAAGGTTGCGTAGTGTTTGCTAACTTTATTATTAAACTGATGACATTTCCTCAGAGCTCTGCAGCCGTAGAAAAAAAATTTTCGGATCTTCAGCTGATCAAAACAAAAAAATCTAATAGATTTGACTTGGACACTGTTCAGGCAACTAACAAAAAGTTTGGACTGCAAATTGAAAACTATTCTTATATTGAAATTTTGTTTTGTTTATGGTGTTTTCCATTGGGAAATCTAGATTTTGATCTGAAATTTGATCTTTTTGAGTGTCAATGGAACACGATTCAGATTTATTTTGTTTGCCATTGTATTGGTGTCATTTCGTGTCTGTGAAGTTAGCGTCGGTGTAGCTGCCAAAATTTAAAACATAACAAAAATTTGAAAATACAGAAATTATCTTCATCACTTTCGGAAGACAAAGTCGAACTAGATGAATTTAATAGTTCAAGTATAACTTTATTTTTTGTGTCTATATAGATTACTAAATCCAAACGCAAGGCACTCTTGTACAACCAAAGTAATAAATCAAAATGAAAATCACTCTAGTCAAACTGACATCTATCATTTGTATTGGTATTGGTTTATGTGCAGAAAAATACAGATTTGCAAAATTGATCTAATAGCGTTTTCGATTGGGATACAAAAAGCACTCTTTTTATACTCTAGAGCACTTTTTTTACTCTAGATCTATTTTTTCGTGTTTGATTGGGATACAAAAAGCACTCTTTTTTTTACTCTAGAGTACTTTTATAGAATCTGGATTCCAAGTCAGATTTACACCAACTGACTTAATATGCCAATTTGAAGTTTGCATTTCGCAGTTTGATGATTAACAAGTGATTTTCGGGGAAAACTATAATTAGAAATTAAGATATTTTTGGATAATCATGTACTAAAAATTATAAGCTTTGCTTTGACACCAACTCGCCAATGGTTGAATTTATAAAAAGGTTTGACTAAAAGAAATTTTCAAATGATGGTTTTCGTTGATAGCTAATAGCTTTGATTGCGGCCTAAAGATAAACAATAAGCTGTCAAATGGCACACTTACACACACACAAAACCAGAGTAACCTCTTTAATGTTCGATTGGGACGGGTAAAATCTGAAATATGAGAGTAAATCTTAAAATCCCAATCGAAAACGCTATAAGATCAAAAACAAATCAATTTGTTTGCCCAATGGAACACAACAACTGTCAAAATCGGTCTTTTGACAGCTTCAGATAAAAAAATGATTTTTTTCCCAATGGAAAACGCCATTAATTACCTCCTGAATTGTTTCCTTTTGTTTTTCTTACAATGCACTATTTAAAATTTTTATTTCATTATATTCTTTTATACTTTGGAAGCACATACATTTTTTGTGATAATGCGTATGTGATTCATGTACAATTAGTTAGTTACTTATATTTATGAATTATTTTTTTTTATTTTGTTTATTGTTGCTATTGTTTATCATAAACCTAAAAAAATATTTCAAAAGGACTCATTTATTTTCAAAACGACTCATATTTTTAGTCTCTGGGACTCATAAAAAATTGACCCTGCGGTAACACTGGTGCTGGCTCACAGGCAATCTAAGATTAAGTCCTTGGATTTGAAATTGTTACTCTACGTCTTTCAGTTGAATTAAAAAGGGGTATATTTGATCTAAACAGTGATTTCCAAACTCGGGATTTTGACAAAATTTACCAAAGTTAAGGTGATAACTTAACATCAAGTAGAAAACAGCCTTTTAGTTTGGTTTTTGACTTGGGATCGTTTTGACTTTGATGGAATGACTGGGGCAGTATCTTCAATAAATGTGTCCACTGTCCAACTGCTAAAATATGCAAAACACATCAAACTTAATCATTAGCTTACATCGTCTCGTTACAGAGGCCTTTAGCTTTTTGGTTTGGGTCGGAACACCTTATTCTGAAGTTAAAATGTATGCGATAACGAATCCTTATCACACCAGTTCTACTTTTGGGCGATGTGTGCTGGATTCTAAGCAAAAAAGCTTATCGTCGAAGCAATTATTTGCCACGGAAAGCGTAGATTATACAAATAGAAACTTGGCATGGAGGTACTTTATTTAAAAGACTTCAACAAATCTAACGCTTCAGCCAAGAAGTTGATTTAAAAATCTTCTTGACTGAAGCATGTCAGACTCGTCATTAAGCAATCGGCGCTGGTAACGTTTTCAGACACTTCAATGGTCTAAGGAGATAAAAGTTTGCCTTTTTTGCAAGAGTGCCTTAACAGATCGCCCGTTAAGTACGAGTATAAGTAATTGGAGCAGCTCCAATGTCTTGTTTGGTGGATTAGCTTCTTGCAATCTTCAGGTGTAAATTTCTCTGAGCATGTTTTTCTGATAAGTTGGTATATCCCACAACGCTCAGCATGATCGCTGGCAATTTAGAAAGTCTTGATAAACTTCAGTTAAGATCTTTCTACCGCTAGAACGAGTAAATGGTAGTTTTAAAAATCAAACAGGTGTAACTATAAATAAAACTTCAGAAATTTGTTTTCCAAATCGTCAATTTGTTGGAATATTTCTTGCATGACACACTGCCCCCCCTCGCAAATATGAAATCTAACGACGTTCCTATAAAAGTAAAGCTCATGGATTTGGGATGCTTTTATGCGACACCAGCAATGACTTCGCCGTCGATGTGAGACTTCGAAAGACTTTCAGACTCAAACAAACAGCAATAACGGATGAAAGTACCATCCCACTAAAGAAAAAGAAAAAAATTGATTCAAATATGCTCTTCGTATGTCTGTACGCTCACATGCCTCGAGGTCATAAATCCAATCTAATGGCCAGACATTATGTTGCATAAAACTCCCTCATCCCTTTGGCAATGACACCTGCTTCGTACTGAATTAATAAGACCTCTCTACAGCACGACCCTTAACAACCCTCATATAAGTTTTGTTTACTCTCGCATCTAATATGTCCAAAGAAGGATATTCCACACGCACATTACCTAAACACAGGACTGCAAAATGTGCAACAGATGCACAAGGATATATATTCATTCGCAACTATTGTTCACCGCACATACTGTGCATTTAAACCGGCAAAGGATGTCTGCTTCTTAATCGGATCGGGGTATCCGATAAACCTATAATTGCACGCAGCCAGGATTGTTTACTTGTTTATCGGATGAACGCACACGCTGTCGATGGCGAGAGGATGCGGGACGACTCACCAGCAATAAATGTTTAAATTGAGTTTTATATCCTCATTAGGAAGGAGAGCCGCACACAAACACACACACATACCCGCAATTGGCGCTGTCCGTTCCTGGAATTGAATAGAATCGCCCGGTCGATAGAGGAGAATACACACTTAACGCAGCAGGAAGCAGCAAAGACCACACGCCAGGCCGTTTCCAGGATGCATAGAGGATGCGAAAGAAACACAAATATACATACTGTATCGTGGACGGTAAACTATGACCATTAACAGCTACACTACCACCACCATTTGGTCGAACAACCCCAGCTCGAGCACTAAACTAGTTGAGTTATAGCACAGAACGTGGCACATTATGTATGGGTGTGGGCAATGGCTAGCGCAGTCCGAAGTCCGAACTCCGATCGCCCGTCAAGAGGATACGAAATCGCGCGGTTTGGTAAATTGCCTTATGCCTGCCGATCCGGAGATAAACAGATATAAAAGTTAAACGAGGGTAGCCATCGGCAAGGAAACATATAATTGAATTAAATCTTCCATTTTTATTGCCACTAAGGTGCTCGCCTTTATTGTCCTTCATCCTCGTGGTGGTGTGGTTCTTCCGGTTGAGTTATTTCTGCCGGCTTGAGTTTAGCTTTCCGTTTGTCGTCGCACCGCACCCACGCGTACTAGCAACACTTTCGCATATTGACTTGGCTTTGTCTGGCGGCACAGCTGTAACTATTCATCCTGCGCTCGTATCTTGTTCTTGTTATCACCCTAGTACACACATAGGGCATCCTCTCACGTATAAGGACATAAAACACAATTAATGTGGATTATAGTTAACCATTAAAAAGGTTGGGCAGTCTGGGTTAATAAGGGTTTCGCTGGCATGTTTTTTTTTTGTTCCATCTCTACGAATGACCTTTGCAGGAGATGACAGAGATATCCTTGTTTGCGCAAAAGGTAGAGGATTTGTTTATGACATACGCAGTATGGGCGATAAAGAATATATCGCCGTAACTTTGGTGAATTAAATTTTATTCCACTGTCGAGATTATGGCCAGAGATCGTGGGCAGATGCCAATCGGAGAACGTGTGCGATTTTATTAATTTTGATTTGATGGAAATCGTAACGGGGTTTATGATTATTAGTGCGATTACGTTGGATTTTATTACGGGATATAGGTAGTAAAAATTAAAATCATACGGATGTTCGTACGGAGTAGCTATGCAGGATTTATTCGAAGCGAACCTAATTGGTTGTGAAATTGAGTTTATCGGATTGAATCGAAGGTTTTAAAATTGTTAAGTTGTCCATAAAACCATATGGGATGTTGTAAAATTAGGTTTTAATTCAAGGGTTAGAAATTACAGGATTGAAATTCATGACGAATAAGATATGTGGAGTGTTGACAGTAGACATCAGATTTGTTGATCTAATTATGGATTTTATATTTTGACCTGCGTCCAGTTTCCAGTTTGATTGAACTGGTAGTGAAATCCCTATATGAGCTGCTTCGACATATTTGAACACCAGGTCTATAGGGATTTCCAATACTGAGCCAGGGTATTGGAAAAAAGTTGGTGGCGGAGGAGCCGTCAATGGGTCAACGGCAGCGCTCATACCCCAAAAATGGGCTACTGACATCGGTATTTTTTCCGGCCCGCTGTCCTAGGGTCAAAATAAGGGCCTGGCCCTCCAGGTTATACGATGGGATGGGCCGGGCAAAAGAGGATGAAAAACTGTGACATCTTCTATGGACCGTGTTATAGTGAGCAGAAACAGCGACTATTTGGATGCGGATTTGTTATAGGTGCCAGACTTAGGCAAGAAGTTTTATGTTTTCAAGACATTAGCGAACTCATTGTAACAATCCGCATGGACATGCGGTCTGGCGGTCTCCAGATCAACGAACAGTAAACCAAATTGATCACATTGCGATAGACAAGAGGCACGCATCCAGTATTTTGTATGTCCGAACATTCCGAGGGGCCAACATCGACTCGGACCACTACCTTATTGTAGCCAAAGTAAGCATGCGGATATCCACCACGCCACAAAAAAAAAAAAAGAAATACTGTGAAAAAATTTAATGTCGAAAGACTGCAATCGCCAGAGACTGCCAAGACCTTCGCGCAACGCGTATCCCTTAACCTCTCGACTCACAACATACCACCAGCATCTAATGTCGAAGAACAATGGCAACGATGCCAACAAGCCATTAGAACAACCGCAACTGATGTTCTAGGTTTCTCGCGGCCACCAGCAAGAAACCCCTGGTTTGATGAGGAATGCCGACAGATGCTCGCAGCCAAGAACGAGGCCTACAAGGCTAAGCTGCAGGTGAAGACGAGAGCTGCCATTGAGCTCTATAGGCAAAGAAGACGGGAAGAACATCGGCTTTTAAGAGAGAAGAAAAAAGTGCAAGAAAAGCGCGCGATCGAGGATATAGAGAGGTGCCACTCCAGGAACGATGTTCGCAAGTTTTACCAACGTGTAAAACGTCAAAGCCAAGGCTACAAGGCTCGAACAGAATCCTGTCGAGATGAACAAGGAAATATCGTAGTTGAGACACAGTCGATGCTGAGGATATGGAAGAACCACTTCTGCAGACTGTTAAACGGCGATGACGAACAACATTCCGCTGTCAGGCAGAACGATCCATTCAATATTGGCAACGACAGCGAAAACTGCCAACCACCCGACCTACGTGATGTGAGGATAGCTATATCTAAACTCAAGCTTAATAAGGCCGCCGGAAATGACTGCCCTCCCGCTGAGCTTTATAAAGCTGGCGGAGATGACTGGGTAAGCAACATCCACCAACTCATAAGCCAAATCTGGTCGGTTGAAAGCATGCCTGAAGAATGGAACCTCAGCATCGTTTGCCCGATCCACAAAAAAGGAGACCCTCTGAACTTCGCCAACTACAGAGGCATAAGTCTACTCAACATCGCTTACAAGATCCTATCTGCTGCAATATGTGAACGCTTGAAACCGTATACCAACAACCTGATCGGCCCTTATCAGTGTGGTTTCAGGCCAGGAAAGTCCACAATCGATAAAATGTTCACACTTCGGCAGATCCTGGAAAAAACCCAAGAAGTCCAAATCGATACCCACCACCTATTTATCGATTTCAAAGCCGCATACGACAGTATTTATAAAGACGACCTATACAGAGCCATGTCTAGTTTTGATATACCGCCCAAACTCGTCCGTTTGTGTAGGATGACGATGGAGAATTCTCGCTGCACCATCAGGGTCAGAAACGACCTCACCGACACATTCGATACCAAAAAAGGATTTAGGCAAGGCGATGCGCTGTCATGTGACTTCTTCAATTTGATTCTTGAGAGGATTGTGCAAAACTCCCGAGCCAACACCAGAGGCACAATTTTCCAAAAATCGGTGCAACTACTAGCATACGCCGACGATATTGACATCATTGGTAGGACTCAACGTGATGTCATAGCCACGTTTGCTAGTATAGCAGTAAATGAGGGTAAGACTAAGTATATGCTGTCAACACGAAAGGACACACAACATCGACGAATTGGACAGAACATCACCATTGACAGATATAACGTTGAGGTAGTACGGGACTTTGTCTACCTCGGCTCCGCTATTAACTCTGACAACAACATCTCGTCAGAAATCAAACGAAGAATTACTCTTGCCAATCGCTGTTTCTTCGTTTAAGATGGCTAGGACATGTAGAAAGAATGGACACCAATACTCCGGCTCGCAGAGTCTTCGATTCCTAGCCAGACGTCGGACGCAGTAGAGGAAGACCTCGCCTTAAGTGGCGCACACAAGTAGAAACCGACCTCAACCAACTTGGAGTGCGCAACTGGAGGCAGTTAGCTAAGGACCGGGCTAATTGGAGTGGCATGTTGGTTGAGGCCCAGGTTCATCCCGGACTGTAGCGCCACTTAAGTAAGTAAAATTTTGACCTGCGTCAGTGGCATAGTAGTTAGTTGGACGTCTAAGTGCGCGGTCAATGGTTTTCAGGATATTGAAAGTGACACACATAAATTCTTTTTGTTGCTAATCCACTAATTGCAAAAGTCTGGCAATCATCTAAGAGTATCACAGTCAAGAGTAGATTCTCAAATGTTTCGATCGGATTTAACTATAAACCGGAGGTCCTCTTTCTTTGTGCCAAAAATAATAACTTCATGAAAAGAGAATCTAGGTTTAAGACCCTGTAAGATACAGAAATAGTTTAGCTAGATATACCTTACAGTGTATGGGTCGACTCATAATAGCTAGCTGAGTCATTTTAGCCATATCTGCCTGTCTGTCCGTCTGTTTGTAGGTCAACGATTTTAAGGCCTTACATTTTAAGCTAACATAATGAAATTTTGTATATCTATGCGATCCTAATCCGTGCTCTTCGAAAAGTGTATACATTTTAAAAATCCGCTAACTGACACACCCACTTTTTCGAAAGACGTATTTTTTTGTCAGAATGGTTGATTTTGAACAGGATTTTTACTTACTTACTTACTTAAGTCGCGCTACAATCCGAAATGAACCTGGGCCCCATCCAACATGCCTCTCCAATTAGCCGGGTCCTTAGCTTATGGCCTACAGTTGCGCCATCCAAGTTGGTTGAGGTTTGGTTTCTACTTCTGCGCGAGATGTTGTTGTCAGAGTTAATAGCGGAGCCGAGGTAGACAAAGTCCCGTACTATCTCAAAGATATATCTGTGAATGGTGACGTTCTGTCCAATTTGTCGATGTTGTGTATCCTTTCATATTGACAGCATATACTTAATTGTAATAGAGATTTTCGTTTGACATAAAAAAGTGTGCGTAGAGAGCTACGCGATAGAAGTGAAACTTCGTACTACTGCTTAGGATAGGATAGGATCAGTGGCTCTAATATCAGTGTAAATCGGAGGTTATCATTTAAAACAATCCAATTATATTAATATACGAAAAATTGCATAATTCTCTCGCTTCTCGCTCTTCTCTACCGAGAACGTACGAGAACGGTTCTAGATGTGCGTGAATGCTCTATCATTCTCTCTCTCTCGTGCTCCCCTCCCAAAGTACCATTTATTTCATTCGCACACATTCATTCCCCAATGGTGTCGGTTTTTGTAACATAGGAAATCGCAAGGCGCCATAAGAAGTGTTTCACTTCAAAAAAAAAACATCCAGCTTTACATAAAAAAACTATACCGACTCAAACACGTCTTGTTCGTACGATATTTTATTCAAAAACTGATTCTTTTGCTTCCGCAAAACATTTAACAAGCGCAGATCAAACATAAACCATCGACAACTAGAAATATGTGTTTCTTACAATGTCGGACAGAGGATTGAAATGGACCATAATGGTCAACGTGAATGGTGTCGAAAGGTTTATCACCTTTTGGAATGCTATGCAAAATTGCCTCCTTTTTACCATAGGGTGGTAAGCATTTTAAGCAGTTGTTAATATAGCTTTTTATCTTATAGCGTTTTCGATTGGGATACAAAAAGCACTCTTTTTATACTCTAGAGCACTTTTATTACTCTAGAGCAATTTTTTCGTTTTCGATTGGGATACAAAAAGCACTCTTTTTTTACTCTAGAGTACTTTTGAAGAATCTGGATTCCAAGTCAGATTTACACCAACATGCACCAACACAAAAACATTTAACATCTGACTTATGTCAGTTTGAAGTTTGCATTTCGCAGTTTGATTTGTGTTTTTTGTTATTTCTGCGAAAACTATAATTAGAAACTAAAATATTTTTGGATAATCATGTTCTAAAATTCATAAGCTTTGTTTTGACACCAACTCGCCAATGGTTGAATTTATAAAAAAGCCGCAATGAGTAAAAGAAAATTTCATATGATGGTTTTCATTGATAGCTAATAGCTATAATTGCGACCTAAAGATAAACAATTAGCTGTCAAATGGCACACTTCCACACATACAAAACCAGAGTAACCTCTTTAATGTTCGATTGGGACGGGTAAAATCTGAAATCTGAGAGTAAATCTAAAAATCCCAATCGAAAACGCTATTAGCTTTCATACAAGGGAACCAATAGGTTTTTCTCAAAAAATGATAACACTTATCAACTCCAACATGACATAATGCAGCATGATGTGTTTGTATGACACTTCTCTCCATTTGAGATGGAACATAAAAATAAACCTTTTTATCAATTTTACGATACACCAATCCGTTTACAAGTTCATAGGCAGGACTTTCTCTTTCTTCCAACATTTTGATTAGTTTTTTCACTATAGGATCTCTTTGCTGTGATGCCGCAAGTACATATTCAAAGGAATCTGGCTCAACGATCAACATATTATGACACCTGCTTAACGCGTCGACGTGTCTCATCCTCTGACCCTCTCTATGTTCAATAACATAATCGTAATCTTGGAGATCTAAAGCCCACCGTGAGATTCGCGGATTTAATATTTTTAACTTTCTCTTACAAAGAGAAAGATATTGTTTTCGTGAAAATTTTCGACCTCGAGATTTTGATTGATTCTAACATTACAATGATAGCGGAGCCTAAAAAAGTGGTTCTTGGAATTCCGTCCGTCGGTCCGTCTGTCCGTAATGGTCTCCCCAGCCTAAATGACTAGTCCGATTTTCTTCAAACTTCGTATCCAAGCTTGTTTTAGTCATAATTCTAGGCCATTTTATTTTGTTTGCTTTTAGCCATGTTAATAACGGTACCTACCATATAAAAATTACACATAACCTCAATTTTCTCGAAAACGGCTCTAACGATTTTGATTAAACTTTGTATATACTATAACCATATTAGCTACAACAAAACTGCATACCCAGTTTTTTTCGAGAAAATCCATATAACGGATTTTGTCATTTAGGCCATATAAGGAAAATTGATAATTTCTCGCAAACTATTATGTCAAATTGAATAAAATTTAATATATATACTACTATTACAGGTTGAAGCAATTCCGCATAATTAGTCTTAGCCCAACTATCACTAAACGGAATTTTCAGTTTTGGCCACTAACGGAAAATCATTATTATTGACATTGACATCGATTCCCCCAAATTTTGGAGTAAACGTTCGTATAAACACATTTCGACATTATTTTTATCATTTTTAGCATCAATAGTCAATTGCGTACTATTTGATCTAACGCCCAACTCGCTGTGAAAGAGAAAGTTGCGTACGACCCAGTCGTGCACCCACCACTCGTTTTATTTAGAGTAAGAGTCAGTGACTTACATTCCGTAATTATTTTAAATCGGATGCCAGTGAGGTAAATTCGAAATCTTCTTAGAGCGGATATAATTGCCAAAGTCTCTAATTCATAAGAGTGGTACATTAATTCTTGAGCAGTAGTCCGTTTTGAAAAAAAAGAAAATCGGATGAAATTGCTTGTCTACTTGTCGCTGCAACAAGACTGCACCAAATCTTAAACTGCTTGCATCACAGTGCAATTCTGTTTCATCATTTGGATTGTAAATACTAAGCAGTGGTGCATTTAACAACTTTTGCTTCAACGACTCAAAAACTGCAAGCTCGTTTTCACATAACGTAATTGCAAATTGTGGTTCATAACAACATCCATAACTGCTCCCAAAATTTCAAAATGTTTATCCTTCGATTCTGTTGCAACAAGCAAGTCACCAATGTAAACAAGAAATTTTCCTGAACTTATGAGATCTTTAAATAACATATTAAATGTACCTCTGAAAAACAGACGGTGCATTTTTAAGAACGAAAGGCATGCGAAGATATTCGAATTATCCTAAGGGTGTTATAAAGGAAGTAAGTTTGACGGAATCTTCAGCCATCTTAACGTGGTGAAATCCAATTTTTAAATCAAATAGCGAAAAATACTTCTTGCCGCGTAATCTGTCCAAATGATCTTAAATAAGAGGAATAGGAAAATTGTCCTTTATTGTCACTTTGTTCAGCGGACGAAAGACGAAAATTCGCCTGTCTTTTTCTTTGCTAAACCAATTGGCGAAGCGAAAGGTGAATTGCTTTCACGAATAATATTGTTCTTTAACAAATCGTCGGTGCTAGATAGTGATGCAATTATATGAGGACACAAGCGTTCTCACTCTAGCCTCTCACTATCAACTCCTACTCTCACCTCCACGCTGGTGACTGGTGGGTGTCTAGTACCTCGACTGTGTGTCTAGTACCTGTGGAAGGTCGTTGGTGGCAGCAAACGAGAGAGGGGGAGGAGTGTCCTCTCACCAAGGCACTCACTCTCAGGCGGCAGCGGAGGAAATCCCTAGATGGAGTCAACGGTGGCGCCTACAGCTCCACTTTGATCGAACTGAAATCCCTATATGAGCTGCTTCGACATATTTGAACACCAGGTCTATAGGGACTTCCAATACTGGGCCAGGGTATTGGAAAAGAGTTGGTGGCGGAGGAGCGGTCAACGGCAGCGCTCATACCCCAAAATGGACTACTGAGATCGGTATTTTTTCCAGCCCGCTGTCCTAGGTTCAAAACAAGGGCCTGGCCCGCCAGGTTGGGGTTGTGCTTTGGGTTAACTACCCATCCACGGAAAAGAGATTATGTTAAGAAGCAACCAATAGTGAAGTGAGGATGGCTATATCTAAACTCAAGCTTAATAAGGCCGCCGGGAATGACGGCCTTCCCGCTGAGCTTTATAAAGCTGGCGGAGATGACTTGGTAAGCAACATCCACCAACTCATAAGCCGAATCTGGATGGTTGAAAGCATGCCTGAGGAATGGAACCTCAGCATTGTTTGCCCGATCCACAAAAAAGGAGACCATCTGAACTGCGCCAACTACAGAGGCATAATTCTACTCAACATCGCTTACAAGATCCTATCTGCCGTATTATGTGAACGCCTGAAACCGTTTACCAACAACCTGATCGGCCCTTATCAGTGTGGTTTTAGGCCAGGAAAGTCCACAATCGATCAAATTTTCACACTTCGGCAGATCCTGGAAAAAACCCAAGAAGTCCAAATCGATACCCACCACCTATTTATCGATTTCAAAGCTGCATACGACAGCATTTATAGAGACGAACTATACAGAGCCATGTCTAGTTTTGGTATACCGCCCAAACTCGTCCGTTTGTGTAGGATGACGATGGGGAATTCTCGCTGCACCATCAGGGTCGGAAACGACCTCACCGACACATTCGATACCAAAAAAAGATTTAGGCAAGGCGATGCGCTGTCATGTGACTTTTTCAATTAGATTCTTGAGTGGATTGTGCAAAACTCCCGAGCCAACACCAGAGGCACAATTTTCCAAAAATCGGTGCAACTACTAGCATTCGCTGACGATATCGACATCATTGGTGGGACTCAACGTGATGTCATAGCCACGTTTGCTAGTATAGAGAAGGAAGCGGCAAAAATGGGTTTAGCAGTAAATGAGGGTAAGACTAAGTATATGCTGTCATCACGAAAGGACTCACAACATCGACGAATTGGACAGAACGTCACCATTGACAGATATAACTTTGAGGTAGTACGGGACTTTGTCTACCTCGGCTCCGCTATTAACTCTGACAACAACATCTCGTCAGAAATCAAATTAAGAATTACTCTTGCCAATCGCTGTTTCTTCGGGCTAGGAAGGCAATTTAGTAGTAAAGCCCTCACTCAAACTACTAAGGAGATCCTATATAAGACCCTGATCATCCCAGTCCTGAGCTACGGCGCTGAAGCATGGACCGTATCAATAGCGGATGAAGAAATCCTTGGTCGATTCGAGCGAAAAATTCTTCGGAAAATCTTCGGTCCCGTTTGCGTTGACGGGCTATGGAGGCGAAGATTCAACCACGAACTATACGAGCTGTACAGCGACATACCCCTAGTCAAAAAACTCCGCATTGGACGTTTAAGATGGCTAGGTCATGTAGAAAGAATGGACACCAATACTCCGGCTCGCAGAGTCTTCGATTCCCAGCCAGACGTCGGACGCAGTAGAGGAAGACCTCGCCTTAAGTGGCGCGCACAAGTGGAAACCGACCTCAACCAACTTGGAGTGCGCAACTGGAGGCAGTTAGCTAAGGACCGGGCTAATTGGAGAGGCATGTTGGTTGAGGCCCAGGTTCATTCCGGACTGTAGCGCCGCTTAAGTAAGTAAGTAAGTTTTGCAAATAAGAGCACAGGGTGGCCAAGAGAGATATTTAATTAATTGAAATAAGTTACATAATGATAAGCACTTTTTATATCAGAAATGTCTAACATAGTCTTATCCTCATTTTCTGCTAAACCCATTTTTGCCTCCTTCCTTCTCTATACTAACAAACGTGGCTGTGACATCACATTGAGTCCGACCAATAATGTCAATATCGTCGGGTAGTAGTTGCACCGATTTTTGGAAGATTGTACTTCTGGTGTTGGCTCGGAAGTTTTGCACAATCCTCTTAAGAATCAAATTAAAGACGTCAGATGACAGCGCATCGCTTTGCCTAAATCCTTTTTTAGTATCGAGGTGAGGGCTCAGTGGCGCGATGTTTAGTGCGATGAACTGCCGCGCAGAAGGTCTGGGTTCGATTCCCAGCCGTAGCAACACCTAAATGATTTCTCACTGGCCCTCCTCTCGTGATGATCTGACAAATCATCCGAGTAGTATCAATTGTCAAGAATAGCTTATCTCAACTCAGCCGTTCGGAGTCGGCATAAAACAGGAGGTCCCGCCATCGTGCAGGAAGTACACACGCACACATGAATGGTTGTGAGAAAGCTAGGCCCTGGGTACTAACGAGCCTGTTGCGCCAAATATTTGTTTTTTTTTTGTATTTTGTGTCGGTGAGGTCGTTTCCGACCCTGATGGAGCAGCGAGAATTCTCCATCGTCATCATACACAAACGGACGAGTTAGGGAGTTATACCAAAACTACACATGGCTCTGTATAGTTCGTCTCTATAAATGCTGTCGTAAGCGGCTTTGAAATCGATAAATAGGTAGTAGGTATCGATTTGGACTTCTACGACCGTAATTCTTAATATATCGACTACCGTCTCATAATTTCGGGTATTATATGTAACAATACCGAATTATCATAATATAAATCCGCCATTCGAGACATTTAACCACCAATATTGAATTAAAAAAAAACTTAATCTAGTCAAACCATATTATTGCACACCATCTTATCCGATGACAATATTATAAATAAACACCAAAGAACGAAAAAAAATTAACGAAATCCATGCGTGGTAACAAAATCCGAATCGATGAGATAATTTCTTAACCGTTATGAATCCGTTCTACTCTCTATCGTAGTGTCCTACAAAATTCATCAAACGATACAATTGAATTCATCCTGTGCTTGATAAAGCAAACACAAACTCCCGCACACCATCACAATTGGAAAATGGAAAACCGATATATTGTTAGTGAATCCCCTTTATTGAATGGTGTGAGAGTGAAATACTTTATACAGAATCAATTGATTGATAGATGTGATGAGTGAGACACTTTTTTCCCAATCGCATCCGGATTGTGCAGCCTTTCAGCAACAGCAGCAGAATAAAATAAAAAAAAAATGAAATTCTAAAGCAAATATTTTGATGTGCTATGATTCAAAGAGATATGGAGTATCCCACATAACGCTTCTCTATCCTTATTATTTTTTTTTTTTTTTTGCTGTGTATATATGAACATTTTCTCAAAATCTCCAAGCCGCGCTATTCGACTCGTATCCTTATCCTTAGGACGCGAAGCGTTCGTACTTTTATTATACTCTCAATTGCAATGGTAAAGCAAGAGAAGATTGAGATACCTTTGGGAGTTCATTTCGAGGAGTGGATCATGAAATGATGATACCACAGCACACTGCTCGTGCTGCCTGTGTAAGGCTTTGATATCGCCTTTCCTCTCTATACATTGTTGATGTTATATAATACGTTTCTGCTTCTTTTCCCGTTGCTGGCAAATCCTTTGTGTGCCATTGTTGAAAATTGAATTTCAAATTATTTCGTATTCTTCTTGGATGAATAGAATGAATGAAATCCACTACGCGAGAAAGGATCTTGGGGAGAGGAAGAAAGGAAAAAACACGTCATTGATATGGCAGGTTGTTTTTGTAGGGCTATAGAGCTATGGCTACCAAAGAAAGGAAAACATTTTAATCGCTTATTTATTAATATTTTATTAGCAACTGTGAGTTTATTTGCCCTCGAAAGCTTGTGTCAGAACGTGTGGAGGAACGAAAACTTAATAAATCGGGAAAAGGTGAGGAAGTACCAACAGTACAGTTAAGTGTGGGCTGAGAGTATGTAGCCGCCTATGTCATAATGGATACATATCAAACCTTAGCACTGTATGTGCATGGAAGTTTCTCATTTTTATCTGTTTAAATGAACAATGAAGGCAGGAGTGTGTATAGGTAGAAGATTACATGACTAAGGGTGCGTTTATGTTGGAGCTGCGATAAGCGATAAGAGCGACGACTCTAGCAAAGCGGAGAAAAATATACATTGATTCTCATATAACCGTTTACGTTGGAGCGGTGCTTTGAACAACGATTCACGATAGGAGCGTCGATAATGAGGTCGTGTATTTTCTCAGCTCTCATCGAGTATGGACGTTCAATTTTTAATAAGTGAAATTTTTGGCAAACCCGCATTGTGGGATCAAAAAGATAAAAACCATCACAACAGATTTGTTTAAATATACAAACGTTGAAAAAAATATGTCTACATACCTTATTGTTATCATTAGTCGCTCCTCTTGTAAAATGGGCCTACTATGACAATTACACCATTCTTTCTGGAGTTTGTCCGAAATTTTCAACAAAATGTAGTCAAATGTTTCTATTTTCATCCGCATATACTCAGAAAATTTTGTTGCATGTTGCCTCAAATCTTCATAAAGATGGTGAAACTCTCCAAACGTATACCTTTAATTCCAAAAGCATACCTTTAATCTTCATAAAGTTTGTAAAATTCTTCAATCATATGCCTCTCTGTATTAATAGGATGCGCTGAAAATTCGCGCTCACTCCACCTGCCTTCACCGAAATAGTAATTTGTAGCACTCGATGATAAGAAAAGTAGTTCTTCTTCTTCGGAATCACTCATTATTACACAATTTCTACCCTGAACAATAACTTTTAAATGTCTCAATAAATTGCAAAAACAGCACTTATAGTTTCGCCGTTATCGAAGCTCTAACATGAACACCACATAAAAGCAGAGAGCAAAGCTTTGCTTTAATCGTCGCTCTCATCGCTGCTTTTATCGCTTATCGCAGCTCCAACATAAACGTACCCTAAGCGGTTAATATGTTTAACATCAGTGTTGTAGTCCTTTTATATGCTCGGTGTATCTTAAAAATGTTCCGGTTTGTTTTTGCGCTTCGGCTGATGAAAATGTATCTCATCAAAATTTTACCAGGCCTCAACCAACGTGCCTCTCCAATAACCCCGGTCATTAGCTAACGTCTGTGTCCAAGTCGAGCCGGAGTATTGGAGTCCATTACCCCTCCATATCCTTATTTTCTTTCATAAGTGGCGTTTCGATTATTGCTCCACTTAAGGCGAGGTCTTCCTCTACTGCGTCCGACGTCTGGTGGGAATCGAAGACTCTGCGAGCCGGAGTATTATTGTCCATTCGTTCTACATGTCCTAGGCATCGCTGTACAGCTCGTATAGTTCTTGGTTGAATCTTCGTTTTTTCGAAGAATTTTCGACTAAAATCGACCAAGGATTCCTTCATCCGCTTTTGACACGGTCCATGCTTCAGGGACGTAGAGCAGGACTGGGACGAGCAGGGTCTTATATAGGATCTCCTTAGTAGTTCGAGTGAATGCTTTACTACTAAATTACCTTCTTAGCACAGAGAAGCAGCGGTTGGCAAGAATAATTCTCCGTTTAATTTCTGGCTAGATGTTGTTATCCGAATTGGACTTTCTGTCCTATGCGTCGATGTTGCATGTCCTTTCGTGTTGACAGCATATACTTAGTCTTACCCTCATTTATTGCTTAACCCATATTTTCGCTTCCTTCTCTATATTAGCAAACTATGATATCACGTTGAGTCCTACCGATGCTGTCAATTTCGTCGGCGTATGCTAGTACTTGAACCGATTTTTGGAAAATTGTGCCTCTAGTGTTGGCTCGGGAGTTTTGCACAATCCTCTCAAGAATCAAATTAAAGAAGTCACATGACAGCGCATCGCCTTGCCTAAATCCTTATTTGGTATCGAATGTGTCGGTGAGGTCGTTTCCAACCCTGATGGAGCAGCCAGATACTCCATCGTCATCCTACACAAACGGATGAGTTTGGGCGGTATACCAAAACTAGACATGGCTTTGTATAGCTCGTCTCTATAAATGCTGACATATTTGTCGGCTTTGAAATCGATAAACAGGAGGTGGGTATCGATTTGGGTTTTTTTTTCGGGATCTGCCGAAGTGTGAAAATTTGATCGGTTGTGGGCTTTTCTGGCCTAAAACCACACTGATAAGGGCCGATCAGGTTGGTAAACGGTTTCACATATTACGGCAGATAGGATATTGAAGACAATGTTGAGGAAACTTATGCCTCTGTAATTGGCGCAGTTCAGAGGGTTTCCTTTTTTGTGGATCGGGTTAATTATGCTGAGGTTCCATTTTTCAGGCATACTTTCACCCCACCAGATTTGGCTTATGAGTTGGTGGATGTTACTTACCAAGTCATCTCCGCCGGCTTTATTAAGCTCGGCGGCAGGCCGTCATTTCCGGCTGCCTTTTAAAGCTTGAATTTAGATTTTTCATCCTCATTGAATGTTTTGTTCTGCCTTACAGCGAAATATTGTTCGTCATCGCCGTTCAACAGTCTGCAGAATTGGTTTAACTACGATATTTCTTTTTTCATCTCAACAGGATTCTGTTCGAGCCTTGTATACTTTGCTTTGACGTTTAACACCTAGAGATATAGGCTTCACCTCACCTGCAGCTTAGCCTTGTAGACCTCGTTCTTTGCTGCAAGCTTTTGTCGGCATTCCTCACCAAAGCATGTGTTTCTTGCGTGAGAGACCTATTACATCAGTTGCGGCTGATCTAATGGCTTCTTGGAATCGTTGGCAATGTTCTTCGACATTAGATGCTGTTCATTGTTTTGGAGACCCCCATGTCCCCTTATGGATATCGAGATAAAGTAATCGTGTGCTGGCTATAGTGGCATTTCGTTCCGTAGCAAAATCAATTAGCCTAAGTCCATGCTGTCGTGTAACCTGTGTTTTCCGACAATACTGCTAAGTATGTCTTCTCTTCCTACCTTTGCGTTAAAGTCTCCGAGCACGATTTTAACATCTTACTACGCTCATAAATTTTGTCAAGGAGTTAATAGACTCAGTCTTTCGCTTTATCATCTTTTTCGTTCTTTGGAGCGTGAGCGCATATAAAGCTTATGTTGGCAAATTTTGCCTTGATGCGGATTGTTGGAATACGTTCGCTTATGTCTTGAAAGAATTTTTAAGTCTGGCACTTATAATAAATCCACATCCAAATAGTCTCTGTTTCTGTTCACTTTAACACCAACTGTAGAAGATGTCACAGTTGTTCATCTTATTTCTGCCGGCCCATCCCATAATATATCCTGGAAGGCAGTAATGTCTTCTTTGTTGCAGCTTTGGAATTCCGATTGTTCTTCGTCTGCACCATTGCATCAGCATCTGCACTACGCGAATGGATAGTTAATACCCAACCTGGAGAACCAGATCCTTTTTGTTGGTTACTCCTAGGACACGGGTCATTTGTGTTAAATACGGGATTGAGTGCTGCCATTGTCCTTTTGGCTCTTCCACCACCATCTCTATTCAAGCGGCGCGGCGTGACTAACCCTTCAAATTCCTAAATGACCTACTGTCCGAATATGCTGAAGCAGCTTTTCATTCGAGGTTTTTCAATTTGTCCATAACTGGGATTTTATACGCCACCAATGATTCCATCTTGGGAATTTTTCTGCTGCCGTATTGAAAAAGGACTGCATTCCGTAGTGTGAAGACAAATCTTCCCTCCAATAGCGTCTGTTGCCGCCAAGACTTTTCACCGGGATTGAGTCCCAATTTACTGTCAAGGTCATGGTAGGAGAGTAGGCAAAGACACTATTGGTTTCATATAATAGCATTACCTACCATTTGAGGACGTTTTGACTAACATGTCTGGTGATATATGTTAGTCAAAACGTTTTCAAAAAGATATTTTATCCTGTCAAAATATTAAGTGGTATTTCCAATGTTTTCTAATAATTTATGTATTCTACTTTCATGAAAAGAAAGCTCCACTGTGTATAGACAGACTACAATCCCCTTGAGATTTGATGCATCCACAAAAAAAAATTTTTATTTGTATTATCCTGCAATAAATAAAGAATCGCAACAACAACCAAAACTGCATGCCGTTTCCTTCAAATTGCTTTGTTTTTATTTTTCTGTTCAATTTAACTAAAAAGGCTTTTTGCGAAAACCTTTTATCTCAAACTGAAACCGTGTTTGAAATTTGTTCTTTTTATGTTGAGGTTTGTTGCTGCCTTCCTTATTCTGGCATCTCCCTCACTTAATTCCTCTTTGTAAGCCAATTAGTTGGCACTTTTTATAAAAAAATGAAACACCCTAAGGGATGGTATGGAAAATGAGAACGCTTTTCTCGAGAAAACTTATCGAGGGATGAAATATTTGCCAAAGACCTTGGTCCAAGAGGGATGGATGGTGGTCGTTGTAGCGGAGGCGCACGGTACCGCCATGATAGAAAGAGAGATTGAAACTTTTAATAGACCTTTTATAAGTCTGGTATAATGGTAAACACAAAATATCCATCCTTGGGCTTATATAGTGTTATGCAAACGATGAATTTCAAAGTGTGTTTGTTTTCGGTAAGATACAGATGGTTATGGTTGAAAAGTTTTCAAACAGTTTTTAGGGTTTTAAAAGTGATTTTGCAACGGTATTTTTTTTTTTTTGGTCGGCTAACCTACTGTTTGTTGCCTTAATTTGTTTTATTGTTGTTGGTGGAGTAGTTACACACCTGGAAATATCCTTTTGTTTCATAATAGGTGTGTATAACACTGTGATACGGCACATGACCCGAGAGAATTAGATAAGGTTATGTTGAGTTTAGGAGTGGGTTTTTTTTTATTTTGTCAGGGTTTTTGGTGTTGTTTGCCTTTTTTGTTGTTGTTGAATGGCCTGTGGAGGGATGTAAGCCTCTTAATTTTAAAAGTAATTTAAATAGGCAACAATTTATTTTGGGTAAGCAAATATTTTAAGGGTCTTTATGGAGCGAAGAACAATAACCTTTCTATTTAAGTTCTAATTAAAATGGAGGAAATAAATTTGAAGTTGTCCTTTTTTCAAGCGAGTGTGAGGAATAGTCGTGTTTAGGTATTTTTTGCTGGGGAACTGTTCTAGGTAAAGGTGGTGACCTTTAAAAATTTCAACTCAAAGGTATATTTTTAAATAACTCTGACTTTCTTTAATAGTGTTAGTAAGAATAAATGTTTTGATTTTATATAAATCGCCTACAACTGTAAGGGAAATCGTTACAGTTGAGCACGTGTCTAAAGAATGTTCGACATGATTAGGTTGATTTGGTAATTGAACTTTGTAGCAGACATAATGATGACAGTGAATTATTACTTTTTTGTTGCTATATTAAAAATTCTCATAATTATAACGGGTAATTTTTTAAGAGGTTTAGAACTTTTTTAAAAAAAAAAACACAAAAAATTCGAAAAACTGAATGAAATATTTATTTGAATCGATAGTTTGAACCTTGCAATTTATTGTTTAAAGATAATTTCATGCAAATGTTGACCGCGGCTGCGTCTCAGGTAGCCCATCCGCTGAGTCCAATTTTGGCATACTCTTTCACACATATCGGCCGGTATCTCACGAATGAATGCATGGATGTTGGCTTCCAGTGCGTCAATCGAAGCGGGCTTGTCCCTATAGACATTAGCCTTGACATACCCCCACAAAAAATAATCTAATGGTGTCAAATCGCACGATCTAGGCGGCCAATTGACCGGCCCGAAACGTGAAATTAACTGTTCACCAAACTCGCCTCGCAATTGCGCCATTGTTTCGCGTGCTGTGAGGCATGTGGCACCGTCTTGTTGAAACCACATATCATGCAAGTCAAGAACTTCCATTTCGGGCAAAAAAAAGTTTGTTATCATCGCTCGGTAGCGTTCACCATTGACAGTAACGCTGCGATTCGCATCATCTTTGAAGAAATATGGCCCAATAATGCCGCCGGCCCATAAACCGCACCAAACAGTGGCTTTTTCGGGATGCATTGGTAGCTGTTGCAATGCTTCTGGCTGATCTTCACTCCAAATGCGGCAATTTTGCTTATTTACGTACCCATTCAACCAAAAATGAGCCTCATCGCTGAACACAATTTTTCGATAAAAAAGCGGATCCTCGGCCAGCTTTCCAAGAGCCCATTCACCAAAAATTCGGCGTTGTGGTAGGTCGGCTGGCTTTAGTTCTTGCACCAGCTGTATCTTAAAAGGCTTTACGCCCAAATTCTTCCGCAAAATTTTCCACGTAGTGCTGTAATAAAGGCCTAACTGCTGGGAACGGCGCCGAATCGACATTTCGCGGTCTTCTGTCACACTAGCTGATACGGCCGCAATATTTTCTTCACTACGCACAGTACGTAAACGTGTTGGTGGTTTAATGTCCAACAAAGTAAATTTTGTGCGAAATTTGGTCACAATCTTCCGAATAGACTGCTCAGAAGGTCGAGAATGCCGATCATAAAATGGAAGCAGCGCGCGATGAACATTTCGAACCGAGCACGAATTTTGATAGTAAAATTCAATAATTTGCAAGCGTTGTTCAATTGTAAGACGATCCATGGTTAAATTGCAAACCAAACTGAAGCTGTTTGACAGTGACACAAGGTACTAAACACACGTCAGCTGTCAAAACCAGTGTTGCCAAAACCAAACCAGCTAAAAAATCACCCGTTATAAAGTGCGCCATGTTTTATGTCGGTATGTGAATATCGTTTGCCCGATCCACAAAAAGGAGACCCTCTAAACTGCGCAAATTACTGAGGGATAAGTTTCTTCAACAACGCCTACAAGATCCTATCTGCCGTAATATGTAAACGCCTTAAACCATTTAACAACAACCTGATCGGACCCTAACAGGAAAGTTCATAACAGATCCTGGCAAAAAAACCTAGAAGTCCAAATCGATACCCACCACCTATCTTTGATTTCAAAGCCACATTCAACAGAATTCTTATAGTTTTGGTAAACCGCCCGTCTGTGTAGCATAGCGATGGAAAAGTCCCACTGCTCTATCAGAATAAACAAGACCCTGATCATCCCAGTCTACGGCGCTGAATATGAACCGTATCAAAAGCGGATGAAGAAATCCTTGGTCGTTTTGAGCGACAAATTATTCGGAAAATCTTCGATGTCTATTGAGACAAAGATTTGACCATAACCGTTCTGAGTTGTACAGCGACAATTAGGGTGACTCAAGATGTTTGCAAAAAAAAAAAATGATTCAAAAAATCTATTGGAGACCTTTAAACACTTTGATGGGCCAGTGCAAAATTAAAACATTAAGCTATTCAACACTACAACAGAGAATAGTGTGGAAAGATATATAAGTATTACCGTGCTTAAATGGGAAATGCTGATACTGAAGCCTAAAAACCTTCTAAATATGTTGACACGAAGCACTTAAAAATAAAATCTTCCTATCGTATACTGGCGTTTACTAGGATGAGGTCAAACATTTTGCAATCGATTTTTACTCTATACCAGTGTATCCGAGCTGGTGCTTAAGGATAGTGATGCGATTATTTGAGGACACAAGCGTTCTCACTCTAGCATCTCACTATCAACTACTCTCACCTCCACGCTGGTGACTGGTGGGTGCCTAGTACCTCGACTGGAGATGGGGTATTGAACCCCTGTGGAAGGTCGTTGGTGGCAGCAAACGAGAGAGCGGGGAGGAGTGTCGTCTCACTAAGGCACTCACTCTCAGGCGGCAGCGGAGGAATTCCCTAGATGGTGTCAACGGTGGCGCCTACAGCTCCAGTTTGATCGAACTGGTAGTGAAATCCCTATATGAGCTGCTTCGACATATTTGAACACCAGGTCTATAGGGATTTCCAATACTGAGCCAGGGTATTGGAAAAGAGTTACTAGCGGAGGAGACCTCAATGGGTCAACGGCAGCGCTCATATCCCAAAATGGGCTACTGACATCGGTATTTTTTCCGGCCCGCTGTCCTAGGGTCAAAACATGGGCCTGGCCCTCCAAGTTAGGGGTTGTGCTTTGGGTTAACTACCCATCCACGGAAAAAAATATTGTTACGGGGCAACCAATAGCCTCGGAAAGGACTGATATAATTGTTGATGACCATGCTAAAAGAAAAAAGAACAACGACGTTGGTATCTACACCTGGAATGTGAGAACATTAATCAGGAGAGGTGCAGGCGAACAACTAGCGAAAGCCCTAAACTGCTACAAAGCAGACATTAATGCCATCCAGGAAATACGATGGGATGGGCCGGGCAAAAAGAGGATGAAAAACTGTGACATCTACTATGGACCGTGTTATGGTGAGCAGAAACAGCGACCATTTTGATGCGGATTTGTTATAAGTGCCAGACTTAGGCAAGAAGTCTTATGTTTTCAAGACATTAGCGAACGCATTGTAACAATCCGCATCAAGGCCAAATTCGCCATCATAAGCCTTATATGCGCTCATGCTCCGCGACGGAGGAAAAAGATGATATAGCTAAGGATTGCTTATACGAGCTCCTCGACAAAACCTATGAGCGACTACCAAAGTACGATGTTAAAATCGTGCTGGGAGATTTTAACGCAAAGGTAGGAAGAGAAGACATCTTTAGCAGTACTGTCGGAAAATATAGCATACACGACAACACGTCTGGTAACGGACTTAGGCTAATTGACTTCGCTACGGAACGAAATGCCACTATAGCCAGCACACGGTTTCCTCACCTCGATATCCACAAGGGGACATGGCGGTCCCCAGATCAACGAACAGTCAACCAAATTGATCACATTGCGATAAACAAGAGGCACGCATCCAGTATTTTGGATGTCCGAACATTCCGAGGGGCCAACATCGACTCGGTCCACTACCTTGTTGTAGCCAAAGTAAGGATGAGGATATCCAGCACGCCACAAAAAAACAGAAATACTGTGAAAAGTTTAATGTTGTAAGACTGCAATCGCCAGAGACCGCCAAGACCTTCGCGTAACGCGTATCCCTTAACCTCTCGACTCACAACATACCACCAACATCTAATATCGAAGAACAATGGCAACGATGCCAACAAGCCATTAGATCAGCCGCAACCGATGTGCTAGGTTTCTCGCGGCCACCAGCCAGAAACCCCTGATGAGGAATGCCGACAGATGCTCGCAGCCAAGAACGAGGCCTACAAGGCTAAGCTGCAGGTGAAGACGAGAGCTGCCATTGATCTCTATAGGCAAAGAAGAAGGGAAGAACATCGGCTTTTCAGAAAGAAGTAAAAAGAGCAAGAAAAGCGCGTGATCGAGGATATAGAGAGGTGCCACTCCAGGAACGATGTTCGCAAGTTTTACCAAAGTGTAAAACGTCAAAGCCAAGACTACAAGGCTCGAACAGAATCCTGTCGAGATGAACAAGGAAATATCGTAGTTGAGACACAGTCGATGCTGCGGATATGGAAGAACCACTTCTGCAGACTGTTAAACGGCGATGACGAACAACATTCCGCTGTCAGGCAGAACAGAATTCAATATTGGCAACGACAGCGAAAACTGCAAAAACACCCGACCTAAGTGAAGTGAGGATAGCTATATCTAAACTCAAGCTTAATAAGGCCGGCGGAAATGACGGCCTTTCCGCTGAGCTTTATAAGGCCGGCGGAGATGACTTGGTAAGTAACATCCACCAACTCATAAGCCAAATCTGGTCGGTTGAAAGCATGCCTGAAGAATGGAACCTCAGTTTGCCCGATCCACAAAAAAGGAGACCCTCTGAACTGCGCCAACTACAGAGGCATAAGTCTACTCAACATCGCTTACAAGATCCTATCTGCCGTAATATGTGAACGCTTGAAATCGTTTACCAATAACCTGATCGGCCCTTATCAGTGTGGTTTTAGGCCAGGAAAGTCCACAATCGATCAAATTTTCACACTTCGGCAGATCCTGGAAAAAACCCAAGAAGTCCAAATCGATACCCACCACCTATTCATCGATTTCAAAGCCGCATACGACATCATTTATAGAGACGAACTATAAAGAGTCATGTCCAGTTTTGGTATACCGCCCAAACTCGTCCGTTTGTGTAGGATGACGATAGAGAATTCTCGCTGCACCATCACCGACACATTCGATACCAAAAAAGGATTTAGGCAAGGCGATGCGCTGTCATGTGACTTCTTCAATTTGATTCTTGAGAGGATTGTGCAAAACTCCCGAGCCAACACCAAAGACACAATTTTCCAAAAATCGGTGCAACTACTAGCATACGCCGACGATATTGACGTCATTGGTAGGACTCAACGTGATGTCATAGCCACGTTTGCTAGTATAGAGAAGGAAGCGGCAAAAATGGGTTTAGCAGTAAATGAGGGTAAGACTAAGTATATGCTGTCAACACGAAAGGACATACAACATCGACGAATTGGACAGAACGTCATCATTGACAGATATAACTTTGAGGTAGTACGGGACTTTGTCTACCTCGGCTCCGCTATTAACTCTGACAACAACATCTGGTCAGAAATCAAAAGAAAAATTACTCTTGCCAATCGCTGTTTCTTCGGGCTAAGAAGGCAATTTAGTAGTAAAGCCCTCACTCGAACTACTAAGAAGGAAGCGTCCTTGAACCATTCTTATACCTCCTTTTTACACGTGATATTCCACAAACATGCACCGCAATATTTGCAACCTTTGTATACGATATCTGCAATTCTAGCATTTATTGCTATTCAGAGAGATGAAGCGACTATAAAATGGTGAGATGCTATTAACAAGGTCATTAAAGGAACAAAATCCCGGCGGTTCGGACTTAATGAGACCAACATGCCTGTCTCTAGAAATACGGTTCGATTCCCGTTTGCAAATGAAGCGAAATATCTCGGAATGACTCTCGAAGAAAAATTAAAATGGAAGTCGCATTTAAAAATGAAATGCGAAGAACATAAAGGTAAATACAGAGAACTGTACTAGTGATTTTGAAAATATTCGAAGATTAACCTTGATAACAAGCTGCTCTGCCTGAGACACTGCAGCCTTCCATCCTCTACGATCCCTGGCTCGCTGCTTCCAGTTATCTAGACCAAGCGCTCTGCTATCTACGATGGCTTGGTCTTTGAAACGGAGATTCGGTCTTCCTTGCCTTCTAGTATCTGGGGGCTGGGATTCAAAGATCCTCTTAGCTGGAGCATTATTGTCTATTCGCTCGATGTGGCCGAGCCAATGTAGTCGATGTGTTTTGACCTTTTCGACTATGTAGGTTTATGTACGAATCTCTATATTTCAGCATTCGTCCGAAGATATAGGCTTCAGGTTAAACTGATTTGCATTCATAGCGTATCGAGTATTGCGGCTGATTTGTTGAATGAAATGAATGCATCTGGCTATTTCAACAAGGTAAGACAGGAGAAATTTCGACGATGTTCAGGCGAAACGAAATAGTTCGCAATTCTTACGTCTCCTATAAGGTTTGTTGTTTTTGGTAAATTGAACTCAAGTTCACCCTTCTGTGGCAATATCAAAAGGGGTGAAATATTTCATACATCGATTAAGAAAACCTAGACTAGCGACTTAGAATATATGGTCATTCCAACGTAAGTTCCTACACACATACCGAGCATGGATAGCTTTTTGGCTTCTTCGCGTAAGTGTCATTCATGGATAATGGCTGTAGATTTTGGCTTCGCTTTAACGACATAAGACCGCATTGTGCTTTGGAAACATTGAATTTACTCAGTTGGATTTACCCCATTGGATAATGGTGTCAAGGTCGGAATTCAAAGAGCTTAACATATTTTGTCGTTTAGAGTCCATGTTTGAAGATGAGGGACACGGACCTGAATATGAGACTCTCAGCTTCTAATATTCAGTTCCCTGTCACTGTCATCAGCAAACCAGTGAATTGGATCAGAAGTCGCAGACAGGAAATCATTTATAAAAATAGGAAGTGAATCGGATACAAAACTGAGCTTTGGGGGACACCAGCATTTATTTGGTTAGTTGCAGACTTGAAACCGTCCAAATCTACTTGAATTGAAAGTCTCGACAAATAATTTCCTATCAATAGAAAAAGTTATTTATCGATTCGAAATGCACGCATTTTGGACAAAAGGGCTTGATGCCAAACCCTGTCAAATGCCTTTGAAATATCAAGCGCAATAATCTTGATTTCTTCACCATGGTGGATTGATTGGTTCCACTTTTCGGTGAAATATGTCATTAAATCACCAGTGGATCTGATGCTGCGAAAACCATACTGGCGGTCATTGAGAAGTTTTTTTGTTTCGAGATATTTTATTAGCTGATGATTTATCAGCGTTTCCATGACCTTGATAAGAAGGGACGTAAGTGCAGTTGCTCGGTAACTGGAGAGAGATGAAGATTCGCCTTCTATTGTACAGGCTGGACAAAATGTAGTTCTGTATTCACTCGGAAAGAGTCCTGATGAATAGGATGGATAGAAAAGCTTAAAGCACGGGTTTGCTATCGTTGAAGAAGATGTCTTTAGAATAGTGGGGGAATGTCGAGATGAAATATGTGATGCAATACCAATACTAACTTCTTCTCGAAAACGTTTTCTTGGGTTTATTAACGTATGGGGCTACGTATCTATATAAGAAAAGCTATCTATTCGGTAGCACAATAGATTTTAACAATCTCCGGTTGAGCAAAATGATACCTCCGGTCGTTAATAGCTAAAGTGGATAAAACATTGCGATAAAGGTCAGAGATTTCGATTCAGAATCATTGAATTCTTGTCGTCAATCTCACATCCCACACACACAAGAATATTTTTCTGGTATTATTTTTCCATCTATATGATAACATTTGAAAATCCTCCTAATCCTTGAGAAATCCTTCTTTTCACTAAGCTACTTCAATATCTCTTAAGGGAACCAAACAAAAAAAACCGAAAGCCTAATTGTCACCACACAATAACAACGACCAACAAATAAATCCGCTACGCAAATTTAAGCCTTAAAGACTTACAATTATGTAAAAACAAGGATCCTCCTAGGATTTGTAAGCCGTATTGTATACAAAATTCCTTCGCCTAGTTAAAATGACGATACCATCTACAATTATTTGTTACATTTAGGGGATGGATACTCCGTGTCGGTCCCGTGTCTCTCGATTCAATTAATTGTGGTTCTCCAATTTATTTCGAGGATACTTCACGGATACTAACGAGCTTTTCCTAAACACGAACACAGGAAAAACAGAAAAACAAAAAAAAACCTCCGAAGCTAAGAATATCATGAAAAGAAATGATGAAAATCTTTTTCTTCTTGAAATCCATTTTCTGCTTTCTCGCACTCTTGTCGCACCGCAACATCTTGGGTTTGGGCACTTCAAGCACAAACAAAGCGCACAAGATGAAAATGTCCCTCGAAAGTCTTTATTCGTTGCCTCCCTAAGGGTTTGCTTAAGAAGGATTTTTCCTGACAGATAGTTGTCTAGGATGAATTAGAACGCAGCGTAGCGAGAGAAGAAAGAATTTATGGTCCTTTAGTTGTCCCTAAGATTTGTTCTATAATTTTACGTTCGCTTTGTTTTGCTTTCGGTGGTTTGGTTTGGTTGTCGTTGTTGCTGTAAGGATATTCGAAATGAATCTCCTGTGTTGTGTAAGAGTATGTTTTGTTGTCAGCTGTTTTTTTTTTCTTTTCCAGTGTTAACCTGGCTATTTTGTATAATTGCTGGCAAGTTGTTTTCATTGTTAGGCTTTCCTTTTGAAGAGATAACCATTTGGTTGGGGGTGCATTCAAGGATATGCGGGAGATGTAGATGTGAGTGGGGGATTTTTACTTTTATCGTTGACATAGGCTTTTGTGTTGTGAATCAAGGGATTTTGGAGCCCTTGTACGATGAAATACTTGACCATGGTGATGTAAGAATTACCATCCCCTACGGTGGACAGGTAATGATGTGAAGAAAGCGCTATTCTCGGTGACAATAATGAAATACTTAGCATTGAGCCTCTGAAGGGCAGAAGGTATACCGTTATAAGAATGCAGATACTTAGCAGGTAATGTTGGTTCTAATTAAATGAATTGGAGGGATCCGGCGGCTAATGTTTTGTGTGAGGGCGTAACAATTAGGCAAAGCAGTTTGGGGTTCTTTACTTACCAGCCTTATACGTTATTGGGGGCAAGTCATTAGCGGATTCATTCGCATGAATAGTAATGTGATAGTATTTACCTAGGAATTGTCGAATGTTTAATGATTTATTATTTACAGAGTTTAAATCATTTATATTCTGGCATCACAATACTTTTAAAGCCATTTGTCACACCACCATAAAATTAAAAATAAGATTGTGTACTTGTTTTAAAGTTAAAAAGATGACTGTTTGGTAAGAAATTGGTAAGCCCTTGTGTACCTACCTTTCGGCTTTATGTTCAGACCCATTACAATAAAGCGATTGTTCGCTGGTTGCCATTTATAAAAAAATCTTGCAAATTGGCATATTTAAAACCAATTAAATATCTGATATAAAAGACCCATACAGGGTTTTATATTCAGGTTCTCCATTCATTGTGTGAAGTTATATTTTTGCCACAAAGATTTGGATTTCTTGCTATTCCGAACGACAATTTTTTAACGTTTGGTAGACTTTCGCCAAAGGAGGGGCAGTGAAAAAAACTTAGGAGTTTCGACTTTCGGGATTTCGAACCAGGTACTCGCTCTTAATATTACATCTAAGCACTAGGCCAATGTAGGGCTAATGAATGCACACTATATATATTTTTTTTTTATATGTTGCGGCGAAGCTATAAGGTCAAAATTCGCCCTGAGATGATGATTGCAGATTTGGAATAAGGGAAGAATCGTCTATAAAGCCGACTGCACGACTTAGAGTCCAAAAAAGTGCATGTTTCGGGGACGAGATTCAAATATGAAAATAGTATTCAAGGCATAGTCCTACTTGGACATTATAGAGAAGTAGGCCTGGAAGTGTTTTGACTTCAACAAGGCGATGCCCAACGCTTCTCTGCAAATCAAACAATGCAGTTTCCGCAACGAAAATTCCCTGGACAGTGGACGTATACTATCCAATAAGGTCGACATTGACAACTTGATTGGACACTTGATTGATATTGTATTCAAAAACTAGTTCAAATAAATTTCAAAGTGCCATATTAAATAAAAATATCTCATTTCACATATATTAACATTTTTGTTGTTTTAGGCCTCAAACAACATGCCTCTCCAATGAGCCCGGCCCTTAGCTAACTGGCTCCAGTAGCGGACTTCAAGTTGGTTGAGATTGATTTCTTCCACATTCGTGGAATATTTGAACACCAGGTCTATAGGAATTTCAATACTGAGCCAGGGTATTGGAAAAGAGTTGGTGGCGGAGGAGCCCTCAATGGGTCAACGGCAGCGCTCATACCCCAAAAATGGGCTTCTGACATCGGTATTTTTTTTCCGGCCAGCTGTCCTAGGGTCAAAACAAGGGCCTTGCCCTCCAGGTTGGGGGTTGTGCTTTGGGTTAACTACCCATCCACGAAAAAAAAATATTGTTACGAAGCAACCAATAGCCTCGGAAAGGACTGATATTATTGTTGACGACCATGCTAAACGAAAAAAGGACAACGACGTTCGTAACTGCACCTGGAATGTGAGAACATTAAACAGGAGAGGTGCAGGCGAACTACTAGCGGAAGCCCTAAACTGCTACAAAGCAGACATTACTGCCATCCAGGAAATACGATGGGATGGGCCGGGCAAAAAGAGGATGAAAAACTGTGACATCTACTACGGACCGTGTTATAGTGAGCAGAAACAGCGACTATTTGGATGCGGATTTGTTATAGGTGCCTGACTTAGGCAAGAAGTCTTATGTTTTCAAGACATTAGCGAACGCATTGTAACAATCCGCATCAAGGCCAAATTCGCCTACATAAGCCTTATATGCGCTCATGCTCCGACGGAGGAGAAGGATGATATAACTAAGGATTGCTTCTACGAGCTCCTCGACAACACCTATGAGCGACTACCAAAGTACGATGTTAAAATCGTGCTGGGAGATTTTAAACGCAAAGGTAGGAAGAGAAGACATCTTTAGCACTACTGTCGGAAAATATAGCCTACACGACAACACGTCTGGTAACGGTTTTAGGCTAATTGACTTCGCTACGGAACGAAATGCCACTATAGCCAGCACACGGTTTCTCACCTCGATATCCATAACCCGACATGGCGGTCTCCAGATCAACGAACAGTAGTTGAGACGTAGTTGAGACACAGTCGATGCTGAGGATATGGAAGAACCACTTCTGCAGACTGTTTAACGGCGATGACGAACAACATTCCGCTGTCAGGCAGAACGAACCATTCAATATTGGCAACGACAGCGAAAACTGTCAACCACCCGACCTAAGTGAAGTGAGGATAGCAATATCTAAACTCAAGCTTAATAAGGCCGCCGGAAATGACGGCCTTCCGCTGAGCTTTATAAAGCTGGCGGAGATGACTTGGTAGGCAACATCCACCAACTCATAAGCCAAATCTGGTCAGTTGAAAGCATGCCTGAAGAATGGAACCTCAGCATCGTTTGCCCGATCCACAAAAAAGGAGACCCTTTGAACTGCGCCAACTACAGAGGCATAAGTCTACTCAACATCGCTTACAAGATCCTATCTGCCGTAATATGTGAACGCCTGAAACCGTTTACCAACAACCTGATCGGCCCTATCAGTGTGGTTTTAGGTCAGGAAAGTCCATAATCGATCAAATTTTCACACTTCGGCAGATCCTGGAAAAAAACCAAGAAGCCCAAATCGATACCCACCACCTATTTATCGATTTCAAAGCCGCATACGACACCATTTATAGAGACGAACTATACAGAGCCATGTCTAGTTTTGGTATACCGTCCAAACTCGTCCGTTTGTGTAGGATGACGATAGAGAATTCTCGCAGCACCATCAGGGTCGGAAACGACCTCACCGACACATTCGATACCAAAAAAGGATTTAGGCAAGGCGATGCGCTGTCATGTTACTTCTTCAATTTGATTCTTGAGAGGATTGTGCAAAACTCCCGAGCCAACACCAGAGGCACAATTTTCCAAAAATCGGTGCAACTACCAGCATACGCTGACGATATTGACATCATTGGTAGGACTCACCGTGATGTCATAGCCACGTTTGCTAGTATAGAGAAGGAAGCGGCAAAAATGGGTTTAGCAGTAAATGAGGGTAAGACTAAGTATATGCTGTCAACACGAAAGACACACAACATCGACGAATTGGACAGAACGTCACCATTGACAGATATAACTTTGAGGTAGTATGGGACTTTGTCTACCTCGGCTCCGCTATTAACTCTGACAACAACATCTCGTCAGAAATCAAACGAAGAATAACTCTTGCCAACCGCTGTTTCTTCGGGCTAAGTAGTAAAGCCCTCACTCTAACTACTAAGGACTACCAGTGCTGCTATACGGCGCTGAAGCATGGACCGTATCAAAAGCGGATGAAGAAATCTTTGGTCGATTCGAGCGAAAAATTCTTCGGTCCCGTTTGCGTTGACGGGCTATAGAGACGAAGATTCAACCACGAACTATACGAGCTGTACAGCGACATACCCCTAGTCAAAAAACTCCGCATTGGACGTTTAAGATGGCTAGGACATGTAGAAAGAATGGACACCAATACTCCGGCTCGCAGAGTCTTCGATTCCCAGCCAGACGTCGGACGCAGTAGAGGAAGCCCTCGCCTTAAGTGGCGGGCACAAGTAGAAACCGACTCAACCAACTTGGAGTGCGCAACTGGAGGCAGTTAGCTAAGGACCGGGCTAATTGGAGAGGCATGTTGGTTGAGGCCCAGGTAGCAAGGCAGAGTATAGAGCGCCTGCGGTTCAGCAGGAGTGTGTCGAATTGGGACCGTCGGAGTAGGTTGCACCAGGAAAGTCTGTTGTCTGTTAGAAACAGTCGTGGTGGCACAACAAAAATATACAAAAAAAAGTCCGAAAAGTTGCTTGCTTTGGCTGAGTGCGCTAGTTCACGCTAGTCCGCGCTAGTCCGAGCTAGTAATCGTGGACGATTGTTCACGCTAGTTCAAGTTAGTAAACTTGAAAATCAAATAAAATTACAAGCATGAACTAGCGCGGACTAGCGTAAACAAGCGCAGATTAGCTCGGGCTCAATAGCTCAATAATAGCTCAATCTGCGACCACGTTATTGATTATCCATACATTAGATTAACTAGCGTTATTTTACGACTGCGGCCTAAGTCCGTTGCCAAATTTTTTTTTTTTTTTCGACAATACTGCTAAAATTTCTTCTCTTCCTACCTTTGCCTTAAAATCTGCCAGCACGACATTAACCTCGTATTTCTGTAGTCGCTCATAGGTTTTGTCAAGGACCCCGTAGAAGCTATATCATATTTTTCCTCCATCTGTGGGTGAGCGGATATAAGGCTTATGTTGGCGAATTTGGCCTTAATGCAAATTGTTACAATGCGTTCACTAATGCCTTGGAAATATAAGACTTCTTCCCTAAGTCTGGCCCTTATAACAAATCCGCATCCGAATAGTCGCTGTTTATGCTCATTACTACGGTCAGTAGTAGATATCACAGTTTTTCATCCTCTTTTTGCCCGGCACATCCCATTGTATTTCCTGGATGGCAGTAATGTAGGCTTTTGACTTCCGCTAGTTGTTCGCCTCCACCTCTCCTGTTTAATGTTCTCGTTGTCGTCGTTATCCTTTTTTCGTTTAGCAGGTTCGTCAGTGATAAAATCAGTCCTTTCCAAGGATATTGGTTGTTTCGTAACAATGTTTTTTTTTTTAATGAGTGGGTAGTTAACCCAAAGCACAACCCCCAACCTGGAGAGCTAATTCCAATTTATTAGATACTCCTAGGACAAGGGGCCATCAGCATTCACTACGGGAGTGAGCGCTGCCGTTGAACTTTCGGCTCATCCGCAACCATATCTGTTCAAGAGGCCTGGAACATTCCCTTGTGATTCCTAAATAACCTGTTGTCCGAATATGTCGAAGTAGCTCATATAGGTTCGCCTGGGACTGCAGGCCGGATATTCCGTGCCATTCTCACCAGGCTGATTATAGTGTTACTGTTTTTCGTCTTGTTATCAACACTCGCACCTAACAATTATCAAGTCAAATCGGGTTGATTAGGACTATTATCCGATGGCTACCACTTGGAGGTAAAAATAAGCACAATTGATGTGTAGTCAGAGGTACTAACACTGGGCACAACCTGTTACACCATACATTTTTATGTGAATTGATGGTTTCTCTGACAAGCTTTCATTATAATGATTCATGAATTATAAAATCCAACAAGTACCAATTACAAACAATAAAAATCATATCACCGTTACTTCTTACAGAGTTAAATCCAACTGACAGTAAAAGCAGCCCTTTCCCTTTGGCATTATTGCCTTTCTTTCTTTCATTACCAACATAATCCTTATGCTCATTAAAAAATACACCCCCACTCCCCAACTCCACCGTACTTGTGCGGTTTACGCATCAGTAGTAAATTATGTTGGCTGCGTGTTGTGGTTGCCAGCAAGAGACCACCATTATTTTTATGTTCATTTTACAGGTTTGTTATTGAATTCATTCGTAAATTATTAACAATCACATTATTTAAAATTAAGATCATTCACAAATAATAAATTATCCCCGCTCTTAATAGTGTTAATGCGTATAAATATACACAGAGTGAGGAGTACGCGTGTTGTTCCCTCGCGAAAAAGGATACTACTAGACCTATCTATATACGACTGGACTGGCTGTCACAGTTGCCACTTGAAAATAAAATTTGTTACCAAAATTTAAGGAAAAGCGACCAAACGCTGTAAAAAGTTACCAAAATACTTAAAATTTGAAAACGTTGTATGAAATACACCAAAATTCATAGAGTTTGCCATTTCTATACCCTATACCATAGCGGTATATTAGTTTTGATACATAGTTTGTAACATAGAGAAATAATTTAGCTACAGATACCTCAAAGTATATGGATCGACTCAGAATCACTTGCTGAGTCGATTACGCCATGTCTGTCTGTCCGTCCGTCTACATGTCACCGGTTTTAAGCCCTTAAATTTTGAGCTTGGAGAATGAAATTTGGTATATAGCATTCATGTACAGTGAAGCAAAACAAGTTTCACGCCCCTGTTTTAGGAAAACGTAGTTTTTGGCTTAACCGTAAGGAATTTCTAAAAAGTGTGAGCAACATATTTACAGAATCTCTATATTTTGTCATTATAAAGTTTTTTTCCAAGTCCACTTTTTGGGGTATTTTTAGTAAAAAACGTGTTTCGGTACATTTTTAAAATATTTGAAAATATTTGATCATCTCGTGGATATTGTTGAAGGAATGGCGAATGCGGTGGGAACTTGAATTATTTCTGTGGGGTAGGACAATTATTAAGATAAATTCCTGGTAATAGATGCCATCATGTCATTGTTATGCTGCTTCTGGATTGATGCACTTAGGTTGGAGTTTCTTTTTGTAGAAACCTTCACTGGAATATTTTGTTTAGGATGGCCGATTAATTATTACATTGCATAAAAAGGATCTAGATTTGTGAATAGTTTGACATGTTCCTTCGTAGATAGCTAGAGCTATGAAGGCAAAACGCTATCTATCAGAAAGATACTCTAAGAAACTTTGTAAGCTTTTTAATGAGTATTCGACTACCATTGATCTTCTAGGGACTGCTGAAGTATGCTGGACCAATCAATATGGCTTCCAATTTCGCCTGGTCACTAGCGTGAATTATCACGTTCCATATGGTCTTTCTGTAAAGCATTACAAAAGGATTTGAGTTCAGAATCTTGTAGGTTGGTCGTTAATTTCTTTACACTTTAAACGCTTGGTTTACACCAGATCGTTGGGCCTCAAATTTTCTTAATATTCGTTGTCAAATCTGCATCCCTAAAGCGTAAATTTGTGGCACCAGTGATCTCCAGTTAGGTCAAGCCGACTTTTGGGACAGTTTCAATTACTTACATTATTGTCAAGCGGTTCAATGAACAGCAGATTTAGGTATGTGATCAACTCATCAATTGGGTGAAAATTTTTAGTAGAATTTTTAGTATCCGCCCAAGCTGACGCAGAATAAAAGTTTATCGTGGTTATTTATAATCACTTTTTTCCCATTGGGGGAAGGCGAAATGCTTCATGCAACATAAGGAGGTGTTTTTGGAGCTAAGTATTCCTGTGTATCCGACTCCCCTTTATGAAAATTATACGTCAACTAACAACTCTTCCTGTCACTTCGGTTTCCGGAATACTTCCGCGATTGCTCTTCTCTTTTTTCTAAGAACATGTTGAGTGTAGGTGGAGATTCGGTTTTAGCTCTGCTTCAACTCCACTTTTTGCGTTTTTAGTAAAAAACGTGTTTCGATAAATTTTTAAAATATTTAAAAAAAATTTTGAGGATCATTGGTTATGATAGTATGAACATTTCGTCTTTAGATCATTTTAACCCATGCCCACTTTTTGGAGGCGTTTTCCTACCCTACCCCATAGGACACACTGGAGAAAAACGTTGTTTTTTGTCGAACCATCAAATATTTTGATAAACTGTCTGAACAATTTGTTGAGAACATTTTTTCTATATTTCATCGCCATAAATCCCACATTTTGGGGATATTAATTTTAAGGATGGGATGGGATAGGGTATTAAACGATCCGCACAGCGAATTGTAGCCTTCTCATATGTTTGATTTTAAGTTTTCATACAGCGAGAGCGACTTTTACTTTGTTTAAATACAAAATAATTTAAATTTTTAGTCATCTGTCAACAAATTGACAAAATCAAATGAAGAAAATGAATATTTAGTCGTGTGTAGTGCGTCGTGCATGGATAATACTGTGCAGTCTGTTTATCTTTTATGCATCGTTTACATATGATGAAAGAAAGTCGCACTCCATGAATTCAATTTTACTAGAACATACAAATTAAAGTTCTTGTTTTTTTAATTTCCTTAGAAAAAGCGACCATGTGTAGAAAAAAATTACCAAGCGACCAGATGAAAAAAAAGTTTTCAAATTTGGACGAAAATGAACAAAGTGGCAACCGTGCTGGCTGTCCGATGTTCGTTGTGCGACAAGTGTATAATGTTGGGTGTCGGGTTTTACGAGGTCTGCGGTTGTATTCAATTCAATGTTGGCTTGCATATACATATCTTCTCATTTTTTTTTTAATTGGGAGAGTAAAATTTATCGAAAGTTCTGCCGGCATATTTCATCCAACTGAGTTATTCAAAACGAAACCAAACATACAACAAAAAGGACGACATGAAGGCAAGCTTGCAATGGTAGGGTAAACCCATAAAGAGTTAAAAGTACAGTAAGTTAATATTGGGTGCGTGATGGTGAATACGAAAATATCACACGAACCAATGAGATCAAAATTAAATTCATTCCTCCGGAATCACATAATGTGTTGTGCGTTGGCTGCGTGCGGTTTTGAATCGACAAAAAAAAGATTCGATCCTGTTGTGTATTAAATTGTGGTGAAATGCAGTAACAGAAAGTTAAAAATCACTCTTTTGTATAAGCTACTAGATACTTTCAATCTAGCAATTACCGATTCGAAGGGAATGCTATATGATATCGATTTTCTGAATTTTCGAAATTTATTTTGCTCTTTAATAGTTTTCTTGAGCTTGTACCTATCAAGTTTTAGCACCTGTCCCAGAAACAGTGCTTACTATATTTGTTTCTTTTACATTACTCTGGGCTCACAGCTTTACAGTGCTGAGCCAACTTTGTTTTTAACAAGAGTTTACTAGCTGCGTATCAAAGTTAATAAAGAGGTAACTCATGTATAGCATTGCCGCTAAATGCTTGAAGGTCAGATTTGCTTTACTTAATTTGAATAAATTTTTGAGCTGATGGCTATCATATCTCCGTTTCTGTGAATTCTGTTAAATGAATTTTAACTAGGATTGGAATGAAGTAAAACTAAAGAATAAAACCCGATTCACAAAAAATGTTAACTCTCTGAGAATCATCAGTCTCCTTAACATCGCTTATCATCTGCTGTGATATCTGAACGACTGCAACTATCCATCGGTAACATGATCGGCCCTTATCAGTATGGTTTAAGGCGAGGAAAGTCCACAACCAATCAAATATTCACACTTCGAGAGATCCAAATCTAAGAAATCCAAATCTATTCCCACTGCTAATTCATCGATTCTGTATACGGCAGCATTTATAAGAATGAACTATAGGGAGCCATGTCTAGTTTTTGCATACCTCCCAAACAACTTCGTCTGCGCAGGACGATGTAGAATTCTCGCCACTCCATCAGGATCGGAAACGACCTCACCGAAACCTTCGATACCAAGAAAGGATTTAGGCAATGTCTGTCATGTAATGTTTTAAAAGAGTTAAGTTTTTCAGGTTGGTAGCACTGATTAGTAATGGCGCACAAACGTCATCTTTCAAAGTGAAAAGTTTTCAGTATACTCTGCCATTTAATCATCGAAAGACTTACAAACGAGCACCAAATTATTGATATTTATTATCAAAATTCGTGCTCTGTGAAAAATGTGCACCGTTATGGTCGTCATAATCGACCTGGCGAAATCAACAATTCGTGCTGTTATCACCAAATTTACTTTGTTAGACATTTAACCATCGATTCGCATGCGTACAGTGCGTACCGAATGTTAATGAAGATCGTGAAATATTAATATGTCGCCGTTCTCACCAATGTGTAACTCAACCACATGGAACATTTTACGTGTCCATTTGGGTTCGAAAGCCTATAAAATTCAACTTGTGCAAGAATTGAAGCCTAATGACCTACAACAACGTCTAATTTTTGGTGAATAGGCCTTAGAACAGCTCCATGAAAATCCGCCTTGCAGGATAACATAACACTCGTAATTCGTGGAATACAGGCCGAAATGCTCGAAAAAGTGACGCAAAATTGGAACTTCCGAATGGACCATTTGAAACGAAGCCGCGGACAACATTTACATGGAATTTGATGCAAATGAGGCATAATTTTCCATAAATTGGTGCAAATACTTGCGAATTGTCAAAAGTACTTAACTTTTGACAATTCGCAAGCTCATAAGTTTGTATGACCGACTGACAGTAAATGCAAATACCTCGATGTTGTCTGTTCGACTCACAAAACGCGTTGAGAATCGAAAATGGTGAAAAAATTTGTTTGTATTGGTTTTCATCCATGTTCTAACTCATCTCGTGTGCGGAAGCCCATTATCCATGAATGGCACTTGAATTGTTGAAAACGAAAAACTTTCCATGCTCGGATTGTGTGTTAGTAATTACCTTCGTTGGAACCACCACATATCCGAAGTCGCTAAAAACGCAGCGAAATATCTAGGTTTCCTTAACCAATATAAAATACCATGAATGCTAATCAATTTACCACAAGCTTTTCTTCGGACGTACTATGAAATACAGAGATTCATTCCTGAACTGAAAAAGACGAATGTGGAATACTTACTTACTTACTTAAATGGCGCTACAGTCCGCGATGAACCTGGGCCTCAACCAACATGCCTCTCCAATTAGCCCGGTCCTTAGCTAACTGCCTCCAGTTGCGCACTCCAAGTTGGTTGAGTCGGTTTCTACTTGTGCCCGCCACTTAAGGCGAGGGCTTCCTCTACTGCGTCCGACGTCTGGCTGGGAATCGAAGACTCTGCGAGCCGGAGTATTGGTGTCCATTCTTTCTACATGTCCTAGCCATCTTAAACGTCCAATGCGGAGTTTTTTGACTAGGGGTATGTCGCTGTACAGCTCGTATAGTTCGTTGGTTGAATCTTCGTCTCCATAGCCCGTCAACGCAAACGGGACCGAAGAATTTTTCGCTCGAATCGACCAAAGATTTCTTCATCCGCTTTTGATACGGTCCATGCTTCAGCGCCGTAGAGCAGCACTGGGATGATCGGGGTCTTATAAAGGATCTCCTTAGTAGTTCGAGTGAGGGCTTTACTACTAAATTGCCTTCTTAGCCCGAAGAAACAGCGGTTGGCAAGAGTAATTCTTCGTTTAATTTCTGACGAGATGTTGTTGTCAGAGTTAATCGCGGAGCCGAGGTAGACACAGTCCCGTACTACCTCAAAGTTATATCTGTCAATGGTGACGTTCTGTCCATTTCGTCGATGTTGTGTGTCCTTTCGTGTTGACAGCATATACTTAGTCTTACCCTCATTTACTGCTAAACACATTTTTGCTGCTTTCTTCTCTATACTACAAACGTGGCTATGACATCACGTTGAGTCCTACCAATGATGTCAATATCGTCGGCGTATGCTAGTAGTTGCACCGATTTTTGGAAAACTGTGCCTCTGGTGTTGGCTCGGGAGTTTTTCACAATCCTCTCAAGAATCAAATTGAAGAAGTCACATGACAGCGCATCGCCTTGCCTAAATCCTTTTTTGGTAACGAATGTGTCGGTGAGGTCGTTTCCGACCCTGATGGAGCAGCGAGAATTCTCTATCGTCATCCTACACAAACGGACGAGTTTGGGCGGTATACCAAAACTAGACATGGCTCTGTACAGTTCGTCTCTATAAATGCTGTCATATGCTGCTTTGAAATCGATGAATAGGTGGTGGGTATCGATTTGGACTTCTTGAGTTCTTTCCAGGATCTGCCGAAGTGTGAAAAATTGATCGCTTGTGGACTTTCCTGGCCTAAAACCACACTGATAAGGGCCAATCAGGTTGTTGGTAAACGGTTTTAGGCATGTCATGAAGCATATATATAGGAGTGGTTTACTTATGCCAAGTCTGGTCACCTTTTGATAGGGGCCCTTTAATAATATCTACCGTTTCGAAAGCCTTCTCTAAATCAACCAGACATCTCCCCGTGCGATGCTTTTTTGGCATTGTTCCATTGTATATCAGATACCAGTTTGGAGGCGGCATGAATAGTGTCAAACAGGGTCTCGAACGTAGCCCGATTAAGAATTTTTTCAAAAGCCTTGCTGATACTCGGTAGGAGACTTATCGACGGGAAATTACCCGGATCGGAGTTGTCCTTTCTATTTTTCGGGAGAGGATGAACCACCGCCGCGACGAACAGACAGACCGACGTACGAAATTCCAAAAAAAAAAAACAGTTTTTGGGGTTTCGCTATGATTGTAATGTTAGAATCAATAAAAATCTCGAATTCGAATTTTGTTCACGAAAACAAAACCTTGTACTTGTAAGAGAAAGTTGAAAATAAACAAATAAATCCAGCCGTCCTCCGATTTTAGATAAATCAAAAAAAGTGGGCGCAAAGGTGGTCTTGGTCAATTTTTCATTCCTTAAAAACCTAAATTTGGTTATGACGAACATATAAACAAAAATTGGCCAAATCGTTGCAGATGTTCTCAAGTTCTCAAGTGATGCGATTAACAACGAACGACATTTGTTTTTTTTTTATAGATTCATTTAAAAAAAGGATATTCCCCGATTTCGTTACAGTATAAGTAAAAATTCAGAACTCATTATTCGATCGGTCCGAATCGTAGGTGCGACTCTAGCCTCTCATTATCAACTACTACTCTCACCTCCACGCTGGTGAGTGGTGACTGGTGAGTGGTGGGTGCCTCTGCGTATCTCATACAACGAAAATTTACTGTGACGGGTACTGATGTTGATTTCCAATACTGAGCAAGGGTGTTGGAAAAGAGTTGGTGGCGGAGGAGCCCTCAATGGGTCAACGGCAGCGCTCATATCCCAAAATGGGCTACTGACATCGGTATTTTCGGTCCGCTGTCCTAGGGTCAAAACAAGGGCCTGGCCCTCCAGGTTGGGGGTTGTGCCGTCGGGGTAACTTCCCGACAATGGAAAAAACCATTAGTTATGAGAAACACACAACCAGCCTTGGATAAAGAAAATCCTTATATGGTAACAAGACCCGGAACGTCAGTGGACTATGATAAGAGAGTATGTACCTGGAATGTGCGAACACTCTACACCCCGGGTGCTACTTAAAAACTTGAATCTGTCCGCACGCGGTTCAAGGCAGATTTAACCGCAATCCAGGAGATACGATGGATAGGATCAGGTAATGGTAAGGTAAGGATCATAAATGAAAACAGACAACGGCAACATACTAACAGATTTTGCAGCAGTTCGTAATACGGTGATAAGTAGCACTAGGTTCCCAAGGCTAAGGATCCACACATCAACCTGGCGCTCTCCAGACGGTCGAGGCACGCATCCAACATCCTCGACGTGCATACATTCCGAGGAGCAAACGTCGACTCTGACCATTTTCTTGTCGCGGCTAAATTCAGAGCTCGACTGTCCAACGAGAAAAAGCAGCGAACTGGCGTCCAGAAGAAGAAATTCGACGTTGGACGCCTTAGCAGACCTGGAGTAGTCAGAGCCTACAGTGGGCGCATGAGTATGAAACTCTCCTCTGTGCACTCACCTACCACAGACGCCAACAATCAGTGGTGCCAGTATCGCGACATCATCAAAGAGGTAGCCGAAACCACTGTAGGGTACCAGACCAGCCACCCCCGAGAAAGAGCCCATGGTATGATGATGAATGCGTGTACAAGAAAGAGGTGACAGAAGATGCACACAAGAAAGCGCTGTAGCGCAAAACAAGGGCAGTTAGAGAGAGTACAGAGCCAGGAGAAAGGAGGAAAAGAAAATCCTGCGTAGAAAGAAGAGGGCTTACGCCGAATCCCAGCTCAAAGAGATCAAAGAGTCGCGCGATCGTAACAACATCCGGAGGTTTTATCAGAAGGCCAAGCAACTGGCTGCTGACTACAAAACAAACGCAAGCTCTTCGAGACAAGAAGAGAACCTACGTCCAGTCAATGAAGAACTAGTTCCACCACCTAGTATAGAAGGAGCTGGCCTAGCTATAAAAAAGCTTAAGAACAACAAGGTCGCAGGTTCTGACGGCTTACCAGCGGAGCTTTTTAAATACGGTGCCGACGTTTTGGTAGTGAGCATGCACCGAATCATCAATCAAGTATGGGTGGAAGAAAACATGCCCGATGACTGGACTATCAGCTCCATATGCCTCATCTACAAAAAGGCGATCCCATGTCTTGCAAGGACTACCGAGGCATATCCCTGCTTAACGTCGCATACAAGATCCTATCCAACGTACTGTGTAAACGTCTAAAACCGTTCTGCAACACACTAACCGGCAAGTACCAGTGTGGCTTTCGGCCCGGCAGATCGACTTTAGACCAAATTTTCACACTGAAGCAAATCCTAGAAAAGACCAACGTATATCAAGTTTAAACTCACCACCTATTCGTCGACTTCAAAGTCGCGTATGATAGCATACATCATCAGGAGCTCTATATGGCAATGGCCGAATTCGGGATCCCGGCAAAACTGATTTAGCTGTGTCGCGTGATGCTAGAAAAACGCGCTGCAAAGTGCAGTTTGGAAGTAGCTCCTCCGAACTGTTCCAAACATGCACCGGGTTTCGGCAAGGAGACGCGCCTTCACGTGACTTCTTCAATCTCGTGATGGAGCAGATAGTACAAAGGCAGGTGTCAACACGGGAGGCACTATTTTAAACAGGTCCGTCCAGCTGCTCGGCTATGCAGACGATATTGACATCATTGGTCGCTCCCAGCTTGTCGTGATAAAAGTGTTCACGGCGATTGCAGAACAGGCGAAATCCGTTGGCCTTGAAGTAAATGGGGACAAGACTAAGAACATGCTATCAACAAACAAACAAGCATCTGTCCACTCGAGGTAGTTAAGGAGTTCACCTACTTCGGAGTAAACATAGACCCCACGAATGACACCCTATTGGAGATCCGTCGAAGAATTACCCTAGAAAACCGTTGCTATTTCGGTTTGTCGAAACTACTGGGTTCAAAATTCCCAACTCGAAGGACGAAATGCTTGCTCTACAAAACCCTTATCCTGCCAGTTATTCTTTATGGCGCCGAGTGCTGGACGATAAGCAAGAAGGGAGAGCTGATACTGGGCTCCTTCGAAAGAAAAATACTTCGGCGGATTTTTGGTCCTTTACGCGAGGACGGCGAATGGAGGAGAAGATACAAATGCGAATTCTATGAGCTGTACCAAGATGTGGATGTAGTCCAAAAAGCCAAAACACGTCGACTACATTGGATTGGCCACATCGAGCGAATGGACAAAAATGCTCCAGCTAAGATGATCTTCGAATCCCAACCCCTAGGCTCGAGAAGGCGAGATCGAACCTCCGTTTCAAAGACCAAGCCATCGCGGATGCCAGAGCGCTAGGCTAGACAGCTGAAAGCAGCGAGCCCGGGATCGTAGAGGATGGAAGGCTGCAGTGTCTCAGGCAGAGACTCTTCAAGGGTCGGGAGCCCTATAAGTAAGTAAGTCAAATATTCTCAAGATACTATTACTATTATTGAAAAATTTTGCCACCCCCTAAAGGTACTGCCTCTGCCGCCCCTACTACGCCACGCCACTGATTAGATTTAAGTTGTAATTGTTAAATTTAGAGCGCCTGCGTTGGGGCAGTAAGTTAGTTAAGTAGTTAATTTGTCTAGCATTTAAGTTATTTTTAAGAAGAAAAATAAAAATGTAATTAAAAAAAAAACCTTCAATATTTTAATTTATAATGCAGGTTTTTGAAGATATTTAACTAAAAAAAATGTTTTAAAAATAAATAAAACAACAATTGGCATCGATGATGATGCTTATCTGAAGGTGGTTTCCTGTCATTAATTGTCTGTTTTTATCCCCGTTTAAATACACCTCGTGAATGCAATCGATGATTAATTAGTCCGTTATATCGCAATATATTCTTTTTGTCCGTGCAAAAATAAAATTAATATATTTTGTTGGGAACTTTTAATGACCCCTGTTTTTTAATTATAATGTTTAATTTATTTGTATAGGTGCAATTCCATTAAGGGTATATTTACTTACCTGTTATATATTATTTGTATATCTGAAAATATAAAAAAAAATTATTTATTTCATAAATCCCCATTAGTAAGCAAAAAATATTATTACAAAAATTAGTTAGTTTTGTAACAAGTATTCACAAGCATTGTTATGCAGCAATATTATTTCAATTACCCATTTCTTTATAAATTGTTTATGAAAATTCCTGAACGCTCTTATATCCGATTGTATCGTTTAAAACTTACTTACTTACTTAAGTGGCGCTACAGTCCGGAATGAACCTGGGCCTCAACCAACATGCCTCTCCAATTAGCCCGGACCTTAGCTAACTGCCTCCAGTTGCGCACTCCAAGTTGGTTGAGGTCAGTTTCCGCTTGTGCGCGCCACTTAAGGCGAGGTCTTCCTCTACTGCGTCCGACGTCTGGCTGGGAATCGAAGACTCTGCGAGCCGGAGTATTGGTGTCCATTCGTTCTACATGTCCTAGCCATCTTAAACGTCCAATGCGGAGTTTTTTGACCAGGGGCATGTCGCTGTACAGCTCGTATAGTTTTTGGTTGAATCTTCGTCTCCATAGCCCGTCAACGTAAACGGGACCGAAGATTTTTCGAAGAATTTTCCTCTCGAATCTACCAAGGATTTCTTCATCCGCTTTTGATACGGTCCATGCTTCAGCGCCGAAGAGCAGGACTGGGATGATCAGGGTTTTATATAGGATCTCCTTAGTAGTTCGAGTGAGGGCTTTACTACTAAATTGCCTTCTTAGCCCGAAGAAACAGCGATTGGCAAGAGTAATTCTTCGTTTGATTTCTGACGAGATGTTGTTGTCCAATTGAAGAAGTCACATGACAGCGCATCGCCTTGCCTAAAACCTTTTTTGGTATCGAATGTGTCGGTGAGGTCGTTTCCGACCCTGATGGAGCAGCGAGAATTCTCTATCGTCATCCTACACAAACGGACGAGTTTGGGCGGTATACCAAAACTAGACATGGCTCTGTACAGTTCGTCTCTATAAATGCTGTCGAAATCGATAAATAGGTGGTGGGTATCGATTTGGACTTCTTGAGTTTTTTCCAGGATCTGCCGAAGTGTGAAAATTTGATCGGTTGTGAACTTTCCTGGCCTAAAACCACACTGATAAGGGCCAATCAGGTTGTTGGTAAACGGTTTCAGGCGTTCACATATTACGGCAGATAGGATCTTGAAGGCGATGTTGAGGAGACTTATGCCTCTGTAGTTGGTGCAGTTCAGAGGGTCTCCTTTTTTATGGATCGGACAGACGATGCTGAGGTTCCATTCTTCAGGCATATTTTCATCCGACCAGATTTGGCTTATGAGTTGGTGGATGTTACTTACCAAGTCATTTCCGCCGGCCTTATAGAGCTCAGCGGGAAGGCCGTCATTTCCGGCAGCCTTATTAAGCTTGAGTTTAGATATTGCTATCCTCACTTCACTCAGGTCGGGTGGTTGGCAGTTTTCGCTGTCGTTGCCAATATTGAATGGTTCGTTCTGGCTGACAGCGGAATGTTGTTCGTCATCGCCGTTTAACAGTCTGCAGAAGTGGTTCTTCCATATCCTCAGCATCGACTGTGTCTCAACTACAATATTTCCTTGTTCATCTCGACAGGATGCTGTTCGGGCCTTGTATCCTTGGCTTTGACGTTTTACACTTTGGTAAAACTTGCAAACATCGTTCCTGGAGTGGCACCTCTCTATATCCTCGATCGCGCGCTTTTCTTGCTCTTTTTTCTTCTTGCTGAAAAGCCGATGTTCTTCCCTTCTTCTTTGCCTATAGAGCTCAATGGCAGCTCTCGTCTTCACCTGCAGCTTAGCCTTGTAGGCCTCGTTCTTGGCTGCGAGCATCTGTCGGCATTCCTCATCAAACCAGGGGTTTCTTGCTGGTGGCCGCGAGAAAACTAGCACATCAGTTGCGGCTGATCTAATGGCCTGTTGGCATCGTTGCCATTGCTCTTCGACATTCGATGCTGGTGGTATGGTGTTAATCGAGAGGTTAAGGGATACGCGTTGTGCGAAGGTCTTGGCGGTCTCATGCGATTGCAGTCTTCTGACATTAAATTTTTTCACAGTATTTCTGGATTGTTGTGGCGTGGTGGATATCCGCATTTTTACCTTGGCTGCTACAAGGTAGTGATCCGAGTCGATGTTAGCTCCTCGGAATGTTCGGACATCCAAAATACTGGATGCGTGCCTCTTATCTATCGCAATGTGATCAATTTGGTTGACCGTTCGTTGATCTGGAGACCGGCATGTCCACTTATGGATATCGAGGTAAGGAAACCGTGTGCTGGCTATAGTGGCATTTCGTTCCGTAGCGAAATCAATTAGCCTAAGTCCGTTACCAGACGTGTTGTCGTGGCTTTTCCGACAATACTTCTAAAGATGTCTTCTCTTCCTACCTTTGCGTTAAAATCTCCCAGCATGATTTTACCATCGTACTTCGGTAGTCGCTCATAGGTTTTGTCAAGGAGCTCGTAGAAGCAAGCCTTAGCTATATCATCTTTTTCTTCCGTCGGAGCGTGAGCGCATATAAGGCTTATGTTGGCGAATTTAGCCTTGATGCGGATTGTTACTATGCGTTCGCTAATGTCTTGGAAACATAAGACTTGTTGCCTAAGTCTGGCACTTATAACAAATCCGCATCCGAATAGTCGCTGTTACTGCTCACTATAACACGGTCCGTCGTATATGTCACAGTTTTTCATCCTCTTTTTGCCCGGCCCATCCCATCGTATTTCCTGGATGGCAGTAATGTCTGCTTTGTAGCAGTTTAAGGCTTCCGCTAGTTGTTCGCCTGCACCTCTCCTGTTTAATGTTCTCACATTCCAGGTGCAGATACGAACGTCGTTGTCCTTTTTTCGTTTAGCAGGGTCGTCAACAATAAAATCAGTCCTTTCCGAGGCTATTGGTTGCTTCGTACCCATGTTTTTTTTCTGTGGGTGGGTAGTTAACCCAAAGCACAACCCCCAACCTGGAGGGCCAGTTCCAATTTATTAGATACCCCTAGGACACGGGGTCATCAGTATTTAAAACGTATTTGTAAAAAAATAATTAAAATTCATTTACCGTAAATGCATTTTCAATTCAAAAATTAAAAACCAATACAACTCAAGGAGTACAATGAAAGAAAATTACTTCAGAAGTACTGAAGTCCGATCCAATCAATTTCAAATAATGATAAAATAAACAGTTTTCCGAATGAGAAAATTTCCTTTGGTTACGATTCATTACTTAGAGGAGCTGAATGTGGGTTAGGTGAATTCTATTGTCGCACAATGGATACGACAAGCTCAGTGGAGCATAGTCAACTAGTATCTATGTGTTCCCATGACCACAGCAAGCAGCAATGAACTCATTAAGCAGGATGTGACCAGAAGTCGACATCTTCATACACATCTGATTCAAGCTACTCGTATTCACCATAAGCACGTATGCAGGAGAGTGAGAATGTTTAGGACAAATGTTTTCCCTAAGAACTAAATGATTCCGAGTAGATTTTAATTGAAATTCAAAGTACTCTGCAGAGATGTACATGTCTGCAGATAAATTGTTTATGATCGCTTTGTAAATAAATATTTTGATAGAGCAAGTACATAATGACCGAGGATATTGTAAATATTTCATAACTGGAACGAAGACATGATGACAAAGTTATGTAACAGGATTGTTATATTTTCTGCTTGTCTGCAAACGTTAGTAGCAATCATGAGATTGCATTTAAGGATGCCTGATATGGTATAACAATATTAGAATTTGTCTCAAATATTTTACCAATCAGCGTCCTTTGTATGATGTTTGCTTTGTTTTTATTGTACAAGTTCATTACTTTCCAAGATAGCACCTTAATTGATTGAGAGATTTCTGAAGTTGGAACTTGGGGTATGGCTGTACTAGTTGATGATATGTTTGTTTTTACTAAAAAGGATGTCTGTATACATATGAGTTTGAAAAATGCAATCTCGTATTCTAACCAATTAAAAGAAATGTATGGCAAAAAAAAATCATCATAAGTTGCTTTAACTTTTGCAAACTTTAAGTCTTTGTTTGATATCTTTAAAAACTAAAAAGATGAGGAATACACGTCGACAAGCCATGGGGTGCTATACTCCTCAAAACGGTGGAATAGTCGTGACGTTTTTTTGTACAGATTAATTCGTAAGTGATTTGTCAACACAAACATTATTCCGTCGAGATGAACAAGGAAAGATTAAGTCACTATCTCCGCTGAGAATATGCAAGAACAAATTCGTCAGACTATTAACCTGCGATGACAAACAAGCTCCCATGGTCAGGCAGAATGAACCAATCAATATTGGCAACGGGAGCGAAAACTGCCAACCACCCGACCTAAGTGAAGTGAGGATAGCAATATCTTAACTCAAGCTTGATAAGGCCGCCGGAAATGAGCCTTACCGCTGAGCTTTATAAAGCTGGCGGAGATGACTTGGTAAGTAACATCCACCAACTCATAAGCCAAATCTGGTCGGTTGAAAGCATGTAGCGTGCAGCTAGTACCCCTTTTCTGTGTAAGCGACACTTAATATAATTCAGAACACCCTGTACGAATAAGTCTATTCAGTCGTCAATTATTTTACGTGATTTTAGACAGGAAATATATAGCTCTCATTTTTTTGCCGCATGCTATACCACTCTTTACCCAGTTTCCTAATTGCCGATCGCAGCGCATACATTCTTTTCAATTTCAACCACTGCAACGTGCAGAATTGTGAGCTCAAAGCGCTTACAGTAAGTTGTGTTTCAAGTGTGATATTTTTAAGCGCACGTAAACTTCCACATCTTTTTTTTTATAGCGCTTATATATCACTGATATAGTTTCCACAATTGTCATTCATTTTTATGACAAGTGCATAAAAAAAAAAACAAGAAAGGTAATTTCTTTCCCCTTTGCAATCAAACTGTGCGCAATTGAATATTATTTTAATATTTTAGTAGACACGATCACTCAATCGGCGATCTTGAGTCGAGATTATCTCAAGCGCCACCAATATATGTGATCGTGTGAAATCGGCATTGACCAAAATAAAACAACAACTGTACCACTGTAGTCACCTCACTCCACCCCGATCAAGAAATTTACGATCACCAGCAAAAATTCCATCAACATACCACATGTGCTTGATCTGTACGTAGCGAACATCAAAACCACCCGCTTACCCCACACACACCTTCATGCAGTTGCCTAAATCTCCGCTTTAACTTTGAATACTCCACCTCACCACCCGCATCATCAAATAAGCAAGTTAAATCAGCGATAAACAAATGCACCAAAACAAGTTCTGCAAAAGGAGATAACAAGGGCAAGTACACTGCTTAAGCCGGGATCACAGGTACAAAAACAATATATATTTTTTTTGTTGTTGACAAGTGTTTATCAATGCACCGATCGTGGGCATAAAAGTGCTAATCAGAAAAGCTCATTTAAATTATACTTATATTGACTAGAGTGAATTTGATAACCTAGAAATATATAATCAAACAACTTAACTTAACCTACATTTATTAATATAAAATTTGCTACTTAAATCTACATACTTAAAGCTATGAATTATTTAAAAAAATTAATAACTAAATTAATAACTAATTAATTACAAAAAACGTTCATAAATATAAAACCTAAGATAACTTACAATTACATTTTGAAACTTAAGAATACTAAGGCACATATATATATATATATATACATGAAAAGAATTTTGGTTTATTATACATATATACATTTAAGATTAATTATTCATGTGTGAATAGAACATACATAGGTATGCATTTATTAAAATAAGGTAACTTTGATAGAAATTGTAATCCGATGAAGTTTAGGTGCGCATTTAGACATTGAGGAAGTAGCGTTAATTATACCCTATCCCATAGGGGGTATATTAGTTTTGATACTTAGTTTGTAACATAGAGAAATAATTTTGCTACATATACCTCAAAGTATATGGATCGACTCAGAATCGCTAGCTGAGTCGAATTAGCCATGTCTGTCTGTCCGTCCGTCCGTCCGTCCGTCTGTCTGTTCGTCAGCGGTTTTTGGGCCTTAAATTTTGAGCTAGGATAATGAAATTTGGTATATAGGATCCTCGTCCGTGCCACCAGAACAAGTGTAAAAACTTTCGAAATCCGCCCACTGCCACGCCCCCTTTTTAGGAAAACTTATTTTTTGGCCAAACCGTAAGGAATTTCAAAAAAGTGTCTGAGTAGCATATTTAGACAATCCTAATATCTATATTTCGTTCATACAAAGTTTTTTGCCACGCCCACTTTTTGGGGGCGTTTTTAGTAAAAAACGCTTTTTGTCCAAATTTAAAAACTTTCGAAAAAAAATTTTGATGCAAATACTTCCGCAATGGTAATATAAACATTTTGTCCATAGATCATTTTCACCTACGCCCACATTTTGGGGGCGTTTTCTTACAAAAACCATTTGTATACCCCATCCCAAGGCATTAGCAATAGAAAACCGTTGTTTTTTGTCGAACCACAAAAGATTTTGATAAACTGTCTGAGCAATATATTGTGACAATGTCATTTTCTGTTTTTCATCGCCATAAGGCCTATATTTTGAGGATATCAATTTAAAGGATGGGATGGGATAGGGTATTCAACGATCCGCATAGCGGATTGTAGCCTCTCATATGTTTTTTGTTTAACATTTATATTATAAATACATGCATACAATCATGCATTTACACCATTCACACAAGAATAAGTACATAAATAAGAAAATGAAACATCTTAAGTAAATAAAATTATGAAGTAATATCTTGTAATGAATCTTAAGTCCAATCTTTTATTTTACAAGTTATTAAAATGAAGTGAGACAAATAGAAAGAAGGTGAGATCAATGTGAATTAAGAAAGGTGAAACAAGTGTTAATTTAGGGTCATCTGCAAAGATTCTTTGGGAAGCAGATGACAAGGTGTGTCTATAAATGGTAGGCATATTGAGGAGGGTATCCCATATGATGTTATAACATCGACAACATCAACCTCCTAGGGTATAATGTGGTTTTAGAACCATATTTATATTATGTATCAATGTGGTACAACGACATCCAATGCTGCATATAATGGTTCTGAAACTATCTGTAAAAGCATGCAATATTCCATCTATTTCCAACATTTTATCTTTTTTTCTATTTATTCTATTTCTTATCTATCTACTTCTTCCTACAATGGCACGATTTTTTTTTTGAGTGAGAGACAATTGCAGCAAGATCCCCGACCATTTCGACGAGCTAAGCCGTGCTTATGCAAGCGTGCCAACCTGCTGCATCGACCAGGACAAAACACCAGCTATCTATCGATAGCTAGTCCACAGGCTCGCTACAAGCATGCCTGAAGAATGGAACCTCAGTATCGTTTGCCCGATCCACAAAAAAGGAGACCCTCTGAACTGCGCCAACTACAGAGGCATAAGTCTACTCAACATCGCCTACAAGATCTTATCTGCCATAATACGTGAACGCCTGAAACGGTTTACCAACAACCTGATCGGCCCTTATCAGTGTGGTTTTAGGCCAGGAAAGTCCACAACCGATCAAAATTTCACACTTCGGCAGATTCTGGAAAAAACCCAAGAAGTCCAAATCGATACCCACCACCTATTTATGACAAAGCCACATACGACAACATTTATAGAGGCGAGCTATACAGAGCCATGTCTAGTTTTGGTATACCACCCAAACTCGTCCGTTTGTGTTGGATGACGATGGAAAATTCTCGCTGCACCATCAGGGTCGGAAACGACCAGCGCGATGCGCTGTCATAAGGTTTCTTTAAATTGATTCTTGAGAGGATTGTGCAAAACTCCCGAGCCAACACCAGAGGCACAATTATCCAAAAATCGATGCAACTACTAGCATACGCCGACGATATTGACATCATTGGTAGGACTCAATCGGTGCAACTACTAGCATACGCCGACGATATTGACATCATTGGTAGGACTCAACATGATGTCATAGCCACGTTTGGTCGTATAGAGAAGGAAGCGGCAAAAATAAGCTTAGCAGTAAATGAGGGTAAGACTAAGTGTATGCTGTCAACACACAAATTGACGAATTGGAGAGAACGTAATTGACATTGACATTGACAGATAGTACTTTGAGGTAGTACGGGACTTTGTCTACCACGGCTCCGCTATTAACTCTGACAACAACATCTCGTCAGAAATCAAACGAAGAATAACTCTTGCCAACCGCTGTTTCTTCGGGCTAAGAAGGCAATTGAGTAGTAAAGCCCTCAGTCGAACTTCTAAGGAGATCCTATAAAAGACCCAGATCATCCCAGTCCTGCTCTACGGAGCGTATCAAAAGTGGATGAAGAAATCCTTGGTCGATTCTAGAGGAAAATTCTTCGAAGAATCTTCGGTCCCGTTGGCGTTGACGGGCTATGGAGACGAAGATTCAACCAAGAACTTTACAAGCTGTACAACGACTCCGCATTGGACGTTTAAGATGGCTAGGAAATGTAGAGCGAATGGACACCAATACTCCGGCTCGCAGTGTCTTCGATTCACAGCCAGACGTCGGACGCAGTAGAGGAAGACCTCGCCTTAAGTGGCGCAGAAGTAGAAACCGATCTCAACCAACTTGGAGTGTGCAACTGCAGGCAGTTAGCTAAGGACCGGGCTAATTGGAGAGGAATGTTGGTTGAGGCCCAGGTTCATCCCGGACTGAAGCGCCACTTAAGTAAGTAATTACTTATTGATAAAATTTTAAAGATTTGTTCCGTATTCATCTCGGAACACGGTGAATACTCCAACGTAAAACGTTTAGTCGGTCAGTAAAGTGGTGTTGTTCGTTTAAGAATCGCTACTTAATTACTATTCCTGAAATGATGGTCAACGGGTCTCTATTTACATGCCTCCACTTTCTGTGTGTCTGTCACAGGAATGTATTTTTAACTTTCTCTTACAAAGAGAAAGATATTCGGCCCTATCGAGGTATCCGTCGGAGCGGATAATTCTCTGATTTTGTAGTATTCGGAGGATTTTTGCTTCGAGGTATTCTTCCGAATAGCTCTTCGGAATATTTCTCCGACATTTTGTAACGCGTTGCGTAGAAGTGCCTTCAGGTGCATTTTTCGTGCAATTTTTGACAGCTAAGTGACATTCTTTTTTCGATGACACATACCTCGAATGAAATTTAAACCTCTGACGAAGTATGCGTTGCGAAAAAGTTCTGCTCCGACGGATACCTCGATAGGGATGATTGTTTTCGTGAAAATTTTCGATCTCGAGATTTTGATCATTACAATGAAAGCGGAACCCAAAAAAGTGGTTTTTGGAATTCCGTCCGTCGTTCCGTCTGTCCGTAATGGTCTCCCCAAACTTCGTACCAAAGTTCGTTATGGTCATAATGCTCAACTTTGGTTTAAGCTCAACTATCACTAAACTGAATTTTTAGTTTTGGCCAAGAACGGAAAATGATTATTATTCACTTGGACACCGATTCCTTTAAAATTCGGAGTAAACGTTTGTATAATCACATTTCTACATTATTAATATCATTTTTAGCATCAATAATCAAAATGCGTAGATTTGTTAAGTACCATTCATCAACTAATAAGCAAAATTTGGTCTGATGAAAGTATGACTAATGAATAAAACCTCAGGATTGTTTAGAAGTATTAAAAATTAGATCCTCTGAACTGCGGCAAAGATTTCCTTTGTCTTCTTTTTTTATCTCCAATCTCCAATTAGCACGGTCCTTAGCGAACTGCGTCCAGTTGCACACTACAAGTTGGTTGAGTTCGACGTTTACTTGTACGCGCCACTTAAGGTGAGGTCTTCCTCTACTGCGTACGACGTGTGGCTGGTAATCGAGGACTCAGCGAGCCGGGGTATTGGGGTCCATTCGCTCTACTTGTCCTAGCCTTCTTAAAAGTCCACTGCGGAGATTTTCGACTAAGTGCATGTCTCTGTAGAGCTCGTATATTTCAATCATTTATCGAATACATATTTGTTTTTTTTTTTTTGATACGATCAATGCTTCAGTGCCATATAGCATGACTGGGATGATCACGGTCTTATATAGAATCTCCTTAGTAGATCGAGTGAGGGCTTTACTACTTAATTGCCTTCTTAGCCCGAAAAAACAGCGGTTGGTAATTCTTCGTTTAACTTCTGACGAGATGTTGTTGTCAGAGTTAATAGCGGAACCAACAGAGAAGTTCTGACCAATTCGTCGATTTTGTGTATCCATTTGTGCTGACAGCATATATGTTCTTCATTTACTGCTAAACCCATTTTTGCCACTTACTTCTCTATACTAGCAAACATGGCTATGACATCACGTTAAGCCCTACCAATGATGTCAATATCGTCGGCGTATGCTACTAGTTGCACCGATTTATGGACGATTTTGCCTGTGGTGTTGGCTCTGGAGTTTTACCGATCCTCTCAAGAATGAGATTGAAGAACTTACATGACCGACCATCACCTTGCCGAAATTCTATTTCGGTTACCGAATGTGTCGGTGGATCATCTCCGACCCGATGGAGCACCGGAAATTCTTCGTCGTCATCTTGCACAGAAGGATGAGTTTGAGCGGTATACCAAAACTAGACCTGGCCCTGTATACTTCGTTTCTATAAATGCTGTCGTATGCGTCTTAGAAATCGATGAATAGTTGGTGGGTTAGATTGGGGCTTCTTGGCCTTTTTTAAATCTGCCGAAATGTGAAAATTTGACCAGTTTTGGACCTTCCTGGCCTAAAACCACACTGATAACTGCCGATCAGCTATTTTTTCCTTTCAGGCAGCCTTGTTAAGCTTAAATTTAGAAATTGCTATCCTCCCTTCACGAAGGTCAGGTGGTTGGTAGTTTTTGCTCATTCCTGGAGTGGCACCTCTCAATAACCTCGATTGCGAGCTTTTCTTTCTCTCTTTTCTTCTTTCTGAAAAGCCGATGTTCTTCCCTTCTTCTTTGCCTATAGAGTTCAATGGCAGCTCTCGTGTTCATCTGCAGCTTATCTTGTAAGCCTCGTTCTTGGCTGGGAGTTTCTGTTGACATTCTTAATCAAACCAAGAGCTTCTTAATAGTGGGCTCGAGAAAGCACATCAGTTGCATCTGATCTAATGGCTTGTTAACATCGTTCCCATTGTTCTTCGACATTAGATGCTAATGGTTTGGTGTTTATCGCGTTCTTCGAAGGCCTTTGCAGTCTCTCGCGATTGCAGTCTTTCGACATTAAATTTGTTCACAATATTTCTGATTTGTCGGACGCAGTAGACGTCAACACATTTGAGACCTTAACCAACTAGGAGAGTGCAACTGGAAGCAGTTAGTTAAGGATCGGACTAATTGGAGAGTCTTGTTGGTTGAGGCCCAGTTTCATAACAACTTCAGTAGGTAAGTGATGAAGCGGCTTCAGTTATTGATTTTATTTGATCTTGTAAGAGTAGGGCTAACCCCAAACTTTGTCAGAATGTGAACTGCAAGATCAAATCCTGTAAATGGCGTTTAATTTGATAGATCCGGCTTGATATTTTCGGCACTTCGTCGGGTGAGTTGTATCCTAGGTAGAAGAACTTGTAGAAGAATATAAAAACGTGAATATGTTGACTCGAATTTATATACTTAACTATACACATCATGCATGGTGGGACGATTTTTGCGACCTTAGATTAGGCTAGGTTAGGAGTAAGAGTTACTACTACCGACTAAGAAGTTCTTTAAACATTTTCAATAGTTCCCAAAAGTTATCTGTTCGTTTATTTTATTATTTTAAGTCTGTCAAGGCTTACATCATACCTTGACTGACATTGCACAAACAAAGACTGATCTGATGCCTACTTTGTATCAGCTTAGGGCATCTTCTAGGTGTCCATATACAGTTTTATAGTCATCATCGCCATGCGACCGGCAAATTAAATCTCTCTCCTTCCAATTGACGTTTTTTATTGTTCATTGGATTCAAAACTCAAATTTCTTGATTTAAAAAAAAAAACCTATAAATGTAATAATTATAAGAAGACTCAAAACCTCTCTGTACTCCAATATTGTGTATCCATCTCTAAAAGCGCACATTCTAACTCTTCTGTTGTTCCTAATTTAATCAGAACGCCATCAACGAATACTCTTCTCAAACAATGTGAAAATGTGAAAATATTTAAAGAATTCAAAGTTCACCCTTCAGAAACGGTTTAATTTTAATTATATATGCAAGGCGTTTAGTCATACCGCCTTCCTTGGGAAGTTCTCGAAATGGCTGTTGCACTTCAACCGAACTTTGCTTCTCAGTCATTAATGAATGAAATTAAACTTTAAACTATCAAGCGTTGCTCAGCGGTGCGCACAGCAGTGCTTCATGTCTTGAACAAATCGCGTACAATCTTTGCGGTCCATGGAGGGCATAAATTTCCATTTGAAAGTAATTTTCTTTCAACAGTTCTGATAGATACCCTCGGAATGAGGGGATACCACCGCATCCAAGCTATTTTATGTTTCACACATAAACTCGCTGGGCTGTGATTTTACGACTGGCCCCTCAAGTCTCAGGACTCATCAGTCAAAGTGCCGAGTTTTTGCGTTCATCACCTTTCAGAAAAACGGTATGAGGCAGACGTCTCTATAGTTCGGATGCAGCGTTCGTCAAATATGTACTCAAGAGGTCATGATTTTTTGACATCGAATGAAAGCTGCTGTTTGATGTGATTCCGCCATTATTTCCACCACAACACGGAGCGAAATTTGTCGTCCATCATTGTTTCGTCATCATCCTTCCTTCCACCCTCCTGGGTTAACAAAGGCTGAGCGTTGCGAAGGGTAACATTTAAAATTTACGAAAAACTTTCCTTCAACTACGAGTATGAGCGTTGCTCGTGATGACAAGGATAATGACGACAGGACGGGAACAGTTAAGGAATGCGGTTCGAGTTGAGGGTTGGAATGTTAGTTAGAATATCCCGTGGGTAGGGAGGGGGTTAAGTAAAGTATTTCGCTTTTGTTATTACACGTATGCAGGAATTTTAAGGGACCTTGCCTGCAAGAGACTCAGATGAATTTTTTAACAAAACAACTTTTGGAAGCAAAGTATAGCCGATGAGCATTACTTCGTATGAGATACATTTTTTTTTTTGGTTCAGATAGGAGCAGGGAAAATGAGAAAATTAACTAAAATTGCTCAGCGAAAGTATACATGATGAGCATAGGGAGTCACATGCTGTTTTCCGGTAGAGAAGAGTTGGCAACATTGGAGGCGGATGTGCGCCCTAAAAGTTTTGATAATAAGACAATGATGTTTGAGGATATAGGGACTGGGGCGCGCAGTGCATATAATTAAAAGATGACATGGTATCTCAGGCAACGAACCCTTTTGTGGAGTCACAAAAATTTGTTTGAAAAAAAAATTGTTAAAATTGTTGAAAGCAGCTGCCAATTTGAAGAGCGTTGTCATTCAATGATGAAATGGACAGTCTCCGGTGAATTCAGAAATTTTAAAAGTTTGAAACAAAAAGCTTGATGAGCTCAGTATGATGGAGAAGTACAATGAAAATATTTAAATAAATCAGTGACTTATTAAGGCTCATAGAGATTTTCTCAATACTCCTGAGTCCAATCTTTCTATTCTACTGCATGAATTTAACATATTGAAAGGCCTATCGCTAGTTATAGACTATTAGGAACACTAAGGATACGCAATATCTGCATTTCAGCTTTTAGTATCATCTTTCAGGATGAATCTGATCAGACGGCTGGATTTCAGATCAAAACAGTTTTTGTTGTCACGAGCTCAAGGCTTTGATTGATTCCTCAGATTGCGTTGAAAGGTAAACTAAAAAATTCGGTCCCCACAGTTCGTTTGGAGTAGCCTTTCCATGAACGATTTCTGTAGATCGTTTTGTCTTGGTTATCCTAAGGAACCTGAATGAGCCTCCCAGATTCTATATGGATAGCATAAGTAGGGGTTGCATTAGATAGCCAAAATATCCTTTTGAAGAATTGAAGAAGTATCGTTTAATTGTTTAAAATTCCTTTGCCCAATAGCACATAGTACAAGGTGGGCCAAAAGAGATCACCATATTGGAAGATGCTCTTATTTTTGCAAATGGCCGCCAATGTCAAATCTGTTTTGACATTTGTGGACAAGACAGATGTAGTATACAGATGTAGAATACAACAAGCCATGGAGCGATACACTCCCCAAGAACGCGGAATAATCGTGTCTATTTTTTTGCGTAACAATTCGTCTGTACACCATTCCGACACCGACTGCGCAACCACTGCGCCGTTTGGACACCAACCTTGAAGAGTATGGGACCACACGTAGGACGTTGCTAAGAGTGACCGGCCCCGGAGCGCCCGTTGTGCCGAGAATATCGCCGAGGATGTCGAGCTGTCGCCAGAAACATCGACCAGACTCCGTGCCTTGCAATTAGCCATCGGCCGGTCGTCCCTAAGGCGAATTTTGGTCAAAGACTTGCGCATGTTCCCGTACAAAGTCCAGTCCGTGCATGGACATGAGCTACTGCTCGCTGACCGACAAACGCGTGTAACCTACGCCCAAGCCTTCCTCAATCTCGAGAACGAAGTGGACGATTTTTCGACCAAAATCATAATGAGTGATGAGGCTCATTTCCACCTTAGCATTTACGTGAACAAGCAAAACTATCGCTTCTGGGGCACCGAAAATCCACGATGAATGCACGAGGAACCATTACAATCGCTCAAAGTTACTACATAGTGCGCTGTTCACGTTGGAGGAGTCATCGGGCCATTTTTTTTTTCGAGAACGCCGCTGGTCAAACGCCAACAGTGGACGGTGCGCGCTATAGGGCCATGTTAACCGAGTTTTTGCTGCCGCAATTAGACGAATTAGGACTGGAAAATATGTGGTTCCAACAGGACGGAGCAACGGCACACACTGCGCGAGCCACAACCGATATTCTGAAGGGCCAAACAACATCGGATGACTACATTTGGCCCACCTTGTACATCTGTTTACTGTTGCAATAAAATTTTTTGAAGGGACATCAATTAACTGGTTATTGAAAAATATGGCCACATCATACTTAAGGCCTGTTTAGCCCCATTGCTTTTTTTGGAATACTTACTTACTTAAGTGGCGCTAGAGTCCGGAATGAACCTGGGACTCAACCAACATGCCTCTCCAATTAGCCCGGTCCTTAGCTAACTGCCTCCAGTTGCGCACTCCAAGTTGGTTGAGATCGGTTTCCACTTGTGCGCGCCACTTAAGGCGAGGTCTACCTCTACTGCGTCCGACGTCTGGCTGGGAATCGAAGACTCTGCGAGCCGGAGTATTGGTGTCCATTCGTTCTACATGTCCTAGCCATCTTAAACGTCCAATGCGGAGTTTTTCGACCAGGGGCATGTCGCTGTACAGCTCGTATAGTTCTTGGTTGAATCTTCGTCTCCATAGCCCGTCAACGCAAACGGGACCGAAGATTTTTCGAAGAATTTTCCTCTCGAATCTACCAAGGATTTCTTCATCCGCTTTTGATACGGTCCATGCTTCAGCGCCGTAGAGCAGGACTGGGATGATCAGGGTCTTACATAGGATCTCCTTAGTAGTTCGAGTGAGGGCTTTACTACTAAATTGCCTTCTTAGCCCGAAGAAACAGCGGTTGGCAAGAGTAATTCTTCGTTTAATTTTTGACGAGATGTTGTTGTCAAGTTAATAGCGGAGCATGCCTGCTAAAATTCAAGTTATCAGTTACCAGAACCCCTAGTTACTTGAATTGGTGTTCACCGTTCAAGTACCATGCTTCTTCGGGAAATTTTTTCCATTTTCTTGGTTCAAAGGAATAATAAAATAATTAGTCGAAAATAACTATGAAACCCTAGCCAAGAGAAACTACGAATTGAGGCGACTAGAAAGGCTGAAACTGCGGTTTTACGATCAAGAAATCGAGGATGCCAGGCACATGGATTAAATGAAGGCAGCAGTGAACCTGTAATCGAAGAGAATAGACAGGGACTCTCAAAAAGTCAGAAGCCTGTTTCGTTCGCAACTACTGCCGATTAAGTTGTTTTCATATGAAAAGCAATATTGAATTGATTGCCCAATAGGAAAATGTAGGTATCGGCGGGAGCAGAACTCCTAAGATGGAGTCAAAGGTGGCGTTTACAGTCCCGGTAGGATGTACAAATAGATTAACATAAATGAGCTGCCTCGACATATTGGGACAAGAGGTCATCTTGGAATCTCAAGGGTAAGTCAGGCTCCTTTAACAGATATGTTGGCAGATGATCCGAAAGGCCAAGGCAGCACTCAATCTCGTAGTGTATACTAATGGCCCTGTATTCGAGGGGTATTCAATAAATTAGAACTGGCTTACCAGATTTTGGGTTTCACGTTGGGTTTGCTAACCACCCACCTAAAAAAAAATCTTGTTACGAAGCAACCAAAAGCATCAGAAAGGACTGAATTTAATGTTGACGACCGTCATACGGGCATAAAACCTGTGACAAGTTTTTTTAGACAATCAACGTGAACCTTCACTTCTCAGCCAAGCTTAGTTTGTCGTCGATATTGTGTTTTTTTTTAATGTAAAGGGTGATCCATTTCGAGGTTCCCTACTTTTTTAAAGAAAAAAACACAGAAAATTCAAATTGAATGGAGAATGTTTATCATCATTTGAAAGAACATTCTTTGGCATTTATTTTTTGAAGATTATGTCTATCAAATGTTGGCCGTTGCTACATCGCAGATGGTCCATCTGTTGAGTCCAATTTTCGATCACTCGTTCGAGCATTTCGACTGGTAACTGGGGAATGACACGCGTGATGTTTTCCTCCAAGGCCTGAATCGAAGCGGGTTTGTCGGCATAAGCTTTTGACTTTACATATCCCCACAGGAAAAAGTCTAACGGTGTGATATCACACGATCTTGGTGGCCAATCGACCGGCCCAAAACGTGAAATTATGTGCTCACCGAAATGTTCTCTCAATAAGTCCATTGATTGATGCGATGTGTGGGAAGTGGCGCCGTCTTGCTGAAACCAAATGTCGCCGAGATCACGAGCTTCAATTTCAGGCATCAAATAGTCGGTTATCATGGCACGAATCACGCCGAATCGACTCTCTACGGTCTTCGTGTACACTCTCAGCTACGGCCGCTATATTTTCTTCACAGCGTGCTGGACGTGGTCTATTCGGTCGAATATTATCCAATAATGAATGCTGGGTCTCAAAATGGGTGATGGTGTTGCGAATAGTACGCTCAGTAGGCCGATTATGTTGACCATAAGTTGAGCGAAGTGCACGAAACACATTCCTCACAGAACGTGAATTTTCATAATAAAGTTGAACAATTTGTAAATGTTGTTCACGCGTAAGTCTTTCCATTATGAAATGCCAAACAATACTAAACAAAAATAACATGACAGCATGACACGACTCACACGTGATCTGTCAAAAAAGGCTATTGAAAAATGTATCTCTACTTGGATCACCCGTTATGTTCGTGGGTTGAATTAAAATCTTTTTTCTGCATACGTCCACATTTGTAAATATAAACCAGCTGTTTTGGCACTAAGTGAAACACAGTTGGGGGTGAATTCTGACTTATCAGAATTAACCCTACCTGGATATAATTTAGTGCCATTATTCTTTTTCCACCGCGGTCTCGCCATACGCATACCGGATATTAACAGTCAAGTCGCCAACACCCTGGACTTGTTTCTTACCTCTCACCCTGATAAATACACCATCAATGTATTATCGCCTCTAGGTTCGTCAGACCACTGTATCATATCAACAAATTTTTCGTACTCCACAGTTAAAGAGCAAATTCCTTTTATTCCCAACAGAATTAAGAGTATCAGACCAAAGGCAAAAGGGTGCTATGACTTGAGCAGTTGAGCTGCAAAGAAGCTATCAGGTTGAGAGCGACAAACTTTCGGTTCTACAAGTAGATGGAAAACAGCATTTGTCCAGCCTGTACCAAAAAAAGGCGAATCTTCTTCTCTCTCCAACTACTGACCAATTGCACTTACGTCCCTTCTTTCCAAGGTCATGGAAACGATGATAAACCGTCAGCTTATGAAATATCTCGAAACGCGAAAAGTTCTCAATGACCGGCAATATGGTTTTCGCAGCTACAGGTCTACTGGTGATTTGATGACATATCTCACCGAAAATTGGAACCAATCAATCCACCATGGTGGCGAAAGCAAGATTGTTGCGGTTGATATTTCAAAGGCATTTGACAGGGTTTGGCCCTTTTGTCGAAATGCGTGCATTTGGAATCGACGCAAAACTTCTTCTATGGATTAGAAATTATCTTTCGAAACGTTCAATTCAAGTTGTTTTGGATGGAATCAAGTCTGCAACTCACCAAATAAATGCTGGTGTCCCTTAAGGCTCAGTTTTGTCTCCGACTCTCTTTCTCATTTTTATAAATGATTCATTCCTTCGCTGATGACAGTACCCTCAGCTTCTCATATTCGTTTACAGGTCCTCGTCCCTCACCTTCGAACGTGGACTCTAAACGCCGAAATATGTTAAGCTCATTGAATTCCGACCTTGGCATCATTATCAAATGGGGTAAATCCAACAGAGTGGAATTCAATGCTTCCAAAACACAATGCTGTCTTCTGTCATTAAATCGGAACCAAAATCTAGAGCCATTATCCATGAATGGCACTTACGTCGAAGAAACCGAAAGGCTTTCCATGCTAGGTATGTGTGTTAGTAACGACTTACGTTGTAACGACCACATATTCGAAGTCGCTGAAAACGCAGCGAAACGTCTAGTTTTCGTAAATCGATGTAAGAAATATTTCATCCCCTCTAATCTGGCCACAATATGTAAAGCGTTTATACGCCCAAAATTTGAATTCAACGCCCAAAGTGCACCAAAATCAACATTGCACCTATTAGATAGGATTCAAACGCGTGCGAAAAAACTTATAGGAGACATAAGAAAAGCTCCTCCTTAGTTTCGCTCGAACACCGTCGAAACATCTCCTGCCTTACCTTGTTTTATCGCTATTTTAACAACCAATGTTCAAATGAAATAGCCAGCTGCATTCCTCCCATTCAACAATTCAACCGCAATGCTCGTTACGCAATGAATGCAAATCAGTTTACCCATAAGCCTATCTTCGGACGTACGCTTAAATACAGAGATTCACGAACAACACGAATGTGGAATGCTCTACCAAACTCTGTTTTTCCTTTCCATTATAACTTACAGACATTTAAAACCAATGTGCATCGGTATTATTTTTATTTTTTTTTTATGCTTTATTTCACACATTGTTTTGAGTATACAATTCTTTGATTTTATAAATTCATTTAGTGATCTGATAAGTATGAAATAGTAACGTACAATCTATTGTCCGAGTGACAAGAGTCGAATGTACCAAGCAATCTACGCTAATAATTACATAAACAATTGTTAATGGGGAATTACAAAAGGAAGCAATGGCAAAAAAAAAAATGTTTAATTACAAAAGTTAAAAGAGAATGAAAAAGCAAGTTTTAACATATTTTAAAAATACATTTTTTACCCTCTCACACCTAATGAGATCTGGAAGTGAGTTAAACAAACGGGGTGCGGTGGCATAGTAAAATCTTTTGAAGGATGTTTTATAAGCTGTAGGAATAGTTACCAAACTTCTGGTATTGACCCGTAAATTATAGTTATCTATGTTTCTTACAGAGTAAAATCCCGAGTTTTCGAAAAATATTTTTAAGACTTTGTAACAGTAAAGATGCCTTAAGGGAAGAATTTCAAGGGTTCTGAACAAAAAAAGACTTGGAGTTCTGCGATTTACTCTGCATAAAATCCGTATTGCATGTTTCTGTTTTATTAATAGTGACTCCGTTTTATTAAAATAAGCACCACCCCAACAAGAGATACCATATTGCAGCTTAGATTTTAAAAGACCATTGTAAACGAGTTTTGTAATTGATTGTGGACAATATAGACTTAGATGATAGAGTTGTTTTACAACTCTATTGAGATATTGTTTGAGATAAAGTGTATGATTATTCCAACAGAGCTTGTTATCTAACACTATACCTAAGTATTTAAAATTGTCAACGCACTCAATCCTAAAACAATCATTGCAGCAAGATTTTGAATTATTAAATGTTGTGAAATTATCATTAGTAAAGCTAAATTGTAAGCAACTTGGAGAGTGATAATAACTCGGCAAATCATCACAGGTTTTACTTTTAAAATTAAATATCATAAATTTGGTTTTATCACTGATTATTAGTTTGTGATTTATGAACCATTTCCTTAGTAAATCGAGGTCATAGTTAACATCTGCAAAATTATTCAGCAAACTTGTGTTTGAATACGAAAGAGCAGTATTATCAGCAAACGCTGTAACTTTACCATTAAAAGGTTGAGAGAACAATAAATTGACATATATCAGGAACAAAATAGGACCCAAAACTGATCCTTGTGGAACCCCAAGTTCAATGCAATTCGGAGCGCTATAAATATTTTTGATTTTTACCATTTGCTTCCGATTTTTCAAATAGGAAACAAACCAATCGTATATATAACCCCTAAACCCTATATGAAAAAGTTTGGCAAGTAATATTGAGTGATCTACCATGTCAAAAGCTGATGTCAATAAACAAGGAAGACGGTATTTCTGATAAATTTCAACTGTTATACAATTCACCAGTTAATTTTAACAGTGCTGTCTCAGTAGACCTTCCATTCCTAAAACCAAATTGACAATCACTAAAGAAATGTTTTTTATCTAGAAACGAAACCATTCTTGATTTAATACCTTTCTCAAATACTTTTGAAAATATCGAAAGTAGAGATATAGGACGATAGTTATTTAAAATAGTATTATCACCTTTTTTGTGGAGTGGTATTACTACTGCTGTCTTTAGGGATTGTGGAAAAATACCTAGCTGTATACTAATATTAAATATATAACACAAAACATCCGAAATTTGAAACGTTTTTTTTTCAACATAAAGATTGATATATTATCAAAATAGTTAGAATTTGATGTTTTAAGAGAGCAAATTATTTTATGAATCTCCAGCGCAGTGAATGGTTCACAGAAAAAACTTTCAGTATGACTATCCGTATTATTATTGATATCAAAATTAAAGTTATTGTGTGTTGAGTTCTGAAAAGAACTTATGTTACAAAAATAATTATTAAATAAATCAGCAATTTCTAAAGAATCAGAGATAGATAAGTTGTTTGCATTCAAAACTATATCAACTTCGGAAATTTTTCTATTGAGAATTTCATCAACAATCCGCCATTCTTTTTTAGAATTTCCAAGACATGCAGCTAATTTATTACGGAAATAATTATCTCTACACAGAGGGATTTCCACTTTAAGCTCATTACTTAGCTTTTCGAAATACGTTTTAAGCCTAAAATTATGAGGGTGTTTTCTTACACGAGCACAGAGCTTATTTTTTTTCCGAATTTTTTTCAGGAGTGATAGAGTCATCCATGGCTTCAGACATTTATTTTTGTTATTTAGACTATTTATGTAACGGGTGATTTTTTAGCTGGTTTGGTTTTGGCAACACTGGTTTTGACAGCTGACGTGTGTTCAGTACCTTGTGTCACTGTCAAACAGCTTCAGTTTGGTTTGCAATTTAACCATGGATCGTCTTACAAATGAACAACGCTTGTAAATTATTGAATTTTACTATCAAAATTCGTGCTCGGTTCGAAATGTTCATCGCGCGCTGCTTCCATTTTATGATCGGCATTCTCGACCTTCTGAGCAGTCTATTTGGAAGATTGTGACCAAATTTCGCACCAATTTTACTTTGTTGGACATTAAACCACCAACACGTTTACGTACTGTGCGTAGTGAAGAAAATATTGCGGCCGTATCAGCTAGTGTGACAGAAGACCGCGAAATGTCGATTCGGCGCCGTTCCCAGCAGTTAGGCCATTGTTACAGCACTACGTGGAAAATTTTGCGGAAGGATTTGGGCGTAAAGCCTTTTAAGATACAGCTAGTGCAAGAACTAAAGCCAGCCGATCTACCACAACGCCGAATTTTTGGTGAATGGGCTCTTGGAAAGCTGGCCGAGGATCCGCTTTTTTATCGAAAAATTGTGTTCAGCGATGAGGCTCATTTTTGGTTGAATGGGTACGTAAATAAGCAAAATTGCCGCATTTGGAGTGAAGATCAGCCAGAAGCATTGCAACAGCTACCAATGCATCCCGAAAAAGCCACTGTTTGGTGCGGTTTATGGGCCGGCGGCATTATTGGGCCATATTTCTTCAAAGATGATGCGAATCGCAGCGTTACTGTCAATGGTGAACGCTACCGAGCGATGATAACAAACTTTTTTTTGCCCGAAATGGAAGTTCTTGACTTGCATGATATGTGGTTTCAACAAGACGGTGCCACATGCCACAAAGCACGCGAAACAATGGCGCAATTGCGAGGCGAGTTTGGTGAACAGTTAATTTCACGTTTCGGGCCGGTCAATTGGCCGCCTAGATCGTGCGATTTCACACCATTAGATTATTTTTTGTGGGGGTATGTCAAGGCTAATGTCTATAGGGACAAGCCCGCTTCGATTGACGCACTGGAAGCCAACATCCATGCATTCATTCGTGAGATACCGGCCGATATTTGCGAAAGAGTATGCCAAAATTGGACTCAGCGGATGGGCTACCTGAGACGCAGCCGCGGTCAACATTTGCATGAAATTATCTTTAAACATTAAATTGCAAGGTTCAAACTATCGATTCAAATAAATATTTCATTCATTTTTTGTGTTTTTTTTTTAAAAAAGTTCTAAACCTCTTAAGAAATCACCCGTTACTTGCTATTAGAGATGTGAAATTGAAGCTTATTAAGAAATAAATCAAATGCAATAGATGGATCACTTGCACTAAAAACATCTTCCCAAAACTCATAATTCAAGCGGCTTTTCAGAATCCCAAAATTGATTTTGACATGTGTTTGTGTTTGACACTCAGTTTCTTTGGTACGTGACACATTTAAACCAAATTGAATAGAAGTAAGATTATGGTCCGTAAGTTTCAGATCAAATGATGCAGTTTTAAACTCTATTAAATTATTTCGGTGAACCCTTATAAATATGTTATCCAAACATGAACTTAATCTAGTAGGTTGAAAAAGCAAGGAGTCAAAACCGAACGCATACAGAGTCGACAAAAATTGATCGACATCTGATGAGTCAGCTAAAATATTAATATTAAAATCGCCGAGCAGAATAGTATTTTTGCACGATTGTGATTCCAAAAACACTGTAAATTCTTCAGTAAAGGTCTTTGCTGTACATGTGTGTAATCTATAAACACATATAAAACAATAGCAAGTACCAGAAATTACGCAACTAAAACTTATTATATCAGCACTCTGTAAGTTATATTTTTTTATTTGTGCCTACTATGCTACTCTTAAAGAATACACCAACACCACCAGCTGCATATGAATCCATTACAAGTTGCATCAAATAAAAAATTTGGAATATTAAAATCAGAAATTTCATGTTCAAAAATCCAGATTTCTGAAACAAAAATTAAATCTGGTAAATGGTCTAAGGAGGACAGATGAGATAAAAATGTATCAAAATTCATTCTAATGTTCTGATGAATTACTGAAAACCCAGAATATTGTTCATTGTTTGAATGATCTATACAATAGCAATTAGAATGTTCAGATAAAGAAGAGTTACTAACATTATTATTATCAATACTTATTGAAGAAGATATACAAGCATTATTACTTGAATTGCAATTAAGATTTATCATTACAAAAGGAAAAACAAAAAACAGTTGAGTAGTTAATTAATAATACCCTGAGTTTGCAGATCTTCTAACGAACTTATTCTTAATACTTTTTCACCTTCCTTTATTCTGATAAGTACAGTTGAATTTCTCACCCACACGAAATTACATTTCTTATTACGTTTGAGTTCATTAGCTTTATTAAGTAGAGCTCGTGTATATCTAGTGAGATAATCATTCATGAAGATTTTCTTATTGCAACTTTGTTTTCCGTCTCCAGAGTTGTTGTATTGTCTGCCAAAGATTTCTTTTGATATCTTGTCTCTATTTGCTCGCATTTTTGTCATAACGTTGTTCTTATGAAAACGTTAAACGCACAATATTTGCCGATTTGCCTTTGCTTTCTTTCGTGCGTTTGACAACATAGCATGAGACGATTTCTTCTGGGATGGTCTGTTCTCCCAATGCAGTAAACAAGTGCTCGATTTTGTATATCCTTCCTTCTTATCCCCAATTTCCTTAACGCCCGCACTGTGTTGAAACATATAAAGGGCAAATTATAAACAAAAATGATGGGCCGGACAAAAAGAGGATGAAAAACTGTGAAATCTACTACGGACCATGTTATAGTGAGCAGAATCAGCTTCTCTTCGGATGTGGAATAATTATTAGTGACAGACTTAGGCAAGAAGTCTTATATTTAAGGCTTTGTAAGAATCCGTATAAAGGCTAAATTTGCCAAAATAAGTCTTATCGAAAGACAGCAATGCAAGAGACCTCCAAGAACTTTGAAGAATGCGTATCCCTCAACCTTTCGATTGACACAATGCCACTAGCATCTTCTGTCGATGAACAATGACAACGATGTCAACATGTCTTTAGATCAGCCGCAACTGATGTGCTAGTTCCTCGTGACCACCATAAAGAAACCAACTCGCAACCTAGAACGAAGTCTACAAGCTAAGCTGCAGGTATAGAATGCGGAAAGAACACCGGCTTTACAGAAAAAAGAAAAAAAGAGCAAGAAAAGAGAGCGATCAAGGATAAAGAGAAGTGCCGCCCTAGGACAGACGTTCGCAAGTTTTACCAACGTGTAAAATGTCAAAGCCAGGGATACCTGATCGACCCTTATCAGTGTGGTTGTAGCCACCAAACTCTACAACTAATCAAATCTTCAAACTTCTACAGATCCTGAAAAAAAAAAACAAAAAATAAAAATTGATACCCACCACCTATCGACCAAATTCAAAGGAGCATACGACAGCAAAGGATTAAGGCAATGCAACGCTCTGTCATATGACTTCTTAAACATCACTCTTGAGATGGAAATAATTGCTACCTCCACCCAGTTACTCACGGAACAATGATACGCCTCCCCCTACAAGATCGGCAAAGTGAGCCTGAACGGGAACTCCCAAGTACTCAGTGTACATACAACGAAGTACACTGAATAAACCGATTTTTGGCGTTTGTCATGACCCTTACCAGCATGCCAGCCCTCGAAAAAATTACGCGCTCCAGTAAGTATTCCTTGAAACGGACATCGATGGCCTTGAAGTGTAAGCCGCTGTTCCATCCTGTTGGAACCAAATGTCCTCCGAGTCCAATGCATTAGGTCGTGTAAAAACAAATCCTCAAACATGTTTACATAGCAGTCCAAATTCACTTTCCCTAACCCTCAGTTTCTTCAAAAAAAGAAATTCAGGGATCAACAATCCCAGTTGAGGAAATTACACACGGATACGCATTTCCCCACAAGATCGACAAAACGAACAGTTCAACCTGCCAGTACGGGAACTCCCAAGAAGATGGTGTACTTCATCTTCTCCGTAGAATGCAGCAGATGGGAAATCAAAAGAGGAGATTATGGCCAGCGAGCTGAGCTTGGACGAAATCTACACCTAAACCCAATACATTCTCAGAAGGAAGAAGAGAGAAAAAGAGCAATCCCGAGAGACAGTGTGAGTCCGAAAGGGTGTATCATTACCCCCGTGATGTAATGCAAACTGTGATTGAGGACGATTGGGACAAGAGGACTGGCCCAACCTAACTGATTAGGGTACACCATTCACAAAAGGGAGTCGCACAAACGGAGCTGTTCAACGCCAAAAAAAGCTCCTTATGGTGCATAAAGCATTTCTTTCCCACCAATGGTTTGAAGCACAGATTGTTAAAAAATCGGAGTGCAAGTGGTATGCCGTAGAAAGCAACTGGACTTGTTTGGTTCTTTCAAGTATTTATTCTTTCTAACGGGCCACTATACCACCCATACCTTCATATGTGCGTATATTTCTGACAGCATGCGAGAAGTTCTAGCTTCGTATAAATACCTCAACAAGGTTCGACCAATATACAACAGTTGTGGTCTTCAATAACCCCTTTATTAGTACATTCTGTGATAGGCCTATCAAATAAATCTCTCAAATATCTCAAATCGCATTATTTTACCCTTCCATATCAATGGACCAAATCAATTAACAACGTAACTCGAGCAAATTCAGTTCTCATACCTTAAAGGAAAATTTGCTGTATGTAAATATCGACTACGCTACCTGGTCAACAAGGATCATGAACCTCGTTTACAATTGCCTGCAAACACAGGTACACAAATTTTAACTCATTTCTTGCTGCAGAATTTAACACACATCCATAACCTGCATGATTCCTATTGTCTGTCCTTAAACAATTGCCAAAAGATTTATCTCTAGACATCGCTACCCCACCTCTCCAATAGAGTGAAATAACTTTGAACAAAGGATACCCTTTCCACGAATATGCAAGCAACAATTTGCTGCCGTTTTTCATCTCTCCCTATCTCTTCCTCCTCTCCAAGTGCTATTTGCATTGCCGTATATAAGGCCCATTTGTTCCGTGGCGCCTGTACGCTGACGATTGCTGGATAACAATCCAACTATCCCCTTCCTCAGCTTTCGTCCTTCTATCGGAAATCACAAAACGAAACAGGAAAACCCATCAAGCGCCATCTGATTGCATCGATTGGGTTCACTGAACCGAATAACTACTGAAGCAATAATGCGGGATTCTTCTAAAGAGAAAGGAAGAAATGACAAACACACACATCCTCATATAAGGACTTTGCCTCAAATCCGCCCACAACTTAACATCCCCTTCCTACTGACAGTGGGCGCGAAATAATCGAAACAACATTTGGACGCCATCATGAATAATCTAAAAAAGGACCTTTTTTTGTCTGTTCCTTCAATTGAAAAATAAGCAGAATTGCTTATGTAGTCCTACTTAAGAGTGACGAGGCGCCGCTTAAACTATATTTTTCTCACGATAGTGTTCCAAGAAAAAGGAGCAATCGCCTGCCACGGGCTGTTTCTATGCTTTCATTCATCTCATCCAGGTGCCGGGCAGGAGAAGACAAAAAAAACACACCAAAGAAACAATTTTAAACAAAGTCCTTTTTCAAAAACGAATAAAAAAATACAAGGACTCTTTCATATTAAATATAAACTTCAAAGAAGCAGAACTACAGCAACAGCAGTGCAGGAGGCAAATATTGAACCAAAAAGGACATGAAGAAAAAAATTAGGAGAGAGTGTGGGTACTACGGCGAAGGGGCGATGAAAGGTGGCTCCAACAAAATCGAGCAATCTCTTCCAGGCTTTTGCGGACGAACTGATTGCAATGAACGGCTTTGAATGCATTCCATTAGCCAAAGGGATATATCGAGCTCCTTTTTATTCGATTCTCATCGCATCCCTTTTGCGGCATTTGGAATTCCAGAATGGGCGCTTATGTTTTTTTTTTTTGTTCTCCTTCTTAATGCTCGTCAATCTTTTCTACATTTTCCTTGTTCTGTGTCTCTTTCGGGCTGCCATTCAAATCGGATCGAGACCAAAAACCCAGTGGAACAAGACTTTGCTGCATCGGTATCCTTTTTGGTTCGTTGTGTGTCGGGGTTGGCAAGTGAGTGTGACGATGGATAAAATTGGTCCATCGTAAAAATGAAGTGCAAACGAAATGTTAGTTCTTCTAGGAGTACTCCTGCTTGTTTGCATTGCTTCGTCCTTTTTTTTTTTTGGTGCAAGGAAAATCCCCTACCGACCAGCTGTAGGTATTCATCGTTTAGGAAATTTCTGTCGAAAGAACCGACATTTAACCATTTAACGAGAGCCATATCACATGCAGTCATGGCCCAGCACTATGCTTAGGCAAGTCACCGAAATCCTTATTAAGTGCAGAAACTTTAATTAAAAAAAAAAAAAAACCCGTTGGAAACAAGGAACATGGGAATTTTTCACACCGTTTCAAATAAATAGACTTAGACGTGGAGAAGCACCCGACGAAGAAATAACAAAGGCGTCCAAAACTGAATGCAAGGATAACTCGGAAAGAATAACACTCCTCATAGCAAACGATGGCAGCGGCCAGTTGACGAGAGGTGCATAATGATGTCCTTGTGACCAATGTTGCCAAAGAAGAATGAATAATTTTGGTTTCCATGTGGTCGGTTAATTAAATGCCCGCCCTCTTGGTTCTACTTCTGCAAACAGGATGAATAGCATAACGAGTGAAGCAGGACGACACTGGACTGAAACAAAGAAAAAAAGGAAATGAATAAGCTAACCAAAAAACGGACTCTTCTCAAGCGAGTAGTATCTCTTCGAAGCCATCGACTCTGCGCTTATAACATTTAGCACTACTGAAGAGCTTTCTAACAAGAACCCCCCAAGTTGACGGCAGGATTCAATTAAATTGTGGCAAGAAGGACACCCAGGACTAGCAAAAAAAATGCATTTTTATGTTAGGGTCCAATGACGCGTGCTGCATAATATATTAGACTTTATATGGTCCGTCGTTGCGCGCGGGGGGTGGATAGGAATTTAAATTTATTTGCGGGTTGTATTGGTCGGGGAACCTGGGGTCGTGATTCACAAATCGCCTGCAAATTGCGGGCAACCCCACTTCACTCTAAGCTGGATGGATTATTGATTTTATTTTGTTCGCTTAATGCTGCTGCGATGGAATGAGGCGAAAGGACGATCATAGATTTATTAGATAATACGGACTTGTTCGGTTGTTGGATGAAAATAAGAAAGGCCTTTACGTGACTTTTGCGTAAAAGGACGACGAGGAGAATATTTTAAGACTTTGAGTTGTTGTGTGGGCAGATGGTCAATTTTCAGCGAATGGAAGGGGGTATATTCTTTTTTCTGTATGCTGATTTAAGAGGTTATAGTAAATTAGATGTGAACGATTTCGATTGTACGTGGCTGGGAATATAATGTGAAGGACGATTCAATGGCCTACACAAAGACCGATGTAAGTACGGCTGTGGATTATTAATGATAGAGTTTGGGAATTATTTGTTCCCTGTGAATGATATATCGGAATGAAATAAGCCAGGAATTTGGTCGCCAAACTTTTGCGACAGATATGTTAATATTCTATTAAGTATGAGACACAACAGATAAGTCGTAAAAGGTACTTCTATTGTTTTGTTTTGTATTTTTTATTAACACTCCGATTTGTAAATGTATGATTGCGATAATTATATAGTGGAGTCGAGGTAGACAAAGTCCCGTACTACCTCAAATTTATATCCGTCATGATGACGTTCTATCCAATTCGTCGATGTTGTGTGTCCTTTCGTGTTGACAGCACATAATTAGCCTAACCCTCATTTACATCCAAAATCATTTTTGCCGCTTCCTTTTCTAGACTAGCAAAGGTGGCTATGACATCACGTTGAGCCTTGTATCCTCGAAATTGACGTTCTAAACTTTGGTAAAACTTGCGAACATTGCTCCTAGAGTGACACCTCTATATATCCTCGATCACGCGCTTTTCTTGCTCTTTTTTCTTCTTTCTGAAAAGCCGTTGTTCTTTCCTTCTTCTCAGTCTATAGATCTCAATGGCCACTCTTGTTTTCACCTGCAGCTTAGTCTTGAAGCCTTCGTTCTTGGCTGCGAGCATCTGACGGCATTCTTCATCAAACCAGGGGTTTCTTGCTGGTGGGTGCAAGAAACATAACACATGCTTGTTGACATCGTTGCCATTGTTCTTCGACATAAGAAGCCGGTGGTATGGTGTTAATCGTGGTGGATATCCGCATCCTTACCTTCGCTGCAACACGATAGTGGACCGAGTATTTGTTAGCCTTTCGCAATGTTCGGACATCGAAAATACTGGATGCGTGCTTCTGGTTGACCGATCGTTGATCTGAAGTCAGCCATGTCACCTTATGGATATCAAGGTGAGGAAACTGTGTGCTGGCTATAGTGGCATTTCGTTCTGTAGCGAAGTCAGTTTGCCTAAGTCCGTGTTTTCGTGTAACCTGTGTTTTCCGACTTAGGGTCGGGGTCTTATATAGGATCTCCTTAGTAGTTCGACTGAGGGCTTTACTACTAAATTGCCTTCTTAGCCCGAAGAAACCGCGGTTGGAAAGAGTAGTTCTTCGTTTGATTTCTGACGAGATGTTGCTGTCAGAGTTAATAGCGGAGCCGAGGTAGACAAAGTCCCGTACTTTCTCAAAGTTATATCTGTCAATGGTGACGTTCTGTCCAATTCGTCGATGTTGTGAGTCCTTTCGTGATGACAGCTTAGTCTTACCCTCATTTACTGCTAAACCCATTTTTGCCGCTTCCTTCTCTATACTAGCAAAGGTGGCTATGACATTGAGTCCTACCAATGATGTCAATATCGTCGGCGTATGCTAGTAGTTGCACCGATTTTTGGAAAATTGTGCCTCTGGTGTTGGCTCGGGAGTTTTGCACAATCCTCTCAAGAATCAAATTGAAGAAGTCACATGACAGCGCATCGCCTTGCCTAAATGCTTTTTTGGTATCGAATATGTCGGTGAGGTCGTTTCCGACCCTGATGGTGCAGCGAGAATTCTCCATCGTCATCCTACACAAACGGACGAGTTTGTGCGGTATACCAAAGCTAGACATGGCTCTGTATAGTTCGTCTCTATAAATGCTGTCGTATGCGGCTTTGAAATCGATAAATAGGTGGTGGGTATCGATTTAATCTTCTTGGGTTTTTTCCAGGATCTGCCGAAGTGTGAAAATTTGATCGGTTGTTGACTTTAATGGCCTAAAACCACACTGATATGGGCAAATCAGATGTTGGTAAACGGTTTCAGGCATTTACATATTACGGCAAATAGGATCTTGTGGGCGATGTCGAGGAGATTTATGCCTCTGTAGTTGGTGCAGTTCAGAGGGTCTCCCTTTTTGTGGATCGGGCAAACGATGCTGAGTTTCCATTCTTCAGGCATACTTTCATCCGACCAGATTGGGCTTATGAGTTGGTGGATGTTACTTACCAAGTCATCTCCGCCAGCTTTGTAAAGTTCAGCGGGAAGGCCGTCATTTCCGGCGGCCTTATTAAGCTTGAGTTCAGATATTGCTATCCTCACTTCACTTAAGTCGGGTGGTTGGCAGTTCTCGCTGCAGTTGCCAATATTAAATGGTTCGTTCTGCCAGACAGCGGAATGTTTTTCGTCATCGCCCTTTAACAGTCTGCAGAAGTGGTTCTTCCATATCCTCAGCATTGTCGTTTGGTAGTCGCTCATAGGTTTTGTCAAGGAGCTCGTAGAAGCAGGCCTTAGTTATATCATCTTTTTCCTCCGTTGGAGCCTGAGCGCATATAAATCTTATCTTGGCGAATTTAGCCTTGATGCAAATTGTTACAATGAGTTCAACTTCTTGCATAAGTCTGGCACTTATATTACATCCGCATCCGAATAGTCGCTGTTTCTGCTCACTATAACACGGTCCGTAGTAGATGTCACGTTTTTCATCCACTTTTTGCACGGCCCATCCCGTCGTATGTCATCACGGTCCATCCCGTCGTATTTTCTGGATTCCAGTAATGTAGTAGCTTGGGGGTTCAGCTTGTTGTAAGCCTGCACCTCTCTTGGTTAATGTTCTCACATTTCAGGTGCGGATACGAACGTCGCTGTCCTTTTTTTTCGTTTAAATCATTCCATTTTACACTTGTTCTGTAGGCACGGACAAGGATCCTTTGTACCAAATTTTATTATTCTAGCTTAAAATTTAAGGCCTACAGGTAATCGGACGGACGTACAACTAGACATGGCTAGATCGACTCAATTTGCGATTCTGAGTTGACCCATGTACTTTAAGAAATAAACTAGATGTCGAATATGGACGCAAAATGCTTTCTTCTGACGAGGCTTAATATCATTTGGATTTTAGAGTATGAGCATCTTCGGCCAATTTTCTTTTGCTGAAGGAAACGCAATTTCGCTCAAAGGTGAGTGCTTAATACCAATGATTACCGAATACCGGGCTAACATTTAAGGCATAGGGTTTGGCGATTTTTGGTTTCGGCGAGATGTCGGCGAACCATGACATACCGAAAATCCACCTCGGGCCTCCATTTGAATTTGGATTTTTTGGTGGGTATCCTTACTTTTAAAGCGAATACAGATCGATTAATTCATGAGATATAACTAGAAACATTCCACAAGGTCTTGGTAAATTGAGTAGACATGATCCGCAACTGCGGCAACCACATACATGAACATTTATTTAAAAAAGAGAAATGTTTGTTCTTTCAAATTAAACACCATCCCTGTGTAGCTATTACCAATTAAATCATTTCAATTAAATCAAATCTATAAACTTATATAATATCAAACAAATTAGCGGATATCAATTTCTGTTTATCGGTATAGTATAATCAATTAATTTCGATTATTCTAAATATGCTACAAACCTATCAAAAAAAATTAATTATCACACGCAAAAAAACTTATGTACACATAATCACTCAAACAATGTCAATTCGAATTAATTAACTAAGTCACTGTGTGAGTGTAAAAAACAAAAAATAATTATTGAACATATTTTGCATAAGTTGTCGGCTTTTTGACAGAAAAACCGCAAATCCAGTTTTGCATACCCCCTTACTATATAACTAAAACTAAAACCATCGACCTTATGCATAATAGTTGGTGGTTTTATTTTTTATCGCTAATTACAATAAATTGATGAGGAAAATTGTTTTACTTTCCAATTATATAAAGTAAAAGGAATAATCGTGGCAAATGTTGATTTAGTTTAAAGTTGGAGGTCTGCAGTACTCAATATTCATAAAGAATGGTTAGAAGACTGGTGTGATATTATGTGCATAAAATTGCATTCAGGAGTTACAGTTAAGGATCACTCCGATATCTCGGCAAGTCGTACACGTTTCCTCACTTGGCAAAGCGGAGATTTAATGCCATTGATTTTATTTATTTTTTTATTTAATTATTTAATCTACAAATTTATATATATTTACAGATTATTTTGACATAATGCCGACTTATATGCTGATAAAACATTTTTTTTCGATTCTCTCCTCGCCCACTCTGTCAAAAGAACGTTATTTTGTTTGTATCATGTAGGAGACTCATCATTACTATGTGCTGCGATGTAAGGAAACCGATTTTTTCTGACAGACCATTTTCCTCTTTTCCGGGAATTTTGTTCCACTGAATAAAAAATCTCAGCTGAAGCAGCGAAAAAACCTATGAAAAGGCTACAATCCGCTGACCGAATAGTTTAATACCCTATCCCATCCTATCCTTAAAATTAATGTACCCAAAATATGGGCGGTGCTGAAAGCTTAACGGGGGGATGTATTATAGAAAATGACATTGTCACCACATTTTGTTCAGACAGTTTGTCTAAAGCTTTGTGATTCGATAAAAAAAAAGACCACGTTTTTCTATTACCTATGATATTGCGGAGGGTTACAAATGGTCCTTATAGAATAGGACTCCAAAAAGTGGGCGTGTTTTATAAAGATCTCTAGACGAAATGTTATTGTTATCATATCCAATGATTTTTCATCGAAAGATTTTTGGAGTTTTTTAAAAATTTTGCAGAAAACTGTCTTTTACTGAAAGCGTTCCAAAAAAGTGGGCGTGGCAAAAAAAATTATGTAAACGAAATATAGATATTGAGATTTTCTGAACAACAAAACAATCTTTTACTGAAAAGAGTAGGCAGTAGGCGGATTTTTAAAAAAAAATGTACAATTGTTCAGCTTCGTCCTATAGAGAGTCTATAAATTTCATCAGCTCAAAATTTAAGTCCCGAAAATTGGTTACATACAGACGGACGGAAGGACGGATAGACATGGCTAGATCGCCTCAGCTGGCGATTCTGGGTCGATCCATATATACTTTCAGGTATAACTATCGAAATTATTTCTCTATGTTACAAACTCAATGTCAAAACTAATATACCCCTATGGGATAGGGTATAAAGAAGTAAGCGGGAGTCGATGGTATAAAAATCATTTTATTGCGCCACTTACCTGTGACATTTCCGCCACGCTGTTTAGCAACGCGCTGAATAATTCATATTCTCCAGTACAGTGGAAGACGGCATTGGTTCATCCTCTCCCGAAAAAGGGAAACGACAACTCGAATTCGGCGAATTTCCGGTCGATAAGGCTCTTACCGTGTATCAGAATGTTTTTTGAAAATATTCTCAATCGGGCTCTGTTTAAGTGGTCTGAGGACAATAAGATAATACCATAGGCCCAGTTTGGTTTCAAGGCGGGTCATGACACATACAAACTGGTATCTGATATACAATATAACAAATCCAAAAGTGCACGGGTTTATGTCTGGTTAATTTAGAGAAGGCTTTCGACACCGTATGATTAGAGGGCCTCTATCTAAAGGTGACCAGACTTGGAATAAGCAACCACTGCTATATACTCTTCATGACATCCTGACTGGTAGAATGTTTGTTGTCAAAGGGGGCAATGTACCAAATGGATGTAGGCGTTGGAGCTGGAGTGTTTTCAGAAACACTTAAGCTAAACAGCACCTTTCGTCTCCCTGAGCACAGTAGTGTCTTCCAAGCCGAAATATTGGCAGTAGCAGAGGCAGACAAGGCGACCTCAATGGTGGCGATACCACCAGATGATATCACCATCTTTATTGACAGTCAGGCTGCAATAAAAGCTTTCTCTGCTGTCGAAATAAAATCTCGGCTTGTGAAACGTTGTCGCGAAGAGCTAAAGGTTCTTGGCGTCCAACATAATGTTAAGCTCTGCTGGGTCCCGGACACAGAGGCATACAGGGCAATTAAATTGCTGACGAACTGGCAAGAAAAGGATCTGCCTCCAGTATTGACCAAGCAGACCAGTCTGTCAAACCACCACTATGTGACCTCAAATCTCGGGTGGGACAGAAAACACTGATCACTGCCAAAAACAGGTGGAACTCTCTTCCCACCTGTGAAACTTCCAAAAGTATGTGTCCTGAGTATGACAAAGCCAGAACCCATAAACTACTTCGTAGAAACAGGAAATCTGTCTCTACTATAGTTGGGATTCTTACTGGACACAACTTACTAAAAAGCCACAAACTGAAAATGCATCTCATAAATGATGACCTCTGTAGAGGCTGCGGTGATGAAGAAATACACGAGGATACCCTCCACTTTCTGTGCCACTGCCCAGGCCTCAGCCAATTAAGAATGAAAACCTTAGGAAAATACTTTTTCCATGACCTCACGGATCTATTCGAAATCCCTCTCCCTAATCTTTTCAGATTTGCAACAACATCTGGATGGCTGGAAAGATTCTAACAACAATGGACAGTAACGGGACAATGAATGAACCAACCACACAATTGGACCCCCAACGGGCATCACAATGGGTCTATATTGACCTGAGTGCGATGAGGGAAGACACACACCGTCTGCCTCATCAACCCACCAACCTAACCTAACCTAACTTCTACCACAGAATTTTTCATTGAAAATGGTCTGCAACAGGAAGCGATGAACTTGACGATTATCTTCAGCATTTAGACCGGTGATATGATATGTAGTCTTACTCAGGCAATTGCGTATTCGGACGATACAGAACATACATACAGAACACCCCCTACTGTCGAGGTCATTCGAACTCTTTTGCAGAGTTAATTCGACAAAATCTAGAGATATTGTGATAACTAGAAGTTGAAAATCAACTTTCAGAAATCAAAAAAAATATCCTTGTCTAGGGCCTCTAGGGATACGAGAAAGAACTGGCGCAAGCTGGTAATAGTTCGACCAAACGGACAACCACTGACAAGTAAAAGTGTAGTAGCTTGGTATCTGGCTGTATCAGAATCATTAATTCTGCAGACATGCAGATGCTGCTCTGACGAAAGCTAGGGGAGCGATTGCCCTAAAAAGACAATTGTTTTGCAGCAGTCGTCTTGACATGGCCCTTATCAGGTCGATGATTGCCTTTGAGTGCCCGGTATGGGTCAACGTTGCCCCATCTCAAATGAAAAAGATTTGGATGTTTGATAGGCAGTATCTAAGAAACTGCATTGGAATACGCAGAAGACCAGACTCTGACTACACAAAATATTATTCCAACCAGGTTCTTTACAACGGGGCAAGACAGAATAGACAATTTTCCGGTAAAAATCATTCGGGGTTACAAGGCAAGAGCGATTTCCTCGAGCAATCTATCCCAATGATGAGTATTTTGAAAGTGTGCGTTTAAGCGATTACAATCCGCCTGAATCTTTGTTATAACGGGTAATTTTTGAAGCGTAGTTTTATTTTAAAAATCGAAAAAACACACATATTTGCATCATTTTTTATTGTAATCGATAAATAGGCCTTTGCCATTTACGTTTTAAAGACAACTTCATGTTAATGTTGTCCGCGACTCAGTTTCAAATGCTCAATTCGGAAGGTCCAATTTTGCGTCACTTTTTCGAGCATTTCGGTCTGTATTCCACGAATTACGCGTGATGTTATCCTGCAAGGCTTCAATCGTGTTCGGCTTGTCCACATAGACTAACGACTTTACATAACCCCACAAGAAATAATCAAGAGGGGTTAAATCGCATGAACTTGGCGGCCAACACACAGGGACATTTCGAGAGATAAGCTGCTTCTCAAATTCATCCTTCAACATTTCCATTGTTTCACAAGCTGTGTGGCATGTGGCACCGTCTTGATGAAACCACATGTCAACCAAGTTCAACTCAGCCAACTGGAGCAAAAAAAAAGTCGCGTATCATGGCTCGATATCGTTCGCCGTTGACGGTAACGTTTCTTCCAAGGTCGTCTTTGAAGAAAAATGGACCGATGAACCCACCAGCCTATAAACCACACCAAACTGTCGTTTTCTTGAGATGCATCGGTAATTCTGGTATGGCTATGGCTGTTCATCATTCCAGATGTGACAGTTTTGCTTATTTACGTATCCGTTGAGACAGAAATAAGCCTCTTCCCTGAACACAATTTTTCGATAAAACAGCGGATTTTCATGGAGCTTTTTTGATAATAAATTTCAATAATTTGCTATCGTTGCTCGTTTGTAAGTCTTTTGATGATGAAATGGCAGAGTATAATGAAAAATTTTCACTTTGACATATGACGTTTGGACGCCAGTACTAACTACTAACCAGTGCTGCGAACGTGAAAAACTTAACTATAAAAAAATCACCCGTTATTTGAATATCCGCATGAAGCTTTGTTATAACGGGTGATTTTTTAAGAGGTTTAGAACTTTTTTTAAAAAAAAAAACACAAAAAATTCGAAAAAATGAATGAAATATTTATTTGAGTCGATAGTTTGAACCTTGCAATTTAATGTTTAAAGATAATTTCATGCAAATGTTGACCGCGGCTGCGTCTCAATTTTGGAATACTCTTTCACACATATCGGCCGGTATCTCACGAATGAATGCATGGATGTTGGCTTCCAGTGCGTCAATCGAAGCGGGCTTGTCCCTATAGACATTAGCCTTGACATACCCCCACAAAAAATAATCTAATGGTTTCAAATCGCACGATCTAGGCGGCCAATTGACCGGCCCGAAACGTGAAATTAACTGTTCACCAAACTCGCCTCGCAATTGCGCCATTGTTTCGCGTGCTGTGTGGCATGTGGCACCGTCTTGTTGAAACCACATATCATGCAAGTCAAGAACTTCCATTTCGGGCAAAAAAAAGTTTGTTATCATCGCTCGGTAGCGTTCACCATTGACAGTAACGCTGCGATTCGCATCATCTTTGAAGAAATATGGCCCAATAATGCCGCCGGCCCATAAACCGCACCAAACAGTGGCTTTTTCGGGATGCATTGGTAGCTGTTGCAATTCTTCTGGCTGATCTTCACTCCAAATGTGGCAATTTTGCTTATTTACGTACCCATTCAACCAAAAATGAGCCTCATCGCTGAACACAATTTTTCGATAAAAAAGCGGATCCTCGGCCAGCTTTCCAAGAGCCCATTCACCAAAAATTCGGAGTTGTGGTAGGTCGGCTGGCTTTAGTTCTTGCACCAGCTGTATCTTAAAAGGCTTTACGCCCAAATCCTTCCGCAAAATTTTCCACGTAGTGCTGTAACAAAGGCCTAACTGCTGGGAACGGCGCCGAATCGACATTTCGCGGTCTTCTGTCACACTAGCTGATACGGCCGCAATATTTTCTTCACTACGCACAGTACGTAAACGTGTTGGTGGTTTAATGTCCAACAAAGTAAATTTGGTGCGAAATTTGGTCACAATCTTCCGAATAGACTGCTCAGAAGGTCGAGAATGCCGATCATAAAATGGAAGCAGCGCGCGATGAACATTTCGAACCGAGCACGAATTTTGATAGTAAAATTCAATAATTTGCAAGCGTTGTTCATTTGTAAGACGATCCATGGTTAAATTGCAAACCAAACTGAAGCTGTTTGACAGTGACACAAGGTACTAAACACACGTCAGCTGTCAAACCCAGTGTTGCCAAAACCAAACCAGCTAAAAAATCACCCGTTACAAAATTGTGTTTTGAGTTCTATTGTTTCTACAGAATTTAAGTCGAAAGTCGGAATTATTTCTTAAACTATATGGTTGAGTTTCTTGTATATACACTAAGTTTGACGATAAATAATCAGGGACCATCATTTTTTATCTCACTCACCGATTTCGCTATATATTGTACACTTTCTTTAATGTTCTTGTCTTTTTCACAATCAATCGCTTTTGTTTTCATTTCCTTTATTTCACTCACACTCTTCTCACATATCTCTTGCACTGTTTTCATAGCATCCAGTCTTTTGGAATAACGGTCCTCGATCACTTCAAGTAGAGTTTTTATTTCATTTTCGTTTCTCTTGAGACACTCTTCAAATTCTTGTTTATATTCTTTAATAGTGCTTACACACCGGATCATAAACTGAGTTTTCGCAAAAACACCTGAAACCTTCATCGAAAACCGAGTTTTCCCATACATTGTCAGTTCTCAAAACCTAGTAGGTTACGACGCAACCTTCTCATAACCACTTCGCAGACGTCATCACATTGCAGGTTGTTGGAAAGAACACACCTTTTCATACATTCTACACGTGTTCCACACGTCCCAAAAAACAGCTGATGAACCCGCTGTCAAAACAAATGTTTTTTTTTCAGAAATTTACACACCAGATGAAATAAAAACAAAACAAGCGGCGGGCTTGAGATTCAAAAACTGTTGTCAAAATCTTTAGATTTGTTTCATTTTGAACTTCAAATGCTAATATTAGTTTGATTATATTAGAATTCATTTTATTATTCAATTACAATATTTTCACACACAAATGTTGCAGCTAGTATCACAATTCACAGCTGATTGAAATATCAAACGAAACCTGGTCAGAGTCGGTGCGAAAGCATCCAGTGGTTTACGTAAACTTTTTGCCAAAAACTCAGTTTATGATTCGGTGTGTAAGCACTATAAGGTATAGTCCGTACCAATTCAGTTGGCCAACGGTCGATTGCGCAGAGAGAGGATTTAAGAGAACAAAAATGACGCGAAAGAGATTTAATCACTAAGCGTTTTTGCCTGTAATTTACAATGCCTAACCCAACTTTACAATGCTTAGAACTAAAATGCTGTTGAATATCTAAATAAACTTAATTTTTTATTATGAGGTCGACTTTTATACATTTCTACCTAGAAGTCCGATTGTATTTGAAAGGGTTCCCAACCCTTTTTATGGTTGAACATTTCGTTGTTTAGCGCCAGGTACCTACCTGTATGGGTGGTGTGCTGGGTTTGCATTCATTTTATGATGTTTGATTTTAAGTAAAGTTGACATATAATGATCTATATTTTTCCTCCGCTCCTAATTTCAGTATAAAGTAAGGAAAATGAAGAAACCACCCTCAGTGAGATCGCGACAGCGATCTGAACACAACGACAGGGTATACGTCGTTTTTTATTATGGCTCCGCCCATTTTCGTCTCTTTTTGCTTGTTTTTGCAATTTTAAGAGATTGTAAAATAAATTTTAAGAGACCTGCGCAGTAGAATGGCCAACTGTTTTGGTACGGACTATACCCGTTTCTCCGCGAATTGTTAATTTGCATTTAAAGCACTTTTCTTCCATGTCGTTAAACAATTTCGATGCGTATTCAAAGGATAAAAATACAAAAAAATTAAAGTCTCTGTCTTTTAAATCACTTTTCAGTATTTCTACTTTGTATATACGCCTTAAGATAACACTTTTTCAACTTTGCTTTTGGAGCTTATTTCGAACACAACTTCAACCATCAAAATCTCAATATATCATACAATTTCAAGTCGCAAAGATCTGCATTTAGTTTCTCAAAATTAAATTAAATGTCCACATAAATGGAATTGAATTAAATGCTTGTCTGGTATTTTATTGTCTGTCAAAAATATCTGATCATTTAAACCCGGGGTTAGCTCTAGATATAAATCGATTGAAAAATTGCTTTCTCGAGTTAACTCGAATTTAATACCGAAACTAGGATGATCTCGCACTAAAAACTGGGCCTTAAAAGTCCTTTTCAAATTTTAACGATTACATTTTAGGACAAGAAATTTTGAAGCCATCTTTAATCTTGATGACTGCTGTAAGCAACGATTTTAAAAATTTAAACATAATACTGATCCTGGCAAGCCTTTGGCTTCACAGTCACACTTCACTACAGAGTGCTCTCTCATCCTTACGCTCTTGCTTGTCGTTTGCCTGCCGTTGTCCCAAGAATGATGTATTACAGATTACGCATTGCGCATGTCCGCCATTTATGTTTACGTTTCTGCTATCTTGCTTACGTCACAGGAGACAAGCGAATATTATTTCCTTCTGAAAGTAGGCATTGATATATCATTTCCCCGCGTTAATTTTGAATTGGTTATACGGAAATTATTTTTTCATTGAATTTTGAGTATAAAAGATTTTAAAAATCAATATGAGGTGTGCAGTGTTCAATTGCAGTGCAAATAATAATAAAGGCAAGTTAAATATCCGCTTTTATCGCTTTCCTAAGGATGGCGGTATTCAGAAGCAATGGATACATTTTTGTCGGAGGAAAGACAACTCTAATCCTGAAACGTCGCGAATTTGCTCTGCACATTTCACTGCAGAAGATTTCGAACATTAACATTAAACATCCATAGTGCAAGTGAAAACAGAAAACATTCGCTCCGCGCTTTCGGTTTCGGTCTCGGTTTCGCGAAGTGCATTAGTGGAAATCGCAAAAAGGAAAATTATCTGGACGTTAAGAAGAACCCGAAGAAGAAACCGGAGAAGAACATACCAGCAGTGTGTACACTGTACAGACACAATTGGGAGATAAGTATAAAATCTCCCACCCAGGTACGATCGCCAAATTTCGTTGAATGTGCGTCATTAAATCAAATAAAAAGTGGTTGTTAAATTTGAACTATAAATTAACAAAAAATCCACCATACATCAGCACGCACCTTCAACAAATTGGCATCCAATTCACTTGTATAAAAATAATATTATAATTTTTAACATTGAACAACATATCATACAACAATTAAAATTCAAATCAATTGTGATAGTCGCAACGCAATGAGTATGCGCGAATCGTACACGAAACCATCGGTATCGAATTTGAAATAGAATCCACAAAAGAAACACTTAGGTTCCACGTTGCAATCACGCATACGTAGGTACACAATTCGCTCTTCGCTTCGAATTCAAATTCAAACTTTGCGCATACGATACGCTATACGCATACAATTGTTATTGCATTACCACTGCACTTTTGGTCTCGGAACGGTAGCCAATTTCTTCGTCTTCTTTCGCTTCTCGTTCGCTCGTTCGCTCGCTCTTCGCTCGGAATATAATAACCAACATTGTTAGAAGCTGGTCGTAGTTTGTGTCCACTTTCACCGCATAGATCTTCTTTTCGCCTACAAATTCATAAATCAACAGATTTTGTTTTTGCCGTAGTCGCCGGAGAGGATGCTGCATTATCGTATGCAGTGAAAGAAACAGATTATTGAAGTCGTATTTATTCGTCGCCGTTTGTGTGGAATCGAATTATCACACAATTCTACTGCATGCGAAACAATTGAAATTACCAGTAGTTGAATAGTTCAATTAATTAATCTACTTCTTAAATAAGAGGTAGTAATTTACCATTTAGTAGCAATTGGCAAACAATCGATCATCTTGTTACGAGTATAGTAAAAATAAAGTACATCGTAGGAACTCATTTCGCCTCAACACATACAGAATTACTAGCTTTGCAAGGTATTGGTGCTGAAAGGCAATTACTCGTAGACGTTTGATTGAACGTACATACATAATAGGTGTTTATATTTGCATTTGAAAAGCACTAATTTCACTTTCGTCGAAAAGTGAAAGGACATATCGGTTTCTGGTCGCATTAAATAATCCTCCTAGTCAATATGGCAGAAGAACTCACAATTGAGGAATTGAGACAACAACGTTCATGCACAAAGGGAAGTATAACTCGAATTAAAACTTATGTCGAGTCCAATTCAACTTCGCTTTCGCCAACGGAACTTGAATGTCGGCTAGGAATCTTGGAGTCGTACTTCAAGCAGGTGTTAACTTACCAAACAAAAATTGAGCGTTTGGTAACAACTGATAATGGTCGAGCGGAATTAGAGGACCAATACATTTCGCTCAAAACGAAAATATTGTCACTTATGGGGAATCATAGACGGCATAGCGCTGCAGAAACAACGTTGTCTATTCCCCATGTAGTGAATCATTTACCCAAACAACGTCTACCAAAATTTAGCGGAAGATATTCCGATTATAAAAGTTTTATCGATGCTTTTAAAAATCTCGTAGACAATGATTCTAGTTTGACAAACATTGAGAAGTTCAATTATTTGTTATCCTGTCTGAGCGATCAAGCTCTCGGAACAGTCAAGGCGTTTCAAGTAACGGAGGACAATTATCCGAAGGCACTAAAAAGTCTAAAGGATCGCTTTGACAATAATTGTCTGATATTTTTCGAATATGTGACATCGTTGTTTGACTTGCCAAGGGTCTCAAAAAACTCATCGGTTGAACTTAGAAGTCTGGTAGATAACGTATCTGCCATATTAAGTTCATTGTCATCCATAGGATCGCATGAAAATATCTGCAACGCTTTAATTATATATATAGCAATGTCAAAAGTCGATCCTGACACACAATCCAAGCGGGACGAGCAGCTGGATTATAAGGAGCTACCAAAGTGGGAAGAATGCGCGAAGGTACTCAACAAGAGATGTCAATTCTTAGAAGCACGAGACAGCAAGCAGCTGCGTTCAGTGGAGCCAAGCCAGAGGTTGTCCAACAAACCGAAGTCATCGTCATCGTCTGTTCACCAACGTCCCCAATCATCCCTTACCGTCAGCCAACGTTCGTGTATCTTTTGTCAAGACAGCAGCCATTTCATTTCAAGCTGTTCGAAGTTTAGTGGGTTGTCAGTTTTGGATCGGTTTTCAAATGTAAAGAAATTAGGACTTTGCCTGAATTGTCTTAGGATGGGCCATGGTGTTGCGAAATGCACCTCAACTTATAGGTGCAAACATTGCAAACAATCTCATCACAGTTTGCTGCACAGGTCCCAACCACAAGAGAATGTTTCCAAACGCCAAGATGAACCAGGATCTTCAGCTGCAGTCAATTCAGCATTGGAGAAGGAGCACACATCACAAGCTCAAGTCATTTTGGCAACTGCAATAGTTTTGGTTAAGGATTCGGTAGGAAGTTTTCAGATGGGAAGAGTTTTGCTGGATTCAGGATCGCAAGTAAATTTTATCAATGAGAAATTTTCAAAATCCCTTGGTCTTCACAACCAAAGAAAAAATGTAGACATCGTTGGAATAGGCTCATCTGAAACAAAAATTAAATTTCAAACACAAACTACCATTCGCTCGAGATACAATAGTTTTGAGGTTTCGTTGGATTTCTTAGTCGCACCAGCTATCACAGGGTATCAGCCAGAGTCAGCGCTTAACGTGAGCAGTTGGAATCTTCCATCGAATCTCGAACTAGCTGACGAATATTTCAATCAGCCATCGAGGATAGACTTGTTGTTAGGTGCAGAAGCTTTCTTCGACTTACTTCAAATAGGTCAGCTTAAACTGGGACAGGGTCTACCTTCATTGCAAAAGACGACTTTGGGGTGGATCGTATCTGGAAGGTACAAATCCAAAGGCCAGCAAGAACAAAAGTCATGCTACGTCAGCACAAGGGACGAATCACTGGAGCAGTATGTGAAGAAGTTTTGGGAACTGGAGGAAATGAAAGGGCATCAAACCAAATGGACAGACGAACAAAAGTTATGTGAAGCACACTTTAAGGACAACGTCGAGGTGTTACCTAGCGGTCGGCTGATGGTGCAACTCCCCCTGAAGAAGGATCCCAGTCATCTTGGAGCTTCATATGATATTGCGTTTAGACGATTCATATCCCTTGAGCGTAGGTTATCAAAGAACTTGGAGTTAAAAACTCAATATGCTAGGTTTTTAAAGGAGTACGAGACACTAGGTCACATGTCACTCGTGAAAAACCCCAATTTAGAAGAACCACATTATTACTTGCCGCATCAATGTGTTCTGAGACCCAATAGTGAATCGACAAAACTGCGAGTGGTGTTCGATGCATCATGCTGTACATCATCCCGCATTTCGCTAAATGGAATCCTGATGGTAGGTCCTACGATACAGGATGAATTACTTATAGTTTTGCTTCGCTTTCGACTCCATCGATACGCACTTACGGCAGATATCGTAAAGATGTATCGCCAGGTTCTTGTTCATCCGTCACAACGAAGGTTTCAGTTCATCCTATGGAGAGAAAATGAACAAACACCGGTACAAACGTACCAACTCAACACCGTCACATACGGTACGTCGTCTGCTCCTTTTTTAGCAATTCGTTGTCTTCAATACTTGGCACAGCAAAACCAAGCTCATTTAAAACTTGGGGCTGCTGTGCTTCAGTCTGAATTTTACGTTGACGACATGTTGACCGGAGCAGATGACATAGAAACATTGGTGAAAAAACAGACGGAGGTAGTGAAGATTCTGAGCGCTGCTGGATTTGAACTTTCAAAATGGAGAAGCAATCATCCCGACTTCGTTCAGAGAGTGGATGCGCAGGATATGAAATTGTCAGACTCAAATCTGACCAGTACATTGGGAATAGCTTGGAATGCACAGAGTGACAAGTTCTGTTTTTCATATAATCCTAGTCGTTCTTTCTCAAAGTATACAAAGAGGTCGATTTTGTCGCTATCTTCATCGCTCTTCGACCCTATGGGCTTGCTGAGTCCCATCATAATAAGAGCGAAGGTCATTCTGCAACAGTTGTGGATTGAAAAATTGGAGTGGGATTCGTCAATCCCAGAAAATATTGACAAGGAATTTCGTCAGTTTATGGCAGATTTAGAATCTCTTCAAAATCTGTCAATTCCTAGATTCGCCATGATAGCTAATAGGAGAAGTTACCAGATCCACGGATTTGCCGATGCATCCATGAAGGCATATGGGTGCTGCATATATCTCCGAACCATGGATGACTTAGGAGTGGTCAAAACGCATCTTTTAGTAGCCAAATCAAGAGTAGCACCGGCAAAGAGGAAACAGCTACCTCGGTTGGAACTCTGCGCAGCTCATCTCTTGGCAAACCTTTTTGAAAAAATCAAACCAATATTCAATGAATCATGTTCCGAAATCTACTTTTGGACAGACGCGTCGATAGTACTGCATTGGTTGAATACCCATCCGTCAAAATTGAGCACCTTTGTAGGAAATAGGGTTTCTGAGATACAGGAATCGTGTAAGAATATCGTGTGGAGACATGTACCAACACACGATAATCCAGCGGACATAGTCTCGAGAGGATGTACTGTGCAGGAGCTGAAGTCATCGATATGGTTCACAGGACCATCATTCTTAGTGCAGCTCGAGGAGACGTGGCCATCAAAAATTGAAATTTTGCTTTCAGCTGAGGAAGCGACATTAGAAACGCGCAAATCAACACGAGTCTGTAATAAATCGGAACCAAACTATTTAATCCAGATATTAGATCGTTATAGCTCATATAACAAAACTATACGAATTTTTGGATACGTCAATCGGTTCATCAATAGAACGAGAACCAAAACGTTCACACACAATCAACCATTTTCCCCGGCGGAGCTGGAAATGGCCTTGCTACGTATCATTCATCTGATACAGAGTCATTCCTTTTCAGATGAGATACAACAAATACAACAATCCAAAGTACTTAAGGGACCGATGAAGTGGTTATGTCCGTTCATCGAAGACACCGACGGCTTTCTTTTACTCAAGGTGGGAGGACGATTAAAACATGCAAATATCCCGGAGGAGGGTAAACACCCATTACTGCTGCCAAAGGATTCAAGTTTTGTAAGGAACATCGTCCGGCATCTACATCGCTCTAACTACCACGCAGGCGCAAAGGCTCTTGTGTCATTAGTAAGAAGGCGGTTTTGGATAGTAAATGTACGAGAAGTCGCACGACAAACAGTCCGAAACTGCCCTCATTGCGTCAGATATCGACCGAAGTTGCTGCAGCAGGTGATGGGAGATTTACCTCCGGAGAGGTTAACTGCATCACGTCCGTTCGAATGCTGTGGGGTTGATTTCTGTGGTCCCATATACACCTACTACAAAATTCGAGGCAAGGTTCCCTACAAGTCATACGTGGCAGTCTTTGTTTGTTTTTCGTCCAAAGATGTGCATTTGGAAGCTGTGTCTGACCTTTCATCAGATGCATTCATCGCAGCGTTAAAGAGGATGATAGGTCGTCGAGGTCTGCCTAGAGAAATGCATTGCGACAACGCAACCAATTTTGTAGGAGCGCAGTCCAAATTAAAAGAATTTAGCGATATGTTGTTCAAAAAACATAGTGTAGAAAACATCACAAATTTTTGTTCTAATAACTCCATAAATTTTCGTTTTATACCCCCCAGGGCACCCCACTTTGGTGGGATTTGGGAGGCGGCCGTCAAAATAGCTAAAGGCCATTTGTACCGGAGCTTAGGAGGTGCCAAGCTCACATTCGAGGAGTTGTCAACAGCACTCGCGGAGATCGAGGCGGTCATGAATTCGAGGCCAATAACACCGATGTCGTCCGATCCGAATGATCTCGAAGCACTTACGCCAGCACATCTGCTGATTGGGTGCTCGCTAAAGGCGGTTCCTGAGCCAGCAGTGGAAGTAGCAGACATCAGTTTCATCGAGCGGTGGCGTCGAATAAATGCCGTTAAGACTCACTTCTGGAAGAGATGGTCAGCAGAGTACCTACACGAATTGCAGGGTCGTGCAAAGTGGTCGTCGCAAACTCCAAACATCACAGTTGGCACACTAGTGATCATCCACGAAGACAACACCCCACCTCAACAATGGGTCATGGGCAGAATTACCAAGGTCATAAAAGGTGCAGATGGCAAGGTCAGAGTGGCCGATGTCAAAACTGGTCGAGGAGAATATAGACGTCCTATTCGAAAACTAGCAGTTGTTCCGTCTTGAAAGGTAGACCTTTCAAAAGGGGCGGAATGTTGGAGCATAACATCCTTAAAATCATTTGTAAAATCATTTGTATTGTAAAAATTATGTAACGCATTCAATTGTACAAACATTTTGTCTTTAAATAATGTATCGCTAACAATACAGTAAAAATAACATGTAAATGTAACAGTTGCATATAAAATTGTATAAAAAGCAATGCATTCAATAAAATATATTCATTGTAACATTGAAATTCAAACCACTCAGTGGACAAACCAACGTTTTTTTCCTTTCGCTTCGCTTGTTCGCTGTTTCGCTATCGAGTCCGCTAGTTCGCACAAGTCATTTTCGTTGACCAGTGCATCGCGGTCAATAACCCTTGCGGAACAAAATCTTAGTCGCAAAATTCGCAACCGTTCGCAATCGGTTGTTTACAATCAACCGGAATCAGCTGTTAAGCAATCGTGCTAACAAGGTTCCAGGTTGACGGTCGGAAACCAATTCGATCGTACAGGAATCTACAATTTGAAATGGGTATGTTCCTGTACATAAGTCCTTGCTTACATATTATCAATATATAATTAAAGGATTATGCGAAAGAAACGGATACAAGTTGAAGCCGGGAACTTGTCCAACCGTTGAACCACAGTGCACGATGGTACCTTCATCCAGGGATAAGAGAATGATACATAAAACAAAGCAGAATATGATCGCAAGCTTATTGAAAGAAACCCCAGTTCCCCCAATTGTTCCTGAGCCAGCCAAACCTGATGATGTAGATCAAATAGAGATGAACAACAACGTTGTAGATGTTGTAGACGAAACTACAAATCAGTTGCAGCATCAAATTGATCTTTTAAACAAGAGATGTAAGTTGATGCTTATTATTATAAGTACCTACAATAACAACTTTAATCATTTTTAGTGGAAGCTTAAAGCTAGAGAATTTTACTATGATGAAAGAATGCAAAGATTACCAACTCCAAATACGTTCCCTCAAAAAAATGTTAAACAAATCCGAGTTTGAACGTATTAATATGGAGAATAAATTGCAAAAAATATTCACAAAAGGTAAAATACTCAAAATGTACATGTATTAAATACATCTATATAAACTAATTTCAGGTCAAGTAACTAAATTAAAAAAGGGTTTGAAACGCTGTCGGTGGTCGGAAGCGGATATAGCGCAGTCTATCACATTGTACTCAACAAGTGCTAAGGCTTACAAATTGCTGCGAAAGAAAAATTTTCCTCTTCCTTGTGTCCAAACACTTCAAAGTTGGGCACACAAGCTCGATATATCCCCAGGAATCATTGATCCAGTGGTGAAAATTCTGTCTGCAGCAACTCAACTCAACGAAGAGCAGAAAATTTCTGTCCTTAGCTTTGATGAGATGAAGATCCGCAAAGTATTCTGTTACGATAGGTCTTCGGACACTACGTTAGCACCCGCCAGTTATGTACAGGTGGCAATGTTAAGAGGTAAATATACATTTTACATGTACCATTTAATTATTACATTTTTATTTATCATTCCTAGGACTAACTGCCAAGTGGAAGCAACCTGTTTTTTATGCCTACGATTGCCAAATGACAACAGACATAATCAGTCGAATTCTTGACAAAATTCAAGACTGTGGTTACAATACTGTTGCTATTGTTAGCGACTTGGGTGGGGGAAATCGTGGATTGTTTAAAAATCTTGATGTGACTATGGATAAGCCTTGGTTAATATTGAATTCATTATCCATATGTTATTTAATATACAAAACATTTAAATTTTTACTTTCCAGGTTCACACACAATGAACACAAGATCTTTGTGTTTTCGGATGTTCCCCATCTAATCAAACTCCTTCGAAACCATTTCGTGGATCAAGGGTTTGAAATAAATGGCAAAGAGGTAAGAAAGGAAATTATCCTCACACTACTTTCCTCGACATCTTCGGAATTAACAATAACACACAAAATCACTGCTGGTCACCTAAACGTTGTCGGGGCTGAAAGACAGAAAGTGAAAATGGCAACGAAATTATTTTCTCATACTATTTCCCAAGCAATAACAAGGGCCGCAAGCGTAGGTCATCTAAAAAACAAAAATTGGGAAGAATGCTCGAAGCTATTTAAATTAGTAATACTCTTTAAGAATTTTTAGACAAATGACTGGTTTGACGTAATGAACGTGAGAACACCGTATCCAGACACAAGACAGCGATCTTTAGAGATACAGAATTCCATACTTGATGAAATGAGTAATCTTATGCACCAGATGAGGGTCATTGGCAAGGGAAATTTATTGCCTTTCCAAAGAGGTAAGAAGCTGTAGTATTCATTAATTTATTGGTATGTTCATTAATATTATTTTTAGTCATTATTCAGTCAAATAATGCTGTTAAACTGCTGCTAGAAGATATGAAGCAACGGTTTAATATCAAATATATTTTGACTTATCGTCTCAATCAAGATGTGCTTGAAAACTTCTTCGGCGTTATACGAAGCAAAGGAGGCCTTCATGACCACCCTGATCGCCAGGAATTCAAATACAGGCTGCGGTCATACATCCTTGGGTACAATTAGGGTGTCCTTTCAAACAACGCAAATGTTGCAGTGGATGACACACCCGATTTGGGTTCTGATTGCACCCTTACAGGTATATTTGCAATGAATCTATTTTATGTTCTGTTAGTTACATTTAATTTTCTTTAAGGTACAATACTGAAGAGTATTAAAATAAATCCTGGGAGCATGCCTGTCCAAAATCTGGATAATAATGAATTAGAGTCATTAGCTCATGATGGACTCGAAAATCTGGCCGGCTATATTTGCCATAAATTGGGGGACCAGTTTCCAAGCATAAAAGTAGATGCATCGAAAGACTCTAAATTTACATGGGTAAACCACTTAAATGAAGGAAATTTATCGAAGCCAACCGCAGCATTTATGAACCACATGCAAAAACTGAAACAAATGAACAACTTATCTTTTATTCATCATTCCATCATTACAAGTTTTCACTTTTCCTTTCTAGGAATACATAACCATGCAATGACTCAATGTGTTGCAATAAATTATACATTTAAACAGGACACACTATAACATTTTAGAAAATACAAACTATTGAAATGTTATTTCGCTTTGAGAAAATACAATTGTGATGATATATACGAATGCTATTGCTTTTATCACAGAATCATTACAATCAGGTAGAAAATTAGTAGAACATCTTAATAATTCAATAAACAATGTATTCAAACGAATCTTTCATGCTGACACACTTTTAAAATAAGATTTTTCTTGACAGAAAGACATATTTTAATTTAATTTCACGCAATTCCTATGTAAATAATCAACAATTACAACGAGCTTTTAAATAATATGTCACCTGTGACGTAGCTGCGCAGAACGAGCAAAAATTGAACACCTAAATGCATAATCTTCTATCTCTCATTCCTGCCGCTGTCCCACCAAGTTATAGTCCGCACCAAATCAGTTGGCCAATCTACTGCGCAGGTCTCTAAAAAATTTATTTTACAATATCTTAAATTGCTCTTAAATCCTCTCTCTGCGCAATCGACCGTTGGCCAACTGATTTGGTACGCACTATAGCTTTCCCCTACCCATGACTTTTCGAGTCGTTACATGTGTGTTTGGATTTATATACCCCGACGAGCCCAAAGAAGTTTCACTTCAAAAAAAACTTTAAGGTTATATAGGTTAATCTCACCTGAGAAAATGGTTGAACATTCCGGACCCACCTCTTAATATTTATCTGGGGAAATTTATCCGTGTCGTATCTACCCTTTTTTTTTGTTCCTTAATAAAACACGGAATTGAAAATCCAACCTACGGATTATATTGGCGTATCCTGATTATATCAGAAATTAGGAATTGATTGTTCGATTTTGAGTGGATATCAACAAATTGTAGATTGTCCATCATTATCGCAATATCCACAAAAAAAATCCGAAACGCATTAACGCCCATCAATAGCTTGGCACCGCGATAAATTGATTCGGTGGTAATTTATGGCCAACGAGCTTTGCATATAAAATAGATGGGCCGTCAATCATGGTCAATTATTATTAATTAAAGCGTATGCAATTGTGAGGGCAGTGCCATTCAGAATTAAAAAAATCGATTTAAAAAAATGATTTTTTCTATAGGAACCGTCACTAGCTCAAAGTTTATCCGTTGTGTGTAATTAGGTCCATTCTTTTGGAGTGTACCAACTTTGCACATCTCAAGGAATGAGTAATAAGCAACTGAACTTTGTGGTTTCCACTATTACCCCAAACCAAGAGAACTACGTCGCGCAAATCGATTACATCGTACTACAAGTCAAACGCTTTGAATTGCCACACGAGCCGCAGTCAACACAATATTATCCTTCCTCTCCTATGAATACAAGAGTGCACTCTTAATACACCCATTATTTATAATTCATGCACTATTAGTCCATGTGAGTATACTCCTGCCAGATCAAAACTAATATGCGCTTTGCGTATGATTGTAAAATATCTAGGAGAAAAAAAAAAGAGAATAAAAAACCCTCTCCCCACCTAGTTATAACTAAAGGCTGGCAATAAAGGACATTCGAATGGGGGACGCGCTGCCCACCCATAAATAGAACTGCGCCTCGAAGGCATCATTTAGCGTTTATATTGTGCGCGCTATATGTATGTATGTAAGCATGATTGCGTTTTATTTTCCATTACTCCTGACAATAATTAGATGACTGCTTAAATATGCACAGGACGACATGTACTGGCATACCAATGGCGGTAAGGATTACAAATACACAGCAGTGGGTTGTATATTCACTAACGACGACTAGTATCCTGGCCAGTGTGTTGTACCCAGCTTTTTGCATTAACCATTGGCGGTTGTAACAACCATACGACTGTCCTCTCACATAGTGTCCTGGTGGAATAGAAATACAATTGCGCGCATATAATTAGGTCATTCCGTGGAAAACTTATGGGTAATTGTATTATGGCCGAAAGGGAGATGCACTCAACACGACCACGTGGAAAACGTATAATTATTTAAAATATTAATTAGGATCATTAATTTATGCTGAACGCGCGCACCGATAGAAAAAGGATGCTTTTTGAGTTTTGCCTTGCATTATGGCGGCACACAATGGCAACACGATGCTGTTGGAATGAAGTAATAAAGTCTATTTGCGGAACGTTTCACTTGCTGCAATGGGAACTTGCAGTTGGCTTTTATTGAGAGGTGGTATGGGGTTGGTTGTATTGCAGTGAAGTCCTGTCATTGTGAGGGTAGTGGATACATATAATTAGGATCAAATTTGCACTTGGGATGTTGATTTTGCCGGCGCTAATTATGCTTAGAAAGTTTTGCTGATTTAGATGTATGCAGGTTTGTACTAAATTAGAGGATCATTAACTCTTTTTGCGATGCACAAGAGCCGAAATTAATGGAATCCTGTAAGCATCATCGGGTTAACAAAAAAATGGGCATTAACGACACATACGGAGCTTTAACCTGGCGTCTCCATTCAATTCAGTATGCGAAGGTTTATTTTTTCCATAAAGAATGGAACCTCCAGTTAAAAGCCGATTCCGAATGAAAAATCTGAGAAACTTCTCATAACAATGTTTTAGTCTCCTCTGTTTGTCAGACTGGTTTTACAGGCTCACATTGTTTGGATAAAATAGATATCGAAAGAACTCCTCAAGAGGTGTGGCAGCTTTTATGGGCAGCACAAACTCCCTAGGCGGCTAAATTGGCCAAATGACCGACTTTCTCGACGTTTTGGGCCGACCATGTAACGGTCCGCCATCTAACTTTTTTTTTTCAACTAGAGCTTATTTCGTGAATGGTAACACTTAGCTCATGTCTGATTTGACAGATAATTAGTTTTATCCTTCCGCTGAACGAGTATGGTTGTGTGTACGCTTGAACAATGCTGGGAAATATTGCGACATTACTTTGAAAATCATGGTAATGTTGCAGAATGTGTGCGAAAATTGCGTACGGATTTTGGAAGAAGAGAAGCACCGTCAGCTCCGTATGTTCGTTATCTTGTGAAAAAAGTGAAATAAACTGGCATCCTCATCGATAAACCAAAGCGTGAAAAGCCAAAAACAGTGCGTACACCCGAGAATATTGCTGCTGTGGTAGAAAGTGTGCGTGAAGCGCCATCAACATCAATTCACCGACGTTCTCATCAATTGAACATTTCGGAGACATCATTGAGACGAATTTTGCATAAAGACCTTGGTATGACGCCATACAAAGTCCAATTAGTTCAGGAGTTGAAGTCAACTGACCATCCAATGCGTTTTCGCCTGCGATCGACTTAGAGAAGATGCCGATTTTGCCAAAAAAAATCAATTTTTTCAGATGAAGCTCATTTTGATCTTGGCGGGTATGTAAACAAGCAAAATTGTCGCATTTGGGGCACAGAAAACCCGCACGCATACATTGAAAAGCCGATACACCCAAAACGAGTCACTGTTTGGTGCGGATTTTGCTCCAGAGGCATAATTGGGCCATTTTTCTTCGAAAATGAGTAAGGAGTGGCAGTTTCAGTCAATGGCGATCGTTATCGGGCCATGTTGAACTAATTTTTGTTCACAAAAATTGAAGAGGAGGATATTGGCAACATTTGGTTTCAACAGGACGGCGCTACGTGCCACACAGCCGAAGCTACACTCGATGTTTTGCGACCTGTTTTTGAAGATCGCATTATCAGCCGCAGAGCTGACGTCGTTTGACCACCTCGGAGCTGCGATTTGAATACCGTTGGACTATTATTTGTGGGGTGCCGTAAAAGATAACTGTTATGCCGACAAGCCAGAGACAATTGACGATTCAAAAGACAATATTCGTGAAGCCATTGGTGGAATACAGCTGCACACAATCGATAATGTGCTTAAAAATTGGACCGATCGTGTAGGCTACTGCATTGCCAGCCGAGGCAGCCATTTGAATGAAATTATTTTCCATTACTAACCGGAAGGATTGTACTTTCAAATAAAAAAGGAAATTTGAGGAAATATTCAGTAGTTTTTTTTATAGTATTTTCAAAAAAAAAAATTACAAGGTAGAAGGCGACCTCGGATAATGATCTTATTCCCCAGCCAAGATTTGGGGGATTCCTTGAACGTTTCCTCCAATTGTACCAATTTACCAGCATGATCTGTTGGATAATGTTGGATCTTCCTAGCACGGGCGATAGTCAACTAATCTTCCTCAGACAATTAATCCATGACCAAGATAGATATTATAACCTGGAGTGACTTGTAATCTTGCAAGATCTCTTGCACACCACGAGCAATTTTGAGGTGGAATACAAGGAAACCACGATACCCAATTCGGCGATAGCATGAGACATTACAGCGGTGGCGTCCAAATGGGCGAATAGGCAGGACTAGTCAATCATCAGCTGGCATATAGATAGCCTACATGTAAGTGATTGATGCATAGAACCCATGTCATTGGCTAAAGTTGAGTGGTAATCGACAGCAGATGGAATATGAACCAACATGGTCACGCTCAGTGGCGCGATGGTTAGTGCGATGAACTGCCGCGCAGAAGGTCTGGGTTCGATTCCCAGCCGTAGCAACACCAAAATGATTTTTCACGTACCCTCCTTTTCCGCAAAAAACAGGAGGTCCCGCCACTGTGCAAGAAGTACAACACGCACATGAATGGTTGTGAGAAAGTTAGGCCCTGGTACTCCGAAAATTTGTATTTTTCCTGGGGGCTCGTTCATCTGTCCAAAACCGGCACCACCGAACAGAGTAATCTTACCTCCCTTGACGTAAGGGCGAGAATATCGACGACCTTAGATAATAACGGTGAACAAGATCTCATGTTCAACGCCATTTGCAACGAATTCAGTGTGAATGGGGTCAGTTGGAATTAGACCAATTTCATCAATTGGCTTTCCGATGACGTTACCATCATCAACGTCATCGAACGTCTCAGCATGGACTGCGTTACGGAAAAAGAAACCGGTGTCCTTCACTTTTTGGTCTTGCACCAAACCCTCAGTACCGACCATTGTAATGGTGCGGGCAGTGTTCACTGCCAAATGCTGGGCTACTTCCAATACCAAACGAATAGTTCTATTGTCGACTTAAAATTCATTTAGAATTGAGGCAAGTCCTGATCGAATTGGACATCGACGATGGCACCAATAACGGTTAAGATTTTGCCATCACTTACACCAACGAAAGCAGCAGCCTTAGCGTAGTCACTGGAGTACGAAGACTTTGTCGCGGCTGATTGTACAGCGGAGAACATTTCCGATAGATTCACATAAACTTCTCTGGGAAAATTCTTATTAGTTACATCGATTATAAAAGCGCAAATCGCGAGCATGATGACCAAAAAATCGGTTATTTACGCGATTTTTAGCAGGGACCATGCGCAAAAGACTGACCACTAGGTCACTGTACCTAGGATGGTCACGTGCATCAATCAAGATAAATTTCCAATAACTCATATCCTTAGCAATCTACCACCAGACATGCACTTTTATTTATTCGATGTCGGTTCTACTTATTCATACGAGATCTTCCCCTACTATGTCTACAATCTGATTGAGATTGAAAGACCGCATTGACCGACGTATGGCTGTGTATTTGCAATTCATATCCTTAAACGTCTAAAATGGCTAACCAGGTTATTGTTGTTGTACATCTCATTATATTCATTAGTGAATCCTAGCGTCTTTAGTCTGTGTACCCATTTTGATGATTTTTTTATATTTTAACAGCGAATTTCATCATGGATCAATGATCTTGACCGAATTTAAGCTTCAGCTCAAGCCTAATACTGCTTGGGATAAGCCGCAATGCAACTCATCCAAAAATTTGCGGAATCTCAGATAGGAGATCGTCATCACAGGAATCTCATGCCCTATACTTCATAAATCTGTTTACCTGGTAAAGTACTTACTAAATGGAGATTATGGATGCCTGCCCACAGAGGCGTTAAAGGTAATTGATGCGAAAAGTGATCACCCTGCAAGGATAAGACAAACCACGTGATATCAATAAGCAATTTAACTTTGATTTGGCAAAATAAATAGAATAAGGAATGTCTACTCAATTATAGGCAATATTGAACAAGGTGCTGAAGGTTGGATGTTTTAGAATGAGGAAAGACACTGATCGGCGTTGACTTGGGAAAAGCCCAGACATTACACCAATTGTGCTAAAGAGAAGTAGCAGTTTAAGAAGTCAAATCCAAGTCTGACCAGAATGTCTGCGATGGAATATGGGTATGCTGCTCCATGTTAGCGGTTAACCTTTGGTTTATTCAGTCCATAACAGAAAAATCTATTCTTACGAAGACCATACTATTAAAGACCAGAAAACGAAAAGAGGACAACGACGTTTGTATCTGCACTAGCGAAAGATATAAGCTGGTACAAAGCAGAGGAAATTACTAGCATCCAGGAAATATGATGAAAAGGTCGGCAAAAGGAGGATGAAAACTCCGAAATTTACTAAGGTTCGTGATATAGATGACGTGCTCAATGCCGCCATGGTTAGGGGGATGAACTGCAGTGCAGAAGGTCTGGGTTCAATTCCCGGCCTTAGCAACACCTAAATAATTTTTCACTGACCCTACTCTCTTCAAGATCTGACAAATCATCAGAGCAGTATCAACTGTCAAGAAAAGCTTATTTCAATTACCGGTCCGATTCGGCATAAAACAGCAGGTTCCGACATGGAGAAAAGAAGTACACACGCACACATGAATGGTTGTGAGAAAAAGCTATACCCTGGGTCGTAACGAGCCTTTTGTTCGTGGTATAGTGACAAGTGATCAGAAGCTGCAAATATTCGAATGGGGATTTGTTAAAAGCGGAAGACTAAGCCACGAAGTCATATTATAGTCTAATCTCAATGCCGACTATGACATATGCCATAGGATCGGTTTTTCCTGCTAGAAACCACTGGTTTGACGGGGAATGTTGGTGGATACTCCCAACCAAAACCGAAGCTTACAAGGCAAATCTGCTGTTAAATACAGGAGCCACCAATTATATTTTTCGGTAAAAAGTAGGAAAGCTTATCAGAATGAAGAAAATAGACCAAAAAAGCGAGCAATCGAAGATAGAGAGAGGCGCCACTCTAGGAATGTTTTAAGTAAGTTTTACCAAAGTTAAGCCTCAAAGCAAAGGAAAAAGCGCGAACAGAATCCAGTCAAAATGATCAAATAAAGATCATAGTTGAGCCAGAGTCGATGCTGAGAATATGGTAAAACCACGTCTACAGACTGTTAAACGGCGATGACGAACAAACTCGCTGTTAGGCATAACGAACCATTCAACGACAGCAGCGAAAACTACCAAATTTTGATGAAAAATAAAAATTTATCGTGACCCTAGGGCCGTGTAAAAATTTCAAAATCTGAAAATTTTTAACGAAAAATGAAAATTTATCGTGACCCAGGGTCGTGTAAAAATTTCAAAATTTTAAAAAAGTTTTAAAGAAAAATGAAAATTTATAGTGACAAACTTTCCAAATCTGAATATTTTTGATGAAAAATAAAAATTTATCGTGACCCTAGGGCCGTGTAAATATTTCAAAATCTTAACGAAAAATGAAAATTTATCGTGACTCTGGGGTCGTGTAAAAATTTCAAAAACTGAAAAATTTTGATGAAAATTGAAACTTATCGTGACCCTAGGGTCGTGTAAAATTTCAAAATCTGAAAAGTTTTGATGAAAAATGAAAATTTATCGTGACCCAGGGTAGTGTAAAAATTTCAAAATCTGAAAAGTTTTGATGAATAATGAAAATTTATCGTGACCCAGGGTAGTGTAAAAATTTCAAAATCTGAAAAATTTTAACGAAAAATGAAAATTTATCGTAACCCAGGGTCGTGTAAAAATTTCAAAATCTGAAAAATTTTAACGAAAAATGAAAATTTATAGTGACAAACTTTCCAAATCTGAATATTTTTGATGAAAACTGAAAATTTATCGTGTAAAAATGTCTAAACCCGATCTAGGTGACGTGGGGATAGAAATATATTTATAACCTCAAGCTTAACAAGGCTGCTTTAGTTGACGGCCTTCCCATCGAGTTTTATAAACCCGGTGGAGGTGATTTGGCAAACAACAATCACCAACTCATTATCAAAATTTGGTCAGATGAAAGTATCCCTACAAAATAGAATGAGACCCTCTTAACTGCGACGAGAATAGAGGCATAATTCTCCTCAACATCGCCTATAAGAACTTATCTGCCGAATTATTTGAATGCCTGATACCATTTACAAACAACCTGGTCGGCCCTTATCAGTGTGATCTGAGGCCAGGAAAGTCAACAACTGCTAGTATTTTCACACTTCGGAAGATCCTAGAAAAACCGAAGAGGTCCAAATCGCTCCCCACCACCTATTCACCGCTTTCAAAGCCGCATACGACAGCATTTATAGAGACCAACTATACAGAGCCATGTCTAGTTTTGGTAAACCCCCTCGTCCGTCTGTCCAGGATGACGGTGGAAAATTCTCGCTGCTCCATAAGAGGCACAATCTTCCATAAATCGGTGCAACTACTAGACAAAAAAAAAACTCCGCATCGGACGTTTAAGATGGACATGTAGAGCTATTGGAAACCAATACTCTGGCTCTCAGAGTATTTGATTCCCATCCAAACGTCGGACGCGGTAAGGGAAGACCTAGCCTTAATTGGCGTGAACAATTAGAAACCTACCTAAACCAACTTGAAGTGTGCAATTAAAGTCAATTAGCTAGAGCCCGGGAGGAGTGACAAGGCATGGCTGTCAAGGCCTAGGTTAATTTCGGATCCGGTCTGGAGTGCCACGTAGTGAGATTCAATTATGTAACCCTTCTTGAGTGATTCTATTAATAAATGTAGGAACGGATCCGTTGGTTCAATGGAACAGATTAATTTCCAATCAATACAGTTGGAACTCAGCATTCTCAGCATTGATGCTGAGAGGAAAAATAACAATAAATCACAAGACATTAGAGCGGAACCAAAGAAAACTATATATTCCAAGAATGACTCCAGCTAATATCATAGCAAGATATAACGAATCATTAAATAGACAAATCCAATGTGAAATAAATGTACAAAATATAGACACCGAAATTCAGACTATTTATAACAAACTTGAAGTAATAATAAAAAGGACAGCTAATACAATTCTAATGAAAACAAAATCCACAAAAATTGACAAAATTTCAGAAAACACCAAAAATCTAATAAAGAAAAGGGAAAAATTGAGAAACAAAATGAACCTAAACAACGAGGAGAAGTGCGAACTCAAACATCTAAGAAATACTATAAAAACAAGGACAGAAAAGGATGTACAAGATTACAACGAAAGAACTATTAAAGACATATTTACCAACACAAAATCAATTAAAAAGACAAACAATTATCTAAACAATGATGAGGAATGGATAACATCAATCAAAAATAATAACAAAGATACTACAAATAGAAAAGACATTAACGAAGCAGCAACGATCTTCTTCGAGTCTTTATTCAAATCGACAGAACATATTTCAGACCATTAATTCACAGAATTGCAAACTTGACTTTGTAGGAATCTACGCCGATAATATTTATACTGTTGCATCTGGTGATCGAATTTTGGTAAATAGAATATTAAAGGCAGCCGATACAACAATAAACACATGGGCCCAAGAGGTAGGTGCCATCATTCCACCATCGAAAGTTCAAGCCCTTCATCTCTGCCGGAAAAGAAAGTGCGCACCTTCTCCTCTTACTCTTCGTGGATCTACAATCCCATTACTAAATGAACTTAAAATATTAGGGCTAATTTTTAGCAAAAACTTAAAATGGAATCTACACACTAAATATATCATTAATCAACTAAAATTACGAAACAACCTTCTAAAGATGATATGTTTTATAAAAAAAAGGGACCACACTTGGAAACTGCCCTCCGAATAGCTCATGTTCTTGTTAATGGTACATTACAGCATGGTTTGACCACATACATGTGGACAACGAAATACAATTTGAAAAGCATAAATACTGCTATTAATGATTGTTTCAGAACAGCAACAGGTGCTCTTAGATCGACACCCATTGAGGCACTTAGAGTGGAAGCTGGATACTCAACAATTTTCTGAAAATAAAATCAAACGAAAAAGATGTGTCTCTGCACTTGACCATACTGTACTTCATCTAACAGAAACACCAACCTGTCTTCCTGTTGTAACCCCAACCGGATCATTTGATCCGCCCCCTCCTTGGAAACGACATTAATTGCAAATTAAGCCTTGCTAAACATAAAAAATACGAAACGCCTAACGAACAATTCCAAGTTCTCCATCATGAAATGCTTAACACCAGTAATGCTGACCGTTTTCTGTACACGGATGGTTCCTTCAAAGACCATAACTCTACTTATGCCATCATTGAACTTAATACAAATGGAGAAACAACAACTATACATCAAGGTTTTCTCCCAGAATCAGCTGATAGCTAAATTGCAGAATTAGCTGCAATCTATAAAGCCATTGCTTGTGCTCAAACATGGAGTGTACCGACTTTAATTCTTACCGATAATTTGAGTATTCACTCTGGACTTATGAATGGAAATAGTAAATGCTGCTCTTTGGAAATCATAAGGAATTTACTTGCTAACCACTGTAATATATCACTGGCTTGGATGCCCGGCCATGTTGGTATTAAGGGGAATGAAGGTGCCGATAAAGCCGCAAAAGATGCTTTAATGTACCCATTAACAGTCGAAATGCCAGTTTCACTACAACTTGTTAGACGCACATTCCTTGGAATAGAAGAACTAAAATTGATAAAATCTTGGGAAAACTGTCAAACTTTTCTTCGTCTTCTTCAACCGCAACATATTCAACAGATATGAATGTATTAAACTGCTGCGTTTTAGACTAGGGAAAACACTTTTCACCAGTAGACATTTCTACAACCGCCAACCTCAAGAAGAATGTCAAAATTGTGGAACTCCTCTCTCTATCTGGCACATTATGGTTGAATGCCCCCTCTCAAGCCAATTGGATAAAAACTCCCAAAATGTTAAAAACTACTTGCAGATGCACTTAACCCTTCATCTACTCTATCGATTCTGTGTGTTAAAAATACAGCATCCGTACTTAATAAAATAAATGATATATAAAATCTGCTTTGTAAAATTAACTTGTTAAATTTCATTATGTAAATATTAAATAATAATAAAAATGTTAATTCCTATATATTTAAGAAAAAAAAATATTATTATTAAAATAGCATCATATGGTCTGGGCAACCAGATGCTTTCTTTTTGTAATTTACTAAAATTATTTTTGTAAATTACTTTTGAAATAAATAAATAAATATTTCAGACCAACAAATTACAGAGAGCAACATAACTACCTCAAACTATTTTGATCAAACTGAAATAAACTCCTCTATAGACAATTTAAAAACAGATAAAAGCACTGGCAACGACGGCATAGATGCAGAGATGATAAAATAAGGACAAAAAGCCCTTACACCTATTCTGACAAAGTTATTCAACTCCATTATTTCAAAACAGAAAATACCATCACAGTGGAAGCAAAGTACAATCATACTAATCCACAAAAAAGGAAAAAAAATGATGAAAATAACTACAGACCGATAAGCATAATCTCGACTTTATATAAACTCTTCTCGAAGACAATATATATGAAAATGAAACATAAATTAAATGATAAACAACCAAGGGAGCAAGCTGGCTTTCGAGAAGGATATTCAACTACTGACCATTTACAGACTATCAACCAATTGATCGAAAAATTCAACGAATACAAGAAACCTCTCTATTTTCTATTTATTGACTTCAGTAAGGCTTTTGACATGCTAGAACACAAAAGTATTTGGACGGCGCTGGAGAACCAGAACATTGACCCCATCTTCATAACAACATTTAAAAATATTTATTCCAACAATACAGCAAGAATTAAAACTGACAAAACGGGACGAGAATTCAAAATTAACAGAGGAGTTAGACAGGGAGATCCAATATCGCCTCCACTATTCGCAGCTGTATTGGAAGATATATTAATGCAAATGAATTGGACCAATAAGTATGGAGTAAAAATACATGGACAACGTTTGAACAATTTAAGATTCGCTGACGATATCGATCTTAAATCAAATAAATCTGACAACATCGAGACAATGCTTAACCAATATTTCAGCAACATGTAAAATTCATGGACTAAGTATAAATATGACAAAAACTAAAGCTATGACTAATCATATAAAATATCCCATAATAACGGGAGATCCAAGTAGAGATACTTTTTTCAATAGCCTTTTTTGACAGATCACGTGTGAGTCGAGTCATGCTGTCATGTTATTTTTGTTTAGTATTGTTTGGCATTTCATAATGGAAAGACTTACGCGTGAACAACGTTTACAAATTGTTCAACTTTATTATGAAAATTCACGTTCTGTGAGGAATGTGTTTCGTGCACTTCGCTCAACTTATGGTCAACATAATCGGCCTACTGAGCGTACTATTCGCAACACCATCACCCATTTTGAGACCCAGCATTCATTATTGGATAATATTCGACCGAAGTATTGTCGGAAAACATAGCCTACACGACAACACGTCTGCTAACGGACTTAGGCTAATTGATTTCGCTACGGAACGAAATGCCACTATAGCCAGCACACGGTTTCCTCACCTCGATATCCATAAGGGGACATGGCGGTCTCCAGATCAACGAACGGTCAACCAAATTGATCACATTGCGATAGATAAGAGGCACGCATCCAGTTTTTTGGATGTCCGAACATTCCGAGGAGCTAACATCGACTCGGATCACTACCTTGTAGCAGCCAAGGTAAGAATGCGGATATCCACCCCGCCACAACAATCCAGAAATACTGTGAAAAAATTTAATGTGGGAAGACTGCAATCGCAAGAGACCGCCAAGACCTTCGCACAACGCGTATTCCTTAACCTCTCGATTAACACCATACCACCAGCATCGAATGTCGAAGAGCAATGGCAACGATACCAACAGGCCATTAGATCAGCCGCAACTGATGTGCTAGGTGTCTCGCGGCCACCAGCAAGAAACCCCTGGTTTGATGAGGAATGCCGACAGATGCTCGCAGCCAAGAACGAGGCCTACAAGGCTAAGCTGCAGGTGAAGACGAGAGCTGCCATTGAGCTCTATAGGCAAAGAAGAAGGGAAGAACATCGGCTTTTCAGCAAGAAGAAAAAAGACCAAGAAAAGCGCGCGATCGAGGATATAGAGAGGTGCCACTCCAGGAACGATGTTCGCAAGTTTTACCAAAGTGTAAAACGTCAAAGCCAAGGATACAAGGCTCGAACAGAATCCTGTCGAGATGAACAAGGAAATATTGTAGTTGAGACACAGTCGATGCTGAGGATATGGAAGAACCACTTCTGCAGACTGTTAAACGGCGATGACGAACAACATTCCGCTGTCAGGCAGAACGAACCATTCAATATTGGCAACGACAGCGAAAACTGCCAACCACCCGACCTGAGTGAAGTGAGGATAGCAATATCTAAACTCAAGCTTAATAAGGCTGCCGGAAATGACGGCCTTCCCGCTGAGCTCTATAAGGCCGGCGGAGATGACTTGGTAAGTATCATCCACCAACTCATAAGCCAAATCTGGTCGGATGAAAATATGCCTCAAGAATGGAACCTCAGCATCGTTTGCCCGATCCATAAAAAAGGAGACCCTCTGAACTGCGCCAACTACAGAGGCATAAGTCGCCTCAACATCGCCTACAAAATCCTATCTGCCGTTATATGCGAACGCCTGAAACCGTTTACCAATAACCTGATTGGCCCTTATCAGGGTGGTTTTAGACCATGAAAGTCCACAACCGATCAAATTTTCACACTTCGGCAGATCCTGGAAAAAACTCAAGAAGTCCAAATCGATACCCACCACCTATTCATCGATTTCAAAGCCGCATATGACAGCATTTATAGAGACGAACTGTACAGAGCCATGTCTAGTTTTGGTATACCGCCCAAACTCGTCCGTTTGTGTAGGAAGACGATAGAGAATTCTCGCTGCTCCATCAGGGTCGGAAACGACCTCACCGACACATTGGATACCAAAAAAGGATTTAGGCAAGGCGATGCGCTGTCATGTGACTTCTTTAATCTGAATCTTGAGAGGATTGTGCAAAACTCCAAAGCCAACACCAGAGGCACAATTTTCCAAAAGTCGGTGCAACTACTAGCATACGCTGACGATATTGACATCATTGGTAGGACTCAACGTGATGTCATAGCCACGTTTGCTAGTATAGAGAAGGAAGCGGCGAAAATGGGTTTAGCAGTAAATGAGGGTAAGACTAAGTATATGCTGTCATCACGAAAGGACTCACAACATCGACGAATTGGGCAGAACGTCACCATTGACAGATATAACTTTGAGGTAGTACGGGACTTTGTCTACCTCGGCTCCGCTATTAGCTCTGACAACAACATCTCGTCAGAAATGAAACGAAGAATTACTCTTGCCAACCGCTGTTTCTTCGGGCTAAGAAGGCAATTTAGTAGTAAAGCCCTTACTCGAACTACTAAGGAGACCCTATATAAGACCCTGATCATCCCAGTCCTGCTCTACGGCGCTGAAGCATGGACCGTATCAAAAGCGGATGAAGAAATCCTTGGAAGATTCGAGAGGAAAATTCTTCGAAAAATCTTCGGTCCCGTTTGCGTTGACGGGCTATGGAGACGAAGATTCAACCAAGAACTATACGAGCTGTACAGCGACATGCCCCTGGTCAAAAAACTCCGCATTGGACGTTTAACATGGCTAGGACATGTAGAACGAATGGACACCAATACTCCGGCTCGCAGAGTCTTCGATTCCCAGCCAGACGTCGGACGCAGTAGAGGAAGACCTCGCCTTAAGTGGCGCGCACAAGTGGAAACCGACCTCAACCAACTTGGAGTGCGCAACTGGTGGCAGTTAGCTAAGGGCCGGGCTAATTGGAGAGGCATGTTGGTTGAGGCCCAGGTTCATTCCGGACTGTAGCGCCACTTAAGTAAGTAAGTAGTATTCGACCGAATAGACAACGTCCAGCACGCTGTGAAGAAAATATAGCGGCCGTAGCTGAGAGTGTACACGAAGACCGTAGAGAGTCGATTCGGCGCCGTTAGCAGCAACTCGGACTGACGTATGGAACGACTTGGCGCATTTTACGTCAACATCTTAAATTGAAAGCGTACAAAATACAGCTTGTGCAACAACTGAAGCCGCTCGACCTTCCCAAGCGACATCGCTTCGCTCTATGGGCTCTTGAAAAGTTCCAAGAAGATCCGACGTTTTCGAGGCAAATTTTGTTTAGCGATGAGGCCCATTTCTGGCTCAATGGGTATGTAAACAAACAAAATTGCCGCATTTGTGACGAAGAGCAACCTGAAGAGATTGAAGAACTGCCACTTCATCCAGAAAAAACAACGGTTTGGTGTGGTTTGTGGGCCGGTGGAATCATCGGTCCATATTTCTTTAAAAATTATGCCGGTGCGAACGTAACCGTCAATGGCGACCGTTATCGTGCCATGATAACCGACTATTTGATGCCTGAAATTGAAGCTCGTGATCTCGGCGGCATTTTGTTAGACTTTTTCCTGTGGGGATATGTAAAGTCAAAAGCTTATGCCGACAAACCCGCTTCGATTCAGGCCTTGGAGGAAAACATCACGCGTGTCATTCGCCAGTTACCAGTCGAAATGCTCGAACGAGTGATCGAAAATTGGACTCAACGGATGGACCATCTGCGACGTAGCAACGGCCAACATTTGATAGACATAATATTCAAAAAATAAATGCCAAAGAATGGTCTTTCAAATGATAATAAACATTCTCCATTAAATTTGAATTTTCTGTGTTTTTTTCTTTAAGAAAGTAGGGAACCTCGAAATGGATCACCCTTTACTATCTAATAATGCCATTGAATATGTTGAAGACTACTTATATCTAGGACAAATAAAATCATTTTCAAATCAGGAGGAAAAAGAGATCAACAGACGAATCACAAATAGCTGGAAACAATACTGGAGTACTAAACAAATAGTGGATTGTAATATAGGAGCAGACATGAGAAGATATATATTCGACTCGACGATCCTACCTGTTATGACATATGGGCTACAGACATTAGCAATAACATAAAACATAGCAAGATTCGAATTTGCGAGACGAAAATTGATAGACACTTATTAAATATTAGACAAATAGAAATAAGGAGACGCACAAATATAACAGACGTAATCACAAAAATAAAACCATTAAATGGAGCTGGGCAGGACACATATCAAGAATACAGGACCAAAGATGGACGAAAATACATAACAACAAAATGGATACCGGATGATAATAGACCAGTAGGACGACCAAAGAAAAGATGGAATGATGACCTACTTAAATTCAATCGCAACTGGTACAACGACGCAAAGAACAGGAATCTATGGACAACAATGGGGGAGGCCAACCGAAACAACGACTAGAAAATATTAAATATAAAAAACGATTATTAACGGAACATTCAAATCTTAGAAGAATTAATTGTAAAACATAAGATCGCAACAATTATTTAACTTATATTTATATATGTAAACACAAGATTGTAAAAATGTAAATGTAATTGTAATGTAGAATTAGTATATATGTATGGCTATAATAAAAGCATCTAATAATAATAATAACAGTTGGAACTGCCCCACATTGAAAGGTGTGTGTTGGAATCACATCAAATGATAAGCCCAATTCCGTAATCAGATTCCAGCAACACGGGCCTAGTCAAACAAAAAAATTTCTCATTGAGTTGACTATAGCGTTCAATGCAATGGACAACAATACTCCGGCTTGCAAGGCCTTCTATTCTGAATCATCACGGTCTTTGGCTATGGAGATGATTACAAAGTTATCAACATGTAAAACTAAAATCGAACAATTTAATGTTATCGCACATTTAGCTACTAAGTTTCTATATCCTAATGCTAAGTAATATGTCAGATAAATATATAAATAACGGGTGATTTTTTAAGAGGTTTAGAACTTTTTAAAAAAAAAAAACACAAAAAATGAATGAAATATTTATTTGAATCGATAGTTTGAACCTTGCAATTTAATGTTTAAAGATAATTTCATGCAAATGTTGACAGCGGCTGCGTCTCAGGTAGCCCATCCGCTGAGTCCAATTTAGGCATACTCTTTCACATATATCGGCCGGTATCTCACGAATGAATGCATGGATGTTGGCTTCCAGTGCGTCAATCGAAGCGGGCTTGTCCCTATAGACATTAGCCTTGACATACCCCCACAAAAAATAATCTAATGGTGTCAAATCGCACGATCTAGGCGGCCAATTGACCGGCCCGAAACGTGAAATTAACTGTTCACCAAACTCGCCTCGCAATTGCGCCATTGTTTCGCGTGCTGTGTGGCATGTGGCACCGTCTTGTTGAAACCACATATCATGCAAGTCAAGAACTTCCATTTCGGGCAAAAAAAAGTTTGTTATCATCGCTCGGTAGCGTTCACCATTGACAGTAACGCTGCGATTCGCATCATCTTTGAAGAAATATGGCCCAATAATGCCGCCGGCCCATAAACCGCACCAAACAGTGGCTTTTTCGGGATGCATTGGTAGCTGTTGCAATGCTTCTGGCTGATCTTCACTCCAAATGCGGCAATTTTGCTTATTTACGTACCCATTCAACCAAAAATGAGCCTCATCGCTGAACACAATTTTTCGATAAAAAAGCGGATCCTCGGCCAGCTTTCCAAGAGCCCATTCACCAAAAATTCGGCGTTGTGGTAGGTCGGCTGGCTTTAGTTCTTGCACCAGCTGTATCTTAAAAGGCTTTACGCCCAAATCCTTCCGCAAAATTTTCCACGTAGTGCTGTAACAAATGCCTAACTGCTGGGAACGGCGCCGAATCGACATTTCGCGGTCTTCTGTCACACTACTTGATACGGCCGCAATATTTTCTTCACTATGCACAGTACGTAAACGTGTTGGTGGTTTAATGTCCAACAAAGTAAATTTGGTGCGAAATTTGGTCACAATCTTCCGAATAGACTGCTCAGAAGGTCGAGAATGCCGATCATAAAATGGAAGCAGCGCGCGATGAACATTTCGAACCGAGCACGAATTTTGATAGTAAAATTCAATAATTTGCAAGCGTTGTTCATTTGTAAGACGATCCATGGTTAAATTGCAAACCAAACTGAAGCTGTTTGACAGTGACACAAGGTACTAAACACACGTCAGCTGTCAAAACCAGTGTTGCCAAAACCAAACCAGCTAAAAAATCACCCGTTATAATAACTTGGAATGCGAGAGGTGTCCGCAGCAAAACTGTAGAATTCTTCAATTTTTTAAGTACTAACAATATTCATGTTGCTTTAGTTACGGAGACTTTGATAAAAAATGATTTCAATTTATGCTCACCTGCTTTTAAATGTTATCGAAATGATAGAATCGGTAGAAGGGGAGGAGGCGTTGCAATTTTGATAAGAAGATCAATTCAGCATTCGGTTTTGCCTGTTGTTAGAACTCAATATGTTGAAAATATTGGTGTTGAGGTAATTTTAAATAATCAAAAAAGAATCAAAATATTCTGTGTATATTTTCCGGGCGGGAATGCAACGGATGAAAAACGATTAACATTTAAAAATGACCTTAGAAGATTATTTTCTGTTGGTGATGAGTTTTTGATTGGAGGGGATTTAAACTGCAGACACAGAGATTGGGGTTGTCTGAAAGCAAATTCATGGGGAAATATTCTCTCTAGTCTAAATGTCGTAATGCCAATTTCTGTATTATTTCCACCTAGTCCCACTTTTGTTCCATGTAGTTCTCGTGGTAGTCCGTCTGTACTTGATCTGTTCGTGACTAATGTTGCTAGTCTTATAACACAACCAATTTCTATAAATGATCTTAGCTCAGATCATAATCCAGTTTTTTGTCGACTTCTTTGGTCAGGGAAAAAAGGGGTGCAGTATTTAAACGATTGGAAAAATGCCAATTGGTCACGTTTTCGTTCTACAGTTAATTTAAGTCTGCGCAATGAACCCTCAAACCTTGAAAATGTTACGAGTAGAGATGACGTAGACTCTATGCTAACTAACTTTTCAGCACATATCTTAAATGCAGTAGATGTAAGTGTCCCAAAAGTTCGAAAAGCTACATTTTCGACGATACTTCCTTCTTATATCCTGGAAATGATAAAAATTAGAAATAAGTATAGAAAAGATTGGCAGAGATATCGTCAACCAATATATAAAGAAGAAGTTTCATATTTTAATAAGCTAATTTCCAAAAATATCGCGGACCATCGTAATAAATCATGGAATAAAAAATTACTTGCCCTGGATAAAAATGGAAAACCATTTTGGAATTTAGTGAAGATAGTAAAAAATAAAAAAAGACAAGTACCTGTACTCAAGACTTCAGGACAAAATTTCTTCACTGACACTGAGAAGGCAAATGCATTTGCTTTGACTTTCGCAAATAATCATGTTGCTTCAGATAACTTAGGTGATAGTGAAACAACCACATTAGTCAATAATACGATTCAAACATTCTTCTTAGAATGTTCAAATCAAGCCCCTTCCGCTACGTACGTTAATGAAGAAGACATAAAATTCTTTGTCAATTCTTTACGTTTACAAAAAGCTGGGGGCATTGATCTCATAAAAAATCTTTACATAAAGTATTTGCCAAAAATTGGAATCAGACATCTAGCATTCTTAATCAACGCTTGTTTGAAAATGGAATATTTCCCCGTAGAATGGAAACTAGCAAAAGTTGTGCCTATCATAAAAGCTGGCAAGCCCAGTGAAAACCCTGAGAGCTATAGGCCAATAAGTTTGCTAAGTAACCTAAGCAAAATTTATGAAAAAGTGCTAAAGGAAAAAATAACAAAATTTATATCTGACAATGACATTTATCCATTAGAACAATTTGGATTTAGGCGTTACCACAGTACTTCCAACCAAGTGCTTAGAATTTGCAAATATATAAAGCAGAATCGTGCAGTTAAAAAATCGACTGATATGATTTTACTTGACATTGAAAAGGCTTTTGATACTGTCTGGCATGTTGGCCTTATATATAAGATGATAATGTTTAATTTTCCTCCTTATATTTGTAAAATAGTCCAAAGTTTCTTATCTTGTCGATGTTTTAAAGTCCATGTTAATAGTGGTGTATCTAATCTAGTATCGTTCCATTCTGGTGTCCCGCAAGGTTCTGTTCCTGGTCCTGTACTGTACAATATTTTTACAGCAGATTTCCCAAAACTGCCTAATTGTAATGTTGCTATATTCGCAGATGATACTGCAATATTTTCATCTCATGAGTTCGCTTTTACGATTGAAAGGAATTTAAATAATGCGATGAAAATACTTGAAAAATACTACAAAAAATGGAAAATAAAACTGAACGAGAATAAAATTCAAGCTATTTTTTTTACACGAAAAAGAAAGTCTTGTTTCCTACCTAATAACCCAATTCAGGTAAATGGAATAGTCATTAGATACTACATACTACAAGAACACTAAAGAAAATATCAATCGCCACTAGAATGTTGTATCCATTCATCAATAGAAACTCATTGCTTTCTACAGAAAACAAAATAATAATCTTTCAGGTTATTTTTCAGGCAATTTTGCTTTATGGATGCCAAGTATGGGGAAACTGCGCTAAGTGTCACTTAAAAAAAACTACAAATAGCTCAAAATAAAATTCTAAAATTAATGCTAAATTACCCTTGGCACCACTCAACCAAAGACTTACATAGAAAAGCGAACGTTGACTTGATATATAATAGAATCGCGAAACTCCAAAGAAATTTTTTAGAACGTTGCAGTTTTGCTGATAATCCCTTAATAAATGCTTTGAACTCAAATTAAAAAAAAAAACATATATATATATATAAATATATATTTACATATCTATGTACATAAATAAATTCGTATAGATATGTCTATTATGTAATTTAAAATTTTGTCTTTCTTTAAGCTATTTAATTTATGAAATTGTTATTTATTTAAATGTCATTTATTTTTATTGTTATTTATTTAATTTTTATTTATTTAATTGTTTTTTATTTAATTGTTATTTATTTAATTGTTATTTATTTAAGTGTTATTTATTTAAATTGTTATTTGTTTATTTATTCATTTATTTATTTATTTATTTACTTATTTATTTATTTTTTTTTTTTTTTGTATTTATCAACTCATTTATAAATTTATTTATTTTTTTTTTTTATTACATATTTCTTATTTATTTAATTTTGCTCATATTACTAGTCATAATCTTTTTTTTTTTGTTATTCCTTTATTTATAATCTTTTTTTTTTCTCTTTACATTTGGAGTTTTTGTTTGTAATTTTCTCCAAGCAACAATCTTATATCTAATATCTAATAATCAAATATATATACAATGTTTCAGAAGAAAAGTACTTGTTATCAAATCTCTGTGTAAAATGTGCGGTATCAAACCCAATGTTAATTCGCTCTCCTGGGTTAACATTCGTATTGAACTTTAAAAACAATGTTGGCGATCAAGCTTCATGCCTTTAAAAATGATTTCTCAAGCCACAATAATTACGTCCCCAAGCCAACATACTAAAGTCCACCTTCACACTACCAAGCCATAAAACAACCTTCAGCGTTTCGCTAAGTGCCGCGTGAACGTCTTTATGGGCTCTCAACTTCAATCTAGGTCACCACAAAAAGTATCTACATAAAAGCCGGATTTACAGCTTTTGTCGCAATATATTCACTTGAATTATTTCATCGCAGAGTTCTCCTTCTCCTCCCATTGCGGCGACCACTTCATCTGATGAAATTGAACGACATCTTACCGTTATGGTTGGCAAACGCCTAACAGATTGTCCTGCTGCAAGATATAAGTTATGTCGGAAATATTTTAATTTAATATCATCTCGCAGTTGTGGGTATTTGGTGTGATGTCGCGACTAAAACGCTCACAAATCATGAAAATCTGTTTAATTTGGTCTCACATCATGACGCCAATGTCAATGTCGACACTGCGCCCACCATTATCCTCCACACTCGAGAAAAACATTAAATCATCTCTCGACTATGGGACTAGTGTACACCGACGACGGGCGAAGACATTATTGCAAGGACATTTCTTTTCCACAGCTGTCGGATGGATAAATTCGCAATGGCAGGCTTGGTTTAGTCTACCCAGAGTTGCCCCATCCTACCAGTGTGACCTTGCTAAAGTTTATTAATTCCCAACATCTTACCGCTGAACTGGTCGTTGGATTGTCCTTCTTATTTATTTTTTTGGTTTTCCGCGTGGTTTGGTTTTCGTGTGTTTTATTACTATGGACGGTAGCGCGATCCTTTATGTCCAGGAATTGGTGGTTGTCTGAGGGGTTTATATACAATATAATTTTTTTATGGGCCAGCAAGGAATAAAAATTGCTTTCTGTACATAAATATTAATAAAAGTCATTACGCCTGTAAGTGGAATTTTCTCGCCATGTCCAGGCATAAAATGCTCGCATAATTAAAAAAAAATGGCAAGCGAACAGGACCGGGGATATTTTATTATTTCCACCGTCTCTTTTTTTTGGAATTTTTCTGTTCCTCTACGGTCTTCTTTATGTGCGACTAAGTAATGTATGTGTATGGTCATTGGAGGAGTGGCAGTTCCCCTTGGGGGTATATTATGGGGTAACTAGGACATATGTGCAATTTAGAAAGCCTTATTTGCTGAGAAATATTTTTGTTTCTCGTCCCTTTTTTTTTGTCGGCGGGGGAATTTTGTCACACACAAAGGCGGAGTGGAAGGAAGGGGATAATGTCAGCTAAAAAAAAAAACGAGGACATAATGAAGACCTGGTCCCAGTCGATATAATTACGGGTGGGAAATATATAATGAGCTACGAAAAAGTTCGCCGGTGTGCTGCTGAAGTAAGGTTTACCAATTTAAATATTTAAATGCATCTAATTAAGGTTCAAGTCCTCGGAGTATACCTTCGTTATTTTTAAGGCGCACCAGTATAAATGTAATTTATTTTATTTTGAAATAATAATTTACCGATGTAATTAGACCAACTTTAGAGTTAATATGTTCTTTATCGTAATGCTACCAGCAACCACTTAAAGGACTGCAATCCTTGCTTTAATAACAACGCATGCGGGTAGTAAACACTTCATTAAAATATTTTACGCACGGTTTCTGAACATTTAGAGTTGATTCTGCTGTTAAACTTGCGACTGTATGTGAGGGAGAACGGAACTTTTATTGCAAATGAACTGGGGTTTTGCATGTCCAGAGTTAATGACCACTATATCCGGAATTATCATAAAACACGCAAGACATGTCTACTTAGCAGTAAACCGGAGGCAATAGGATATAAATGTGTATAAGGTATATTTAGAAAGCAAGGAAAAGGATATATGAATCAACATTTGTTGGGCGGTTATCTTGCTGCAGAAGTAGAAGCAATTTGCAGACCAATAAAGATCATCCCTTGGATTAAAAAAAAAATAATGCAAAAGAGGGAGAGGTTTGCAAGTGGATGGTTCATTTTAGTTTTTCAGCTGTTTAAAGTCTTGACAGGTACTGTTAGCACGAAAAACATAAAAAGACATTTGTATCTGCATAGGGAATGTAGAAACTCAACGAAAGTCCGAAATGAACCTGGGACTCAAGCAACGTGCGTCTCCTATTAACTAGCCTTTAAGCTAACTGCCTCTATTTACTTCAAGTTGGTTGAGGTCGGTTTCTACTTGTGCGCACTGCTTACGACGAGGTCTTCCTCTACTGCGCCCGACTTCTGACTGGGAATCGAAGACTCTGCTATCCAGAGTCCTTGCCATCTGAAACATCCAATACGGAGTTTTTATTTTTTACTACGGTATGATGCTGTACGTGTTGAATATTCGTCTCCTTAGCAGGTCAACGCAAACGGGACCGCTCAATGGCGGTTCTCATATTTATCTGGAGCTTTCCAATGTAGGCTTCGGTTTTGACTGGTGGAATGAAGAAGCCTATCACACCCGTTGCGGTTGATTTAACGGCTTGTTCGTCGCTGTTATTCTTCGACATAAGCTACTGGTTAAGGTACAACCCCTCTGCACAGTACTTTTCGGTTTCCTGTAAATGCAGTCTTCCAATATAACATTTTTCACAGTTTTTCGCTTTTTTTAGGCTTGGCGTATATTCGCATTCTTACCTTGGCCGCAGCAAAATTGTGGTCCGAGTCGATGTTAGCCTTATACTTACTTACTTAAGTGGCGCTACAGTCCGGGATGAACTTGGGCCTTAACCAACATGCCTCTCCAATTAGCCCGGTCTTAGCAAACTGCCTCCAGTTACGCACTCCAAGTTGGTTGTGGTCGGTTTCTACTTGTGTCCACCACTTAAGGCGAGGTCTTCCTCTACTGCGTCCGACGTCTGGCTATTGGTGTCCATTCGTTCTACATGTCCTAGCCATGTTAAACGTCCAATGCGGAGTTTTTTGACTAGGGGTATGTCGCTGTACAGCTCGTATAGTTCGTGGTTGAATCTTCGTCTACATAGCCCGTCAACAGAAACGGGGCCAAAGATTTTTCGAAGAATTTTTCTCTCGAATCGACCAAGGACTTCTTCATCCGCTTTTGATACGGTCCATGCTTCAGCGCCGTAGAGCAGGACTGGGATGATCAGGGTCTTATATAGGATCTCCTTAGTAGTTCGAGTGAGGGCTTTACTACTAAATTGCCTTCTTAGCCAGAAGAAACAGCGATTGGCAAGAGTAATTCTTCGTTCTGACGAGATGTTGTTGTCAAAGTTAATAGCGGAGCCGAGGTAGACAAAGTCCCGTACTACCTCAAAGTTATATCAGTCGATGGTGACGTTCTGTCCAATTCGTCGATGTTGTGTGTCCTTTCGTGTTGACAGCATATACTTAGTCTTAAACTCATTTACTGCTAAACCAATTTTTGCCGCTTCCTTTTCTATACTAGCAAAGGTGGCTATGACATCACGTTGAGTCCTACCAATGATGTCAATATCGTCGGCGTATGCTAGTAGTTGGACCGATTTTTGGAAAATTTTTGGCTTCACTCAAGAATCTAATTGAAAAAGTCACATGACAGCGCATCGCCTTGCCTAAATGCTTTATTGGTATCGAATGTGTCGGTGAGGTCGTTTCCGACCCTGATGGTGCAGCGAGAATTCTCCATCGTCATCCTACACAAACGGACGAGTTTGGGCGGTATACCAAAGCTAGACATGGCTCTGTATAGTTCGTCTCTATAAATGCTGTCGTATGCGGCTTTGAAATCGATAAATAGGTGGTGGGTATCAATTTGGCTTTCTTGGGTTTTTTTTCAGGATCTGCCGAAGTGTGAACATTTGATCGATTGCGAACTTTCCTGGCCTAAAACCACACTGATAAGGGCCAATCAGGTTGTTGGTAAACGGTTTCAGGCGTTCACATATTACGCAGATAGGATCTTGTAGGCGATGTTGAGGAGACTTATGCCTCTGTAGTTGGCGCAGTTCAGAGGGTCTCCTTTTTTGTGGATCGGGCAAACGCTGCTGAGGTTCCATTCTTCAGGTATATTTTGGCTTATGAGTTAGTGGATGTTACTAACCAAGTCATCTCCGCCAGCTTTATAAAGCTCAGCGGGAAGGCCGTCATTTCCGGCAGCCTTATTAAGCTTGAGTTTAGATATAGCTAACCTCACTTCACTTAGGTCGGGTGGTTGGCAGTTTTCGTTGTCGTTGCCAATATTGAATGGATCGTTCTGCCTGACAGCGGAATGTTGTTCGTCATCGCCGTTTAACAGTCTGCAGAAGTGGTTCTTCCATATCCTCAGCATCGACTGTGTCTCAACTACAATATTTCTTTGTTCATCTCGACAGGATTCTGTTCGAGCTTTGTATCCTTGGCTTTGACGTTTTACGCTTTGGTAAAACTTGCTAACATCGTTCCTGGAGTGGCACCTCTCTATATCCTCGATCGCGCGCTTTTCTTGCTCTTTTTTCTTCTTGCTGAAATGCCGATGTTTTCCCTTCTTCTTTGCCTATAGAGCTCAATGGCAGCTCTCGTCTACACCTGCAGCTTAGCCATGTAGGCCTCATTCTTGGCTGCGAGCATCTTTCGGCATTCCTCATCAAACCAGGGTGGGCGCGAGAAACCTAGCACATCAGTTGCGGCTGATCTAATGGCTTGTTGGCATCGTTGCCATTGCTCTTCGACATTCGATGCTGGTGGTATGGTGTTAATCGAGAGGTTAAGGGATACGCGTTGTGCGAAGGTCTTGGTGGTCTCTTGCGATTGCAGTCTTCCGACATTAAATTTTTTCACAGTATTTCTGGATTGTTGTGGCGTGGTGAATATCCGCATTCTTACCTTGGCTGCTACAAGGTAGTGATCCGAGTCGATGTTAGCTCCTCGGAATGTTCGGACATCCAAAATACTGGATGCGTGCCTCTTATCTATCGCAATGTGATCAATTTGGTTGACCGTTCGTTGATCTGGAGACCGCTATGTCCCCATACGGATATCGAGGTGAGGAAACCGTGTGCTGGCTATAGTGGCATTTCGTTCCGTAGCGAAATCAATTAGCCTAAGTCCGTTACCAGACGTGTTGTCGTGTAGGCTATGTTTTCCGACAATACTTCTAAAGATGTCTTCTCTTCCTACCTTTGCGTTAAAATCTCCCAGCACGATTTTAACATCGTACTTCGGTAGTCGCTCATAGGTTTTGTCTAGGAGCTCGTAGAAGCAATCCTTAGCTATATCATCTTTTTCTTCCGTCGGAGCGTGAGCGCATATAAGGCTTATGTTGGCGAATTTGGCCTTGATGCGGATTGTTACTATGCGTTCGCTAATGTATTTGAAACATAAGATTTCTTGCCTAAGTCTGGCACTTATAACAAATCCGCATCCGAATAGTCGCTGTTTCTGCTCACTATAACACGGTCCGTAGTATATGTCACAGTTTTTCATCCTCTTTTTGCCCGGCCCATCCCATCGTATTTCCTGGATGGCAGTAATGTCTGCTTTGTAGCAGTTTAGGGCTTCCGCTAGTTGTTCGCCTGCACCTCTCCTGTTTAATGTTCTCACATTCCAGGTGCAGATACGTCGTTGTCCTTTTTTCGTTTAGCAGGGTCGTCAACAATAAAATCAGTCCTTTCCGAGGCTATTGGTTGCTTCGTAACCATGTTTTTTTTCTGTGGGTGGGTAGTTAACCCAAAGCACAACCCCCCACCTGGAGGGCCAGTTCCAATTTATTAGATACCCCTAGGACACGGGGCCATCAGTATCCACTACGGGATTGAGCGCTGCCGTTGGCCTTTCGGTTCATCCGCCACCATCTCTGTTCAAGGGGCCTGACTAACCCTTGAAATTCCTAGACAACCTGTTGTCCGAATATGTCAGAGCAGCTCATCTAGGTTCGCCTGGGACAGCAGGCCGGGTATTCATCCGTGCCATTCTCACCAGGGTGTTTATAGTGTTGCTGTTTTTCGTCGTGTTATCAACACTCGCACTTATCGTTTAGCAAGTCAAATCCGGTTGGATGAGACCAGTACCCGATGGTTACCACTTGGAGGTAAAAATAAGCACATTTGATCTGTAGTCAGAGTTACAACACTGGGCATTGCCAAGTTAACGCCAATCAGAGTCTACCCTCGTTCTACAGCACCCAACCATCGTTTGGACGCCTATTGTAAATTCCTTACAGCGGCTGTTTATATCCTATCCCATAGGGGTTATTAGTTTTGATACATAGTCTGTAGTGTAGAGAAATAATTTACATAGATACACCTTAAAGTATATGGATTGACTCAGAATCGTTAGCTGAGTCGATTAAGCCTTGACTGTCACGCCCGTCCGTTTGTTTGTATGTCACCGATTTTTAGTCCTTAAATGTTGATCTAGGATATTGAAATTTATTATATATTGGATCCTTGTCCGAGACTGTAGAACACGTGTATCTACAATTTTTCAAAATCCGACCACTGGTTGAGATTTTCAAAAAAGTGTCTGAATAACATAGTAAGACTATCTCAATATCTATTTCTCGTCCATATAAAGTTCTTTGTCACGCCCACTTTTTGTGAAAGTTTTATCTAAAAAACGGTTTTTTTTATGGAAATTTGAAGAAAACCTTTTGATACAAAAACATTAACTATGTTTCGTCTATAGGAAATTTTTACCCACGCCTACTTTTTGGGGGCGTTTTCTAATGAAAACCATTAGTATACACTACCCCGTAGCATACAGGGAAAAAACGTTGTTTTTTGCAGAACCATAAACGGTTGTAATAAACTGTCTGGGCACTGTGACAATGACAATGCCACACCCACTTTTTGGGGATGTTTAATTTAATGGGGTATTCAATGAAACGTACAGCGGATTGTAGCCTTCTCATATGTGTTTGTGTTTGTGTTTGTTTTTTTATATCAGCAACGAACAATTTGTCATCTCTTAGGATTATCTTCTTGTTCATTACCATGCGTTTGTCTCGAAGGAATTTTAGGAGGAGCAAGTTAGCCCTCGTGCCGAATATTAATTAGAAGGTATTTACTAACACTAGTTTGAGTGCCTTTTAATTTGCTCGTATTCTTAAGAACACTAATAGCAGATCCGCGCGATTTCATATTGAGTACTTTCATTGCCCAACAGGATCTTCCTTAACCGTTCGATACTAATTCCAGATATATTTTCCTTGGACATATCGCTTCCTGATGAAGGTTGGGTCTTGTAGACCGAGTTTAGACTCGAGAATGAAAAACTGGGATATATATTCTATGAACACTGAACAGTGTTATAATGAGCAAAAACAGCGAGTATTCGGATGCGGATTTGTTATAAGTGCCAGACTCAGGCCAGGAGCTAATGTTTCCAAGACATTAACGAACACATTGTAACAATCCGCATCAAGGCCAAATTCGCCAAAAAAAAAGCCTTATATGAGCTCACAAAGGTAGGAAGAGAAGACATCTGAAGCAGTATTGTCGAAAAACAGCAACACGTCTGGTAACGGACATAGGCTCATTGATTTCGCTACGAAACGAAATGCCATTACAGCCAGCACACGGTTTCCTCACCTTGATATCCATAAGGGGATAAGGCTAAGCTGCAGGTGAAGACGAGAGCTGCCATTGATCTCTATAGGCAGACAAGAAGGGAAGAACACCGGTTTTTCAGAAAGAAGAAAAAAACTAAGAAAAGGGTGCGAAAGAGGATATAGAGAGGTACTCCAGGAAAGATGTTCGCAAATTCTACCAAAGTGTAAAAAGTCAAAACCATGCATACAAAGCTCGAACAAAATCCTGTCGAGATGAACAGGGAAATATCGTAGTTAAACCAATTCTGCAGACTGTTAAATGGCGATGACGAACAACATTCCGCTATCGGGCAGAACGAACTATTTAATATTGGCAACGACAGCGAAAACTGCCAACCACTCGATCTAAGTGAAGTGAGGATAGCAATATCTAAACTCAAGACTAACAAGGCTTCTGGAAATGATGGCCTTCACGATTAGCTTTCTAAAGCTGGCGGATGTGACTAAGTAAGTATCATTCACCAACTATAAGCCAAATCTGGTCGGATGAAAATATGCCTGAAGAATGGAACCTCAGCATCGTTTGTCCGATCCACAAAAAAGGAGACCCTCTAAACTGCGCCATATACAGAGGCATAAGTCTCATCAACATCACCTACAAGATGCTATTTGCCGTAATATGTGAAATCCTGAAACCATTTACCAACAACCTGATCAGCACTTATCAGTGTGGTTTTAGGCCAGGAATGTACACAACCGAAAAAATTTTAGCACTTCGGCAGATCCTGGACAAAACCCAAGACCTCCAAATCGATACCCACCACCTTTTTATCGATTTCAAAGCCGCATACGAAAACATTTATAGTGACGAACTATACAGAGCCATGTCTGGTTTTGGTATACCCCCCAAGTTCGGAGAATTCTCGCTGCTTCATCAGGGTCAGAAACGACCTACCCGACACATTCGATACCAAAAAAGGATTTAGGCAAGGCGATGCGCTGTCATGTGACTTTTTCAATTAGATTCTTGAGTGGATTGTGCAAAACTCCCGAGCCAACATCAGAGGCACAATTTCCCAAAAATCGGTGCAACTACTAGCATACGCTGACGATATTGACATCATTGGTAGGACTCAACGTGATGTCATAGCCACGTTTGCTAGTATAGAGAAGGTAGTACGGGACTTTGTCTACCTCGGCTCCGCTATTAACTCTGACAACAACATCTCGTCAGAAATTAAACGAAGAATTACTCTTGCCAACCGCTGTTTCTTCGGGCTAACAAGGCAATTTAGTAGTAAAGCCCTCACTCGAACTACTAAGGAGATCCTATATAAGACCCTGATCATCCCAGTCCTGCTCTACGGCGCTGAAGCATGGACCGTATCAAAAGCGGATGAAGAAATACTTGGTAGATTCGAGAGGAAAATTCTTCGAAAAATCTTCGGTCCCGTTTGCGTTGACGGGCTATGGAGACGAAGATTCAACCAAGAACTATACGAGCTGTACAGCGACATGCCATTGGTCAAAAAACTCCGCATTGGACGTTTAAGATGGCTAGGACATGTAGAACGAATGGACACCAATACTCCGGCTCGCAGAGTCTTCGATTCCCAGCCAGACGTCGGACGCAGTAGAGGTAGACCTCGCCTTAAGTGGCGCGCACAAGTGGAAACCGACCTCAACCAACTTGGAGTGCGCAACTGGAGGCAGTTAGCTAAGGACAGGGCTAATTGGAAAGGCATGTTGGTTGAAGCCCAGGTTCATTCCGGACTGTATCGCCACTTAAGTAAGTAAGTCCGTCCGAGGTCAAGTAACGTAACTTTTTCTCATCTTGCTCTTTTTACAATTTTGATCTAGGCATGATACAAAGAGTTTTTGGAGCAAGTGGTGCATGTTGGGAAGGCAAGAACTTCCCCGTCCGACGAGCTTAGCCGAGCAACCGCTAGAGTGCCGCTCCTACCTCACCTGCACCGAAGATGCCTTTGTGGCCCCTCCTAAGTTCACTACATGGTATATACCCGGCCCAAATATAAAATGTAGTAACTTTTTTGTGTCACGACGAATTTAGCTGCATACTTAAGGACATTCCATACTACCTACATGAATGACTTCAATTGATCTTCCCTTATAAGGTACAATGCACACCACCGCTAACACTATAAAAACCGCAAAAATTCTGAAATCCCAAAATAAAACAAATAATTCCACCCGTTATACCAATTTGCAACAATCAAACACTTCGCCTCAAATCAAACTGTGGAAAAAGTTTCAAAGCCTTCATTTAATATTTCTGCCATCATTGCACTTCCATTAGCATCGGAATAAACTAATTTCACCGAAGCTCTATTGGTTCCATTAAAATTATTGCAAATTGCTTCGTTGTGTCCCGTTGGGGTTGCATTGCAGCAACTTTTCCCAACAGCATCAGGAGTCATTATTTAGTTTCGGAAAAGTTGTGTGTTATTCAAAAATAAATTTTTCATCTCAATTCAATTTAAAAGTTTGCACCTTTTCACCTTTCGGCCAAAGCAATTACCAAAGTTATGATAGAAATCTTAAATACCCCGACCGGTTAGTAGTGAGTGTCCTTTGCCGTAATCACAAATATCTCTTTTCGTATTTGCGCTCCATCAGGCGAACTTTGGTTAACTTTGCTCAGATTGTCGGATGTCATCATTGAATAGGTGTCTACTTTGACTGCTTTGGCGGTCCGTTTTTTATTACCTTTTCATCATTATGTCAGGGCTCACCCTTGGAACATGGAAACAAAATCATGAAGGATATTAAATTAACTTCAAGAGTTGCAGGTTGGGTTGGTTGATTTTTTTTTGTTTTTTGGGACACAAGGTGGATGACAGTGAGGCTTCATATTTCATGAGTTGACGATTGAAGTGACAAACTTTGATTTCAATTTGATATTGTTTGACGATGTTCCGCTCTCAAAGTGTCCATGAAACTTTTCCAATGGAGATTCCGAATGGAAACTTATTTTCTTCGTCGCTTCTTCTTTATCACTGAATTTGTCCCGGTCTCGTCCTCATCGTCATCCCCATCCTCATCTTCATCCTTGTCGTCATCGTCATTGTGTAGTCTTTGTTCTTGTGCTTCGTCTTTATCGCTATCGTTTTGTCCAAGTTACTACAAAGTGAATGAATTGGATTTGAGACAAAAGGATAAACTGGGTACACTTGAAATCCAATGAAGGGATCAAGTGAAAGTTTCTGAGGGATGTTCGGTTGTACTGAAGACGACAACGACGACGATGATGCTGGTGGTAGTTGGTGTTGATGAGGAGCGAATGAAAGCTGATGCCGGGCGACAATCTCCTTTGGTAATATAAATCATTGAAGTTGGAAATTGCCTGTGATCCTTTTATGTCGAATGCCGAATGCCATGGATTTCTTCCTTTTTGGGTTTAACATATCAAAGATTTCTTAGTTTGCAATCGGAGATAGAGGGCGTGGTTCACAGGGCAACGATGATAGGATATGGAAACTCATTCTTTTCCACTTAAAACTTTTGTCGAATATCGTATTTGGAGACCTTCTCATATTTTGATTGTGCCTTTCAGTCCAAAGGACGTTTGGTTATTCTGTGGGCAATTGTCGAAATTTGATAAAAGCTTGTGTGATAGTTTAACAACTGAGAAGGTCAAATCGTTTTCTGTTAGTCGTGAAGATTTCGTTTTTTTTATCTATCGAGTTTGGGAAATAAATCGGGTGAAACCACTAATGGGTACCGTCAATCCAGAGCATAGTTATCCAGTACGGGAAAAGAAGTATTTATTAAATTTTGAACAGAAAAAAGTTGTTATTAGTCACCCCACCCATTAAGCTTTTCTGCCTGAAGCGAGGGTCCCTACAATCCCTTTTTGTAATAGGCACGTTGTTTTCACTCATTTAGTCAAGTTTCTCCGGGCAGGAAGCCTTACTGGTACGTACTGGTAAGTGTGCCAAAGAAAGGCTTAAGACGTGAACAATGTACGTTGTTCAGGAATAGGTACCCTTTAAATGTTTTACCACAGTACGAGCGTTAGAGAAGGGGAATAAAGAGAGTTGATAGATGTCGTCCTTCTTAGCGATAAAAATATACTTCAGCATTATTCCCAACAGTCTTTTCCTGTTTTTTCCCACAATGATATTTTGTTTGTATTAATATACCGATACAATTTTCCAATACAATTTTCCAAAATTTGTTAACACCTATGCAGTTAGGCTTCAGTTTAAGGGTAGTGATGCGATTACAGGAGAACACAAGCGTTCTCACTCTAGACTCTCACCTCCACGCTGGTGACTAGTGGGTGCCTAGGACCTCGACTGGAGATGGGGTAGTAAACCCATGTTGAAGGTCGTTGGTGGCATCAAATGAGAGAGGGGGGATAAAAAAATTGCTGGATAAGTCGAATACTTAGTTGCAATAGAAATACAAAATGGGTGGTGGTTTAAGTGAGTAAAAATCTCACATTACTTTGGACACGTGCTAATCGTGTCTATGAAGATTTCCACCAGCCCACGGCAAAAAAAAAATTATATGTATATAATACCATAAACTTTCAAGTACATTAAATTAAACTTACTGATTAGGAACGACTAGGTGCGAAAGAATGACAAAAATTATTCCTTCTTGGATTAGTGGGTTAAGGTCCCACACTATCATACAGCTTCCAAGTTATGTTTTTTTGATGATTTTCAGCCATTAACATGAAAATTTCAGCCAATTATACGCAACAAAATGTTGATCCTCTTAATCAAAATCTAAAGCGTAACTCTTGACCATTTAATCAAGTGAACCACACTGTAGCTATATAAGTTTCGGTATTTTTAACTTTCCTTTACAAAGAGAAAGATATTGTTTTCGTGAAAATTTTTGACCTCGAGATTTTGATTGATTCTAAGATTACGATAATAACGGAACCCAAAAAATGTTTTTTTTTAAATTCCGTCCTTCGGTCCGTCTGTCCGTAATGGTCCCCCCAGCCTAAACGTCTTGACCGATTTTCTTCAAATTTCGTATCCAAGTTTGTTTTGGTCATAATCCGAGGCCATTTTTTTTTGCTTTTAGCCATGTTTAACGGTACCTGCCATATAAAAATTACACATAACCTCAAATTTCTCGAAAACGTCTCTATCGATTTTGATTAAAATTTATATATATTATAAACCAATTAGTTCCAACAAAACTGCATACCAAGTTTTTTGTCCAGAAAATCCATATAACGGATATTGTCAATTAGGCCATATAAAGAAAATTGTTAATTTCTCGCAAACTATTATGTCAAATCGAATGAAATTTAATATATATACTTCTATTATAGTTTGAAACAATTCCACATAATTAGTTTTAGCCAAACTATCAGTTTTTGCCAATAATGGGAAATCATTATTATTCACATAGACACCTATTCCTTCAAATTTCGGAGTAAAAGTTCGTATAATCACATTTCAAGATTATTTATATCATTTTTAGCATCAATAATCAAAATGCAAAATACTGTGAAAAAATTTAATGTCGGAAGACTGCAATCGCAAGAGACCGCCAAGACCTTCGCACAACGCGTATCCCTTAACCTCTCGATTAACACCATACCACCAGCATCGAATGTCGAAGAGCAATGGCAACGATGCCAACAGGCCATTAGATCAGCCGCAACTGATGTGCTAGGTTTCTCGCGCCCAACAGCAAGAAACCCCTGGTTTGATGAGGAATGCCGACAGATGCTCGCAGCCAAGAACGAGGCCTACAAGGCTAAGCTGCAGGTGAAGACGAGAGCTGCCATTGAGCTCTATAGGCAAAGAAGAAGGGAAAACATCGGCTTTTCAGCAAGAAGAAAAAAGAGCAAGAAAAGCGCGCGATCGAGGATATAGAGAGGTGCCACTCCAGGAACGATGTTCGCAAGTTTTACCAGAGTGTAAAACGTCAAACCCAAGGATACAAGGCTCGAACAGAATCCTGTCGAGATGAACAAGGAAATATTGTAGTTGAGACACAGTCGATGCTGAAGATATGGAAGAACCACTTCTGCAGACTGTTAAACGGCGATGACGAACAACATTCCGCTGTCAGGCAGAACGAACCATTCAATATTGGCAACGACAGCGAAGACTGCCAACCACCCGACCTGAGTGAAGTGAGGATAGCAATATCTAAACTCAAGCTTAATAAGGCTGCCGGAAATGATGGCCTTTCCGCTGAGCTCTATAAGGCCGGCGGAGATGACTTGGTAAGTAACATCCACCAACTCATAAGCCAAATCTGGTCGGATGAAAATATGCCTGAAGAATGGAACCTCAGCATCGTTTGCCCGATCCACAAAAAAGGAGACCCTCTCAACTGCGCCAACTACAGAGGCATAAGTCTCCTCAACATCGCCTACAAGATCCTATCTGCCGTAATATGTGAACGCTTGAAACCGTTTACCAACAACCTGATTGGCCCTTATCAGTGTGGTTTTAGGTCAGGAAAGTCCACAACCGATCAAATTTTCATACTTCGGCAGATCCTGGAAAAAACTCAAGAAGTCCAAATCGATACCCACCACCTATTCATCGATTTCAAAGCCGCATATGACAGCATTTATAGAGACGAACTGTACAGAGCCATGTCTAGTTTTGGTATACCGCCCAAACTCGTCCGCTTGTGTATGATGACGATAGAGAATTCTCGCTGCTCCATCAGGGTCGGAAACGACCTCACCGACACATTCGATACCAAAAAAGGATTTAGGCAAGGCGATGCGCTGTCATGTGACTTCTTTAATCTGATTCTTGAGAGAATTGTGCAAAACTCCAAAGCCAACACCAGAGGCACAATTTTCCAAAAGTCGGTGCAACTACTAACATACGCTGACGATATTGACATCATTGGTAGGACTCAACGTGATGTCATAGCCACGTTTGCTAGTATAGAGAAGGAAACGGCGAAAATGGGTTTAGCAGTAAATGAGGGTAAGACTAAGTATATGCTGTCATCACGAAAGGACTCACAACATCGACGAATTGGGCAGAACGTCACCATTGACAGATATACGGGACTTTGTCTACCTCGGCTCCGCTATTAGCTCTGACAACAACATCTCGTCAGAAATGAAACGAAGAATTACTCTTGCCAACCGCTGTTTTTTCGGGCTAAGAAGGCAATTTAGTAGTAAAGCCCTCACTCGAACTACTAAGGAAACCCTTTATAAGACCCTGATCATCCCAGTCCTGCTCTACGGCGCTGAAGCATGGACCGTATCAAAAGCGGATGAAGAAATCCTTGGTAGATTCGAGAGGAAAATTCTTCGAAAAATCTTCGGTCCCGTTTGCGTTGACGGGCTATGGAGACGAAGATTCAACCAAGAACTATACGAGCTGTACAGCGACATGCCCCTGGTCAAAAAACTCCGCATTGGACGTTTAAGATGGCTAGGACATGTAGAACGAATGGACACCAATACTCCGGCTCGCAGAGTCTTCGATTCCCAGCCAGACGTCGGACGCAGTAGAGGAAGACCTCGCCTTTAGTGGCGCGCAAAAGTGGAAACCGACCTCAACCAACTTGGAGTGCGCAACTGGAGGCAGTTAGCTAAGGACCGGGCTAATTGGAGAGGCATGTTGGTTGAGGCCCAGGTTCATTCCGGACTGTAGCGCCACTAAAGTAAGTAAGTAATCAAAATGCGTAGATACTATTTGATCTAACGATGACCCAGCATACCGCTATGCACTTTTCTGAAGTAACGTCGTATGAAGAGCTTGGTTCTGGACCGCGTAACCAAGTTTCTCACGGCTTGTGGCTGTGCTCGAATTTTCGAGAGCGATTTTAATAGTTGCAATGGTGTTGCATTTGGCCATAATAATGTTCTCTGAGAGTGCTCGGTCTTGTAAGACCGAAATAATGAAATGAATTATGGATTTCTCCGAAAACTTACCTTGAACATAGAGTAAACGTAATTTTCGAAACTCTCTTCGGGTTGCTTTCGTCTCTCCAGAAGCTTAACAAGAGCTTCCGATTCATCCCACAAGGAGGGGAAGTCAGTCACCAAATTGGTTTTAAACTGAGTCCAACTGGTGATCTGTCCTTTGTGTGCTGTCAATCACTGCGCTGCTGCCTCCTCCATTCTTAATGTGTCATAAAATAGCGTCGAGCGATCATCCCAATCATAGAGATGACTTAGGTTTTCAGCCATCATTACCCACTCACTCGCACTCAAACATTCACGCGATGACGGGTTGAAGCTCGGAATCATTTTCTTGACTTCTTCACTGTTTAAGTTTAAAGAATTTGGTCATAGACACCGATTTCTTCAAATTTCGGAGTAAACGTTCGTATAGTCACATTTCGACATTATTTATATCATTTTTAGCATCAATAATCAAAATGCGTAGATACTATTTGATCTAACGCCCAACTCGCTGTGAAAGAGAAAGTTGCGTACGACCAAGTCGTGCACCCACCACTCGTTTTGTTTGATGAATAATCTACATCCAGTGATTTTAATTATCAAATAGTTTTAACGAACTCAAATTCCCATCTGGTTAGCAGTCCTAACTAACATTTCAATCAATTTTCATGTGTGTGTGTGTGTGTTTTTTTAATAAAAAATTGACTAATCAATATGCAATTCATATGAGAATTTAAAAACTATTGTTGTTTTAATTCCATCGAAACATGGACACAGATCGATGTTGGAAACAGTATTACGCAAACAGTATATTATTATCTAGCAACGGTTTTTTTAACCATCAAAACCAACAAACTCCCACTACATCACTATTATTCACAAAGGAAAATATTTTTATTGTGTGGGTTTTCTTTTTTTGTTCGCTGGGTAATGTATTTTAGGAAAATTATATTTGTTCATGGTGAGGACTCGATGGTTGTGGTGTCTGGTGTATTGGTATGTGGTGGTAGGAAATAAATTAAAAATATTTTTAACCAGTTATACATATATGTATGTGTTTCTTTTTACAACATAACATGTGTAATGTGTATATGTATTTGCATATGCGGTTGGAATAAAAAAGTAAAAAAAAAAGTACAACAACAAGCAATCTAAATAAATGCATTTTCGATGCAGCATAAAATAAATTGGCAAGTTAATAAAACATTTCTACACACATATACACTGAATCAATATTTCCCCATGTGACAGGAATAGTCGATGAAAAAATTTAGATCGGTTTTTAAAAATTGCACTTTGCAAAGTAAATGCATTGCACGTACTAACAATTATCAATGTGTTTGGTTTTTAGTGTTTAGGTTAAATTTAATGAACCCCACACAGTGGCGAATTTAATGGCGAAAATATTTGCTTTTTGGGTTAGGCATGGTCTTTGTTTTTAAAAAAAACAAAGAGATGCACATGCAACTCAATAGATTTTTGTTTATTTTAAGAAGAATAAAGCTTATAGAGGGACATGTTTATTTCCTTTTTTGTATACTATATCCTAAATTGTTATAAAGGGTGTTCCACAATTCACACAAAACTTTTTGCGCCATTTAATAATAACGGGTGATTTTTTAGCTGGTTTGGTTTTGGCAACACTGGTTTTGACAGCTGACGTGTGTTTAGTACCTTGTGTCACTGTCAAACAGCTTCAGTTTGGTTTGCAATTTAACCATGGATCGTCTTTCAAATGAACAACGCTTGCAAATTATTGAATTTTTCTATCAAAATTCGTGCTCGGTTCGAAATGTTCATCGCGCGCTGCTTCCATTTTATGATCGGCATTCTCGACCATTCTCTGAGCAGTCTATTCGGAAGATTGTGACCAAATTTCGCACCAAATTTACATTGTTGGACATTAAACCACCAACACGTTTACGTACTGTGCGTAGTGAAGAAAATATTGTGGCCGTATCAGCTAGTGTGACAGAAGACCGCGAAATGTCGATTCGGCGCCGTTCCCAGCAGTTAGGCCTTTGTTACAGCACTACGTGGAAAATTTTGCGGAAGGATTTGGGCGTAAAGCCTTTTAAGATACAGCTGGTGCAAGAACTAAAGCCAGCCGACCTACCACAACGCCGAATTTTTGGTGAATGGGCTCTTGGAAAGCTGGCCGAGGATCCGCTTTTTTATCGAAAAATTGTGTTCAGCGATGAGGCTCATTTTTGGTTGAATGGGTACGTAAATAAGCAAAATTGCCGCATTTGGAGTGAAGATCAGCCAGAAGCATTGCAACAGCTACCAATGCATCCCGAAAAAGCCACTGTTTGGTGCGGTTTAAGGGCCGTCGGCATTATTGGGCCATATTTCTTCAAAGATGATGCGAATCGCAGCGTTACTGTCAATGGTGAACGCTACCGAGCGATGATAACAAACTTTTTTTTGCCCGAAATGGAAGTTCTTTACTTGCATGATATGTGGTTTCAACAAGACGGTGCCACATGCCACACAGCACGCGAAACCATGGCGCAATTGCGAGGCGAGTTTGGTGAACAGTTAATTTCACGTTTCGGGCCGGTCAATTGGCCGCCTAGATCGTGCGATTTGACACCATTAGATTATTTTTTGTGGGGGTATGTCAAGGCTAATGTCTATAGGGACAAGCCCGCTTCGATTGACGCACTGGAAGCCAACATCCATGCATTCATTCGTGAGATACCGGCCGATATGTGTGAAAGAGTATGCCAAATTTGGACTCAGCGGATGGGCTACCTGAGACGCAGCCGCGGTCAACATTTGCATGAAATTATTTTTAAACATTAAATTGCAAGGTTCAAACTATCGATTCAAATAAATATTTCATTCATCTTTTCGAATTTTTTGTGTTTTTTTTTTTTTTAAAGTTCTACACCTCTTAAAAAATCACCCGTTACTATGTTGCAAACGGAAAAAAAATAACAGTGTGACAGCTGACAGTTCGAGATTTGTAGAAATGGAGAAAGAACAACGCATTTTCATTATTGAGCAATATTTTTTTTTTAAACACTATCAGATCTGTGTCGTAGCGGGCTTAATACAAACAGCATCTACGAGCAGATGCCGGTGCTTAAGGATAGTGATGCGATTATATGAGGACACAAGCGTTCTCACTCTAGCCTCTCACTATCAACTCCTACTCTCACCTCCACGCTAGTGACTGGTGGGTGCCTAGTAGCTCGACTGAAGATGGGGTATTAGACCCCTGTGGACGGTCGTTGGTGACAGCAAACGAGAGAGGGGCAGGAGTGTCGGCTTACTAAGGCACTCACTCTCAGGCGGCAGCGAAGGAACTCCCTTGATGGAGTCAACGGTGGCGCCTACAGCTCCAGTTTGATCGAACTGGTAGTGAAATCCCTATATGAGCTGCTTCGACATATTTGAACACCAGGGTATTGGAAAAGAGTTGGTAGCGGAGGAGCCCTCAATGGGTCAACGGCAGCGCTCATACCCCAAAAATGGGCTACTGACATCGGTATTTTTTCCGGCCCACTGTCCTAGGGTCAAAACAAGGGCCTGGCCCTCCAGGTTGGGGGTTGTGCTTTGGGTAACCTACCCATCCACGGAAAAAAGATTATGTTACGAAGCAACCAATAGCCTCGGTAAGGACTGATATTATTGTTGACGACCATGCTAAACGAAAAAAGGACAACGACGTTCGTATCTGCACCTGGAATGTGAGAACATTAAACAGGAGAGGTGCAGGCGAACAACTAGCGGAAGCCCTAAACTGCTACAAAGCAGACATTACTGCCATCCAGGAAATACGATGGGATGGGCCGGGCAAAAAGTGGATGAAAAACTGTGACATCTACTATGGACCGTGTTATAGTGAGCAGAAACAGCGACTATTTTGATGCGGCTTTGTTATAAGTGCCAGACTTAAGCAAGAAGTCTTATGTTTTCAAGACATTAGCGAACGCATTGTAACAATCCGTATCATGGCCAAATTCGCCAACATAAGCCTTATATACGCTCACGCTCCGACGGAAGAAAAAGATGATATACATAGCTAAGGATTGCGTCTACGAGCTCCTTGACAAAACCTATGAGCGACTACCAAAGTACGATGTTAAAATCGTGCTGGGAGATTTTAACGCAAAGGTAGGAACAGTAGACATCTTTAGCAGTACTGTCGGAAAATATAGCCTACACGACAACACGTCTGGTAACGGACTTAGGCTTATTGACTTCGCTACGGAGCGAAATGCCACTATAGCCAGCACACGGTTTCCTCACCTCGACATCCATAAGGGGACATGGCGGTCTCCAGATCAACGAACAGTCAACCAAATTGATCACATTGCGATAGACAAGAGGCACGCATCCAGTATTTTGGATGTCCGAACATTCCGAGGGGCAAACATCGACTCGGACCACTACCTTGTTGTAGCCAAGGTAACGATGCGGATATCCACCACGCCACAAAAAACCAGAAACACTGTGAAGAAATTTAATGTCAAAAGACTGCAATCGCCAGAGACCGCCAAGACCTTCGCGCAACGCGTATCCCTTAATCTCTCGACTCACAACACACCACCAGCATCTAATGTCGAAGAACAATGCCAACGATGCCAACAAGCCATTAGATCAGCTCAAGCTTAATAAGGCCGCCTGAAATGACGGCCTTCCCGCTGAGCTTAATAAAGCTCATAAGCCAAATCTGGTCGGTTGAAAGCATGCCTCAAGAATGGAACCTCAGCATCGTTTGCCCGATCCACAAAAAAGGAGACCCTCTGAACTGCGCCAACTACAGAGGCATAAGTCTACTCAACATCGCCTACAAGATCCTATCTGCCGTAATATGTGAACGCTTGAAACCGTTTACCAACAACCTGATCGGCCCTTATCCGTGTGGTTTTAGGCCAGGAACGTCCACAATCGATCAAATTTTCACACAGATCCTGGAAAAAATCCAAGAAGTCCAAATCGATACCCACCACCTATCTATCGACTTCAAAGCCGCACACGACAGCATTTATAGAGACGAACTATACAGAGCCATGTCTAGTTTTGGTATACCGCCCAAACTCGTCTGGTTGCATAGGATGACGATGGAGAATTCTCGTAATGTATACTATGTAGCAGCTTATAACCTCCTCAAATTCCAGATGCAGATACGAACGTCGTTGTCCGTTTTCGTATAGCATGGTCATCAACAATAAGATCAGTCTACTCCGAGACTCTTAGTTGCTTCGTAACAATAGTTTCAAACTATTCGGACGCCACCGTTGACTCCATCTTGGGAGTTCTTCCAATGCCGCCTGGAATGGAATATGTGCTCTCCTCCACTCTCACCTGCTGCCGCCAAGACTTTACACAGGGATTGAGTCCATATCTACGGTCAAGGTACTAGGCACTTAGTGGTTGCCACGTGAAGTCTAGGATTCGGAGTTGGTAGCCGTTTCAGACGCGGGCGGTAAGTGCGAAAGGGAATTTTCGTAGTTCGTATGCATCGGCTATGTTGTTGTTTGATGCCGGGGTAGCAATGTGAACACTACTTTCCATGCAATGCGGAGAGAGATCGTTGAATGGATTTTGGAACAACAACAAGTGAACAAATTATTTTCAATGATGAGGAGCATTTTCATCTTGATGGCTTCGTTAATCGTCAAAATTGTCGCATTTGGGGTTCAAGAAATACACGAGTAATTGCATCTACAGCGCGTGAATGTTTGGAGCGGACGTGAAAGCTCACATTGCCTTCCATTTGACCGCCAGGCTTCAAGGCATTAAACCTTTTGTACTCAAGGCAATTAATAAACAATAAATACATCAACAAGAAACCAACACAAAAATAATATCCGTTCTCTCTGGTTATATTTTGTCGTCCCTGTAACTTTGTGAAACACTTCGAGGACTCCTCGGTACTTTTGCGGCAGTTTATCACACTTTTCGTGTGAAGCACACTCCGATGAGTATAAATAATCCTGACGGCATACGCTTACATCAATCAGATACAGGCAAACAAATTGTTCATCACTTTCCAGTTTCCACCCGTTGGCACATGCATGATGTAGAAGCATATTCTGACATCTAAATGTCAAAAACTTTTTTTGTTTTCTCTTAGCAGAAAACCATTATACAGAGTTTTTGAAAACACATCCGTCTAAAACTTGGTGTTCGTAAACACACATTCGGTATGATTTGTCACCGCTTGGAACACGAATAATTGCAGTTGGATGGGGGGATTATAAATGCGGATAATATAACACAGACGAGTGATACGTCACATCAATCTAAATAATTATGCTTGAGTGTATTTGCACACACAAATATTGGATAATGATATGTCACGAATACAGCAAAAGGATATAGGATGGAGGGAATTCAAATGTTATAAAGTATCTGTGAAGTGCAAATAATGCGAAGTTACATCACATCTTCCTAGTGGGTTTTAGATTGTAATGGTATGGTACTTTGTTTGCATTTTTCCCGTTCTATATTGCAACGGCTGGTAATTTAAATTCAACCAAATGGACCAGGTAAGATTAACAGGCTTTGCATTCTGGATGCAATAATGTCCTGTCAAATTTTTGAAGAGTATGACGACTCCATTGTTACTTTTTATATTGAATAGTTGTTCCTATTTGATCCTGTTCGTTTTTCTTTTGCATTCAGTGCAGTGTCCAAGCGCGATGTACTGCTAAGAAGGAGTCCTTTGTAAAAATCCCAAATATGACAACACCCACGTTTTTTTTTTCACTTTCCCAGTCTTACAAACAGCGAAGGATGTTATACTATCATGAGAAGCAGATACGCTAAGTTTTGGGCCCTGTATGGTTTTAGGTCCTATATGTTAATTTCATTTAAATAAAGCGGCATTTATCCCTCCACACTACGGTTATTTTTTACCATTGAAAAAAGAAAATAATGGAGATTTGAAAAGTTCTTGGATATCCTGAAAGTAGAGACTTTTATGACGTGACCTTTGACAGAAAGGTAAGGTTTGTCCATTCACATAACTTCATTATCGGAAGCCTCCACAGATGTCGTCATCTCTTGAATTTAATTGTGTTGTGTGGTTTCTTAGCGACTTCGAAAATGAGGTTCTATCATACGTAGAATTTGTTTGGTTCGGTTCTTGTCATATTGTGGCTAAAACTTCCGTGAGATATCGCAAATATCCACATGACTTTGGATTTCATTCAAATCTTTCACTCGACCCGTTTTATAAGATCAGTGGATGGACTATAATGACGGAAGACTGCAATCGTAAGAGACCGCCAAGACCTGCGCACAACGCGTATCCCTTAACCTCTCGATTAACACCATACCACCAGCATCTAATGTCGAAGAACAATGGCAACGATGCCATCAAGCCATTAGATCAGCCGCAACTGATGTGCTAGGTTTCTCGCGGCCACCAGCAAGAAACACCTGGTTTGATGAGGAATGCCGACAGATGCTCGCAGCCAAGAACGTGGCCTACAAGGCTAAGCTGCAGGTGCAGACGAGAGCTGCCATTGAGCTCTATAGGCAAAGAAGAAGGGAAGAACATCGGCTTTCAGAAAGAAGAAAAAAGAGCAAGAAAAGCGCGCAAGAGAGGTGCCACTACAGGAACGATGTTCGCAAGTTTTACCAAAGTGTAAAACGTCAAAGCCAAGGCTACAAGGTTCGAACAGAATCCTGTCGAGATGAACAAGGAAATATTGTAGTTGAGACACAGTCGATGCTGGGGATATGGAAGAACCACTTCTGCAGACTGTTAAACGGCGATGACGAACAACATTCCGCTGTCAGGCAGAACGATCCATTCAATATTGGCAACGACAGCGAAAACTGCCAACCACCCGACCTAAGTGAAGTGAGGATAGCTATATCTAAACTCAAGCAAAATAAGGCCGCCGGAAATGACGGCCTTCCCGCTGAGCTTTATAAAGCTGGCGGAGATGACTTGGTAAGTAACATCCAATAGCTCATAAGCCAAATCTGGTCGGATGAAAATATGCCTGAAGAATGGAACCTCAGCATCGTTTGCCCGATCCACAAAAAAGGGAGCCCCTCTGAACTGCGCCAACTACAGAGGCATAAGTATCATCAACATCGCCTACAAGATCCTTTCTGCCGTAATATGTGAACGCTTGAAACCGTTTACCAACAACCTGGTCGGCCCTTATCAGTGTGGTTTTAGGCCAGGAAAGTCCACAATCGATCAAATTTTCACACTTCGGCAGATCCTGGAAAAAACCCAAGAAGTCCAAATCGATACCCACCACCTATTTATCGATTTCAAAGCCGCATACGACAGCATTTATAGAGACGAACTATACAGAGCCATGTCTAGTTTTGGTATACCGCCCAAACTCGTCCGTTTGTGTAGGATGACGATGGAGAATTCTCGCTGCACCATCGCCGACACATTCGATACCAAAAAAGGATTTAGGCAAGGCGATGCCCTGTCATGTGACTTCTTCAATTTGATTCTTGAGAGGATTGTGCAAAACTCCCGAGCCAACACCAGAGGCACAATTTTCCAAAAATCGGTGCAACTACTAGCATACCCCGACGATATTGGCATCATTGGTAGGACTCAACGTGATGTCATAGCCACGTTTGCTAGTATAGAGAAGGAAGCGGCAAAAATGGGCTTAGCAGTAAATGAGGGTCAGACAAAGTATATGCTGTCAACACGAAAGGAAACACAACATCAACGAATTGGACAGAACGTCTCCATTGACAGATATAACTTTGAGGTAGTACGGGACTTAGTCTACCTCTGCTCCGCTATTAACTCTGACAACAACATCTCGTCAGAAATCAAACGAAGAATTACTCCTGCCAATCGCTGTTTCTTCGGGCTAAGAAGGCAATGTAGTAGGAAAGCCCTCACTCGAACTACTAAGGAGATCCTATATGAGACCCTGATCATCCCAGTCCTGCTCTACGGCACTGAAGCATGGACCGTATCAAAAGCGGATGAAGAAATCCTTGGTCGATTCGAGAGAAAAATTCTTCGGAAAATCTTCGGTCCCGTTTGCGTTGACGGGCTATGGAGACGAAGATTCAACCACGAACTATACGAGCTGTACAGCGACATGCCCCTGGTCAAAAAACTCCGCATTGGACGTTTAAGATGGTTAGGACATGTAGAACGAATGAACACCAATACTCCGGCTCGCAGAGTCTTCGATTTCCAGCCAGACGTTGGACGCAGTAGAGGAAGACCTCGCCTTAAGTGGCCCGCACAAGAAGAAACCGACCTCAACCAACTTGGAGTGCTCAACTGGAGGCAGTTAGCTAGGGACCAGGCTAATTGGGAAGGCATGTTGGTTGAGGCCCAGGTTTATCCTGGACTGTAGCGCCACTTAAGTAAGTAAGTAAGTAAGTAGAACGAATTTAGCAACGCATTGTATGTTTCCAAAGAATCACCTACCATCCAACGTTGTCCCGATACATGCTAGTCCTCGTTATTTGGTTCGAATTTATTATTCTGATCTTGGCTTGGCTGCAGACGGTACTGTCATATGTATTGGTCCCACCAAATAGATACAATATAGTTGGGGTTTGATCTCCATTTTGTCTAGCCATAAGATTGCATTGTTTTGTTTCACAACGAAGAGCTGGTTATTTTCTGGTTCCTAACGATACTCTTTTATTTTGCATGTACCATCCTTTTCAGGACACCATTCTTTTCACCTAAAATCAACCGCCATTCACCCCTCCAGAACAGTATTTTTTTTCGCGGTATCCATGTCCATGTATCTACGTCCATTCATTTGACTGTATTCTTTTAATTTCATGCCTTATCGCACACAGAATATCTTCTCCTAATTATAGCAATTTTCTAGAACGAAACCACTCTAATTTTTCATTACAAAAGTCATTAGAACACATCACCACTCAATTTAAAGTCACATCAATCTGGGCGAGTGGCTGACCCACAAATAAAAAAAAGAAAAAAAAACACCCTCCCACAGCCCCCATTCATCACGTAAGGAAAAAGAAAACCATCTGTTAACTACATTGAAGAAAACTCGAAATAAATATTCTCTTGTGATGATTCCAGCTCTTAATCCTTCCACAACTATTACATCACTCCATTTACTCTTGACCCAGTTCCCAGTCCGAGTTGTGATAACCATTGACATTAATCCAAAGCACTGCATGTAGCAGTCTTTCATACCCCACTATCCTATTATAGTGCAACTTCCTTAGTAAGGTATTGTGTAGTGTAGGGTATAGTAGGTAGATGTAGATGTACACAATCAAAATCTCAAGAGGGAGATAGAAATATTGTTGATTTTTGAATCAATTTTCCGTTTTCTTTTCTCTAGAAACTCACTTCTAAAGTCTGCAATTCTGCTGAAGGTGGCGAAATTCTTTTAATGACTTAATTCAGCTCTTATTCCTGGAAATGCGGATACAGGCTAAAAGCAAAAAAAAAAAATGGCGAAAAGGAAAAGAAAAAAGTGTTTCGTTACTTAAAAATAAACGGTACGGTACAAAGGGAAAAAAATGAACTAAAGTTTTCGCATTTAAATTTTGTTTACCGTTTTTCATAGGAGAAGATGGCTTCTATAAATGTTGTGCCCATTACGTCACCTTCGTCTCCGCCTGTTCAGCCCCTCAGCTATTTATTCAATTTATTCTACCGGCACAACAAGGCAACAAATTAAAAGTTTCGCTTTTTTTTATTGAAATTCAAACCGAAAGATGGCGAACAAAATATTATTACTTGAGTAACTTTGGGAATTATGTGAATATCTAGTTAATAAGGAGGTTTTGGCAAATTGAATATAAAAATTCCTATTAAACAGATATTTCAAGTGATTAAGGATGTGAGGTTTTTGAATCCTGACTCTGGTATGTGGGGTTATTCGGAAACTTTTTTCAGATATCCTTCAGTGCTGAATTGCTATTTACTTTTCGATTTGTATCATTTTATGTAAACTAATGTTTCCTATTAAACAGATATTTCAAGTGATTAAGGATGTGAGGTTTTTGAATCCTGATTCTGGTATGTGGGGTTGTTCGGAAACTTTTTTCAGATATCCTTCAGTGCTGGATTGCTATTTACTTTTCGATTTGTATCTTTTTATGTAAACTAATGTTTCAACGTTGGTCAAATAAACCTTTTGGCACAATAGCTATGAGGAGACTCCGTGTCTTAGGCTGCAAAAAGTTCCATCCTAATCACCGGAAATACAAAGTGTCCTCGTGCATCCATATTAGGTTAGGTTATGTTGCAGTGGCAGCACGAGATGCGCGTGCATACTTAGACCATTACAGTCCGTTGTGGTACCACGTGGATCTGTTGACTTTCCCGATATTCATTCGCCTAATTGAACCATTCAGAGCTGACCGGCTCACCTAGATTATCAAGAGAAGTAGTTTCCCAGATGGAGTTCTCTTTTGTCGGATAGTGCTATAAACAAGAGCAGAGAAGATGATGAATGCTTTCCAATACGTGTAAGCAGCATCTTCAGAAGTCATTCTAAAGAGGCCTAGTCTTTTCGCGTGTAGACCTATAGTGCTGATCTTTGATCTGTTCAGCGTTGTCAAGCAGATGAAGCGCTTCTGATTATAATTTGACCAAAGTTGCCTGTTTGACACGTTGTATCGTTTATCCATATGTGATTTGCTTTCTTGATCGCATCCTGTTTGATCTGTAATTTGCATGTAGCGAGGGGCATACCTAACATATCTTAGGGCGGTAGAATATCAAGGGTAGTATCCTGTCTGGAAAGCTTATCTGCGTTGCAGTTATACCTGGTATGTCTCTGTGGCTCGGCACACAGAAAAGGTGAATGTTGAAATGCTCTGCGATCTCATTAAGCATTCTCATTCGGCATTCGTGGATTGATTTCGATTTGAACGAGATGGTTTCCAAGGATTTGATTGCCGCTTGGCTATCACTGAAGATGTTAATATACTTCGTGGATATTACATTCCTTTTCAGCCAGTACAAGGCTTCTTTAATTGCCATGGTTTCCGCCTGGAAAACGATACAATAATCGGGAAGGTGAAAGGATATCTATGCTTTGGTTAGACTTCTCGGAAAAAGACCACCACCAGATTCTCTTTTAGACCTATCCATATAGATGTGAATCGAATTATTTGTTCCGATCGTATCCGAATCCAATTCAAGGCGACTAGGAATGGTTGTCCTGAAGTTATGCTCAAAACTGAGTTGGGTAGTAGGTCGGTGTTTTCTGCAATGTTAAGGTGATTCAGAATCTTTGTGTTTTCACCTTGAGTGGGTGTCCATTGTAACGATGCTCTTAGTCTCACAGCTGCACAAGCTGCGGTCTGTTTGCCGTTAATATCTTAGGGCACTGGATGTAGGATGTCATCTAGGGCTATGGAGGGGGTTGTTCTTAAACCTCCGCTAATACATAAGCGAGCTGATCTTTCAACTTTACCTAGAAGTTTGCGGTTGGAGGCTGTTTCTAAAGCCGTCCACCAGTTTCAGACGACATACAGGAGTATGGGTCTAATGATAGACACGGAAAGCCAGAAAGATATATGTGGTTGGATACCCAATTTCGAGCAAAACGTATAAGCTTACAATGGCTTTCTAAACGTGGTCTTAGATGTTGGTTTTCAACTTCAGATGGAGCATCCTGTATAGACAGACGACTTTAGCCGGTATACCAAAACTAGACATGGCTCTGTATAGCTCGTCTCTACAAATGCTGTCGTATGCGGCTTTAAAATCGATGAATAGGTGGTGGGTATCAATTTTGAATTCTTAGGTTTTGTTAAGGATCTGCCAAAGTATGATAATTTGATCAGTTGTGGACTTGTCTGGCCTAAAACCACACTGATAGGGGTCGATCATGTTGTTGATAAACGGTTTCTGGCGTTCACATATTACGGCAGGATCTTGAAGGCGATGTTGAGGTGACTTATGCCTCTGCAGAGGGTCTCCGTTTTTGTGGATGCTGAGGTTCCATTCTCGAGCAAAATTTAGCTTATGAGTTGATGGATGTTACTTACGAAGCCATCTCCGCCGGCTTTATAAAGCTTGAGTTTAGATATTGCTATCCTCACTTCACTTTGGTCAGGTGGTTGGTTATATTTGCTTCGCCAATATTGAACGAATCGTTCTGCCTGACAGCAGAATATAGTTCGTCATCGCCATTTAGTCTGCAGAGGTGGTTCTTCCATATTCTCAGCATAGAATGTGTCTCAAATACGATATTTCCTTGTTCATCTCGAAAGCATTCTATTCGAGCCATGTATCCTTGGCTTTGGCGTTTTACAATTTGGTAAAACTTAGGAACATCGTACCTGGAGTGGCTCCTCTCTAGATCCTAGAACTCTCTCTTTTCTTTTTTTGCATCTTTCTGAAAATCCGGTGTTTTTTCCTTCTTCTTTGCCTATAGAGCTGAATGTGAGCTCTCGTCTTCACCTGCGTGCTAAGCCATGTAGGCCTCGGTATCGGCTGCGAGCATCTGCCGGCATTCCATATCAAACCAAGGGTTTGATCGACATTCGACATTCGAGACGTTAAGGGACACATGTTGTCACAGTCTATGCTGAGAATATGGAAGCCGCACTACCCCAAATTGTTGAATTGTGATTAGTTGATGACGAATCATCACAAGCTGTCACGCAGGTTCAATATTGGCGACTAAAGTGAAAACTTCCTGCAAACGCAATTTGCAAGGCTAAAATTGCGTACGGATTTTGGAAGAAGAGAAGCACCGTCAGCTCCGTATGTTCGTTATCTTGTGAAAATGTGAAAGAAACTGGCATCCTCATCGATAAACCAAAGCGTGAAAAGCCAAAAACAGTGCGTACACCCGAGAATATTGCTGCTGTGGCAGAAAGTGTGCGTGAAGCGCCATCAACATCAATTCACCGTCTTTCTCAACAATTGAACATTACGGAGACATCATTGAGACGAATTTTGCATAAAGTCCTTGGTATGACGCCATACAAAGTCCAATTGGTTCAGGAGTTGAAGTCAACTGACCATCCAATGCGTTTTCGCTTCGCTAAGTGGGCCTGCGATCGACTTAGAGAAGATGCCGATTTTGCCAAAAAAATCAATTTTTTCAGATGAAGCTCATCTTGGCGGGTATGTAAACAAGCAAAATTGTCGCATTTGGGGCACAGAAAACCCGCACGCATACATTGAAAAGCCGATACACCCAAAACGAGTCACTGTTTGGTGCGGATTTTGGTCCAGAGGCATAATTGGGCCATTTTTCTTCGAAAATGAGTAAGGAGTGGCAGTTTCAGTCAATGGCGATCGTTATCGGGCCATGTTGAACGAATTTTTGTTCACAAAAATTGAAGAGGAGGATATTGGCAACATTTGGTTTCAACAGGATGGCGCTACGTGCCACACAGCCGAAGCTACACTCGATGTTTTGCGCCCTGTTTTCGAAGATCGCATTATCAGCCGCAGAGCTGATGTCCTTTGGCCACCTCGGAGCTGTGATTTGACACCGTTGGACTATTATTTGTGGGGTGCCGTTAAAGATAAGTGTTACGCCGTCAAGCCAGAGGCAATTGATGATTTAAAGGACAATATTCGTGAAGCCATTGGTGAAATACAGCTGCACACAATCGATAATGTGCTTAAAAATTGGACCGATCGTGTAGGCTACTGCATGGCCAGCCGAGGCAGCCATTTGAATGAAATTATTTTCCATTATTAACCGGAAGGATTGTACTTTTAAATAAAAAAAGAAATTTTAGAAAATATTAAAAGTTATTTGGCTTACCCTTTAGAACCGGTTCAGATGATATTTGTCAAGTAACATAAACCAACACATGAGTAAAATTTGTATGCATCATCAGGCATGAGTTGAACCCCCTTAATCAATTTGGTTTTAGGCTAGAAAAGTCCACAAATTTAAAACATCTCAACACATTGGCAGTTCCTGAAAAAAAAACCCAAGAAGTCCAAATTGATGCCCACCACCTATTCATCGATTTCTAAGCCGCATAAGACCGCACTAACAGAAACGAACTATCCACAGCCATATCTAGTTTTGCTATAACGCCCAAATGCCTGCCTGACTCGAACTACTAAAGGGATGCTGATGCTGAATCTAGCGGTATAAGCGTAAATATTTATATGAGATAGCTTTTGGACAAAACATCATTAAATTTAAAAAGCACTTAAACAACATACTTTGACAATATCTACAAGGTGGCGCAAAAGTAATCCTCCTATCAGAAGTCCACAAATTTAACACATCTCAACACATTGGCAGTTCCTGAAAAAAAAAACCCAAGAAGTCCAAATTGATGCCCACCACCTATTCATCGATTTCTAAGCGCATAAGACCGCACTAACAGAAACGAACTATCCACAGCTATATCTAGTTTTGCTATAACGCCCAAATGCCTGCCTGACTCGAACTACTAAAGGGATCTTATATAAGACCCTGATCATCCCATCCTTATCTACGTTTCCGAAACATGGAGCTTTTTAAAAGCAGATGAATTCTTTGAAACACTTCTGTCCGGTAACTAACGAGCAGCACAGCGACATAGACCTGCTCAAAAAACTTCGCATTGGATATTAAAGATGGCTAGGGCATGTAGACACCAGTTCACAAGGTAGCAGAGTCTTTGGTTTCCAGTCAGATGTCGGACCCAGTAGAGCAAGACCTGAGCTCAATCAACATCAAGTTTGCAAATGAAGGTAGGTTGCTAGCGATCGTGCTAATTGGCTGAGGATGTTTGTTGAGACACATTTTTATTCCGAACTGTGGGACTACTTTAGTAAGTAATTAAGACTGATCCATTCGTTAAATCTGTTTGAAAATGATCCTCGGAGTTTACATGGTTTATGACTCTTTGTGCCTCCATTGACTTTTTTTGTTATGTTCCAAACGATACTGGTTAATGGTCTGATATACTCCACGACTTGATGGTTATTTCTCATACCACTGTCGACTTAAAAAGAACCAAAAATTATATCTCTGTTAAAATAATTCAAAGCTTAAAAAAATATCCTCTAGATAGATAGATTCTTTATTTTTTTTTTCATTTTAAGTAGTATGTACAATGTTTTTGCTTAAGAATACGGACATGACAATTCTGCCGTCTGCCGGATTTGACATTTCGTTAAAAAAACATGAAAAAGAAAATGATATAAACAAATTATAATTATACGAGTAAGATAATATTATAATAACTTGCAGAACTGAAAGTATTTTCTAAAAGCTATTACGATAGCTCAGTGCACGTTTGACAAATTTAAACAAGGTGGACCAACCGCGGATGGTTGGGTGTTGTAGAACGAGGGTAGACTCTGATTGGCGTTAACTTGGCAATGCCCAGTGTTGCAACTCTGACTACACATCAAATGTGCGTATCTTTACCTCCAAGTGGTAACCATCGGGTACTGGTCTCATCCAACCGGATTTGACTTGCTAAACGATAAGTGCGAGTGTTGATAACACGACGAAAAACAGCAACACTATAAACACCCTGGTGAGAATGGCACGGATGAATACCCGGCCTGCTGTCCCAGGCGAACCTAGATGAGCTGCTCTGACATATTCGGACAACAGGTTGCATAGGAATTTCAAGGGTTAGTCAGGCCCCTTGAACAGAGATGGTGGCGGATGAACCGAAAGGCCAACGGCAGCGCTCAATCCCGTAGTGGATACTGATGGCCCCGTGTCCTAGGGGTATCTAATAAATTGGAACTAGCCCTCCAGGTTGGGGGTTGTGCTTTGGGTTAACTACCCACCCACAGAAAAAAAACGTGGTTACGAAGCAACCAATAGCCTCGGAAAGGACTGATTTTATTGTTGACGACCCTGCTAAACGAAAAAAGGACAACGACGTTCGTATCTGCACCTGGAATGTGAGAACATTAAACAGGAGAGGTGCAGGCGAACAACTAGCGGAAGCCCTAAACTGCTACAAAGCAGACATTACTGCCATCCAGGAAATACGATGGGATGGGCCGGGCAAAAAGAGGATGAAAAACTGTGACATATACTACGGACCGTGTTATAGTGAGCAGAAACAGCGACTATTCGGATGCGGATTTGTTATAAGTGCCAGACTTAGGCAAGAAGTCTTATGTTTCCAAGACATTAGCGAACGCATAGTAACAATCCGCATCAAGGCCAAATTCGCCAACATAAGCCTTATATGCGCTCACGCTCCGACGGAAGAAAAGGATGATATAGCTAAGGATTGCTTCTACGAGCTCCTCGACAAAACCTATGAGCGACTACCGAAGTACGATGTTAAAATCGTGCTGGGAGATTTTAACGCAAAGGTAGGAAGAGAAGACATCTTTAGAAGTATTGTCGGAAAACATAGCCTGCACGACAACACGTCTGGTAACGGACTTAGGCTAATTGATTTCGCTACGGAACGAAATGCCACTATAGCCAGCACACGGTTTCCTCACCTCGATATCCGTAAGGGGACATAGCGGTCTCCAGATCAACGAACGGTCAACCAAAATGATCACATTGCGATAGATAAGAGGCACGCATCCAGTATTTTGGATGTCCGAACATTCCGAGGAGCTAACATCGACTCGGATCACTACCTTGTAGCAGCCAAGGTAAGAATGCGGATATCCACCACGCCAAAACAATCCAGAAATACTGTGAAAAAATTTAATGTCGGAAGACTGCAATCGCAAGAGACCGCCAAGACCTTCGCACAACGCGTATCCCTTAACCTCTCGATTAACACCATACCACCAGCATCGAATGTCGAAGAGCAATGGCAACGATGCCAACAGGCCATTAGATCAGCCGCAACTGATGTGCTAGGTTTCTCGCGCCCACCAGCAAGAAACCCCTGGTTTGATGAGGAATGCCGACAGATGCTCGCAGCCAAGAACGAGGCCTACAAGGCTAAGCTGCAGGTGAAGACGAGAGCTGCCATTGAGCTCTATAGGCAAAGAAGAAGGGAAGAACATCGGCTTTTCAGCAAGAAGAAAAAAGAGCAAGAAAAGCGCGCGATCGAGGATATAGAGAGGTGCCACTCCAGGAACGATGTTCGCAAGTTTTACCAAAGTGTAAAACGTCAAAGCCAAGGACACAAGGCTCGAACAGAATCCTGTCGAGATGAACAAGGAAATATTGTAGTTGAGACACAGTCGATGCTGAGGATATGGAAGAACCACTTCTGCTGTGTTACTGTTAAACGGCGATGACGAACAACATTCCGCTGTCAGGCAGAACGAACCATTCAATATTGGCAACGACAGCGAAAACTGCCAACCATCCGACCTGAGTGAAGTGAGGATAGCAATATCTAAACTCAAGCTTAATAAGGCTGCCGGAAATGACGGCCTCCCCGCTGAGCTCTATAAGGCCGGCGGAGATGACTTGGTAAGTAACATCCACCAACTCATAAGCCAAATCTGGTCGGATGAAAATATGCCTGAAGAATGGAACCTCAGCATCGTTTGCCCGATCCACAAAAAAGGAGACCCTCTGAACTGCGCCAACTACAGAGGCATAAGTCTCCTCAACATCGCCTACAAGATCCTATCTGCCGTAATATGTGAACGCCTGAAACCGTTTACCAACAACCTGATTGGCCCTTATCAGTGTGGTTTTAGGCCAGGAAAGTCGACAACTGATCAAATCTTCGCACTTCGCAGGTCCTTTAAAAAACCCAAGAAGTCCAAATCGATGACCACCGCCTATTCATCGATTTCAAAGCCACATACATCAGACAGCATTTGTAGAGACGAACTGTACAGAGCCATGTCTAGTTTTGGTATACCGCCCAAACTTGTCCGTTTGTGTAGGATGACGATAGAGAATTCTCGCTGCTCCATCAGGGTCGGAAACGACCATACCGACACATTCGATACCAAAAAAGGATTTAGGCAAGGCGATGCGCTGTCATGTGACTTCTTTAATCTGATTCTTGAGAGAATTGTGCAAAACTCCAAAGCCAACAGCAGAGGCACAATTTTCCAAAAGTCGGTGCAACTACTAGCATACGCTGACGATATTGACATCATTGGTAGGACTCAACGTGATGTCATAGCCACGTTTGCTAGTATAGAGAAGGAAGCGGCGAAAATGGGTTTAGCAGTAAATGAGGGTAAGACTAAGTATATGCTGTCAACACGAAAGGACACACAACATCGACGAATTGGACCAAACGTCACCATTGACAGATATAATTTTGAGGTAGTACGGGACTTTGTCTACCTCGGCTCCGCTATTAGCTCTGACAACAACATCTCGTCAGAAATTAAACGAAGAATTACTCTTGCCAACCGCTGTTTCTTCGGGCTAAGAAGGCAATTTAGTAGTAAAGCCCTCACTCGAACTACTAAGGAGACCCTATATAAGACCCTGTTCACCCCAGTCCTGCTCTACGGCGCTGAAGCATGGACCGTATCAAAAGCGGATGAAGAAATCCTTGGTAGATTCGAGAGGAAAATTCTTCGAAAAATCTTCGGTCCCGTTTGCGTTGACTGGCTATGGAGACGAAGATTCAACCAAGAACTATACGAGCTATACAGCGACATGCCCCTGGTCAAAAAACTCCGCATTGGACGTTTAAGATGGCTAGGACATGTAGAACGAATGGACACCAATACTCCGGCTCGCAGAGTCTTCGATTCCCAGCCAGACGTCGGACGCAGTAGAGGAAGACCTCGCCTTAAGTGGCGCGCACAAGTGGAAACCGACCTCAACCAACTTGGAGTGCGCAACTGGAGGCAGTTAGCTAAGGACCGGGCTAATTGGAGAGGCATGTTGGTTGAGGCCCAGGTTCATTCCGGACTGTAGCGCCACTTAAGTAAGTAAGTAAGGACCAACCGCGAGCTCCATCTAAAATTTCATAGAGACTATTTAAAGACAGAAAACTTTCTTGGAAATATAAACGTCGGATTTCTTGTAGAATTGGGCACACCGCAATGAAATGGTAAGTATTTTCTACTTCTCGTCTATTGCAAAGATTGCAAATTTGCTGTTGGTTGGATCTATGAGGAATATAGTTCAAGTTCAATATTTCAACCCTGGTTCTGAAAATGGTGCTTATAACTTCAGGCTTGAATTTGGTATTGAAGTAGCTTTCTGCAGTTAACAATTGGTGGTTTAAGTTTTTGTAAATTAATCTGGATGCTGATGATGATGCTCTCCTTAGGTGCTGGTCATAAATGATGTTATCAACGTTAGCTATGATCAAAGCAAATATATTCTGCCATTCGCTTACATTATTTGCAGATAGAGATACCGCAAGATTTTGTGTTGACGCCATCTGATTCCATTCCCTGAATGGAGAAGCATTGGTCTGTATTAATTGAGCTAAAATTGATTTGTGGAGACTGTTTCCACTTCTCTTCATAACTCTTATCAAATAGTCCGAATGAGCTTTCAGATTTCGGATGTAAATAGGTGGAAGCCCCGACTCCACTTGTATGGCATAGGTTGGTGTTGAGTTCGGTAATCGTAGTAATCGCTTGAAGAAATATCTCTGGACAGCTTCAAAACCATCAAAGGAGCTAACTCCAAAGACTTGCACAAGCAAGTGTTGACAGTCGCGTTAAACACTTGATATTTTGATGATAGATCAACCTCTTGATTCGCGAAAAATTGAGGCCACATCAAGTTAAGAGCCAACTTAGCTTCACTACATTTTTTTTCACGTGTTTGCCGAAGTTTAAGTTATATGTGAACAACACTCCGAGGTACTTGAATTCACGTAATACATCAATCCGCTCGTTGTTCAGTCGCCACGATTCCTCACGCAGTCTTCTCCTTTGGCGGCTCTCAAAGATCATTATCTTCGTTTTTAGGACGTTGATATGGAGATCCCATTTCTCACAGTACGATTGAAGTCTGTTAATTTGGAGTTGAAGCGTAAAGGGGTTCTCAGCCAACAACACCAAGTCGTCAGCGTAAAGAAAGACCTTAATGAGGATTCCGGCAAAGCATACGCCTCCAGGGAGAATATTACATATATCATCAATGAACAGAGCGAAAAGAATAGGGCTCAAAATGCAACCCTGAGGAACACCTGCAGATGTATCAAACCAATCTGACAACTTAGTACCATCCCATACAGTTGCACTTGATGAAGACAGAAATTTAAGATATAAAGTTAAGAACTTAATAGATACTCCGAGCAACGCCAGTTTATGAATCAAGGCCTGCCTGTTGAATGTATCAAACAAAGCAGCGTTTGATACATTCAACAGGCAGGCCTTGTTCAACAAAACACACATACAACTTCTTGTTCTTTTCAATATATCTTCTGGCATTACTCGTCAGTGCGAAAATTTGATCCATGGTTGAAAATCCCGAGCGAAAACCAGCTTGAAATATGCTGAGGCGATTGGTGTCTTCCATCCAATTGGAGAGTATTGTAGCGAAGATCTTTCTGAGTGAATTTAAAATAGAAATTCCCCTGTAATTATCCGCCAATATATACCATCACCACCCGCAGCTTTGTTGTTCTTCATAGTTAGCAAAGATGCTTCCAGTTCTCTTGTAGTTATTTGAATATCGAGTTCCGACATAGTAACGTTTTGTAATGCGTAACTAAAAGTATTAAGATTCTCCTCCGCTGTCAATAGAGTTTTAAAATGAGCAGCTAGAGTTTCAGCATCGAGAGCAATCTTAATACTTTGGCAACGGCCTCTGAGTTCACGTACATTACACCAGAAGTCCTTCGAGTTCTTAGAGTATAGTAATTTGGTTGCCAGACTTTTTAGATACTATCCTCTATATGGATCAAAAGGGATTATTAGCCCCTGCTTTATAGTTGACGATGTTTGTTTGTTCATTTAAATCAAAACATCCTTAATTCCCAGTTAACTTAAATTCATCCACCCCAAACAGGTGGAACAAAGAAGCAAAAAAAAAACAAATATCCGTCCGCCCTGAAATTAAGGATTATTGTGCATTCAAAACTACCTTCCCGCCTAATCGACTCCAATTCGTATTCTCAGCTCGAGGGAAAAAATTACCCCAATCCGGCTTTCAAGCAAAACAATATTAAAAGGAAAATTTAATTTCCTTTTTCCTGGCCTCACAATTGCACACGAATAATGCACGGTCCCACGGATTTCATTTCATTTGTAACCCACCGGAGTTACCCAGCAGCAGTTCAAAGAAAAGAGCTCAGATGACTCCTAAAACAATCTGTAGAAGAAGGCGTCAAAAATAAAACAGGACAACAAATCCCGTTTTTTTTTTCGTTTGCACTTTTTCTCTCCTTTAAGAGGACTTGTGCTACAATAATTGTCAAACGGTGAGAAAAAAAAGGAACACCAAACGTTACTGCCTGAAGGATAAAACCCATCCACCGATACTCGTACCTTTCAAGGGTTCAACTTGTCACTAATGAGAAGGAACTTTATTTTAAAATTAAAGCTCGTCTAAGCTGAATGGTGTAACAATCGTGGGTGTGAAGTTAAAAGCGTAACAATGGAAAAAAAGGATTTTATTTGGAATGTGTTTCTGTTACAAAAAAAAATACCGTTAACGACACTAGACTGGGTGTAATTAAAAGTGTAATAAAAAATGAAATCCGAAATAATTACAAATGGCTGGCTGTTGCATGCTGGCTGTTGAGTATCACACCACACGGCGCGCCGGGTGGTCGGCTATTTGCTTCGAATGTATCTTTTAATTTTTTTGTTAAGTGAATTATACGGTATATAACTGTATACAGTACACATTGGCATTGTTAACATAGACATTTCATCTGGTATTAAGTAAATTAATTTTGAGCTGTTGACTGAAAAAATTAAGTCCAAATGAGGCGATGATTTTTTTTGTGAAATATAGGTATACGCCGAAGGGAGATACCCATATGTTTGGATGGTCAGATTATTACCGATTTTCGTTTCAATGAATGAATTGATGAATTATTTTCGTTTAATTTATTTTATTCGGTTTTCAAGTTTATTTGTTCTGGAAAATAAAAATTAATTTTTATCAAGTGTTTCCTTAAACTTTCATTAAATTTTTAAATTCTGTTGATGCATTTTTTTTTATTTTTAGTCATATAGAACATTCATTCATATGTTAGCTTAAAAGCACAAAAATTCTTAACAAAGATAACTGCCCAATATAAAAAGATCCACCAGTCGATCGAATATCATCGATTTATCAATGTCTACCTGTTTGTTTGGATTTTTATTTTGAGATAGCATGTAGAAATCGGTATACAAATGCTGAATCTAGCGGTATAAGCGTAAATATTTATATGAGATAGCTTTTGGACAAAACATCATTAAATTTAAAAAGCACTTAAACAACATACTTTGACAATATCTATATAGTTATGCACATTTTATCTGTAGATAGTTTGATTCACTGCTAGAATGTATAAGCGGTATGGCAGGAACATAGAAAAGTCCGAGAGCCCAAACGGAAGCGGTCAACACAGTAGTGGATACCGATGGCCCCGTATATTAGGGGTATCTAGTAAATTAGAGCTGGCCCTTCAGGTGGAGGGTTGTGCTTTAGGCTAACTATCCACTCAGAGTTGTTACCAATCAACTAAACCTCTTTTCTGATTTTATTGTTGACGACCATGCTAAACGAAAAAAGGATAACGTCGTTCGTATGTGCACCTGGAATGTGAGAACATTAAACAGGAGAGGTGCAGCCAAACAACAAGCGAAAGCCTGTTGCTATAAATGCAGACATAACTGATATCCAGGAAATGCGATAGAATGGCAGAGCGGATTTGATAAGCAATATTCACATACTTATGAGCAAAATTAGATCGAATGAAAGTATGCCTGAAGAATGGCACCTCAGCATCGTTTGCCTGATCAACAAAAAAGGGCGTCCGTCTGATCTACGCCAACTTCTCAACATCCCCTAAAAAAATTCCTATATACCGTAATATGTGAACGCTTAAAAACGTTTACAACAACCTGATCGCCCCGTAGTAGTAGGACAGGAAGGTCCACAAGAGACTGCACAATATATGTGCTTATTTTTTACCTCCAAGTGGTAACCTTGATTACCCGGTCTGCCGTCCCAGGCAAACTTAGATGAGCTGCTCTGACATATTCGGACAACAGATTATCTAGGAATCTCAAGGGTAAGTCAGGCCCCTTGAACAGAGATGGTGGCGGATTTACCGAAAGGTCAACGGCAACGCTCAATCCCGTAGAGGATACTAATGGCCCCATGTCCTAGTGGTATCTAATAAATTGGAACTGGCCCTCCAGGTTGGGGGTTGTGCTTTGGGTTAACTATACCCACCCATGGAAAAAATCATTTTTACGGAGCAACCAATGACCTCGGAAAGGACTGATATTATTGTTGACGACCCTACTAAACGAAAAAAGGACAACGACGTTCGTATCTGCACCTGGAATGTGAGAACATTAAACAGGAGAGGTACAGGCGAACAACCAGCGGAAGCCCTAAGCTGCTACAAAGCAGACATTACTGCCATTCACGAAATACGAGAGGATGAAAAACTGACATCTACTATGGACCGTGTTATAGTGAGCAGAAACAGCGACTATTCGGAAGCGGATTTGTTATAAGTGCCAGACTTAGGCAAGAAGTCTTATGTTTATAAGACATTAGCGAACACATTGTAACAATCCCCATCAAGGCCAAATTCGCCAACATAATCCTTATATTCGCTCATGCTCCGGCGGAGGAAAAAGATGATACAGCTAAGGATTGCTTCTACGAGCTCCTTGACAAAATCTATGAGCGACTACCAAAGTCTGGCAACGGAATTCGCTACGGAACGAAATGCCACTATAGCCAGCACATGGTTTCCCCATCTCGATATCCACATGTAGGTCTCCAGATCAACGAACTGTCAAACAAATTGATCACATTGCGATAGACAAGAGGTCCAGGTACCTTGTTGCAGCCAAGGTAAGGATGCGGATATCCACCACACCACCATAAACCAGAAATACAGTGAAAAAAATTGATGTCAAGAGCGTATCCCTTAACCTATCGATTCACACCATACCACCAGCATATAATGTCGAAGAACAATAGCAACGATGCCAACAAGCCATTAGATCAGCCGCAACTGATGTGCGGTCACGAGCAACAAACCCCTGGTTTGATGAGGAATGCCGATAGATGCTAGCAGCCAAGAACGAGGCCTACAAGGCTAAGCTGCAGGTGAAGACGAGAGCTGCCATTAAGCTGTATAGGCAGAGAAGAAAGGTATTCTTGCCAACAGCTGCTTCTTCGGACTAAGAAGATAAAAGGTAAAAGCTGACTCGAACTATATAAGACCTTATAATCCCAGTCCTGCTCTATATCACTGAAGCATGAACCATATATCAACAGAGGATCAAGAAATCCTTGGTCGTTTTGAGATGAAAATTCTTCGGAAAATCTTCTGTCTCGTTTGTGATGTCGGGTTATTGAGACGAAGATACAACCGAGCTGTACAGCGACATAAAGCTGGGTAACAAAAAACTGCATTTAACTATTAAGATGGCTAGGACATGTAAGCCACCAGACTCCAATAATCTGCCTCGCAAAGTCATCTAATCCCAGCCAGAAGTTGGAACTGGTAGTTCAAGACTTCGTCTTAGGTCGCTTGTAGTAGTGGAAAAATGACATCAACCAACTTCAAGTGGACAACTGGAAACATTTATGTAAGGACCGGGCTAATTGGAGAAGCATGTTGGTTGAGGCCCTGACACTCGATTCGACTTGAATTATTTTCATTTACTCATTAAATCATTGCCGTGGTTTATGTACGCATTCGGGAATGTCTCGGATCATTAAAGGAACCTGAGGAGGGTAATCAAAAGTGTGGTATGTAACCGTTTTTAAAGGTATGTACCACTTTTATGTTATGGCACAGCGAATTTTGGTAATAGATTTTAAGATGTTTCCGTACAAAGTCCAGACGGTGCATCAGCTGTTAGCTGCTGACCGCCAATCGCGTCTAACATACGCTCAAGCCATCCTTAGTCACCACCCATAGGAAGATGATTTTTCATCAAAAATAATCATGAGTGATGAGGCCCATTTCCATCCTAGCGGGTACGTTAATAAGCAAAATTTACTCTTCTGGGGCACTGAAAATCCGCGTGTAACCCACGAAGAGCCATTACACCCGCTCAAAGTCACTGTATGGTGTGCTGTTTTCGCTGGAGGAGTCATCGGACCTTTTTTCTTCGAAGACGTCGCGGGCCAAACGGTTACTGTGAATGGTGAGCGCTACAGAGCAATGATCAACGAGTTCTTTTCGCCGCAAATTGATGAATTGGGATTGGAAAACATGTGGTTCCAACAGGACGGTGCAACGGCACACACTGCACGTGCCACAACCGATATGCTGAAGGATGCATTTCCCGGGCGCCGAATCTCCCGTTTTGGCGATTCGCACTGGCCAGCAAGATCGCCTGATTTGACCGCTCCAGACTTCTTTTTGTGGGGCTTTTTGAAGTCGCGGGTTTATGTCAACAAGCCTCAGACTCTTGCAGCTCTTAAAGACAATATCCGTCAAGAATGTGAGGACCTATCGCCGGAAGTTTTGGCCAAAGTGATGGAAAATGCCATAAAAAGGGCTCAAATGACAATCAACTGTGGCGGCGGCCATTTACATGACATCATATTCTCGGCTTGATGTAAAAAAAATTAAAAGACCAAATAAAAATAATCCACAAGAAGAATCAAAGTTTTTCGTTGTTTTTTTAAATTACAGCCAAAAAACATCGGAAGGTTATTTTTGCGCCACCTTGTATATCATTATTATTTCATACTAGCTGCCCGGCCCGGCTTCGCCCGGGTACTGTTTCGTTTTAGGGTCCGTAATAGTATTTTAGTGTTAGTAGTATTTATTTACTCAAAGCTGACCTGAGAGATTTTCTCAATATTTTTTTCCGTAAGAACCTTGTACAGAGATTAGAAAACTACAAAAAAAAAATCAGCCAAATCGGTCAAGCCGTTTTCATGTTATGTCGTGACAACGGAAAACGGGTTTCATTTTAATATATATAGATTATTGTAACCTCAGTCCAGGTCTTGTGACATAATCTCAGAACCACCTCTGAGCTATCAAATGAATGATCATGTCTGTGCCCCACCTGCTAGTCTTCCCGGGATGGCTAAGGGTCCTATAACCACGAGGTGTAATGGTGGATAGCAATAGCATGAATCACCCTAGTTTCGAATCAACCTTTTTTTTAAAGACTCCAAGGAATAATATGCGGGATCAAAGTTGTTTTCTTGTGGTACTTTGAAATGACATTGATGGAGTCAGGTATGGTGTTAATACTCCGGTTACCTTTAAGGTTACATTAAGTCGTGGCTATATTATTGTAGCTTCATTGAGCTATTAACATCATACAAGAACGAGGTATGGACTAGGCTTTCTTATTGTTATTTGTTTTTTTTTTTTTTTTTTTAATTTTTTACCAAAAACCATTGTATGGAAAATTAAAAATTCCCCAAAAACAATTTTTTGTAAACACGTATCTATAAGTGCAAATCAGAATCCAATAAATCCAAGGATTTACTAAACAACCAACAAAAGTTTCTAGTTAAAGATTATCTCAAAATGATACAAAAATATTTCAATTTACCAATCGAATTTAGCAATTAATCTTGAAACATAATTTTATCCATTACAAAAAAAATGTTTATTTATCAAATTTCCCCCAAAACACACAATCGATAAAAAAAAAAACACGTCTCCACACAAAGCCAACATACGTACAATTTACCATCACAAGAGCTTAAGCCTAAGTCCAATGTCTGTCAGCAGACAAAGTCCTTAATCCGCTTCTATTTTTTGTGCATCATTATTTAGCATAATAAAATTATTTCATCCGGTCGGAGCGTCGCTTATTCTATACATACCAATATTATTGTATCCACTATACAACACTCCAATATGGCCGACGATTATACTTATATTGTGTGCTTTATTATAAAACAAAAATTACAATTTACCTGGCACGTCGTTAGTCCTTGGTGATCCAATTATGATACCGGAATGTGGTGGTATTCACTTTTGGAATACGACCGCCGACGAAATCTCACCGCCACGTACTCTCTGCAAAATGGAAAAATATTGCTGAATTAATTAATCGCCGAGGATAATTATTATTTTGCTAATTAGTGGTACATAGTTGGCTTGGGGATGGTGGATATAATATGTTTGTTATCCTGTTTAGGATTCCATTTGTGGTATTGTAATGAAGATAACCGTCTATGGATACCAATGGCGATGGATTTATGCTTATAACATAAATAAGCAGACTAATTTAATAGAAATTTGGGATTATGCATGCCGGATGGTGTACTCGGGTGGATTAGTGTGCCTGATTTTATACGAAGAAATATTTTATTCAACACAGAGAAATTGCACGAGTAGCTGCTGCAGGATTACTCGTAAGGAACACCTGGGAAAGTTTGTTTTCTGTTGTCTGATGTTGGTGTTGGTGCTGAGGCTGCTTTGGTTACGCGCGGACTGGTTTGCTTCGGGCGTATACACTGTGAAGGATTTTAGAGGATTAAGAAGGCATTCGCCAAACGGCTTAATCTTTTATCAGTATCGTGGTTGTCCTTTGCGAGAAGATGAATGGGTGAGGATTTAGCAGAAGGACGGGGGAAACTTCCATTGAGAATGCATTTGTAGTTTATAATTTTCCCGGAAGTGTTTAAAGATAGCTGAAGACTCATTTGAATAAAACCTCGAGAGACGGTAAGCAAGTTAAGCTCTGAACTTTGCGTGCAACTTTAGTGGCTTAACAAAACAAATCCGAGAGAGTTTGTGTTATGCTAAATAGTGCATGGTAACGAATTGTTGATATGTGTTGGTGAATTAGCTAGATTGCTTAACATCGTACCAACTCGTTTTATAAGTACAAATCCCGTGGCTTTTTAACAGTATCGACTGCACGTATTTTTTGACCAATTATCAGGAAATTTCGGTTATTTAAGATTGGATTTTAAAAGCTAAACGTAAACAGTTTTTGGAGTGCCGAATGGAAGTCAAATCGGTTCAATATAATTTAGGGAGAACAACTGTTTCCTTGTCGTATGATTATCACTCCAGTTTGTATTGTCAAATTTGTGGGAAACGGATTATTGTTTTAGAAGCCCTGGTTAAACTTAGCTTTGGCTTTGGTTCGAACCAAAATAATAAAGCATACCTTTGGGCATTCCCCTTTCGACTCTCTTTAAAATAAAAAGAAACACATAAAAACCAAAACAAAACATGTAAGTGTGTTAGTGTGACTGCAGAGTCGTGATTCAGGTGGTATGTGTGCAAAATTCGCAAATGTCAATGTCCTCAACTGAAACGAAGTATTGAAAAATACGGTAGTTTAAATGAAACATGATTCGTACGGTATGATACGAAGCTATAAAGAGCAGCCCCGCTCTGAGCGATTTCTCTTTTCTACCAGCTGATCTTGCACACATTTGATCGCACACAGTTGTAGCATCAAGTGACAGATCGTAATCGACAAGTGCATACATAATCGGTTAGTATGAAATTAAATTACAAAATTCTGAATTAAAATTTGATTAAAACAAAATAATATATTCGAAACTAGACGTAAAAGTGGAAGTAGTAGCTAAGAAAAAGTGCTCGGGGGGGAGAGAGCATTTCAAAAGGAAAAGTTTAGTGGCGTTTTCGAATAATCACCAACAAAAAAAAAAGTGAGTGCAATCTATTGAATTTGGTTATGTTTTGATTATGTGAAGTAATTTAATTGTGTGTTATATTAGTTTTCCTGGTGCATGAATGCCTCAGATCGTGAAGTGTGACACCTCCGGCCATCACCGTCTAGTTTGGGCCTTTTGAGCTGTGCTCGCTTTTGTGACATCACCAGGAACGTTTGGAGGTTACGTATCCGAGAAATCCTCGTAGATCCGCATCCACGTCATCTAAGCCTCCTTCTGTCATAGTTTGAAGTCAGTTTCCACCTATCCCCCTCGTCAACAGCCGCATCATCATCTATATTACCAGCCGCATCATCATCTATATTACCAGCCGCACCATCATCTTTATATTGTCAATTGTCATCCACATCTACCTCGTCTACGTCATCCACCTATACAATATCACCAGTATCTGGATCATCGTATTGTGTAGATAAGTTCACCACACTAATGCTCACCGTCACAAGTTGACTTGAGTCAAGTGAACAAAGTGTATATACATACATTACATCTAAAATTTAAACAAAAAAAAAAACGGTAAAAAGAAGTTAATAATACTAACATACACCAGTATAAAGCACTCACCTAATCCTAGATCCCTAAAACCATTTATACAGCGATCCCCTTCTCAGTACCCCTCTCCTATTACCACAGAATAATCGGTATCGCCACATAAAGATAAGTATACCATTCAAATAATTACAAAAGTTCGTTTATATAATATATATTATTCCCTTTAGATAAAAGTAATCATCGAGACACATTACCCTTGGGCGGCGAATCTATGCATAGAGTCCCTTCACCCCTGGAGATACTACAAAAAGGTAGTGAAGAAAGAAAAAATACCAAAAAGGTATCAAGAGAAGTAATCGGTGAGTCCAATTGGATAATTTTGTTGATAATATATAAATTATATTTACGGACTATATTGTATATAATTGTAGTATGACAAACAAATATTAAACATAAGGCAATCTTTTTTGAAAAAAATAAGGGTTTATTATACCCTTTTTAAGATCGGTACCCATTATTCTTTACCCGTTCTATCTGCTCCCTTGAGTTACCCAGCGTGAGAGTTAGCCCTTTTCCATTGTGTATACACTAACCCATCTATCCTCTCCATTCGGTGTAACAAGTGCAAAAAAAAAAATGTGTAAACAGAGCAAACTGAAAACATCTGTTTACAGAAAAAAAAAATTTGTAAACAGTGAAAACTGATAACTCAGGTGTAACGAGTTAGGTCAAGTGTGAACCAAAAAAAAAATAAGAAAAAAAAACTGAATCAAGTGAGAAAACCTGTTCTGTTGAACTAGGCCGGGCCTGGCACATCGTAAAAGGGAAAAGACACCCATAACAAGAATGGGAGGCTAATCCAATATAGCTATTAAGTATTACCTCTAAGTGTTAAAGAGTAATTTGTGATTTTTGTGAATTATATAACTTAAATTCAAATTAGTGAATGATTTGTTGAATTATATAACTTATAAGTATAAGATTTTGCTTCGGAGTTTTCCAACTCATTTTTATTACTATGTATACATATTTATGAGTATAATTATTAGTACAAAATACAGTCTGGATTGTATGAATACTAAATCGCCTGAATTTTCATTTTTATGCAAATGTATCTTTTCTTGAGTGGTAAATTGAAAAAATGCCGGTCGTTTAAGTTGCAGATTTTGGTGGACAGGATTGAGTGAGGGATTTATTATGGTTTGACAGGACCAGTTTGGGAAGGCTTTTCTAAAGGGGCTACTTCTAATCTTTTTTCCGCAGGTAGCCATGGATGGTTTTTACCGAAGCCGAGGGTGGGAAATGAAGAGATCTACTACAACACCTGTGGATCTCTTCCCCCAGAGCTTATTTATCTAAATGCAGCGGACTGGGCATATAACTGGAGATACTTCGGGCTCTTCATTAATATTTTTCAGATACTTACACCTTATCTGGCATGAAAGGTAACAACGTTCGCAGGCACAGTATCAAGAACCACCCCATTACCCGACGAGCTAGGACGAGCGGATGCTAGCATGCCGCGGTACTGATCCTGTGGACACCCTTGCCTCGTAGTTGCCCGGACTGGCTTGCGGAGTCCTGTGGCCGTGAGTCATATGGGTGACATATACAAGGTGAGGTTAAAGGGACAGAGGTCATGCTCTTGGATGAACCTTTTTGTTGGTGGAGTTGATGTCATGTGGTCATGGGTGACTCGTATCCATAGCATCTTTGCCTATGTCCTTTCCAGAACCGTTACAAATTGTATGGGGAAGAGTATTCAACGAAGATCGCATAGGTTCATCAAATGGGATAACCCAACAGGTAGAATGAGCCGTGATGTCAACCAACTTCGTGTGTAGGAACCTAGTAAGAGTCGAGTCCTCGTTGATTGAAGCAGTCTTGCATTTTTATGTAATAGACATACGCTTAATATCGAAAACTCATGCAAAGACTTACTAGGACATAATAATTCTTATTTATACAGAATACTAGTTGTTGCGTTGGACTACAACAAACGGGTTTTTTTTAAGCGTAGTTTTTTTTTTTAATCGAATAAAACACTCAAATTTGCATTAAATATTTAAAATTTTTATTGTAATCGGTAAATAGGCCTTTGCCATTTACGTTTTAAAGACAACTTCATGTAAATGTTGTCCGCGGGTTCGTTTCAAATGGTCCATTCGGAAGGTCAAATTTTGAGTCACTTTTACGAGCATTTCGGCCTGTATTCCACAAATTACTCGTGTTATGTTATCCTGTAAGGCTTCAATCGTATTCGGCTTGTCCACATAGACTAACGACTTTACATAACCCCACACAAGAAATAATCAAGAGGCGTTAAATCGCATGATCTTGGCGGCCAACTCACAGGACCATTTCGAGAGATAAGCTGCTCACCAAATTCATCTTTCAATATTTCTACTGTTTCACGAGCTGTGTGGCATATGGCACCGTCTTGAAGAAACCACATGTCAACGAAGTTCAACACCGCCAACCGGGGCAAAAAAAAAGTCGCGTATAATGGCTCGATATCGTTCGTCGTTGAAGGTAACGTTTCTTCCACGGTTGTCTTTGAAGAAAAATGGACCGATGATGCCACCAGCCCATAAACCCCACCAAACTGTCGTTTTTTTTGGGATGTATTGGTAATTCTTGTATGGCATGTGGCTGTCCATCACCCCAGATGCTACTTACTTACTAACTTAAGTGGCGCTACAGTCCGGAATGAACCTGGGCCTCAACCAACATGCCTCTCCAATTAGCCCGGTCCTTAGCTAACTGCCTCCAGTTGCGCACTCCAAGTTGGTTGAGGTCGGTTTCCACTTGTGCGCGCCACTTAAGGCGAGGTCTTCCTCTACTGCGCCCGACGTCTGGCTGGGAATCGAAGACTCTGTGAGCCGGAGTATTGGTGTTCATTCGTTCTACATGTCCTAGCCATCTTAAACGTCCAATGCGGAGTTTTTTGACCAGGGGCATGTCGCTGTACAGCTCGTATAGTTCTTGGTTGAATATTCGTCTCCATAGCCCGTCAACGCAAACGGGACCGAAGAATTTTCCTCTCGAATCTACCAAGGATTTCTTCATCCGCTTTTGATACGGTCCATGCTTCAGCGCCGTAGAGAAGGACTGGGATGATCATGGTCTTATATAGGATCTCCTTAGTAGTTCGAGTGAGGGCTTTACTACTAAATTGCCTTTTTAGTCCGAAGAAACATTGATTGGCAAGAGTAATTCTTGATTTGATATCTGATGAGATGTTGTTGTCAGAGCTAATAGCGGAGCCGAGGTAGACAAAGTCCCGTACTACCTCAAAGTTATATCTGTCAATTGTGAAAATTTGTCCAGTTCGTCAATGATGTGTGTCCTGTGCTGACATCATATACTTAGTACCCTCATATACTGCTAAGCCCATATTTGCAGCTTCCTTCTCTATACTATCAAACGTTGCTAGTACATAACGAAAAGTCCGACCAATGATATCAATATCGTCGGCTTATGCTAGTAGTTGCACCGATCTTTTTAAGTTTGTGCCTATAGTGTTGGCTTGAGAGTTTTGCACAATCCTCTTAAGAATCAATTTAAAGACTTCAATGACAGAGCATCGGCAATCATTTTTTGGTATCGAATGTGTCGGTGACGTCGTTCCCGACCCTTACGGAGAAGCGAGATCATCATCGTCATCCTGCACAGACGAACATGTTTGGGCGGTATACGATAACAAGACATGGCTCTGTATAGTTCGTCTCTACAAATGCTGTCTGATGTATGTGGCTTTGAAATCGATGAATAGGCGGTGGTCATCGATTTGGACTTCTTGGGTTTTTTAAAGGACCTGCGAAGTGCGAAGATTTGTTTAGTTGTGGACTTTCCTGGCCTAAAACCACACTGATAAGGGCCGATCAGGTTGTTGGTAAACGGCTTTCGGCGTTCACATATTACGGCAGATAGGATCTTGTAGGCGATGTTGAGGAGACTTATGCCTCTGTAGGCGTAGTTCAGAGGGTCTCCTTTTTTGTGGATCGGACAAACGATACTGAGGTTTCATTCTTCAGGCATACGTTCATCCGACCAGATTTGGCTTATGCGTTGGTGAATGTTACGGACCACGTTATCTCCTCCGAGCTTTATGCGGAAAGGCCGTCATATCCGGCAGCCTAGCTAAGGTTCAGTTAGATGTAGCTATACTCACTTCTCTGAGGTCTGGTGTTTAGTAGTTTTTTGCTGTCGTCCCCAATATTGATTGTTTCTCTCTGTCTGACAGCGGAATGTTGTTCGTCATCGCCGTTTAACATTCTGCAGAAGTGGATTTTTAATATCCTCAGCAACTACTATATTTCCTTGTCCATCTCAACAGAATTTTGTTCGAGCCTTGTATCCTTGGCTTTGACGTTTTACACATTGGCCAAACATGTCAAAATCGTTACTGGAGTGCCACCTCGCATTTCTTACTTATTTTCTTTTCTCTGAAAAGCCGATGTTCTTCCATTCCTCTTTGCTTATAGAGCAGCTCTCGTCTTCACCTTAGCCTTGTAGACCTCGTTCTTGGCTGCGAGCATCTGTCGGCATTCCTCATCAACCCAGGGGTTTCCTGCTGTTAGGCGCATCGTTGCCATTGTTCTTCGACATACGATGCTGGTGGTGAGAGGTTAAGGAATACGCGTTGCGCAAAGGCCTTGGCGGTCTCTTGCGATTGCAGTATTTTCACAGTATTTCTAGTTTGTTGTGTCGTGGATATCCGTATTCTTACCAAAGTAGTGGACCGAGTCGATATTACAACCTCAGAATGTTCGGACATCCAAAATAGTGGTGGCAAGCCTTTTGTCTATCACAATGTTGTCAATTTTGTTGAGTGTTCGTTGATGTGGAGACCGCCATATCCCCTTGTGGATATCGTGGTGAAGAAACAGTGTGGCTTCGTATGAACCTTCTAACTGACCGCTGCTTTATATGTACTATCGTGTATGTACTGTCTATGCTTGCCGTTCTTACGCAGCGTCCATTTACATATTTCCTTGTCAGCTATAGGTTTCCATGTACCTGTACATTTTGCGTTAATTTCATCTCGCCTGGGTCCATTACGTCAGTGAATATCATCTACCGTTAGTAGGTTTCATATCATCTGTGTTTATCGTGCCTTGCAACCTTTTTCCTTGGCCATAATTTTTATCCCAATGAACGTGAAGTCAAGAGGGCTCAGTGGCGCGATGGTTAGTGCGATGAACTGCCGCGCAGAAGGTCTGGGTTCGATTCCCAGCCGTAGCAACACCTAAATGATTTTCACTGGCCCTCCTCTCGTGATGATCTGACAAATCGTCCGAGTAGTATCAATTGTCAAGAATAGCTTATCTCAACTTAGCCGTTCGGAGTCGGCATAAAACAGGAGGTCCCGCCATCGTGCAAGAAGTACACACGCACACATGAATGGTTGTGAGAAAGCTAGGCCCTGGGTACTAACGAGCCTGTTGCGCCGAAAATTTGTATTTTTTTTTTTTTGAACGTGAAGTCAAGCCCTGAAATTCAATATAATTTACATACCTAATCAATCCCACTGGATCCCTTTATAGCATTGATTGGAAATTTCTCAAAGAGTCTATTAAAAACTGGTACTTCAGGACAATCGAAATCGCCCCTATAATATTACAAACAAAATCCAAGTATTCCCAAATTTTCAGAGCCGCCACCAAAGCGTTTACATACATCGCCATTGCCACACCTGGCCTCAGCTACGACCTCATAAATTTCAATTTAGGATTTCCGTCCATAAGCGGCATTATTGCACTGTACGCACGATAGGCAATTTAACAACTTTGGCATGTTGGCTTTTTATAATCGCGAAGCACTTCACTCATAATGTGATTGCAAAAACTTCAAGGACCCCTAGCATGTGGTGCTTTCATCAGAGCAGTGATCCACTTGCTTTACGTTCATTTTTACGACTACATGGATGTAGAGGTTTGCCATCTCCATCGTTATTTGGTAAGGATCCCTTAATTTTTTGATGTGCGATGTCTTTTGGGTTTTTTTTGGTTTGCCTCGATTCCAGGATTAAAGGACTTTTCAAGCAATAAAAGACAATAAAAGGATGCTGTTACAGGGGGGGGGTCTTTATTGCTTGCGCATATTGAAATCATTCAAGGTCATTCATTTTATGCAAATTAGAAAAGAAATTACGCGAGCGATCCCCTTCATCATATATACACAACTTAAATCTGACGCACAAAGGACATGCCTTTGAAACGGTATATGCTTTTTTTTTGTTTAATTTTTTATAACCTAGGTCATGAATAAGAAATGAATGCTTTCATTTGAGTCGTCGACTGGTGAATAAATTTCACTGATAAAAGGCGAATCCTACTTGCAAAGGACGAATTTCGTTGCTAAGGCGTTGATGTTAAAAATGAGGCAGCCAGCAGAGATACCGTGTGCTGCTGTCAGTTCAATTTCTTTTTGACAATCTCAAAAATGGATTCGGATTAAGAGGATATCACGGAGTGACATCGAGCTTTACCTCTGTCGGTTGTCAGTGTGTGGTATTATGAAATTCCTTATTATTGTGCTTATTTCCACGTGGATTTTATTTGCTCATCCTGTTTTTTTTTTTTTTTTTTTTTTTTGTGCTGGCCTGTTAAGCGTATTTAGCATAAGTTATCTTGACGGGGGAATTGTGTCGTCTCTATTGGGGAACATTTCATTTTCTGTTCTTTATTAAAGGTCTTGGCCACCATGTGCAGATACTATTCTGCGTTATCTTTGTGGGTTGGCTGATATCCCTAGTGAGTACTGTTGATCCTGAAAATGAAAAGAATGTTTTTCGAGGTTGAGTCCTTTTATTATTTCCCTTTCACTCTTAGGTGGTGTTGAGCATTTTAAAATGCTATGACGATGTATTTCTTGTCGAGGTGATGTCATTTTAAAGTTTTTTTTTTTTGGAACGATGTTTCCCCTTGGGTGGGTAAAAGAAGTGATATGCCTTGAATGAATTATATTGCAAGATAAGAGGAAAAAAAACTGAATCCTCTAGTGACTGAGCTTTGCTTTGGAGGACACAGTTTGTTGCTTTTGGCACTCGTCAAAAATGATTGCTCAACAGACCTCAACGAACAAGACACGTGTCAAGGTCATGGTTGTTTTAGTGTGGATTTATTGTGAAATACCACAAGGGTATCACCTTCAGTTTTTTGTATACTTGGTTGTGGGGCTTTTTTCGTAGATCCTTGTAAACGAACGAAGGACCAATCGAAACTAATTTATTTTTTGTTGGGACTGGTTGCGAATGTGAGGACTGGACAATAAGAACTTGGATACAAGAAAACGAAAAACTTATCCGCTATGTCCCAATCGATTCCTTTTTAAACTGTTTGAAGTCGTTAGACATTATTTTTGCGTTAAATGTTGCTTACTATCTTAGTTGCGCTACAGTCCGGAATAAACCTGGGCCCAAACCAACACAGCGTACTCCTCTTTAAGACTGGTCCCTATAGCTTACCGTGTCCAGTTCACACTTGAAATTGATTGATGTGCGTGCCACTTAAGGCGAAATTGTACCCTACTGAGTCCGACGTCTGGCTAGGAATCAAATACTCTACGACACGGAGTATTGGTGTCCATTGGTGTCCTGGCCATTATAAACATCCAATGTGGAATTTTATCACCAGATTCTTCGTTCCACCTACGTCTCCAAGTGTAGCTTACTGCGTGAATGCAACGAATTCGAAGAGCTCGAGGATTATTCTGTTTAGTAGCCTAGCCTTAGGGAATTCAGTTCCTATAGAGTGTTTCTTGATAGTGAGTCACCATGAGTCGTGCATGCGAGTTTTATAAAAACGGTGATTCAGCTATTGCAGCGCATAGAATATCTTGCAATATCTCTCATTCGAAAAAGTTTAAAAAGGCACTCGAAAAACCAAAATTCGAACAACCAATATCAAAGTGCAAAGATTAAATATGCAAAGTTCATAATTACACCGTATTTTGCACAAAGACCTATAGCTGTACCTCTATCAAATGCAATTGGTGGAAGAAATTAAACCCCAGGTTGCCCCAGGCTTGACTTCGTCAGCCAGTCATTTAAGAACTTTGCATCATTTATCCACACCTTATTTTAGGAATATTTGTATCTTAACGGACATGAATAAGCAGAACTACTGGAGAGCAACGAATCCGAAACGCAACCTAAAATGATCCATGAGGCTGCGATGTCAGCGCAAGGAATTATCGATCGTTATTTTTAAGATGAAAGCGAATGTGAAGTTAGAATGAATTCAGGACGTTATGTGGAGATGTTTAGACAACTTTTTGTCTGAATTGCAAAACTTAACTGGTTATAACCAACCCTCATGGTTCAAGCAGGACAAGGCATTGCAAGACACATCCAATACGTCACTGACCTCTGTGACGAGTTCGTGAAACTTTTTTCCTGGCAAATCTAAATCTTACGCAAACAATCCGACTTCCCTGGCAAATTTGAAAAATAATATAAATCACGGACTAGCTGCCAAGCTATCATAAGAAATTTTGTAAATGTTGTATGTATATGTAGGCAATATTATTTTTAAGAAATAAATCCCCAAGTTGTACACTTTAGTAAACATTTTTTTCAATACACAACACAGGTATTAAAGGCGCAAACATCCATATATTCACGGACTGTCAAGCAGCTATAAAAGCCCTTAGCTCACACATCATTGACTCCAAATCATTACTACACTATTTCCCTCCCTCCAAACACTCAGTTCCAGGAACAAAACCAAACTATGGTGGGTCCTCGGACATAAGGGAGTTGAAGGTAACGAAAAAGCTGATGAACTAGCCAGAAAAGGTTTGGAAACCCCCTTCATTGGACCTGAACCTTTCTGTGCAATCCCCAAATCAGCCATAAATCTAGTCATAAAAAACTGGGAACAAAACAGATGTGTTTCATACTGGGGAAACATCCCAGGCCTAAGACAAGCCAAAAGAGCTATTCAGCCCTTCAAATCAGATGCCAATAAGATACTAAATCTTCGCAGGCACGATATCAAAAACTTAGTAGGCTACCTAACTGGTCATCACGGTCTGCGATATCACCTAAACAAAATGCGTCTAGTCGACTCACCGGAGTGCAGACTATGTCTAGAAGAAGACGAAACAGCCAAGCACATCATATGTGAATGCCGGGCCCTTTACGGTATGAGAAGGGAATCTTTCTTCAGGGAATTTTTAAGTCCCGAAGAATTGAGGAAATCTTCGGCTGAAAGTATTATCAGCTACATTAGGAAAGTAGAAGCGCTACTAACCTAAAAAGCATCTGATGGCAAGCACAATAGATCTTTTAGGTCGATGTGTATATTACTGCTTAGGCAGCTCAGAATTAAAAAAAAACATTTTTTCAATAGAGATCTTCCTTATTTTCTTAATCGATCCACTAAATACAATTTTTTTGAGGCACCATGTATGCAAACGTTTGAAACCTTTCACCAAAAACCTGATCGTCTCCGTCTGTCTGGTTTTAGTTTAGGAAAATCCACAACTGATCAAATCTTCCAACTTTGGCAAATCCTGGGAAAAGGCCATTCCAAATCGATATCCACCATTCCACCACCCAGCCTCATAACATCGACAGAGGTTTTCAGTATCCTTGTACTCAGAATATCACATCGTAGTTCCTGGTAGGCAGTAATGTCTGATAGCTTTTGTATTCCACTAGTGTTCGGTTGTACCTTTTTTATAACTTGTTCTGACTCTCCATTTGTATGGTTGTTAACTGTAAAATCTGCCTTTTCTGATGCTTTTAGTTACTTCTGAAAGAGAGGATTTTACATGATTCTGTGTATAACCTAAAGAAAAGCCACAGATTCACTAAGGAAAGAGACACTTTTTTTTAGACCTTGCGGCTCATCTCATTAACCCTTAATTTTTTAAATGAACTGTTATCCAAGTTTGTTAGAACAGCACAGGAGGCTGTTTATTTTGGGCATGTTATACATCACATAGAAGGTTCATGTTAATTGAGGAAAAATGTGCAGTGGACTGGCCAAGTGAATTGGATAGCGTTATACAATTCTTGACGTAAAGACCTACAGCTGTATTTATTAGATTTTTTTAAGAATGTTTCCAGAGGTTTTTTAGTTAAGCATGCATGTTCCTTAAATTACTATCTATAATCGATAGACACTTTAAAGCCCTAAAGCTTAGAAGCTGATATCACTGCCATCCAGAAACTACGATGGGATTGGTCGGGCTACAAGAGGGTGAAAAACTGTCACGGACATACGCCTTATATGCGCTCACGCTCCGAAAGAGGAAAAATATAATAGCAAAAGACTGCTTAAAGAAGACATTACTGGCATCCAGGAAATGCAATCGCTAACATTATACGACATTGCAAAAGACTGTTTCTATGGCCTCCTTAATAAAACTTATAAACGACTACCAAAGTATGATGTTAAAATCGTGCTGGGAGATTTTAACGCAAAGTTCGAAAGAGAAGACATCTTTAGCAGTATTGTCGATAAACACAGCCTACACGAACCATGTTTGACAGCAAACATAGGCTAATTGACTTCACTACGGAACGAAATGCAATATAAACCATCACAATACACACGGTTGTCTCACCTATATCCATAAGGGGACGAACGATATATCAAATTGATTACATTGTTACGGTACAATTTACCGCAATAAGGCTCACTCTGTTATCCCTTAAAATCCATTCGTTCCCTCTTTTCTTTGTGGACGCAAAATCGGAATTTGGAGGAAGTGGTGGGGAGCCATTTTCCAGAAGAATATTGTCAAACTCTGTTCGGTGCTGCCCTAGTTAGATTAGGGAGACTCACGACAGAGCCACGCCAATCAAAAGTTCACGGGAAAACGCCGTAGTTGAAGCCCACTGGGAACGTGGGAGACTCACGGCAGGCAGCATCGGACAGGAGCGGTGCGAAAAGTTCGATCGGTGAGTAAGGACGACCCCGGTAATGATTGCTACAGTGTTCTTGTACGTTGTCAAGACGGCAATCAGCTAAGGTCAGAGGGCATTGCGGTGATGTTACTCTACTTCTCAATAGTAAAATATCCCGTTTTTATGCCTTTTGACCATAGACTAGAGGTACCTGATTTCAGTGGTGGTGTAAGCGCACTTAATGCAAACCGTGCCCAAGAATGCAAGGCTGGGGGTTAAACCAGCCGCTAACGAGCTTCTTCAGATGCACAGGCATGGTCTGTCGTATCTTTTGCCTTACTCCGGTATATCGGCTCTGCCGGAGTGGACCTCCTTTCCGTTCTACTCGTGGGTCCAAAATTTTCAAATGAACCAAACAAAAATAAAAAAACAAATTAATAAAAAAATACAAAAAAAAATAAATAAACTTGAGGATAAGCAGGTCGGTACCTCTTCGGAAGAGGAGTTACTAGCCTCCTCTCAAGAGACGGTTACAGGCGTTGTGAAGGATACAAGTAGTATTCCCACGACGTCTGTGGTATCTCTAGAGACCTCTTCAGGCGACGCGCATTGTATAGTTAGTACACTCGCGGAGTCTCAGCCAATTAACACCCAACAAAACGCAGGCGATGGGCAGTGTATAGTTAGTACACTCGCTTCATCTAACGTCTTGCTTAAAACAACCGACTTAGACGTTGGAACATGTGCAGTCAGTACACCGACAGCGTCTAAGCCATTAAATACCAAAACGATTCCGGCTAAGGTCGCTTGTGATGGCCAACAACCGAGTGTATCGAACATCACCAAAAGTCAGTACAGTAGAGCCTGCTTCATTCTCAGTAAGATAGCTAAGAATGAAGCGGCTGGTATTGCACATACCAAAGACAGCGACAAACACATATACCTCAAGATTGTTGAAGACTACAACAAACTCAAGGAAAAGCGGCTAGAGTCTGAAACCGCAAAGCGCAGTAGGTCTCATGATGAGCCAACTAACCCCTCAAAGCGGGGGAAGTTTTCAGCCTCCGGTAACTCATCTAAGCATGCGGAGGCCAAAGTCAAACCTAAACCGAAGCGCTCAAATACCCGGGTCGTAAGAGACGACCTGCAAGTTGCAATTATCGACGAGCAGCCGACTAATTGCAGCAAGGTGGCGGACGCTTGGGGTGAGATTGAGGCCAAGCTATCTGAGATGGTTATGGACTTTCTGCTGGACAATCCGGGTGGCCCTCTGCCATGCTTCGATTCCGAAGAAGTGGTTAGGGGTATTAGGGTGGTTAAATGTGCGGACAAATTTTCGAGGGATTTCCTCGAAAACTGTGTTGCCAAGATTCGGAACAACTGGACGGGTTTTAGTTTGAAGCTCGTTCCAGCCGATGACATTCCTTGGCGACCGCGAGCCCGCATTTGGCTACCCAATATGCACTTAGACAGGGTCAAACTGATCCAGGTCCTACAGCTGCACAACCCCGGAATTCCCATGACTGACTGGTCCGTCCTTAAGGTAGAGACACCAACCCCTCACACTAAGCCCTTCCTCCTACTCATCAACGAGGAGTCTCTAGAAGCCCTAGAGAAGGCCGATAACAGATTGAGGTTTGGCATCAGTCATGCCAAACTCAAAATATTCAGGTCAGCGCGTCCAGGTGAAGACCCGGACGAAGTCGATGACGCCAACAATTTGTTGGAAGTCCTGCGACTAGATGCCACATCCACACGAGATGCTCAGAGTTCTGCAGATTAACCTGCAGCACTCTAGGTGCGCTAGTGAAAACCTCCTAGTCTTTCTGAAAGAGGATGACATCGACATCAGCCTAATTCAAGAACCCTGGGTGGGAGGTTCCACTATCAAAGGGCTCAATGACAAGGACTACAACCTTTTCTACAACATCGACAAACATAACGGTAAGCCAAGATCCTGTATTTTAGTTAAAAAGCATATCAAAGCTTTCTTTTGTCCCAACCTTAGCTGCAACGACCTTGCTGTTATACGGATTGAAGCTGGTAAGCAGGAGTGTCTGTATGCTGCTTCGGCCTATATGGCACATAACCAGAATGCTCCGCCGAAGGAGGTAGAGTTTCTCTCAGCCACCTTATCAAAAAGGAAGACCCACTTGATTCTGGGCTGCGATGCCAATGCCAGGCATACCCTGTGGGGTAGCTCAGAGATCAATGAACGAGGTGAGTCTCTTTTTGATTTTATAATTCATAACAACCTGTCAATAACAACCTGTCAAACAACCTGTCAATCTGCAACCCCAACCTTCACTTTCCCGAGCACGGTGAGTTTTAGGGGCTGGGAAGATGTCATTGACATCACACTAGCTACAAACAACGACAACCTAAAGGTGAATAACTGGAGAGTATCCAACCTGAAATCCTTCTCTGATCACAGCTGGATACTCTTTGATGTCAATATTCGGATTGATGCACCAATCCCCTTTAGGAATCCCAAAAGAATCAACTGGCCAAAGTTTGACCAAATACATAGTTAATTCTAGACTTCAAGCAATACCAAAATCTAAGTTCACTTCGACAGACGAACTGAATGCAGCTATCGTTACCTTTGAGAAGGCAATGAGTACTGCTTTCAAGGTATCGTGTGCAGCCAGTTACGGTAGGAAAAAACTACCTCCCTGGTGGAGTGAGGACCTTAGTAAACTTAGGAATATTACCAGGGTCATATTTAACATATGCCATAAATACAACTTTTGGCAGCCCTATAAAGATTGCCTTAGAATATACAAAGCGGCTATTCGTAGCGCCAAGAAAGAATCCTGGCAGGAATACTGCGAATCCATCAATACCCTTAAAGACTCTTCCAGACTGAGCAAAATCTTAGCGAAGGACCATTCAAACCCGTCCTTAATAAGAAAGTCGGATGGTAGCTGGGCAGAGACCTCATCCGAATCTCTGTCTATCCTAATTAACACACACTTCCCGGGTTGTGAAGAGGTGCCGCCAGCATCTGCTGACTCTCGGCCCGCTGACCATACAACTTGTGAAAATATCAAATCCATCATAACCAAAGAAAAGACATCCTGGGCAATTAATAGCTTCTCACCCTATAAATCACCTGGCCTTGATGGCATCTTGCCGATCATGCTACAAAACTCACTGGATACTGTATTACCGTGGTTGTTGCCAATTTATAGAAGTTATATTTTATTAAACTTTATTCCACACTCATGGAGACGTGTCAGGGTAGTTTTTATACCAAAGGCGGGCAGACGTGGACATGAATCTGCAAAAGATTTTAGGCCCATCAGCCTTGCTTCCTTTATACTAAAGACCCTGGAGCGGATCCTTGACATCCATGTGCGAAGCATTCTTAATGAATCACCGCTATCCACATCACAACACGCATATCTCAAAGGCAGATCGACTGAAACCGCTCTGCATGAGGTGATTGGGACCATCGAAAAGTCCCTCTACTACAAAGAGTACACCCTAGCCACTTTCCTTGATATAGAAGGGGCTTTCAATAATGTACAAACTGACAGCATACTAGAAGCCCTAACCGTAACTGGTGTAGAGGAGCATTTTAGCCAATGGATTATATCCATGCTAAGGTCTAGAATCATTCAATCAACACTAGGCAACAGCAGCTTAACGCGATATGCTGACAGAGGTACACCACAGGGCGGTGTGATATCTCCTCTGCTGTGGCTTATTGTTATGAACAAACTGTTAGTCCGACTTGATCGGGATAGGATTAAGGCAGTGGCATACGCGGACGACGTGGTGATCCTAGTGTCAGGTAAGATTCTCCCAGTGATTAGCGAAATCATGGAGTACGCTCTGGGTTCTGTGAGCACGTGGGCTACAAGCTGTGGCCTGGGTGTTAATCCGAGCAAAACGGAAATGATGCTTTTCACCACGAAGACCAAAATACCAACCTTTAATCTCACCCGACTTAATGGACAAGCGCTCTCACTCTCATCCAATGCCAAATATCTAGGGACTATCCTAGATACTAAGCTTAATTGGAAAACGAACATAGAACAAAGGGTCAAGAAAGCATGTATAGCTTTCTATGCCTGTAGAAAAACATTTGGCAAAAGATGGGCCCTACAACCAAAGATAACACTTTGGATGTACACGGCTGTTGTTCGGCCGATACTCACCTATGGGGCACTAGTCTGGTGGCCTTCTGTGAGTAAAGGGTATATCATTGATAAACTTAAGAGGGTACAAAGAACTGCTTGTATCGGCACAACTGGGGCCATGAGATCTTGTCCCACTGATGCCTTAACGGTTCTTCTCCACCTTCTCCCTCTAGATATCCATATCAAAGATATTGCAATGTATAGTGCAGTCATGCTCAAAGAATCTGGCTGCTGGTTCAATAAGCCCTATGGGCACAGCAATATCCTAGATTCAATGCCAGCAGGTCTAGCTGACCATCATACCGACTACATGATACCCAAACTGACCTTCCACAAACACTTCACCGCTGGCTTTCCAACTAGAGAGGATTGGAAAAACGCAGTGGTTGAAAAAGATTTTGACACACTTATATACACCGACGGCTCCAAAATGGACTGCGGAGTGGGCGCAGGTGTCTACTCGGACTCACTAAAAATAAAAAAAATCGTTTCGCCTCCCTGACTCCTCCAGCGTATTCCAGGCGGAATTGTTGGCTATTAGGGAGGCTTGTCACGCGATTAGACACGATAGTACTCCCAAGCAAAATATCGCTATTTTTGTCGACAGTCAAGCCGCTATTAAGGCGATTATTTCGGTATCGACTTCATCAAAACTAGTACTTCAATGCCAGAACGAACTGGCCTCCATTGGGAGTCGGTACAGTATCACTCTCATATGGGTTCCAGGCCACAGTGACATAGATGGAAATGAACAGGCTGATGCCCTAGCCAGGTTGGGCTCGTCCCTTCCCAGCTCACGTGCAATCGGCATTCTCACTCCTTAAAAACCTACAAGGAATAATATCAACACACACTCTCTTAAAACAGCAGAACATAGGTGGCGAAACACCTCGCTACAACAAGACAAAAACACGCGACCTCTTAAGCAGATCCCGTAAGGAAGTCTCCAGGGTGATAGCAATTACCACTGGACACTGGCCCATCGGTGACCATGCTGTTAGAATGGGTATACCCAACAACACCAACTGTCGCAGTTGCAAGGAGGTGGGGGAGAAGGAAACTCTAACTCACTTTCTGTGCAAATGCCCGGCTCTGTCAAGAGCAAGACAACGAACCCTAGGCAAACCTTTCTTTGACAATATCCGCGACCTCTCTGATAAACACATCAAAGAACTGATCGCCTTCCTTAATGCCACTGGTTGGATTTAGTACACGCCAACTAACAACAAGACATAACATTTAACCGCACGAGTTTTTGGCATCAAAACGGCGCACCTCAGCGCTAATTGTGTTTCGTCTTGTACGAACAGCCAATCTAACTAACTAACTAACTAAGGACGACCCCTGCTCGACCTCATAACACGATGATAACGGATGGGGAGGACGATCCCTGAAGCCTACACCCCAACGAATTTTTTTTCCCGCCGCATTATTGGCGCAAACTCAAAAAAAAAAGTACGATGGCATGGAGTAGACGTTCTCCTATTTCACCCAACAATGGGGCAGCAAAGAGTTGGGGCGGACGGCCCAAAGGACATCCCTCCAACAAAGTCGCAACATGGAAAATTTGGTTCGATGGCCCAGAGTAGACGAGCTCTTTCCCCCAACGGAGGAGCAAGAGAGGTTTTTAGGCGGACGGTCATGACATAATATAGATACAAACGTGGACACGAAAGATACGAGGTATCAAGTAAAAAAAAGATAACTGTCAAAGTGTCCAAGCGCAGCTGTCATATTGTTCGAAAGGGACAACGAAAAATAATTTAAAGCTGGCACCCGAATAGAAATCCCTGACCCCATAATCTGAACGCGAAACCATCAACATAGTTCTCGGAAATGTTGATTTTTTGTGACAGTTCATCTTTTACTTTTTCCTCAAAGCCCACTGCTTCTGAGAAACTACTTCCTTCCTTATGATATTCAATCTTCTACATCGTAGTTCGGGTATTTCGTTTTTTTTTTGTTGGTATTTTAGCAAGTGGTAGCAGTTAGCTAAGGACCATCAAAGGATCGCTAAGGATATGTCGAAATATCTGTAGTCAACGTGTAACAGATGTCATCTGCATTTAAGTTAAACAACCTCCAAGCGAAGATTCTTAAATGTTAAAATCGATTATAGGACATTGAACTTAAGTAATACTTAGGGTTGGCAATATCTAGATTAGATTAGATTAGGGAGTTGGAATCGAATTACCATATCACTGCGGCCAAATTTGGGAATATTGTGATTTACTCCAATTAGAGCTCACTCATGAAACCAGAATTTGTGATGAATCCTAGTAAATCTTTGAGTGGGCTGTTAGACAATATGTCCTCTGGGTAGTGTTTACCTAGTTGGTGTTGACGTTATCTAATTATGCAGTAACAGTGACACAGGATGTGTTCTGCTGATTCTTCGTGCTCGTTGCATAGTCTGCAGGTGTTGCCTTGAGTTATTCCAATAGTCATGAGGTGTTTTTTGACTTGACAGGAACCCTGTGACTGTTCGAATCTGGCTTCTAGTTAGATGTACAAATTGTTTCGTTCTTGTGTGGATGTGTTTGGCATGAACATTTTGGCTTGTCTCTTACCTTCAGTATTAGTCCAGTAATGATATTGGCCCTGTTTTTCAGCCCTGTTTTAATTTGAAATTTAGCAGTGTTGATGGGTAGTCCACAGAATGGTCTTGGCATCATAACAGTAGATGCTGATTCTTTTCTGGCTAGCATATCTGCTATTTCGTTGCCTACGTGTCCACTGTGTCCTGGCACCCAGATGAGATGTACCCTGTTTGTGCTGGCTAGCAATGTGAGTAGTTGTAGGCAATCCCATACTAGTTTTGATGTTATCTCGTAACTTTGTAAGGCTAGGAGTGCCGCTTTGCTGTCACAGAAAATATTGTTTGTTATGGAATAATTCGATTTTCTCTGAGACATATTTCTATAGCAAAGATTTCTGCTTGAAATACGGATTTCATATACAGTTACATTTCGCCATGCTTGTGTAGATAAATGTTTTTGTTCTAACACCGTATGTTCCAGCTCCAACTCCTTCATTTGTTTTTGATCCATCTGTGTACCATACATGAGAATCGTTGGCAAATTTTGGTTTGTTCTGTTCCCAATTCTGACGATTTGGGAATGTTACCTTCAAGTTTTGGCTGAAGTTGAATTTGGGTAGAGAGTTATCTGTCATGGTGATTCCAAGTATTTCATCTTCTTTATTCAGTTCCATAACAATTTCAGGGTGGATTAGCTTGGAGTTATCGGCATTATCAGATATGAATATGAATGCATTTGTTATGGCTTCTTTCGGTATCTGAAGATTAGGGGTGAAAGGTTTAGTTTCCAACGCTGCAGTGGGAGTTGTTCTCATTGCTTTAGTAGTGCAAACACACGCTAGTCTTTGAAGTTTTTTGAGCTTGTCTCGTGTTGACTTTTGTTTCGTTTTTTGCCACCATGCGGGAGCTGCATATGTGACAATTGGTCTGGTTATGGCTGTGTAGAGCCATAACATGATTTTGGGGTTTATCCCGCAGCTTTTACCAATTAGACTTCCGCTGGTCCAGAGAGAGTTCCTGGCTTTTTCTATGGTTTTTGCGAGGTGAAAGTTCCAAGTGAGTTTTTCATCCAGAGAAACTCCCAGGTATTTAACTTATTTTGAAAACTCTATTGTTTTATAGCTTATCCTCCTTATCCTTTCGTGAATGCAATATGGTACTTTTTTTAGGATTGGCAGTTAGGCCAAATTTTTTGCACCAGTAGGCAATGAGGTTTAGGAGTTCTGAGATTGTTTCTTGGAATTTTTCTCTGATTAGGATCGCAATGTCATCGGCGTATCCTTGGACATAGAAACCATCATTGCTGAGTATGTTTAGTAGCTCATTTACTTTCGTAGCTGAAACGCTAATTTTGTCACTGCTTAATGTTGCATTTATATTTCTACTGTTAAGCATGTGCTTTATCCATTTACATGTGGTACTATCTATGCTTGTGTTATGGATGCATCTGTCTATTTGGGCATGTTCGGTGTTGTCTCAAAAGCTCCTTCGATGTCAAGGAAGCAGCCCAAAACACATCCAAAAGTATTATATATACGGCTGTGTGCGTTTTAACATGAGCATGTACCATGATGTGGCTTAGGAGATACAATATATAAAGGTATTCTAGACCTTCGATCTAGACCACTTAGAAATCATTCCAACAGAACCATAATCACAGATAAGTTATCCCTCTTCCAAATAACATGGACAAAATAAATAAAGGATTAGAAACCGTTTTTAAAAATCAAGAAAAAGTGCTCTTCCACAAAAGCTCCTGTCAAAAGTTCTCGAGTCAAGAGTTAAACTTGCAAATGCACGGATTAAAAATGTACCCTCCATTAACAACTACCAGTCCGTATAGTCAATTGTTCCTCGAAAGAGGGTCGCATTATCTTCCGTAGTCAAGTGTAAACTTTGAAATGTCCACCAACAGAATAACAAAATGGATTCGCAGTAACATGGACTTTGTTAGCATTAAAAACTCACCCAACCTAAGGAATGCAAATGAACGTCCACTCTTTGAATCAATTCGAGAACTCTTATCTGGCCTTTTTGGTTTCCCAATTGAATGACTAATAATCCTCATTGCCATTTGAATTGTTTTTTCGTCTATATCCTGGGCCCCTGGGCCGTCAAAAAAGATTCATGTTTAATTTAGCCATTCGTATTGACTGTCAGTTTTGCGCATCTTGCGATTCCAGAGATTTGTTCTAGGAACGCCTTTGTATAGCTTTTGGCATTTTACATTTCAGCTCGTCCATGGAATGTGAAGGCGTAAGGCAAATGAAATTCATTCGATGACGAGCAACGGCGTAGGACTTGAGAGTGGTGATAATTCACTATGTTCTGCTCTACCTACGCTGCCATTTTTTTTCTGTCACTAAATATCTCACAGGAAGATATATAAATGAAAATCTTTGGAGTGGAAGACATTTTAAATGTTGCTGCTCTCTTTAAGTGTGGGCAGGATTTAAACTGGAGTAAGTTAGGTGCTTCCACCGGGTCTCGCTTTTGCTCTGTGGCACCTTTATTTGTCGCCCTCAGACAGACAAAAAATAAAGAAACGAACACAACCATAAAAGGAAAATCCTTCAACAAATATGTCAGTGGATACACAAGGACACTTCAAGTGCGACGAGTCTAGAAGAATCCTTGCTGTATTTTTTTTTGTCGTGTTGCTAGTATACCATCGGCTTTGTCACATTTGTTTATACGATACATTGTGTGGCACCCTTTTTTTTTGTCAGTTGTCTTGTATCAAAAGTGGCACAGTTCGAAAGGATAGTGCAAAAAATAAAAAAAAAATACAAAGGATATACATTGTTCCAAAAGTTTATAAGAGCAACTAGATGGATTGCACTTGAAGTATACATCCACGGTGGGATCCTTTTTTTCCATGTCAGGACAATGAATGGAGTTAAAGACAAACGACAACGAAAAAAAAAAAACGCTACTCATTGTGTGCGTAATTACTTTAGCTTTGCGTTAGAAAATCTGGGATAATCCTTAAGTACGAGGTGTTATAAATTGCTCTGAATAGGGAGCGTTTAGCTGTTATTTTTTGTGTGAAAAGCGGATTGACGCATAGTCCTGTCAATGTTGAATCCTCCAGCCTGCGGAATGGCAAATATTCGTGACTTAAGTCTATAACTTAGCAGCTAATTTCGAACACCCTCGGTGGAATGTTGATGACTTATTTTCAACTAAATCCGTGTACTCAGCGGGTGATGTTTTAATGGGCACATTTATGGATTTACTTAGGTTGAAGCTTTGTTGGCGTGAGTGGAGGCTATAATTATGCTGGCGATGGAGTACTTAGTTAACCAAAGGCCATGTCCAGTGAATGAAAAGACGTGAGTTTTGGACGCATGTTAAAATTGATTGAGAACATTTATGGAGAAACTTTCAATCATTCCGGAACGTTATGGTAGAACCTAGGGGTAATTTAGGGACAAGGTTTTCAAAAACAAAGCGGGCGGTTGAAGATTTAATCAGAAAATTGCTTTATTTGATTTAAACAAATATTTTGAGGAGGTGTTTCCCATTAGGAGTTAAGTTATCACCAGTAGGCTAATGTGGTTTTACTCGTGTTAACTACGCCTTGTATCCTTGAAAAGAGACATACAAGTATTTAGTGACACAACTTACGCTACAGCTACGTAGTGGAGTTTCATATGGATAAAGTGGTACTTAAGCCACTCAAAAAGTGCGAGCTGTCTACCTCTATCTCATTGAAATAACTGCCATAGATCAAATGCAAAAGAACTTTACTACGAACAAAGACGAATCCTTAACACTTTAATTCACCAGAGTCGCGGTGAAAAAAGCAGCAAGGGGGTGAAATAAAGCGTAAACAAGGGGCAAATAGAGGAAAAAGAAAAAGCACGTGATGAAAACATTGGTCAAACGAAGAAACCACGGGGTGAAGAATGAAAGGACCAGAACTAGAATAAAGTTAAGTGGAAAATAGTGAAAAAGGACAAGGTAAGATGTTAGCTTTGCTGGATGCACTGGTAATTAAATAGATAGGAGGAACTAAAAAATACAAATTTTTGAAGCAACAGGCTCGTTAGTACCCAGGGAAGAGCTTTCTCAAAACCATTCATGTGTGCGTGTGTTCCTTTTGCAAGATGGCGAGACCTCCTGTTTTATTCCGACTCCGAACTGCTTAGTTGAGATAAGATTTTCTTGACAATTGATACTAGTCGGACGATTTGTCAGATCATCACCAGATTGGGGGGGAACTGCGATATAATTAAAAAAATCAAGACAAACCCTGAGATAAAAGATGTATACTTACTTACTTACTACAATCCAGAATGAACCTGGGCCTCAACCAACATGCTCTCCAATTAGCCCGGCCCTTAGCTAACTGCCTCCAGTTGCGCACTTCAAGTTGGTCGAGGTCGGTTTCTACTTGTGCGCGAGGTCTTCCTCTACTGCGTCCGACGTCTGGCTGGGAATCGAAGACTCTGCGAGCAGGAGTATTGGTGTCCATTCGTTCTACATGTCCTAGCCATCTCAAACGTCCAATGCGGAGTATGTCGCTGTACAGCTAGTATAGTTCTTCTTAATCTTCGTCAACATAGCCCGTCAACGCAAACGGGACCAAAGATTTTTCGAAATTTTTCCCTCGAATCGACCAAGGATTTCTTCATCCGCTTATGATACAGTCCATGCTTCAGCGCCGTAGAGCAGGACTGGGATAATCAGGGTCTTATATAGGATCTCCTTAGTAGTTCGAGTGAGGGCTTTACTACTAAATTGCCTTCTTAGCCCGAAGAAACCTCGACTGGAGATGGGGCAGAGGAGCCCTCAATTGGTCAACGGCAGCGCTCATATCCCAAAATGGGCTACTGACATCGGTATTTTTCCGGCCCGCTGTCCTAGGGTCAAAACAAGGGCCTGGCCCACCAGGTTGGGGGTCGTGCTTTGGGTTAACTACCCATCCACGGAAAAAAGATTATGTTACGAAGCAACCATTAGCCTCGAAAGGACTGATATTATTGTTGACGACCATGCTAAACGAAAAAAAAACTGTGACATCTACTATGGACCGTGTTATAGTGAGCAGAAACAGCGACTATTTGGATGCGGATTTATTATAGGTGCCAGACATAGGCAAGAAGTCTTATGTTTTCAAGACATTAGCGAACGCATTGTAAAAATCAGCATCAAGGCCAAATTCTCCAACATATGCCTTCATGATCCGACGGAGGAAAAAGATGACATAACTAAGGACTGCTTCTACGAGCTTCTCGACAAAACCTATGAGCGACTACAAAAGTACGATGTTAAAATCGTGCTGGGAGATTTTAACACAAAGGTAGGAAGAGAAGACATCTATAGCAGTACTGTCGGAAAATATAGCCTAGACGACAACACGTCTGGTAACGGACTGAGGCTAATTGACTTGGCTACGGAACGAAATGCCACTATAGCCAGCACACGGTTTATTCACCTCGATATCCATTACCCGACATGGCGGTCTCCAGATCAACGAACAGTCAACCAAATTGATCACATTGCGATAGCCAAGAGGCACGCATCCAGTATTTTGGATGTCCGAACATTCCGAGGGGCTAAAATCGACTCGGATCACTTCATTGTAGCAGCCAAGGTAAGAATGCGGATATCCACCACGCCACAACAATCCAGAAATACTGTGAAAAAATTTAATGTCGGAAGACTGCAATCGCAAGAGACCGCCAAGACCTTCGCACAACGCGTATCCCTTAACCTCTCGATTAACAACATACCACCAGCATCGAATGTCGAAGAGCAATGGCAATGATGCCAACAGGCCATTAGATCAGCCGCAACTGATGTGCTAGGTTTCTCGCGCCCACCAGCAAGAAACCCCTGGTTTGATGAGGAATGCCGACAGATGCTCGCAGCCAAGAACGAGGCCTACAAGGCTAAGCTGCAGGTGAAGACGAGAGCTGCCATTGAGCTCTATAGGCAAAGAAGAAGGGAAGAACATCGGCTTTTCAGATCGAGGATATAGAGAGGTGCCACTCCAGGAACGATGTTCGCAAGTTTTACCAAAGTGTAAAACGTCAAAGCCAAGGATACAAGGCTCGAACAGAATCCTGTCGAGATGAACAAGGAAATATTGTAGTTGAGACACAGTCGATGCTGAGGATATGGAAGAACCACTTAAACGGCGATGACGAACAACATTCCGCTGTCAGGCAGAACGAACCATTCAATATTGGCAACGACAGCGAAGACTGCCAACCACCCGACCTGAGTGAAGTGAGGATAGCAATATCTAAACTCAAGCTTAATAAGGCCGCCGGAAATGACGGCCTTCCCGCTGAGCTCTATAAGGCCGGCGGAGATGACTTGGTAAGTAACATCCACCAACTCATAAGCCAAATCTGGTCGGATGAAAATATGCCTGAAGAATGGAACCTCAGCATCGTTTGCCCGATCCACAAAAAAGGAGACCCTCTGAACTGCGCCAGATCCTATCTGCCGTAATATGCGAACGCCTGAAACCGTTTACAAACAACATGATTGGCCCTTATCAGTGTGGTTTTAGGCCAGGAAAGTCCACAACCGATCAAATTTTCACACTTCGGCAGATCCTGGAAAAAAACTCAAGAAGTCCAAATCGATACCCACCACCTATTCATCGATTTCAAAACCGCATATGACAGCATTTATAGAGACGAACTGTACAGAGCCATGTCAAGTTTTGGTATACCAAACTCGTCCGTTTGTGTAGGATGACGATAGAGAATTCTCGCTGTTCCATCAGGGTTGGAAACGACCTCACCGACACATTCGATACCAAAAAAGGATTTAGGCAAGGCGATGCGCTGTCATGTGACTTCTTTAATCTGATTCTTGAGAGGATTGTGCAAAACTCCAAAGCCAACACCAGAGGCACAATTTTCCAAAAGTCGGTGCAACTACTAGCATAAGCTGACGATATTGACATCTTTGGTAGGACTCAACGTGATGTCATCGCCACGTTTGCTGGTATAGAGAAGGAAGCGGCGAAAATGGGTTTAGCAGTAAATGAGGGTAAGACTAAGTATATGCTGTCATCACGAAAGGACTCACAACATCGACGAATTGGACAGAACGTCACCATTGACAGATATAACTTTGAGGTAGTACGGGACTTTGTCTACCTCGGCTCCGCTATTAACTCTGACAACAACATCTCGTCAGAAATCAAACGAAGAATTACTCTTGCCAACCGCTGTTTCTTCGGGCTAAGAAGGCAATTTAGTAGTAAAGCCCTCACTCGAACTACTAAGGAGATCCTATATAAGACCCTGATCATCTCAGTCCTGCTCTACGGCGCTGAAGCATGGACCGCGGATGAAGAAATCCTTGGTAGATTCGAGAGGAAAATTCTTCGAAAAATCTTCGGTCCCGTTTGCGTTGACGGGCTATGGAGACGAAGATTCAACCAAGAACTACACGAGCTGTACAGCGACATGCCCCTGGTCAAAAAACTCCGCATTGGACGTTTAAGATGGCTAGGACATGTAGAACGAATGGACACCAATACTCCGGCTCGCAGAGTCTTCGATTCCCAGCCAGACGTCGGACGCAGTAGAGGAAGACCTAGCCTTAAGTGGCGCACAAGTGGAAACCGACCTCAACCAACTTGGAGTGCGCAACTGGAGGCAGTTAGCTAAGGACCGGGCTAATTGGAGAGGCATGTTGGTTGAGGCCCAGGTTCATTCCGGACTGTAGCGCCACCTAAGTAAGTAAGTAAGTAAGTCTTCTTCTAAATGCTGAAAATGTATGCTCTTAAAATAACGATATTTGATTTGTTTACAAGAGTGAGTAAAACTAAACTCCAGTGTTAAAAAAATTAAGTCTTGCTTTGAAAAAGCAGGAGCAGATAATTGATCATACAGAGCTACTCTGCTAATGTCACTCACAAAGAACAGGTCTAATAGTGTAGCATCACCACCAAAAAAATGAGTAGGAGTGCCGGTGTTAACTGGCTTCAAATCAAATGCCCTCATACTTTGTCCGAGGATATTAGATTTAAGCAGGTTGCAATTAAAATCACCACATAAAATAATGTTAGGAGAACCCAGCAAAATTTCCTCAAGAATATTCAGTATTAAGAAAAAAAATTCGGGACTTAATGGGTTATGCTGCAATCTTAAAGCGAAACAAGTTCAAATATTTAAAATTGATTTAAGATACTTTAACAATGAAAAAGATAGAAGCATCTAATGAATCTACAATCCTCTGTTCTTGACTACATACGTAACATGTTTTTTATCTTATCTGTATCACCCAATGTTTAATAAAATTGATATTCCCGGTTTATTTGCGAATTTTACGAATATACGTTATCATAGATACGGGTACTTGCAAACAGTTGATTTTATTATTAAAACCAGACCATAAGTATGATTGAACAGCTTGTTGTGCCTTCGATAAGATTGTCTAAGAAAACATTTGTTCTCAGGATGATATGTTTAATCCTGTTTATTGAAAATGTTTTACGTAATATTGATTTGGTATAAGGTATCCATAAACACAAGAGATACTTGTGTACTCACAATGTATATGTCCCGTAATCAAATCTGAATGCGTCGTTATGAGTTATATCTTTGGTACTATTTGATCTTCTCAAAAGTATTGGATGGTTTTAACGGTGTTCCCCTTCCGTTTGTTTAATAAAAGTATCTCTTTGATAAAAAGCAGCTCATACAATTGTTATGTTCTGTAGCTTTATGTGTTTTTGAGTTGTTTTCACAACGTAAGGATACTTTAAGGCAATCAATATAAAAAAGTGTCCTCGGAGCTTGTATTTTATCAATTCATAAATTGGGGTCACAAAATTCCTTTTATTTATGTTTAGGGTTGAGCAGAAAAAAACGTGGTTAGTATATGGCCTAATATGTGTCTGATTGGGATGAGATGAGTTGAAATTTTGGCACTACTTTCTAAATTTAATATTCTTAAAAATGAAGGCGGGGACTTAAAGTCCGTAAAGTCCTGAGGAAGTGCAGAATCATTTTCCTCATATAGCCACCGGAATTCGGTTCGATACCGCCGTGCTGGGGAGCTCCGGAGCATTGTCGACGTAATCGCCGCGGATTAGTCGCTTGTCCCGCCCGTCACGGTAGCGGTGGTAAAGGGTGATCCATTTCGAGGTTCCCTACTTTTTTAAAGAAAAAAACACAGAAAATTCAAATTTAATGGAGAATGTTTATTATCATTTGAAAGAACATTCTTAGGCATTTATTTTTTGAAGATTATGTCTATCAAATGTTGGCCGTTGCTACGTCGCAGATGGTCCATCCGTTGAGTCCAATTTTCGATCACTCGTTCGAGCATTTCGACTAGTAACTGGCGAATGACACGCGTGATGTTTTCCTCCAAGGCCTGAATCGAAGCGGGTTTGTCGGCATAAGCTTTTGAATTTACATATCCCCACAGGAAAAAGTCTAACGGTGTGATATCACACGATCTTGGTGGCCAATCGACCGGCCCAAAACGTGAAATTATGTGCTCACCGAAATGTTCTCTCAATAAGTCCATTGATTGATGCGATGTGTGGATAGTGGCGCCGTCTTGTTGAAACCAAATGTCGCCGAGATCACGAGCTTCAATTTCAGGCATCAAATAGTCGGTTATCATGGCACGATAACGATCGCCATTGACGGTTACGTTCGCAATGGCATAATTTCTAAAGAAATATGGACCGATGATTCCACCGGCCCACAAACCACACCAAACCGTTTTTTTTTTTCCGGATGAAGTGGCAGTTCTTCAATCTCTTCAGGTTGCTCTTCGTCCCAAATGCGGCAATTTTGTTTGTTTACATACCCATTGAGCCAGAAATGGGCCTCATCGCTAAACAAAATTTGCCTCGAAAACGTCGGATCTTCTTGGAACTTTTCAAGAGCCTATAGAGCGAAGCGATGTCGTTTGGGAGGTCGAGCGGCTTCAGTTGTTGCAAAAGCTGTATTTTGTACGCTTTCAATTTAAGATCTTGACGTAAAATGCGCCAAGTAGTTCCATACGTCAGTCCGAGTTGCTGCGAACGGCGGCGAATCGACTCTCCACGGTCTTCGTGTACACTCTCAGCTACGGCCGCTATATTTTCTTCACAGCGTGCTGGACGTGGTCTATTCGGTCGAATTTTATCCAATAATGAATGCTGGGTCTCAAAATGGGTGTGTTGCGAATAGTACGCTCAGTAGGCCGATTATGTTGACCATAAGTTGAGCAAAGTGCACGAAACACATTCCTCACAGAACGTGAATTTTCATAATAAAGTTGAACAATTTGTAAACGTTGTTTACGCGTAAGTCTTTCCATTATGAAATGCCAAACAATACTAAACAAAAATAACATGACAGCATGACACGACTCACACGTGATCTGTCGAAAAAGGCTATTGAAAAAAGTATCTCTACTTGGATCACCCGTTATAAAACCGGGATACCGATCCTCCCCTGTAGTAACCCCAAAGAGTCTATATAAATGAATGCCTCTGGTGGAATGAAGCCAGACATGAGCGTACTCTCCATGCATATTTTATTGGGATAATAAGACCCGAAGATCAGGCTGTTGTCGGTAGCCATCGCCCTTGCAGCGTGCCTTCGAATCAGCTTAATTGGGAAATTGTCGATTCTGTATAGAACCTCGTTGGGATAATTTTTTATATACCCGGAGACTGGTAAGCAGGTTCGGGGAAAACGCCTCTCAAACAGCTATATTCTTTCCATGTAGGCTGGTTATACATTAAACCACACCACAACCGTAAGCGATGGTCGCCCTTATGAGGGCCATGTAGCAAATTACATTCACCCTTGAATCAAGTTGACTGCTGTGAAATAATCTTCTTGTCAGAGCATAAGCCCCCCTATCAATGGCCGGACAAGCATCCACATTTTTGTTATAATACAGAAACTTGTCAAGCCAGATGCCAAGGTATTTGACTTTGATTCTCACCGCCAATGGCCGTCCATGCTGTTCAATTATACACAAACAGAATCTTTTCATCCTCAATTTCCAATCATCGCAATATCCCTTAATGTGATCGAAGTCACGTTGCTAAAGTATGTTGATGACCTCGATTTTCGGACCTTATCTGTACGCCACTAGATCATCTGCGTACGCTATACAAGCGTGTCTGAGAGAACCTACAAGATCAGTTGTATAAATGTTAAACAATATCGGGGAGTTCACCGCTCCCTGTTGTAAACCGTTTTTAATTTCAAAGGCTTTACTCGAAGTTACGTTGCCACATTTGATGACGAACTTCTTTCCCATAAGCATTTCATAAATCATATATGCAGCTTGTAGAAAAGCCCTCTAACCATACGGTGTCGAAGGCCTTCTCAAAGTCAACCAGGCAGGCCCCTGTGCACTGTTTTTTGGACTTATTCCATTGAATGTCGGACACTAGTTTCGACGCGGCATGAATAGTGTCATGCCTCGTTCTAAAACCAAACTGATTTTCCGGAATAATTTTGTTTTCCTAGACCCACTTAAACAGAGCTCTATTGACTATCTTTTCGAAAACCTTGCTTACATTCGGCAGAAGGCTTATTGACCGATGATTAGCTGGGTTTGTTTTGTCCTTGTACTTTTTTAGGGATATGATGTACCACCGCCGTTTTTCAGTGATACGAAGATGTCCAGGAGTTCATCTTTTTGCACGAACAGTATCAGGCTATTAGCGTGTAAAAACCGTGGTTCTCAGATCGCCAAGCTTGGAGTTCAGTGCGTAGATAAAAGTAATTCCAAAAGGCTCAATAACGCGATTTGGGCGATCAGGATTGTTCACCGGTCTCGAAAATAGCGCCTATCGAATTCGCCTTCTCCTGAGGATCTTCGATCGCGAAAAAACCGTCGTTTGAGTCAACACTTCCCGGACAGCAGCAGTGAGTGTCTGTCTGTTCTCTGTCGTTTGGGAAATTTGGACACATGGAATGTCGTTTTGATCCTCTCGCCTGAATATTTTATTTATTTGCGGGAACATATTCGAGCTACTGGTCTTTATAGCCTGAATTTTCTTGCCCGAGTATAACCTTACAGATTTTCTTTAATTCTCCGAGATTAACTGTTTAATGCTTTTGATGTCCGGGTCTTGTCTGTCAGTAAATTGTCTATGCAGCCGTTTAAGCCTCGAGACCAGTCTGGTTTTGTGTTTGTGAACTGCATCGATTGCTGGCGTTCGATATTTCTCCGTCTGATCATCAGAACTAGTTACCTTAGGGATAGCTCGTTCCATTGACCTTGATGACCCCATTCATTTTTAGTATATATTGGTCAATTTTATCGTTCGTAAGGTTTCTGTTTGTCGTTGATTTCGCTCAAACGTAATTCTCGCTTTACAACTCTGGCGAAGCGCGGCCAGTTCGTCTTTTGATAGTCGAAAGAACGCACTTGATCGAACTCCTCCAGTTGAGTTTGCTTGTTTGGGATCCTGAATACGGCATAGAGTCCGAGGTGGTCACCATCGTAATTGCATGCTCGCACACAGTTCCGCGCGTGTTTGTTATTTGTCAGTGGTAGTCTATTGTCCATAAGCGCTAAGTCCCGAAAAGAGTTTCCTCTCGGGAAAGACGGGATATCAGTCATGTACAAATTAAGTTTTTACTCAGTCATATTTTGCTCCCTCCAAATTTAAAGCAGTCGCGGCTTGGAGAAATACAGTCGCGAACACTAGAGGTCGTTCGCGACTGTATTTCCCCAAGCCGCGTGCTTAGCGTTAATATCACCGACCAAAAAGTAATAATTTTCAGCCGATTGAAGCTTTAGGCAACGAAAAAGTGTATCGATCCCTGTTATAAATTGAGTTTGTTGAGTTGTTTCAGGTACATAAAGGGACACCACATACATTCTCCTCCGACTATGGAGAGGAATGCATACGATGCATGCTTACAGCACCTGGAACCGACGTACTTCCCTGCAATATATGATGTAATGGCGTAAACTTTTGCGTAGTAAGACGGCGATCCTACTCCCTAGGGAGGAGTTCAGGCTGCTTGCTCGTTTAATTGTTTTTGGAAATAATCGATCTTGGTATTCAATGACAGCAAGAACTTCTTCAGATCCATATCAGCTTCAGGTGCTTTTTCAGCAACGATAGGCATGTTTAATGTCTGGGGTTTACCAGGTCCAGCTGCCATTTGGGCAAAGGACACGTTTGGTGCTACCATTGTATCTTCTTATAAAGGGTCCGCCAAATAACTTTTTTTTTTTGAAACTGATATAAAAAAAACTACTCAATATATTCTCAAATTTGTTTTCTTGATTTGAAAGTACAATCCTTCCGGTTAATAATGAAAAATAATTTTATTCAAATGGCTGCCTCGGCTGGCCATGCAGTAGCCTACACGATCGGTCCAATTTTTAAGCACATTATCGATTGTGTGCAGCTGTATTTCACCAATGGCTTCACTAATATTGTCCTTTAAAGCGTCAATTGTCTCTGGCTTGTCGGCGTAACACTTATATTTTACGGCACCCCACAAATAATAGTCCAACGGTGTCAAATCGCAGCTCCGAGGTGGCCAATCGACATCAGCTGTGCGGCTGATAATCCGATCTTCAAAAACAGGGCGCAAAACATCGAGTGTAGCTTCGGGTGTGTGGCACGTAGCGCCGTCCTGTTGAAACCAAATGTTGCCAATATCCTCTTCTTCAATTTTTGTGAACAAAAATTCGTTCAACATGGCCCGATAACGATCGCCATTGACTGTAACGGCCACTCCTTGCTCATTTTCGAAGAAAAATGTCCCAAATATGCCTCTGGACCAAAATCCGCACCAAAGAGTGACTCGTTTTGGGTGTATCGGCTTTTCAATGTATGCGTGCGGGTTTTCTGTGCCCCCAACCAGCCAAGATCAAAATGAGCTTCATCTGAAAAAATTGATTTTTTTGGCAAAATCGGCATCTTCTCTTAGTCGATCGCAGGCCCACTTAGCGAAGCGAAAACGCATTGCATGGTCAGTTGGCTTCAACTCCTGAACCAATTGGACTTTGTATGGCGTCATACCAAGGCCTTTATGCAAAATTCGTCTCAATGATGTTCCCGAAATGTTCAATTGTTGAGAACGACGGTGAATTGATGTTGATGGCGCTTCACGCACACTTTCTGCCACAGCAGCAATATTCTCGGGTGTACGCACTGTTTTTGGCTTTTCACGCTTTGGTTTATCGATGAGGATGCCAGTTTCTTTCACTTTTTTCACTAGATAACGAACATACGGAGCTGACGGTGCTTCTCTTCTTCCAAAATCCGTACGCAATTTTCGCACACATTCTGCAACATTACCATGATTTTCAAAGTAATGGCGCAATATTTCCCAGCTTTGTTCAAGCGTATATATTTTTAACCTCCAAGTGGTAACCATCGGGTACTGGTCTCATCCAACCGGATTTGACTTGCTAAACGATAAGTGCGAGTGTTTATAACAAGACGTGAAACAGCAACACTATGATTACCCGTATCTGCCATCACAGGCGAACCTAGATAAGCTGCTTCGACATGTCCGGACAACAGGTTATCTAGGAATTTCAAGGCTAAATCAGGCCCCTTGAACAGAGATGGTGGCGGATGAACCGAAAGGCCAACGGCAGCGCTCAATCCCGTAGTGGATACTGATGGCCCGTGTCCTAGGGGTATTTAATAAAATGGAACTAGACCTCCAGGTTGGGGGTTGTGCTTCGGGTTAACTAGCCACACATGGAAAACAACCATTGTTACGAAGCGACCAATAGCCTTGGAAAGGACTGATATTATTGTTGAAGATCCTGCTAAATGAAAAAAGGACAACGACGTTCGTATTCGCACCTGGAATGTGAGAACAATAAACAGGAGAGGTGCAGGCGAACAACTATCGGAAGCCCTAAGTTGCTACAAAGCAGACATTACTGCCATGCGGGAAATACGATGGGATAGGCCGGGCAAAAAGAGGATGAAAAACTGTTACATCTACTAAGGACCGTGTTATAGTGAGCAGAAACAGCGACTATTCGGATGCGGATTTGTTATAAGTGTCAGACTTAGGCAAGAAGTATTATGTTTCCAAGACATTAGCGAACGCATTGTAACAATCCGCATCAAGGCCGAATTCGCCAACATAAGCCATATATGCGCTCATGCACCGACGGAGCAAAAAGATGATATAACTAAGGATTGCTTCTACGAGCTCCATGACAAACGCTAAAAGCGACTACCAAAGTACGATGTTAAAATTGTGCTGGGAGATTTTCACGCAAAGGTTAGAAGAGAAGACATCTTTAGTAGAATTGTCGGAAAATATAGCCAACACGACAACACGTCTGGTAACGGACTTAGGCTAATTGACTTCGCTACGAAACAATAGCCAGCACACGGTTTCCTCACCACGATATCCATAAGGGGACATGGCGGTCACCAGACCAACGAACAGTCAACCAAATTGATCACATTGCGATTGACAATGGGCAGGCATCCAGTATTTTGGATGTCCGAACATTCCGAGGGGCTAACATCGACTCGGACCACTACCTTGTTGCAGCCAAGGTAAGGATGCGGATATCCACCACGCCACAAAGAAACAGAAATACTTTGAAAAAATTAAATGTCGAAAGACTTCAATCGCCAGAGACCGCCAAGACCTTCGCGCAACGCGTATCCCTTAACCTCTCGACTCACAACATACCACCAGCATCTAATGTCGAAGAACAATGGCAACGATGCCAATAAGCCATTAGATCAGCCGCAACTGACGTGCTAGGTTTCTCGCGGCCACCAGGAAGAAACCCCTGGTTTGATGAGGAATGCCTACAGATGCTCGCAGCCAAGAACGAGGCCTACAAAGCTAAGCTGCATGTGAAGACGAGAGCTGCCATTGAGCTCTATAGGCAAAGAAGAAGGGAAGAACATCGGCTTTTTAGCAAGAAGAAAAAAGAGCAAGAAAAGCGCGCGATCGAGGATATAGAGAGGTGCCACTCCAGGAACGATGTTCGCAAGTTTTACCAAAGTGTAAAACGTCAACGCCAAGGCTACAAGGTTCGAACAGAATCCTGTCGAGATGAACAAGGAAATATTGTAGTTGAGACACAGTCGATGCTGAGGATATTGAAGAACCACTTCTGCAGACTGTTAAACGGCGATGACGAACACCATTCCGCTGTCATGCAGAACGAACCATTCAATATTGGCAACGACAGCGAAAACTGCCAACAACCCGACCTGAGTGAAGTGCGGATAGCAATATCTAAACTCAAGCTTAATAAGGCTGCCGGAAATGACGGCTTTCCTGCTGAGCTTTATAAGGCCGGCGGAGATGACTTGGTAAGTAACATCCACCAACTCATAAGCCAAATCTGGTCGGATGAAAATATGCCTGAAGAATGGAATCTCAGCATCGTTTGACGGATCCACAAAAAAGGAGACCCTCTGAACTGCGCCAACTACAGGTGCATAAGTCTCCTCAACATCGCATAAAAGATCCTATCTGCCGTGATATGTGAACGCCTGAAACCGTTTACCAATAACCTGATTGGCCCTTATCAGGGTGGTTTTAGACCATGAAAATCCACAACCGATCAAATTTTCACACTTCGGCAGATCCTGGAAAAAACTCAAGAAGTCCAAATCGATACCCACCACCTATTCATCGATTTCGACAGCATTTATAGAGACGAACTGTACAGAGCCATGTCTAGTTTTGGTATACCGCCCAAACTCGTCCGTTTGTGTAGGATGACGATAGAGAATTCTCGCTGCACCATCAGGGTCGGAAACGACCTTACCGATACATTCGATACCAATAAAGGATTTAGGCAAGGCGATGCGCTGTCATGTGAATTCTTCAACTTGGTTCTTGAGAGGATTATGCAAAACTGCCGAGCCAACAACAGAGGCACAATTTTCCAAAAGTCGGTGCAACTACTAGCATACGCCGACGATATTGACATTATATAGCCACGTTTGCTAGTATAGAGAAGGAAGCGGCAAAAATGGGTTTAGCAGTAAATGAGGGTAAGACTAAGTATATGCTGTCAACACGAAAGGACACACAACATCGACGAATTGGACAGAACTTCACCATTGACAGAGACGAAGAATTCAACCACGAACTATACGAGCTGTACAGCGACATACCCCTGGTCAGAATACTCCACATTGGACGTTTAAGATGGCTAGGACATGTAGAACGAATGGACACCAATTCTCCGGCTCGCAGGTCTTCGATTCCCAGCCAGACGTCGGACGCAGTAGAGGATGACCTCACCTTAAGTGGCGCGCACAAGTAGAAGCGGACCTCAACCAACGTGGAGTGCGCAATGGATGCAGATAGATAAGGACCGGGATAATTGGAAAAGCATGTTGGTTGAGGTCCAGGTTCATCTCGGACTGTAGCGCCACTTAAGTAAGTAAGTAAGTATTCGATACGTGACCATTCGTATGTGATCGTCTCAATTTTATTTACACCATCATGCACTCACTCGATCACTGATGTGGTAATTCGACCCCTGTACTCTGCTTAATTTCTCTCTCTAACTCTTTCTCTCTGTTTACCACCTCCATCTAGTGAATTTACAGATTTTACGGCCAAGGCATGCTGGTGTATTTTTGTGCTCTCGCTCTCTCTCTCTATTCTGTTCTCAGTTTCTTTTGATGACTCGCATCGCTAGCTGAGTCGAATTAGCCATGTCTGTCTGTCCGTCCGTCTGTCTGTTCGTCACCGATTTTTTGGCCTTAAATTTTGAGCTAGGATAATGAAATTTGGTATATAGGATCCTTGTCCGAGTCATCAGAACAAGTGTAAAAAATTTCAAAATCCGCCCACTGCCACGCCCCCTTTTTAGGGAAACGTTTTTTTTGGCCAAACCGTAAAGAATTTTATAAAAGTGTATTAGCAGCATATTTAGAGAATCGTAATATCTATATTTCGTCAATATAAAGTTTTTTGCCATGCCCATTTTTAGGGGCGTTTTTTATAAAAAAATATTTTCTGGTCAAATTTTAAAATTTTCGAAAAAAAATTTGATGCACAATCATTGGCAGTATTAATACCAACATTTTGTCAATAGACCATTTTAACCGACGCCCACTTTTTGGGGGCGTTTTCTTACAAAAACCATTTGTATGCCCTACCCCAAGGCATATGCAATAGAAAAACGTTGTCTTCTGTCGAACCATAAATGAATTTGATAAACCTTCGGAACAATATGTTGCAACAACGTCATTTTCAATACTTTATGACTATAAAGACCACATTTTGGTGATATTTATTTTAAGGATGGGATGCGATAGGGTATTAAACGATCCGCACAGCGGATTGTAGCCTTCTCATATTTTTGTTTTTAATGCATCATGACAACTAACTGAGGCAGGGAACAAAACTTTAGCCACACATTAAAAAAAAAAAGATGTTATGTAGCTGCACCCTGTATGCGATTGATGTTTTTCAAACACTATGTTATGATACGGCATTTTATTTGTATTTATAAGCTACCAACCTTCACAACTTTACACACACATTGTCCTAACCTTAGGTTAGGAACATGTTTGAATAAACTTTCTACAGGCATTTGTAAACAAAACTATTCTCTATGTGAGTAAAAGCATTTCCGGTTAGATGCATAATGCATCTCGAATAAAGTTTGCCTTATTTTCATTAAACTTAAAGAAAATATCAACACCAGCAGATTTTCAAGTTGAATGTTGCTATAGAGAAAAACTTTAAATTTATTATATTTTTCACAGACACCCACATATACAAACTGTTTGCTATTGTCAAACACCAGCACTAACAAAACTCACATCAACCTACATAGATACGGATTGAGCCGCCTCCAATTTGATGTGTCACTGCACATCAACCTCAATAACATTCGAAATGAAATTCGCATAATTTCAATCAATTCCGACACGTACTCATCATCAGTCTGAATTTAAATTTTTAATTACCAGCACGATCTACCCCGGTTTCCCCTATCGCGTATCCAGCACGCGTGTACGTGTGTTGTTCATTATATCACACTTCAGTTTCATTCATTAACGTTATCTCGACTTGGATCCTCGTGTCGTCGTTGTCGTCTGCTCCTGTAGTCGTCCTATGTGGCTGTGTCGCCACAAGTGTGCAATTCTTTTAATTCCATTTCGCTAGCTGAACATGCAGCGAAAAAAGGGGGAATGGGGCCGAAACTAAATAAACAAACTTCACATTTGAATAAATAAAATATTTTATGTTGCTGTTTTTTTTTTGTTTATGAAAATTGTTGAGCAAGGATGCTTAATGAAGTACACACATGATAAGGATGCATTCACAAATTCACACACTAGAGAAGAACGCTCCTCTCGTATTCCCATGCTCATTAGGCACGGTGTCTTAATTAGTTTGGCATTATTAATGTAGTTGAGCTGGAGCGGCGCGGTGGTTTCAAGTTGCTGAATATGTGCCACATGGAGATGATTCCTTGTGCTGCATTATTCGGTAGCCGGAAATGCATGTTTATGCTGGTTGGGTTCGTTGTACGAGGACGATAAATACTCCGATGTCGGTAAGCTTTATTCACATGGTAACTGTTTTTACAACGTTGCGGACAAGGATCAAATGAGAGGGTATTTGCTGTTGACGCTTGGGAAAAGCCAATTGAAAATGGTCAGAGAATGTCCACGTCAGTGTGCATCTGGGTTTAATGAATGTTAAACTGGATGTTTCCGAAAAGTGGCTCGGTCAGTGTTGGGTTAAGTGATGCCATTGGGAAACCGCTCGTTGACGATTGTGGATTATTTCTAGCGCTACAGTCCGGCATGAACCTGCGCCTCAACCAACATGCCTCTCCAATTAGCCCGGTCCTTAGCTAACTGCCTCCAGTTGTGCACTACAAGTTGGTTGAGGTAGGTTTCTACTTGTGCGCGCCACATAATGCGTCCGACGACTGACTGGGAATCGAAGACTTTGCGAGCCGGAGTATTGGTGTACATTCGTTCTACATGTCCTAGCCATCTTAAACGTCCAATGCGGAGTTTTTCGACCAGGGGTATGTCGCTGTACAGCTAGTTCGTGGTTGAATCTTCGTCCGTCAACGCAAACGGGACCGAAGATTTTTCGAAGAATTTTTCTCTCGAATCGACCAAGGATTTCTTCATCCGCTTTTGATACGGTCCATGCTTCAGCGCCGTAGAGCAGGAGTGGGTTGATCAGGGTCTTATATAGGATCTCCTTAGTAGTTCGAGTGAGGGCTTTACTACTAAATTGCCTTCTTAGCCCAAAGAAACAGCGGTTATCAAGAGAAATTCTTCATTTGATTTCTGACCAGATGTTGTTGTCAGAGTTAATAGCGGAGCCGAGGTAGACAAAGTCCCGTACTATCTCAAAGTTATATCTGTCAATGGTGACGTTCTGTCCAATTCGTAGGCATATACTAAGCCTTACCCTCATTTACTGCTAAGCCCATTTTTGCCGCTTCCTTCTCTATACTAGCAAAGGTGGCTATGACATCACGTTGAGTCCTACCAATGATGTCAATATCGTCGGCGTATGCTAGTAGTTGCACCGATTTTTGGAAAATTGTGCCAGCCAGATGATTTACCTATCAAGCGCAAGCTACTGTCGGATGTTGCTAAAATATTGGATACCTTGGGTTTCCTGGCTCCGTCCACTATTTTATTAAAAATATTGTTTCAGGAGTTGTGGATGGCTAAAACGTTAATTTGGTTAGACGACCACCTTCCAGCTAACGTAGTCGAAAAATGGAAATCCTATCGCGGAGAAATTTCCTGTTTCGAGAACATTCGATTTTCGAGACGGTTTACGATAAATTCGAAATGCTTTGAGGATTCTCCGATGCATCGGAAACATCGTACTTTGGTAGTCGCTCATAGGTTTTGTCAAGGAGCTCGTAGGAGCAGTCCTTAGTTGTATCATCTTTTTCCTCCGTCGCTGCATGAGCGCATATATGGCTTATGTTGGCGAATTCGGCCTTGATGCGGATTGTTACAATGCGTTCGCTAATGTCTTGGAAACATTAGACTTCTTGCCTAAGTCTGGCACTTATAACAAATCCGCATCCGAATAGTCGCTGTTTCTGCTCACTATAACACGGTCCTTAGTAGATTATTCATCCTCTTTTTGCCCGGCCCATCAGATCGTATTTCCTGGATGGCAGTAATATCTGCTTTGTAGCAGTTTAGGGCTTCCGCTAGTTGGTCGCCTGCACCTCTCCTGTTTAATGTTCTCACATTCCAGGTGCAGATACGAACGTCGTTGTCATATTTTTCGTTTAGCATGGTCGTCAACAATAACATCAGTCCTCTCCGAGGCTATTTGTTGCTTCGTAACATGAGGTTTTTTCAATGGAAAGGTAGTTAACCCAAAGCACAACCCCCGACCTGGAGGGCCAGGCCCTTGTTTTGACCCTAGGACAGCGGGACCTAGGACAGCGGGCGGGCAGCGGAAAATACCGATTTCAGTAGCCCATTTTGGGATATGAGCGCAGCCGTTGACCAATTGAGGGCTCCTCCGCCACTAACTCTTTTCCAACACCCTGGCTCAGTATTGGAAATCCTTATAGACCTGGTGTTCAAATATGTCGAAGCAGCTCATATAGGGATTACACTACCAGTTCGATCAAACTGGAGCTGTAGGCGCCACCGTTGACTCCATCTGGGGAATTCCTCCACTGCCGCCTGAGAGTGATTGCCTTAGTGAGAGGACACTCCTCTCCTATGATAATATTAGTATGGTTAAATTATGCATGGAAGAAAATATCGGCCAAATGGCTGCCGTGACCTCGGCAGCACACCTCCATCCGATGGTTCAAATTTTCGATGACGCTGAGGCATAATTGAGGTTCTATGCCTTTAATGTGACGAATTATCTCATCGTTTAGTTCTTGGATTGTTGCTGGTTTATCGACGTACACCTTTTCCTTCAAATAACCCCAAAGAAAGAAGTCCAACGATGTCAAATCACATGATCTTGGCGGCCAATTGACATCGCCGCCACATGAGATAACACGGCCATTGAATTTTTCCAGCAAAAGAGACATTGTTTCGTTAGCTGTATGACAAGTGGCCCCGTCCTGTTAAAACGACATATCTTCCACATCCATATCTTCCAATTCGGGCCATAAAAAGTTCGTTATCATCTCACGATAACGAACACCATTCACAGTAACTGCCTGGACGGCCTCATTTTGGAAAAAATACGGCCCGATGATGCCTCCAGCCCATAAACCGCACCAAATAGTCACTATTTGTAGGTGCATTGGTTTTTCGACAATCATTCTTGGATTATCATTCGCCCAAATGCGGCAATTCTGCTTATTGACAAATCCACTGAGGTGAAAATGTGCCTCATCACTGAAGATGATTTTCTTCGAAAATTGATCATCCACTGTTGCCATTTCTGACCATTGACGAACGACCATTGAAATGGTCAAGAGGCTTTAGGTCTTGAGTCAATTACACCTTGTAAGCGTTGAAATGCAAGTCTTTATGCATAATGTTCATCAACGACGAGCGTGAGTGGTGCAATTGTTGGGCACGACGACGAGTTGAGGTGGACGACTCTTCAGCCACACTATCGCGAACAGCAGCAATATTTTCTGCAGTACGAGCTGTACGAGCATGTATTCACATCTCCTACAGACCCGGTTTGCTAAAATTTTTGAACGATTTTTCCGATTGAACGCACATTTCGAAGATTAAATTGACTGAAAAAATCAAGAAGTGCATGATATTCATTTTGATTAGAACGCCCATTTTCATAATAAGCCTGAATAACTTTAATGCATTGCTCGATTGTGTATCTTTCATTGGTTCAAATTGAGTTAGTCTGAAATTGAGAAATGTCAAATGAAATTCAGAAAAAAACTTGACGTTTAGGTGTGGTTCACATTCAACATCGGCCCTTAAAATTTAACCACCCGTTGCAATAAGTGTATTTACCATGACATGTCGAACTGAAAAGTGGTTGTCAGTTCGCTCAGTAGGTAACTATTCACCATAATTCTTGAATCTTAAACTACCCTAGGCAAAAGGTTTCATGAATTAATTTGATTTCAAACGCAGTGAAATCCCTTTTACAACCCAAACTGTAGTTCGGGTGTCCTACTAAAATGTAAACACAAATCAAGTAGACTCCTAGAATAGATACAAAACAAATACACATTACAATGAGTTTACGAATTGTTAAGCTATAGTTCAACTAGTTCAGTTTCAACGACCATCAGCAACATTAATAGAACATCGACACGAGGACCCACGTGTATAGTCCGTCCGCTCTATTATTAAATGTCCAATTCTATATCAAAGCCAATTAAATGTATATGACAAAAATATTATTATTTCATTGTTCGGATATTGGCCATTGCCTGGGGCTGAGGCTCAGCTTTGGATTTAATTTGCTCCTGCAATCCTCACCCTAACCTACACACTTACATCCAATTTCGACATTATAAAGCGAACATTTTGTGTACCAACTTTGCGAAAACAATTTCCAAATATTTGTGCAAATTAAATTTGTTGTTGGCACTATTGGAAAGGAAAACCGGCTTCTGGTCAGCACTCCCACCCCCAAAATGAAACACTGGCCATTATTACTTAATTGAACGCATGCGATATTACGAATGCGATTGTCCTAATTGAAAGGCGCCATATTGGGGTTGGGGATCGGTGGTATCGGTGGCATTGATGATGGTGGTGAAGCTGGTGCGTGTGCAGATAAACCTCCTATTGGTTGGCCAGTATCGGAATTTAATTTGTTTCTGTGGTTATCTGGTTCGTGAGCAACTACAATTTCGACATGAAATTCAACTTTTCTGGCCCACAGAAATTAGTTTAACGCAACATTTATTTTGTATGGCACTCAGTCGAGCCTATTCTATTATTTATTTCATTCTGGTTATTCACTCTTTCGTGCACTATACCCCGCTGTTGATTTTATATTCAATTTGCAATTTAATGTTAAATTTGATTTATTTCATTATAAATTAGCCGATTGGTGAAAAAATAAACACGTGTTCATATATAGTCGTGAATTCATCGCTGAGGCTGTTGTTGGCCCGGCGATAATTGCAAAGTGGTGTAGATTGGTTTGACAATATATGCAGTGTGCAGTGGTAATTGGGGTATGGATTGATGTTTTATAGGATTTGAATATCTTACATATATATGCATTTTTACTATACATTTGTGTATTAAAAATAAAGTACAGTACAGCCTCGCTAGTACTTCAGTAGTCCGGACACTTCAGTAGTCCGGACACCTCTATGTTTCGGACACTTTCAAAATTTTACCTCTGCAGTCCGGACAGCGTATTAAAATGCGTATGTACAGTGGGCATACATAATTATTTGACTCTTTGGAAAAACGGTTGTTCATACCAGAGTATATCTACTTACAGTGGGTAGGGACACTCTCGACGATTTTATAATTTGACGTACCGCTATACCTCACATACACGAGACTCGTCTTTGGTTTAAATCAAGAGTACTGTTAATAAAAGGTTATAGGCCTAGGAACAAAAAATTAATCAGATATTGAGCATTGGTAGTCATACATTGAGTATTCCAACGAAGTAAAATATCTTGGAGTGATCCTCGACAAAAAACTAAGCTGGAACTCCCACATAAACAACAAAATTCAAAAAGCAACCAAAGCTTTCTGGGCTTGCCGAAGCAGGAATGGTAAAACCTGGGGAATATCTCCAAAGACCACACACTGGATCTATACGATCATGGTCAGGCCCATTATAACATACGCTTCAATAGTATGGTGGAACAAAGTCACCCAAAAAACAACTATAAATAAATTAAACAAGGTACAACGGCTTGCCTGACGGGGCATTACCGGAGCTATGCGTACCTGTCCCACAGCGGCTATAGAAGCCTTAATAGGACTAACACCCCTCCACATTTATATAAAAAAAGTGGCAATTCGCAGCTCAGCAAGTTTGACACAAGCGGAAGAATTAAACATTAGTGAACACCTGAAACTAATTGACCTTCTATCCGAACTTCCAGAACTTGACATGATCTGTGCGGTTACAGACCGCTTACCAAAGACACTATGCTTCGACAAAAGATTCTCAACGGAGATCACAACCAGAGAAGCATGGTGTAGCAACAACCCACCAAACTGCCTAAACGGCCTAAAGTGGTGTACGGATGGTTCTGAAATGGACTCAGAGGTAGGAGCTGGCATACATGGACCAAATAAAAACATCTCAATACCTATGGGAAAAAGCCCTAGTGTATTCCAAGCTGAGCTCCTTGCCATAAAAGAATGCGCAAACCTAATACACAACTCAGGTATTAAAGGCGCAAACATCCATATATTCACGGACAGTCAAGCAGCTATAAAAGCCCTTAGCTCACACATCATTGACTCCAAATCAGTACTACACTGCTTCAACTCCCTCCAAACACTCAGTTCCAGGAACAAAACCAGACTATGGTGGGTCCCCGGACATAAGGGAATTGAAGGTAACGAAAAAGCTGATGAACTAGCCAGAAAAGGTTTGGAAACCCCCTTCATTGGACCTGAACCTTTCTGTGCAATCCCCAAATCAGCCATAAACCTAGACATAAAGAACTGGGAACAAAACAGATGTGTTTCATACTGGGGAAACATCCCAGGCCTAAGACAGGCCAAAAGAGCTATTCAGCCCTTCAAATCAGATGCCAACAAGATACTAAATCTTCGCAGGCACGATATCAAAAACTTAGTAGGCTACCTAACTGGTCATCACGGTCTGCGATATCACCTAAACAAAATGCGTCTAGTCGACTCACCGGAGTGCAGACTATTTCTAGAAGAAGACGAAACAGCCGAGCATATCATATGTGAATGCCCGGCCCTTTACGGTATGAGAAGGGAATCTTTCTTCAGGGAATTTTTAAGTCCCGAACAACTGAGGAAATCTTCGGTTGAAAGTATTATCAACTACATTAGGAAAGTAGAAGCGCTACTAACCAAAACAACATCTGACGGCAAGCACAATAGATCTTTTAGGTCGATGTGTATATTACTGCTTAGGCAGGTCAGAATTTAAAAAAAAAAAAATTGGTAGTCAAACCTTGAGTGTTCACCTGGATGATGCCTACCAACTCCGACTGTCAGCCTCCACGTAGCGACCGCTGAGTGCCTAGTACCTTGACCGTAGATAGGGTCTCAACATCTTTGTACTTGGCGGTCTTGTAACGTCTTGGCATATTAGAGCGGAGAGAAGACGTATATTCAAAATAATGCACATTGACTATTTCGAGGCGGCAGTGGAAGAACTTTCAAGATGGAGTCAACGATTGCGTCTACAGTCCCAGTTAGGAAGGACAAAGTGAATAACCTAGATGAGCTGCTTCGGCATATTCAGAAAACAGGTGATTTAGGAATCCCAAGAGTAAGTCATTCGGACAACCGGTCATTTAGGAATCTCAAGGACCCTTGAACAGGTATGGTTGCTGATGAGCCGAAAGGCCAACGGAAGCGCCCAATCCCGTAGTGGATGCTGATGGCTCCGTGTCCTAGGGGTATCGAATAAATTGAAACTGGTCATACAGTTTGGGGCTTGTGCTTTGGGTTAACTATCCAATCCACCCATGGATAAAGAATTTTTACGAAGCAACTAATAGCCTCGGAAAGGACTGTTCCTATTGTTGAAGACCATACAAAACGAAAGAAGGACAACGACGTTCGTATATGCATCTAGAATGTAGGAATATTAAACAAGAGAAGTTCAGGAGAATAACCAACGGAAGCCTAATGCTGCTACAAAGCAGTCATTATTGCTAGGTAACTGGATTGGATGCACCGGCCTCCTACGGATCGTATTATAATGAGCAGAAACAGCGACTATTCAGATGTGGAATTGTTATAAGATTTAGGTAAAATGTTTTAAAGTTTTCATGATATTAGCAAACGCTTTGTAACAGTCCGCATCAATGCCAAAATCGCAAATTTAAGCCTTATATGCGTCCACGCTCCGAGGGAGAAAAAGAAGATATAGCCAAAGACTTCTTCTACGATCTCCTTGACAAAACTTATGAGCTGGGAGAAGAGAAGACACTTTTAGCAGTATTGACGGAAAACACAGCCTTCACGATAATACGTCTGGCAAGGGACTTCAGCTAATTGGCTTTGCTGCGGAACGAAATGCCACTATAGCCAGCACACGGTTTCCTCACCACGATACCATAAGCGGACATGGCGGTCTATAGATCAACGAACGGTCAATAATATTAATTACATTCCGGTAGACAAAAGGCATGCAGACAGTATTCTGGATTTCCGAACATCACGAAAGGCTAACATCGATTCGGACCACTACCTGTTGCAGCATAGGTAACGTCACAATAAATCAGAAATACTGTCAAAAAATTTAATGTCGAAAGACTGCAGTAGCAAAAGACTACCAAGGCCTTCGCAGAACGCATATTCCTAAACCTCTCAATTAACATCATACGACCAGCATCTTATGTCGAAAAACAATGTCAATGATGCCAACAAACCATTACATCAGCCGCAACTGATGTGCTGGGTTTTTCGCACCTGGCAGTAAGAAATTCTTGGTTTGATGAAGAATGCCGACAGATGCTTGCAGTCAATAATAAGGCCTTAGCTGCCTTTTTTAGAAAAAAGAAAAAAGAGCAAGAAAAACGCGCTATCGAGGATATAGAGAGATGACACTCCAGGAATGATGTCCGAAAGTTTTACGAAAGTGTATAACGTCCAGCCAGCGATACAAGGCTCAAACGGAATCCTATGGAGATGAAAAGGGGAAATATAGTTGTTGATACACAGTAGATGCTGAGGATATGAAAGAACCAGTTCTGCAGACAGTTAAGCGGCGATGACGAACAATATTCCGCTGTCAGGCAGATCGAAACATTTAATATTGGCGACGACAGTGAAAGCTACCAATCACCCGACCTAAGTGAAAACAAGTTAACCAAGGCTGCCTGAAATGACGGCCTTCCTGTCGAGCTTTATATAGCCGGCGGAGATGACTTGGTAAGTAAAATTCAGCAACTCCTAAGCGAAATTTGGTCGGATGAAAGTATACCTAAATAATGGAACCTCAGCATCGTTTTCCCGATACACCAACTACAGAGGCATAAGTCCCCTCAACATCGCCTTCAAGATCCCATCTGCCGTAATATGTGAACGACTGAAACAGTTTACCAACGACCTGATCGGCCTTATCACTGTGGTTTTAGGTCAAGAAAGTCACAACCGATCAAATGTTCACCCTTCGGCAGATCCCGGAATAAACCGAAGAAGTCTTAATCGCATACGACAGCATTTATAGAGACGAACTATACAGAGCCATGTCTAGTTTTGGTATACCGCCCAAACTCGTCCGTCTGAACAATGAGAACAGAGTTTCATCTAGGTGATCTTACTAAATCTGAAATCCGTAAGGCCAATCATAATAATAAAAAAAAAAAGAGATACAGCATGACCTATTCCTGGAATATCAGCTCCAAATGTCTCTCGTACAAGATGTGTAATACTTCTCCTACTATCGTGGCATATACCTGGTAAATGTCGCATAAGTCTAAGATTTTTTTGCAACACACTTACCAGTATGGCTTCTAGCCATCAGATCGAACTAAGACCAAATGTTTGCACAAAGCAAACCTAGAAAAGGCAACTTCATCAGACTTATCGTCTTTTTATCGGCGAGAGCAATGTCCGAATTTGGAATTTCCTCAAAGTGGTCCGAGTTGCACATGACACCATAGACGAAGATTGACCCTCGAAAGCACATATAGCCTTGTTTTTTTTAATTAAATCTCTTACCTATAGGTCCGGTCATTGCTCTATGAGATCGTAATTCTAATAGTTCTACTCTAAGGCGCCGAGTGATAAAAATTAAAATGTCAAAATGTTGGTCAAGTATAAGTGCTTCCTATACCGGCTCGAAGCATAACAATTTTACATGTGGACACGGAATGTTGAACGTTGAAAAATTCTTCATTAAAAATTAGGTCAAGTCAAAGTACCTCCTCTACCGGCCCCTAATCCCAACAGCTCAACATTGGGAAGCCGATTGTTTAACGTTGGAAACTATTTCATCAAATAATAGGTCATGTCTGCGAGGAAGGCGAATAAAGTAAAATAATGCAACCGCGAGATGGGAAATTAACGCTCGAGGCAAGAGAATCTTTCAATCCGAGTCCCATTCTCTATGTGAAAAGAAAGACCGAAATATGATCGACCGTAGCTGATAATAAACCAAGGTTACATTTTCTTCACAAAATCACACTGCCCATCCATTGGTCCATACGACCACCTAAGTTCCACTTTCGAAATTACTACGCAATGGCAAAGTCTAGTACCTCTGGTATCACCGTATACGCATAAAATTTTGATGTTTGTCAATTTATGTCAAGCGAAGAATTAAACCCCTAAATGTGAACCATCAAAACCGCTTCCATTCGCTTGCACGAAGCACCTTACCGGCTCTATCCGCAGGAACAATTTGAGTGTTCCCTATAGATAATTCTGCTCTGAAAATTGCCATTCCTTGATGGAAGGTACATGAAACTATAATAAACACAAACAAAGAGCCGGACACAAAGGACGACACACAGGATGACAGCGACAGAGTCCCAAAGCTCTGCGTGTCAATATTTACTCGTGCATAATACCTCGGAAAACATCCTCCCCGTCTCTTGGGACCAGCTACAGGATATACACATCCCCTAAAGGACAGTGGACCTGCGGGGAGGGGTGTCTGGTGTAGTACAACGTGCATCCGTTAAATTTCCCATAACTCTTGAATCGAAAATGAGTAGGTATCCATCTATCGCCTTTGATCTTAAGTACCATCAACATCATGCCTGTATCAGGTGATGAGAATTCCTTGGCATAAATTAGAAATTCCATCGTTACCACCACTCTATATATACACACGCTCTAAAGGAGCCATTGATCCTTTTGCGTGGCGGCGGCGGAGTGGGCGAGACTGTACCAAAAAAAAAAATGTTCGCTCTATCACTCGCTCTGCGTCAAGACAGCCATTTCGCATCCGTGAACATCTATTGGAGCCATCTCGTCGCTGTCATTGTAATTAAAACCACGATGCTTAGATTCCAGTTGTTTGTTTAGACGAATTGAAAGGATATTTGGTTATGGTTTAAATTAATTTTTGGCCTTTGGTAGTCTGCCCCATCAGTGGGGACTCTCACACAACTTTCAATTACCAGTGGAATCGATAGACGAGGTTTTGGGCGAGGTCTTGCTCTGAATTCCTCAGACAGACGACCGATAAAAGTTGAAAGAACCCATAAAACGAACAGCGCCACTGAGATGGATGATGTCCTAGTTGTCCTTTAAGTCTACACTCGTATCCTACCCACATGCGGTTGAATGGAAAATGGAAAATAGAACAGGTTCACATAAATTTTTGTTGCGGATATAAATCAAAAATTCTTGCTTTTCCTATTTTTGATGCGGTTTAGGGAGTACCAGTTTCCGTCTTAACCCTCGATGCGCATAAGTCTTCAATGGAGTCGTAAAGATACGAAGAACCGTTTTTTTTTGTTCACAGATAAGATGATGTTCGATGCACATATGGCAATGCGGGAGTATTATAAGTTTGAGATAGCAGCAGTGGTGGGCAACCTGCAGGAGGTGTTCATTTTAGGTCAGAGCTTCTTATAAACGGATTGCAGATTGTAGTTTTTTTTAGTGTCGATTGAATTTATAGTTGGTACGGAGGTTCCCTGGAATGTCAAATTGTGTGACATTTGTGTTAAAGAACATGAAGGTTCAGAGGTTATTTTAGAGAATATTTTTACTATGTTGGCAACGTGTACAAGGGACTGTTCTTAAAATTTGATGGATCAACTTGATTGAACAACTTCCACGGCCCTTTGTTTCGCGAGGAAAACTAGCGAGAACTTTATTGTCACAAAAAGGAAATAATTTAAACGACAATTAATGTTAAGTTAAATGCACTGCCTCTATTGGTTTCTACTTGTTACGGTGGTCAGATTAGAAGTGTCCAACTAATTGATGAATACAAGGAGCTAGGTCATATGACAGAGAGAAGCCTTAGGTCCATACAAAACAATCACTACTTTGTACCACACCAAGCAGTTATAAAAGAAGCAAGTTCTACCACGAAGATGCGTATTGTTTTTGATGCCTCATGTAAAACTTCAGACGGCACCTTTCTAAATCATCATTTGTTAGCTGGCCCACGGTTGCAGGATGATATAATCAATCATGTCGCCCGTTTTCGGAAGCATAAGATAGGGTTAACTACCCATCCACGGAAAAAAAATATTGTTACGAAGCAACCAATAGCCTCGGAAAGATTGATATTATTGTTGACGACCATGCTAAACGAAAAAAGGACAACGACTTTCGTATCTGCACCTGGAATGTGAGAACATTAAACAGGAGAGGTGCAGGCGAACAACTAGCGGAAGCCCTAAACTGCTACAAAGCAGACATTATTGCCATCCAGGAAATACGATCTGATGGGCCGGGCAAAAAGAGGATGAATAACTGTTAAATCTACCAAGGACCGTGTTATAGTGAGCAGAAACAGCGACTATTTGGATGCGGATTTGTTATAGGTGCCAGACTTAGGCAAGAAGTCTTATATTTTCAAGACATTAGCGAACGCATTGTAACAATCCGCAAATTCCAAATTTGCCAACATAAGCCTTATATGCGCTCATGCTCAGACGGAGGAAAAGGATGATATAACTAAGGATTGCTTCTACGAGCTCCTCGACAAGACCTATGAGCGACTACCAAAGTACGATGGTAAAATCGTGCTGGGAGATTTAAACGCAAAGGTAGGAAGAGAAGACATCTTTAGCAGTACTGTCGGAAAATATAGCCTACACGACAACACGTCTGGTAACAGACACGGTTTCCTTACATCGATATCCACAAGGGGACATGGCGGTCTCCAGATCAACGAACAGTCAACCAAATTGATCACATTGCGATAGACAAGAGGCACTCATCCAGTATCCAGTATTCCGAGGGGCCAACATCGACTCGGACCACTACCTTGTTGTAGCCAAAGTAAGGATGCGGATATCCACCACGCCACAAAAAAAAACAGAAATACTGTGAAAAAATTTAATGTCGAAAGACTGCAATCGCCAGAGACCGCCAAGACCTTCGCGCAACGCTTATCCCTTAACCTCTCGACTCACAACATACCACCAGCATCTAATGTCGAAGAACAATGGCAACGATGCCAATAAGCCATTAGATCAGACGCAACTGATGAGCTAGGTTTCTCGCGGCCACCAGCAAGAAACCCCTGGTTTGATGAGGAATGCCGACAGATGCTCGCAGCCAAGAACGAGGCCTACAAGGCTAAGCTGCAGGTGAAGACGAGAGCTGCCATTGAGCTCTATAGGCAAAAAAGAAGGGAAGAACATCGGCTTTTCAGAAAGAAGAAAAAAGAGCAAGAAGCGCGCGATCGAGGATATAGAGAGGTGCCACTCCAGGAACGATGTTCGCAAGTTTTACCAAAGTGTAAAACGTCAAAGCCAAGGCTACAAGGCTCGAACAAAGTCCTGTCGAGATGAACAAGGAAATATCGTAGCTGAGACACAGTCGATGCTGAGGATATGGAAGAACCACTTCTGCAGACTGTTAAACGGCGATGACGAACAACATTCCTCTGTCAGGCAGAACGATCCATTCAATATTGGCAACGACAGCGAAAACTGCCAACCACCCGACCTAAGTGAAGTGAGGATATATCTAAACTCAAGCAAAATAAGGCCGCCGGAAATGACGACCTTCCCGCTGAGCTTTATAAAGCTGGCGGAGATGACTTGGTAAGTAACATCCACCAACTCATAAGCCAAATCTGGTCGGTTGAAAGCATGCCTGAAGAATGGAACCTCAGCATCGTTTGCCCGATCCACAAAAAAGGAGACCATTTGAACTGCGCCAACTACAGAGGCATAAGTCTATTCAACATCGCCTACAAGATCCTATCTGCCGTAATATGTGAACGCCTGAAACCTTTTACCAACAACCTGATCGGCCCTTATCAGTGTGGTTTAAGGCCAGGAAAGTCCACAACCGATCAAATTTTCACACTTCGGCAGATCCTGGAAAAAACCCAAGAAGTCCAAATCGATACCCACCACCTATTTCTCGATTTCAAAGCTGCATACGACAGCATTTATAGACGAACTATACAGAGCCATGTCCAGTTTTGGTATACCGCCCAAACTCGTCCCTTTGTGTAGGATGACGATGGAGAATTCTCGCTGCACCATCAGGGTCGGAAACGACCTCACCGACACATTCGATACCAAAAAAGGATTTAGGCAAGGCGATGCGCTGTCATGTGACTTCTTCAATTTTATTCTTGAGAGGATTGTGCAAAACTCCCGAGCCAACATCAGAGGCACAATTTTCCAAAAGTCGGTGCAACTACTAGCATACGCTGACGATATTGACATCATTGGTAGGACTCAACGTGATGTCTTAGCCACGTTTGCTAGTATAGAGAAGGAAGCGGCAAAATTGGATTTAGATGTAAATGAGGGTACGGCTTAGTATATGCTGTCAACACGAAAGGACAACGAACATCAACGTATTGGACAGAACGTCACCCTTGACAGATATAACTTTGAGGTAGTACGGGACTTTGTCTACCTCGGCTACGCTATTAACTCTGACAACAGCATCTCGTCAGAAATCAAACGAAGAATTACTCTTGCCAAACGCTGTTTCTTCGGGCTAAGAAGGCAATTTAGTAGTATAGCCCTCACTCGAACTACTAAGGAGATCCTATATAAGACCCTGATTATCCCAGTCCTGCTCTACGGCGCTGAAGCACGGACCTTATTAACCATGAACTATACGAGCTGTACAGCGACATACCCCTGGTCAAAAAACTCCGCATTGGACGTTTAAGATGGCTAGGACATGTAGAACGAATGGACACCAATACTCCGGCTCGCAGAGTCTTCGATTCCCAGTCAGACGTGGGACGCAGTAGAGGAAGACCTCGCCTTAAGTGGCGCGCACAAGTAGAAACCGACCTCAACCAACTTGGAGTGCGCAACTGAAGGCAGTTAGCTAAGGACCGGGCTAATTGGAGAGGCATGTTGGTTGAGGCCCAGGTTCATCCCGGACTGTAGCGCCACTTAAGTAAGTAACCGGACTAATTGGAGAGCCATCTCGATTGACACCCAGGTTAACCCTGGCTTGTGACTTTCACATACGTAAGCACATTTAGAGAACCAAACGTTTCTTCTGGAACAACAAAGCATTCTTAAATGCAATAATTCCTCGTCAGACTAAAGTTCTCCATCCCTGACACAGAGTAAGTCCGTGTTCGTGTGGGAAGACGCAACAAACTCTTATCCACTTTATGCGGGGGTGACGAAGGATAAAAAGAAATTATTTTATATAGTTTCTGACAATTCAGGCACACGCTACTAAGGACCTTCACAACAGTGGCACGCTGGTGACTTCTTTCCTAGTGTGTCATCTCCTTATGAAGTTTTCGAGGTTTGCGAGTTTCACACATCTTCCCCAGCATATATACGTACGTGGTCCCACTACAACATATTTCCGCAAGCATAATAAGTTTCTTCAAGTACGTGGGCATGAGTAGTCGAACATGCATGCAAATTCTAAATGCATGCCATATTTTAGATCATACCCACCAGTACCAGAGTCATATCACCATCATTATCATCACCATCGTGACCAACATTTTTGTCATCTTCTTCTTCTTCTTTGTCGTCGTCGTCATCGTCGTCGTCGTTGTAGTCGTTGTAGCCGGAGGAGTCATAGAAAACGTTCCAGATACTTTTTCACAACCAGCTGGATGCAGTTCAAAGAGAGCGAATCCTTGCGGTGTTCTGTGGGAAATTAATATGGTATTCCTCAGATTTCTTGAGGGTGAGTTCACATGGATGACACATAATACACGCTTCACATTCACAAGACCGTGCACATCGTCGTCGTCCTGGTCTGGTGGCCTGAATGCCATGCAAATTACCAAAGTAGATACTTTATTTGACGAATGCGTTTTGCGTGTAATTTAGTAAATGGGTTGAAGTACGGGTTTGCGAGTACTTGGCGCGCATCGCTTGTGACCAATTTAATTAGGGGATCGCTGGTTGCTGTGATACTACTCATCGTGTTCTGCACTGTGTCGAAGGTTAAGAGTGGACGATGCAGAAAAAATTATGCAATTAAATTTAATATATATGAACTGAAATTTTAATATAATTGCGCACCATCATTAACATGAAAGTGCTTCAGAGTTGTGTTTATAAAATTTTTATTTTATTTTATTTATTTTTCATTTTGCTGGCCTTGAGGTGGTTAGATACCCTTATACACATACATGGGTTGGGGTTTTATTCATTTGAAGTTGTTTTTAAAAAGCAACATTTTTTTTTTAATAAATCAGCTAATTAGAGTGGTGTCTAAGGACTTTTTTTTAAAACATGGCATTCACGTCTACACTGTCGTTTGACCTTTACTCATGAAGCTCTATTATATATTTGTATTCACATATTTCGAGAGGTATTCATGAATGTAGGCATTCTACTTCGAATAACGGATTTGTGGAAGGATTAATCTACATGACCACTAGTGCTACAAATAATGACTTCAAGCTGAAGAGGATTATACTATACCAGAGGTAGGTTTGTTATTTTTTAAGTTGGGATATACTCAAGTTTTGTACAACATTGGGCCGATTCTGACTAATTAATTGATAAGTCTCACATTGTATGTGAGCTCACAAAAAATTACCGTAGCTGAGTTTGCTAATTGGTCTGCATGCCCTTTAAACCCTTTACAAATATTTGAATAAAATACTTCAGTTTAGTTTAAAGTTTGGAAAAGCCAGGAAACGCATTAAAAGGTGTTATGAAAGGTAGCCAAATAAGCACCGAGTCGTTCCCGTGTCGCAAAAGACAGCAGAACATCACTTCTGTGAACGGAAAAGGGTTATTGACTTTGGTGCAGATCAAAATCACACTAAAGCCTGTACAAGGATAACTCATCACGACATTCATAAGGCGGAATGGAGGTCTATGATAAACAAACATGACAAAACAAAAGGCACACTAATATCAGGACGTTCGAAGCATCTAAGAATGCATAGACCTATTAAATTTACAGACAAGGTGGGTAACATACACGCCACAACAACGGCGAAATGCTTTGAGAAAGTTCAGAGTCAAAAGACTGCAATCGCTTAAGACCGCCCCAAGCATTGAAAACCGCGTAACTCTTAATCTCAATAATAGCATCTAAATCGAAGGCCAATGACAACGATATCCAAAAACCATAAGATCGTCCGGTAATATGCTAGCTTTTTCCAGCCGATCAGAATGAATCCCCAAGTTTGACGAGGAATGGCGACAAGTACTCTCAGCCAAAAAAGAGGCCGAAAATCTAAAGCGGCAGGTAATGACGAGAGCTACTTAAGACACTTTTAATAAGTTTAATGGCAAATAAGACTGGAAGAACATTACGGTCGAAATATAGATTATTCGTACGTTTTACCAAAGTGTACAACCTCAAAGTCAGGGATACAAGGCGCGAACGGAAACCTGTCAAGATGAACAAGGATATATCGTAGTTGAGACATAGTCGATGCTGAGAATATGAAGAACCACTTTTAAACGACAATGACCCAACGAGTGCCGATGACAGCGATAACTACCAGTCACCTGACCTAAATGAAATTAAGTGCTTAACAAGGCTGTCGAAAATCACAGCCTTTTTGCCAAGCTTTACAAAGCCGGGGGAGATTATTTGATAAACAACATACACCAACTCATTAGCAAAGTGTAGTGGGATGAAAGTATACCGGATGAATAGAACTTCACCATCGTTGGACCGATCCAAAAAAAAAAAAAAAGGAGACCCCCTGAACTGTGCCAACTTCAGAGGCATGCGTCTCCTCAACATAGCTTACAAGATCATATCTGCCATAATAGGTGAACACCAACATCCGTGAACATAGGTGAACACCAACATCCGTCACATTCAGACGTGAATCTGCTGACATCATTTGCAAATTCTGTTCGAAATGGCATCAGGAAAATTGGCGTTGCTGAGTGTGTCGGATAAATCTGGACTCATTGAGTTTGGAAAAGGTTTGTTCTCGCTGGGGTACAGGCTTGCGGCTAGTGGTGGTACTGCTACATCCTTGCGTAATGTCGGTTTAATAGTAAAAGATGTATCTGAAATTACTGGAGCTCCGGAAATGCTGGGTGGACGTGTAAAAACTTTACATCCTGCAGTCCATGGGGGTTTCCTGTCTAGGTTGACAGACAGCGATTTGGCTGACCTTAAAAAGCAAAATATTGACCTCGTCCATCTGGTGGTGTGCAATTTATATCCATTTGTTGATACCGTCTCGAAGGCGGGCGTTACTGTTGCTGAAGCTGTGGAGAATATTGACATCGGAGGAGTGACATTGTTGCGGGCAGCAGCAAAAAATCACGATCGTGTGACTGTTGTTTGCGAGGCCAATGACTACGGCAAAGTTCTCGAGGAAATCTCTAAGAATGGTGACACTACATTGGAAACTAGGTAACTACTTGCCTTGAAGGCTTTCACACACACAGCGACGTATGATGATGCCATCTCCGACTACTTCCGAAAACAATATTCTCCCAGTGGTTCACAGTTGAATCTCCGTTATGGCATGAATCCTCACCAGAAACCCGCTCAGCTATTCACGCAACTCGAAAAGTTGCCATTGCAGGTATTGAACAGCGCTCCTGGATTTATCAATCTCTGCGACGCTCTTAACGGATGGCAGTTGGTGCGTGAACTAAAGAAGGCTCTTAATCTGCCAGCGGCTACAAGCTTTAAGCATGTCTCGCCGGCTGGAGCTGCCTTCGGTAATCCATTTAACAAGGAACAAGCAAAGTTATGTATGGTTGACGATTTGTACGATGTGCTGACAACACTTGCCACCGCTTATGCAAGAGCAAGAGGGGCAGATCGCATGTCTTCTTTCGGTGACTTCGTGGCTTTGTCAGATGTTTGCGATGTGGTCACAGCTAAGATCATTTCTCGAGAAGTGTCCGATGGCATCATTGCTCCCGGTTACACACCTGAAGCATTGGAAATCCTAAAAAAGAAAAAGAACGGCGGGTACTGTGTTTTGCAGATGGACCCTGACTATGAGCCGAGTTTAATCGAACGCAAGACCATTTTTGGACTCACCCTAGAGCAGAAGCGCAATGACTCGATTATAGACAAAAGCCTCTTTGAAAATGTGGTTAGCAAAAACAAAGTTTTACCCGAAGCCGCTGTTCGTGACCTTATTGTGGCAACCATTGCATTAAAGTTCACTCAGAGTAACTCTGTGTGCTATGCTCGTGATGGTCAGGTTATTGGAATTGGTGCTGGACAGCAATCCCGAATCCATTGTACACGTTTGGCTGGCGAAAAGGCCGACAATTGGTGGCTGCGACAACATCCAAAGGTTTTAGCAATGAAATTCAAAGCTGGAGTAAAACGTGCCGAAATATCCAACGCTATCGATAATTTTGTGACTGGAACTGTTAGCAAGGATATGCCGTTAACGCAATTCGAATCAATGTACGACGTTGTTCCAGAGCAACTGACAGACGCAGAGAAGACTGAGTGGCTGGAGAAATTGTCTGGAGTTGCATTGGGCTCGGATGCATTCTTTCCATTTAGGGATAACATTGATAGAGCAAGATTGAGCGGAGTCTCATACATTGGCAGCCCATCTGGGTCGACAAATGATGCTGGTGTAATCGCTGCTTGCGACGAACATGGAATAATCCTGGCTCATACAAATCTAAGGTTCTTCCATCATTAAGTGAATTTATTTGGCAGCATTTGGCAGCATTTGCTACATTTTATATTTTTTTATTAAACATCTCAACATAAAAAAAAAACAACCTGATCGGACTTTATCAGTGTGATTTTAGGACGGCAATAGAGTCTTTGAAGATAACAAGATTTCAGATGCAGTAGAGGAAGACCTCGCCGTAAATATCGGGCATACATAATTAGTAGCCGACCACAACCAACTGAAAATGCGCAACTGGAGGCAGTTAGCTGGACACTGATATAATCGAAGAGGTATGTTGGTTGAGACCCAGGATCAATCTAGGACTGTAGCACTACTTGTATCCTTAAAAAACATTGTATTGAGCACGAGATTCAATTGGTGACTATAAAGGACGAAGATGAATGTCTTAATGTCACTGTAACCGTAAGGTTTACATGCAACTTAGAAAATTGAATCCCAGCAAAACTGATTCAGCTGTGTCGCGTGACGTTGGAAAATACGCGATGCAACGTGCAGTTTGGAAGTAGCTCCACCGAACTATTCACTATACACCGCAAGGAGACAAGCTATCATGTGACTTCTTCAATCTCGTACTGGATCAGATAGTGCGCAGGGTATCTGTTAACACGGAAGGCACTATTTTCAACAGGTCCGTCCAGCTGCTGGGCTATGCGGAGGATATTTACGTCATCGGTCGCTGCCAACACGCCGTAATAAAAGCGTTCACGGAGATTGAAGAACAGGCGAAATCCGTTCTTGAAGTAAATGAGGACAAGACAAAATACATGCTATCAACAAACAAACAAGCATCTGTCCACCGCCTAGGACAAAACCTACCTCGGAGTTTACATAAACTCCAAGAATGACACCCTAGTGGAGATCCGGAGAATAATTACCCTAGGAAACCGTTGCTACTTCGGTTTGGCGAAACAACTGGGTTCAAAACTCCTAACTCGAAGGACGAAATGTGTGCTCTAAAAAACCCTTATCCTGCCAGTTCTGCTTTATGGTGCCGAGTGCTGGACGATAAGCAAGAAGGGAGAGCTGATACTGGGCTCCTTCGAAAAAAAAATACTTCGGCGGATTTTTGGTACTGTGCACGAGGAGGGCGAATGGAGGAGAAGATACAGCCGCGAACTCTATGAGCTGTACCGAGATGTGGATGTAGCCCAAAAATCCAAAACACGTCGACTACACTGGCCCGGCCACATCGAGCGAATGGAAAATAATGCTCCAGCTAAGAGGATCTTCGAATCCTAGCCCACAGGTTCGAGAAGGCAAGGAAGACCGAATCTCCGTTTCAAAGACCAAGCCATCGCGGATGCCAGAGCGCTTGGTCTAGACAACTGGAAGCAGCGAGCCAGGGATCGTAGAGAATAGAAGGCTGCAGTGTCTCAGGCAGAGAGCCCGATAAGTAAGTACCTATGTTAGAAAAATCAACTTTAGTGTCGCTACAGTCAGGATCGATTAAGTTTTCATGTCCGCATAGGTCTGGTTTCTGGTTTAGGTTTCCTGTAAACGTATTCCAACTGCGATCTGACAACACGGGAATTGTATGCGACAGATTTAATGGCCGTTTGACTAACCACGTATATGAAGCTATCGTCATGTGATATGGACAGTACCCTAGCCCACCCGCCAACATGGAGTATGAGTAGGGTCGATAGCCTTGGATAACACTACACGAGTGCATACGTAATTGTCTCTATTTGCAAACTAAAAGCTGACTAAGATCCTTTATTCTTGGATGAGTGAACTTGCTCTATTGTTTCGTCCTTAATTATTTTCCGAAGTATCGCTACAGTCTGAAATGGACGTGGGCCTCAACCATCATGCATCTCCAGTTGCGCACTTCAAGTTGGTTGAGGTGTCTACTTCTGAGCGACACCTAAAGCGAGATATTTTTGTCATGCGTCGGACGTCTGAATGGGATTCGAGGACTATGCAAGCCGGAACATTGGTGTCCATTAGCTCTACATATCCTAGCCATCGTAAACGTCCAAGATACAGATCGTATAGTTCGTGGTTGAATCTTCATCTGCATACCCCGTCAACGCAAACGGGACCGATGATTTTTCAAAGAATTTTTCGCTCCAAACTACGAACGGTCTCTTCATCCGCTATTGATATAATCGATGCTTCAGCGCCGTAGTGCAGGAACGGGATGATCAGACTCTTTTAAAGGATCTCCTAAGTACGTCGGTTGAGGGCTTTACGAATAAACTTTCTTCTTAGCCCGAAGAAACAGCGCCTGGCAAAAGAACGTCAATGGTGATATTCCTTCAATTTGTCAATGTTGTGTGTCCTTTCGTGTTGACAGCATGTATTTGGTCTTAACATCATTTACTGCTAAACCCATTTTTGGCCGCTTCCTTCTCTATACTAGCAAACGGTGTCCATTCGTTCTACATGTACTAGCCATCTTAAACGTCCAATGCGAAGTTTTTTTTTTACAAGCGACATCTCGCTGTAAAGTTCGTCAACGCAAACGGGACCGAAGAATTTCAAAAGATTTTTCGAAGAATTTTTAAAATCGAGCAAGGTTTTCTTCATCCACTTTTGACACGGTCCATAATAGAGGAGCCGAGGTAGTCAAAAGCTCGTGCTACCTCAAAGTTATATCTGTTGATGTTGTGTGTCCTTTCGTGTTGCAAGCATATGCTTGGTCTTACTTGGTCTTAGCCTCATTTATTGCTAAACCCATTTTTGCTGCTTCCCACTCTATACTAGCAAACGGGCATATGACATCACGTTGAGTCTGATGATGTCATCAATATCGTTAGCGTATGCTAGTAGTTGCACCGATTTAGGGGACTATGCACCTGGTGTTGGCTCGGGAATTTTCTCAATCCTCTCAAATATGATGTTAAAGGAGTCACATGACAGAGCGTCGTATCGCCTTGTCTGAATCCTTTATTGGTGTCCATTGTGTCGGTGAGGTTGTTTCCGACCCTGATAGAGGAGAGGGAATTGTCCATCGTCATACTGCACAGACCGTTGAGTTTGAACATGGCTCTGTAAAATTCGTCTCTATAAATGCTGTCTTATATGATTTGGACTTCTTGGGTTTCTTTCAGGTAGGGTAATGATTTGATTAGTTGTGAACTTTCCTGATATAACCGCACTTAGGGTCTTATAGGAGATGTTGAGAAGACATATGCCTCTGTAGTTAGCGCAGTTCAGAGGGCCTCCTATCGTTTCGTCCTATTGTTTAAAAATCGAAAACTATGTGTGTGTTGTTTATGTAGGTCTTTGGCGCTGCAAAGCTTATATGGTACGTTGTTCCCAGGTCTGAACATTATTGGACATTAGTGGAGGTTTAGGGCAAAGTTGGAAATCTCTCATACAGTCGTTCCTTGTAGATTCCGGCAATTTAAGTTTCTGTAGAATGACTAACATGAAGTCACTTTTTCTGTTTGTCATTGGATAGTCGAACTCTGCATTTGGCTGCGACCAGGCAAATGGCCAGAATCGATGTTTGAAATTCCAAATGTATGTACATTCCAGATGTTGGATGCATGTCCCGCATGATTGCGTAATGCGTACGAGGTCGATTTGATTGGCCGTTCGATACCTTGATATTGACAGGTTACTTTGTGGATTCGATGTCAAATAAACCTAGTGCGGCTAATCACAGTATTTACCCAGTGCTTCAAAGTCTGTTTATTGGAAGACATTGTATTTTATCGTATCGTTGATGCTTCTTTCCGCCGAAGATGTTTTCCTTTTCCTTTTCCACATTTAAGTCCCAAGTACGGTTTTTACATGAAATTCCAGAAAGGGGGTCGCGAAATTCCTCCTTGACAGGGTAAATAGTCTCATCGGTAGATGCGTGAGTATTAATAAGGCTGATGTTACAAAAACGTAGCTCCGATGCAGTTGACTCCCAGGCGATCGTTAACCGACGTTCCCTTAAATTTTTTGTTACTCTTGACCTGAGTCAGCTCAGGTATTTCATGAATCGTGGTCATATCAGCACCGTATCGCACAAGGAAAGGTTCAATTCTTTGAGTTACTGCACACTTTTCCAGGGCGTACTTATCATTCATTGCCCGATAACGTTTCTAGTTTCATTTATATTTGAGGGGATTCGATGTCAGCGGCAGAGTTATCTCTCTCAGAATCACGTATTTTTTTTAACATTGTAAGGAGGTTACCCCAACGATTCAGGTCCATCTGAATCCATTTCGAGAGTAAGTCATGCCTTTGGCTTTTTGGCTCATCCGCCCCCATATCTGTTCAACCTAACCCTTGACCATTATAACTGGGACTTTAGATTGTTGGAAAAGGAAGATCTGCCTCATGATAAGTTTTTGCCTAAATGTCTCTTAATGGACTTTTTTTTTCAGATTTGACCACCTTCCGAAAATATTTTTTTCTGCCGTATGAACGCCTTTGTTTATTTTCTTTAAAATTTTAAACGCTATATCGGAAGAGATCGGCAGAGCAAGTGCAAGACCCGGTCGTGTACCATCCACCCTTTTTGATATTTTTTTCTTCCAATAATCGCATAGATTTACAAGATACGAAGTTTAAGTTTCACATAAAGTTCATTCTATCTGTCAAACGATGCAATTCTTCGATGTTATGAGGGATCTTGGATTGATTTTGTGCTCCTGGTCATTGAGCGGGAGCACAAAGACCGCTCATAAACATCCTTGCAATGACACCTTTAAACAGATTTTATGATTTCAATGATTTAAGAAGATGGGTAGGTATCTCAAAGTAAACTATGACAAGGCTGCCACGAAGCTTTTTAAAGTTGGGAGAGGTGCCTTGATAAGCTTTTTTTCATTGGCAACATTTTTTGAGATGAAAGTATGAAAACAACCCTGAAGACATCGTCGATATAAAACCATCTTGCGAAAGTCTGACAAACATACAGGAGTAACACTGTCATGAGAATCTTCTCAAATTTTCCGTTCAAATTAGGTCCCCTTCTTCTTGAAAGGAGAAGCTAAGTTTGAAGCCCTGTATGAGCCATTAACGCCAGATATATATGTTTTTCATTTCATTTCATAAGAGAGAACAATGATATGGTTTGTGGGAAGTATGACAACTTATAAGGATAAAAAGTATTCATAAAGAAATTCCATTTTCTATTTCAGTTAAATTTTCAATGGAATTCCCTTAAACAACAAACCTAGAACCACCACCAATACCTATCACAAATTCCCCTAACAGATACACATTTGCACATCTCTGTTCGTGTGAATGAACACAGTCTCTCCTATAACAACCTAATTAACTGGTAACCTTCTCCAGAGCTACCGCTCTAGCGTCTCCAAAATCACCGTAATTACAAATAATTAACATGAACAGCATACTGACAACATCCAATCTGAAAAGTCTAATCAAGTTTGATTCAATCAATTCTGCAAACAGTCATAACTCAAATATTCCACTTGAGGAAGCATATTAAGTTCGTACCCCTCCCACCACCACTAGAGCTATTCGTGCGTCATTGTTCGAAAATAAGTCCGATTGAGAAAACATCAGTCCCGCCCCATCCCAGGGCACAAGGAAGACAAATAACTAAATATATATCGCAGTCATCGAATGTCACATAATAAACTAAAATCGAATCGAAAACACTCTGGCGTCCCCACGTCACCACCCACCAGCAACCTCCACCAAGGCATGTGCCGTGCATCGTTAGTCTATATACCTTGGGTAGCCTTGGCAAACTGCCCTCACCCTCTGTCGTCAAATATTAACACGACTGTTGAATCACTTTTGTTTATCCACACCTAATTGTTTTCCTCCCACCGCCCTCATAAGGTTTCACCCATTATGCCGTCAGTGTCCTGTGTAAATCCTTCGTCGAATATACTCTTTGTTGCGCCCATGTAGCATACATTCAAACACGATAGAAGGAAATTACCGCTAAGCAATTATCAGGTATTGTCATTGGTTAATTATTTTCCGATTACATCTTGATATCCTCTTTCCGGGAGGACGAATATTGAAAAAAGCAGAACACAATTGACTCTGTCCTTCGTTGTCCTGTTGTGTTTGTTTGGATTGATCCTTTTGTTTTGTTAGTTAAGCGGCAATCGCACTGAAAGCAAACAATTCCAATAATACCATCGATGATCCGTAATGGTGTTATGCCAATTCGGGCGGGGGACGGAGCGGTGGCTTGTAAAAGCCCTTGTCCTGTCATGCGAGGAGAATGTTATGTTAGGTTCATTAGAATCGGGATGGCATGTGGCAGTGGAAATATATGGCAGGCTCGTATGTAGGCCAATATCACAATTGGCCATTTGCACTGCTAGGACGCGAGTGCACCACCCGCATATAGACACGCGGATTGGTAAAAGCAACATCAAGGGGGTGGACAGGACACCGCAATGTAAACAATTACCCAGTCGGGTGGGAAATCCTTTGAGTGGGTAAATGTTATAATTGCATACCGTTATCAACAAGTATTGTATATTTTCCAGTTAATGAGTTGCGTACCATAATTGATGTTAGCCTGGGACATCCTAATTATGTTATAATAAACATTTGAAACTAAGTCCTGGCCGGGACACAAGGGGATTCTCTAATTTATAGATATTCAGGTCTGAATTTATTTTCCTAATTCTGTGTTTTGTTTTGGGATGAGGATTGTTTATTTTAGACCGCAAAGTTTGCACAAAAAGGGTTTTACGCTTGGTTGGCGAAAATGTTACGTCGTATCTTCACATATATCAGTAACTATGATAAATGGACATAATGTCGAGATGTCAAGATGAGTCATCTAACCAATAGAAACCATCTTCCATATATGCAAATGTTTTTCATCATTTGCAAATGGCAGGCAATGAAATTATATGAAACCTTGAGTTTTCACCTAGCTAATGCCTACCAACTATCAGCCTTCACGTGGCAACCGTTGAGTGTATAGTAACTTGACCGTTGATAGGGTTCATAGGATAGTTTCAACCCCTGTAAAAAGTCTTGGCGGCAACAGATCGGAGCGGAGGGAAGACGTGTATTCACATTCATGTACATATACCATTTCCAGGCGGCAGCAGAAGAATTCCAAAGATGGAGTCAACGGTGGCATCTACAGTCCTATAGTTCGGACGGACAAAGTGAAAACCATAGATTAACTCCTTCGTCATATTCGGACAACAGAGACAACAGAGATGGTGGCGGATGAGCCGAAAGGCCAACAGCAGAGCTCAAACCCGTAGTGCATACTGATGCAACCGTGACCTAGGGGTGTCTAACAAATTGGAACTGGCCCATCAGGTAGGGGTTGTACATTGGGTTAATCACCCACTCACGAAAAAAAAAAACAATTGTAAGGAGGCAACTAAGAGCCTAGGAATGATTGTTCTTATTGTTGACGACCATGCTAAACGAAAAAAATGACAACGACAAGGACGATTAGTAAAAACATTAAACAGGAGAAGTACAGGCGAATAACTAGAGGCTCTATGCTGCTACAAACCAGGTATTACTGCCATCTAGGAAATTCGATGGGATGGACGGGGCAAAAAGAGGATGAAAAGCAACTACGAACCGTGTTATAGTGAGCAGAAAGAGCGACTATTCGAAAGGCGATTTGTTATAAGTGCCAGAAGTAGGCAAGAAGGCTTTAACTTACAAGACATTAGGGAACGCATTGTAACAGTCCGCATCAAGGCCAAATTCGCAAACATAAGCCTTATATGCGCTTATGCCCCGGCTGACAAAAATAATGAAATAGCGAAAGACTGCTTCTACGAGCTCCTTGACAAAATTTATTAGCGACAACCGAAGTTAAAATCGTGCTGGGAGATTTCAAAGCAAAGATAGGAAGAGAAGACAATTTTAGCAGTATTGTCGGAAAACGCAGACCACACGTCTGGCAAGGGACTTAGGCTAATTGACTTTGCTGCGGAACGAATTGCCACTATAGCCAACACACGGTTTCCTCATCTCGATCAAATTCTGGTTGTCGGAACATCCCGAGTGGCTAGCATCGACTCGAACCACTACCTTCTTGCAGCCTAGGTTGCAGCCAATTCGCCACGTCAGAAGAAATCAGAAATACTGTAAAATAATTTAATATCGAAAGATAGCAATCACAAGAGATTTCGTATCCCTTAACCTTTCGATTAACACCATACCACCACCATCGACTCTCGAAGAACAATATGCTAGGATTCTCGAGTCCACCAACAAGAAACCCATGGTTTGATGAAGAATGCCGACAGATTTTTGCAGCCAAGAACAGCGCCCTCAAGGCTTAGCTGCAGGTGAAGACGAAAGCTACCATTGCGCCCTATAGGCTAAAAAGGAGGAATCAATGGCTTTTTAGAAAAAAAGAACAAGCAAAGCGCGCTATTGAGGATATATAGAGGTGACACTTCAGGAATGTTGTACGCAAGTTTTACCAAAGTGTAAAACGTCAATCCAGAGGTACAAGGCTCGAACAGAATCCTGTAGAGATAAACAACGAAATATCGTAGTTGAGACACAGTCGATGATGCGTATATGGAAGAACCACTACTGCAGATTGTTAAACGACGCGACGATGACGAACAACATTCCGCTATCAGGCAAAACACACCATTCAATAAAGCTGGCGGAGATGACTTGGTGAGTAACATTGACCAACTCATAAGCCACGGATGAAAGTGTGCCTGAAGAATGGAATCACTGCACCGTTTTGCGCAATTGCGCAAAGGAGATCCTCTGAACTGCGCCAACTACAGAGGTATAAGTCTCCTCAACATCACCTACAAGATTCTGTCTGCCGTAATAAGTGAATTCGGCGACGTGACGTGAACGAAGTAGGCAAAGAGAATAATCGATCCGAGTGTATACAGAAAAAAATTAATTTATAGTGAACATTCAATTAAAAATTTTGGTCGGTGCGTATGATTAATTGATTTGATGCATATTTTTTGTCAATCATATGATATAAATATGATATAAATAAAATTGCAACAGCTTCGGATTCAATAAAATATATGCAACAACAAATAACACAAAACAATGAAAATCAAATTAAAGAGAACGTCCAACATATTGCAAAGTCGGTTAATGCACTCACTCACGAAATTAAAAAAAATAACAGCAGTGTATCAAATCAAAACAAAGACAAAAAGTCATATTGTGATGTATTAAAGAAAAATGAATCATCTGTCCGTATCTATCCTATTACTAAACAGGAATCAAATGAAACGCGAAAGCAAATTAAAGAAAAAACATGAGAGGCTACAATCCGCTATGCGGATCGTTGAATACCCTATCCCATCCCATCCTTAAAATTAATATCCTCAAAATATAGGCCTTATGGCGATGAAATACAGAAAATGACATTGTCACAATATATTGCTCAGACAGTTTCTCAAAATCTTTTGTGGTTCGACAAAAAACAACGTATTTATATTGCTAATGCCTTGGGATGGGGTATACAAATGGTTTTTGTAAGAAAACGCCCCCAAAATGTGGGCGTAGGTGAAAATGATCTATGGACAAAATGTTTATATTACCATTGCGGAAGTATTTGCATTAACATTTTTTTTCGAAAGTTTTAAAATTTGGACAAAAAGCGTTTTTTTACTAAAAACGCCCCCAAAAAGTGGGCGTGGCAAAAAACTTTGTATGAACGAAATATAGATATTAAATATGCTGCTCAGACACTTTTTTTGAAATTCCTTAAGGTTTGGCCAAAAAATAATTTTTCCTAAAAAGGGGCGTGGCAGTGGGCGGATTTCAAAAATTTTTACACTTGTTCTGGTGGCACGGACGAGGATCCTATATACCAAATTTCATTATCCTAGCTCAAAAAAGGGGGAGTGGCAGTCGGCGGATTTCAAAATTTTTTACACTTGTTCTGGTGGCACGGACGAGGATCCTATATACCAAATTTCATTATCCTAGCTCAAAATTTAAGGCCCAAAAATCAGTGACGAATAGACAGACGGACGGACGGACAGACAGACATGGCTAATTCGACTCAGCTAGCGATTCTGAGTCGATCCATATACTTTGAGGTATATGTAGCTAAATTATTTCTCTATGTTACAAACTATGTATCAAAACTAATATACCCCTATGGGATAGGGTATAATAAATGGAGAAATTTGAGTGCTGTTCTTGAAGTGGATAGTGCAAGCTTTAGTAAAATGGTTGAACTGGAATATATCAAAATTGGATGGGTAAAATGCCCAATAAGAGAGTACTTTAATATAACTAGGTGTTTTAAGTGTCAAGGATTCAACCATAAGTCAAGTACATGTAAAAAAAAACTGCGTGTATGAAATGTGGTGGTGACCATCAAATTATTAACTGTACCAATAATGAAGCTTTGTGTACTAATTGTACAGAATTGAATAGAGCATTGGGAATGAATGTAAACTGTGAACATCCAGCGAATGACAAAAACTGTCCTGTATTCCTTCGTAAAATAAAGGTTATTAAAGAAAGAACTCAATATTAGCAACCAAACCAATTGAACTATTGGTATACTAATGTTCAAGGACTATTAAACAACTTCAATGAAATAGAATTCTTAGTGAATAATAATAGTTTTGAAATAATTGCCTTCTCAGAAACTCATTTGACAAATTATATAGAAAATAATGAAATAAACCTCCAAAACTACAGTACCCCCCTACGATGTGATAGTACAAGTAGTCACACAGGTGGTGTCGTGTTTTATTTCAAAAATGGTCCACGTTATAGATTAATAAATGAAATCAACATTCCAATGCAGTTATGGTGTTTGTGTTACGAGATCTTTTCTAATGAATTTAGAGAAACTGTTGCCATTTTTTATAGATCTCCAAGTAGTTCTGAGCGCGAATTTTGCAGACATTTTTCAAATTGGATTGATATGGTACTTCATTCAAATCCCAATATAGTGATTTTTGGTGACTTTAATATTAATTTACTAGACATTGAATATACATACACCAAAGCATTCTATGAAATTTTAGTACAAAATAATTTAAAACAAGTGATAAATAAAGCAACAAGAATTACAGATACTCCTAGGACTTTAATTGACTTCGTTATATGCCCAAGAGAAAAACATCTTTCTGCAGATACAGACCCGGAATTGAAAGTTAGTGATCATGAAGCAATATTAACAAAAGTGCCAGTTATAAAGAAGCAAAATAACGAGAAGAAATATATTGAGGTGTTCAAATATAATAAAAATCAATTTAGAGCCCTTCTTAGTGAAAAATGCGGACAGATCAATTTTAATATCGACTTTAATGTTTTATCATTATCACTGCAACAAAATTTAATATATTGTGTAAATAAACAAACAAAAACAACCATAGTACATGATAATAATAAATGGTTTACCGATGAACTCAGAACCCTTAAATATAATAAAATAAACAGTTTTCGAAAGGCGAGTATATTTAATAGGCCAGTAGATTGGATTACTTACAGAAAACCGTAACACATACAAAAATAAACTCTATCTAACAAAAAGGAATTATATATGTAATAAAATTCAATGCTGTCAAAATCAAAAAGACATGTGGAAAACCATAAAAAAAATTAGTTTTAAATAAAAAACAAACTGAAATCAGCGAAGTTCGATTTGGTGATAAATTAGAATCTGAAAACTCCATAATCGCTATTTATTTATTTATTTATTTATTTATTTATTCTCTACGATTTATATCAACAGATTTGAAAATAATTTATAAAACAGTGATACTTTATATAATATCGTTAGTTATCATTAGTATTAAATTTATGCATTAAATATGCTAACAATAAATTTTTAAATGTATTTCTTTCCATGCTTATATCAAGACAATAGTATACTTCATTAAATAATTTACTGCAATGACTTAAAGGTTCTCGTAAACCATAATTAGTTCTATGTGAAACTTCAAATAATAAAGGCCTCGATCTTAAACCTCGAGAAGGAGCATAAATATTTATATTAAAAAGCAAGCTAGAGCAATCAATATAGCTACACAAAACATCCCGAACAAACATTACGCTATACATTTCTCTACGCGATTCAAGAGATTGCATTCCTAACAAAAGGCATTTTGAACGATAAGAAAAATGTACAGTATCAACGCAACCGAAAAATTTTCTCAAAGCAAACCGCAAGAAGTTTTTCTGAACTCTTTCAATCTTTATTATATCACTTTGAGTTGATGGATTCCAGACAACAGAAGCGTATTCCAAAGAAGGTCTTACAATGCTATAATATAGTGATTTTAAAGTGTAAGGATCAGAGAATTCAGAAGAATTTCTTTTCAAGAATCCCAACAGAGAATTAGCTTTTGAAATTATGGAATTAATATGAAAACGAAACGTGAGTTTTTCATCAAATATCACACCAAGGTCTTGAACTTCATGGACAATTTTTAAATTAACATTGTCTAAGGAGTACGATGGAACAATGTTATACAAAGAACGATTATAAGACATACTGGTGCATTTTTGGAGATTAAGCTTTAAATCATTCAGTTTACACCAGTTAACAAACGAATCAAGATCGTTTTGCATAAGCAAACAATCAGCGGAATTTGAAATTACTGCAAAAAACTTGATATCATCTGCAAATATGAGACATTTGCAAAATTTCAACATTTCAGGTATATCATTTACATAAAGTAGGAAAATAGGGGGGCCCAAATGACTCCCTTCAGGAACTCCTGAGGTAACAAATATTTCCTTAGAGCATACATTATCCACAATTACCATTTGCTTCCGACGAAACAAATAAGATTTAAACCAACCCAATAGAGGGTTAGAAATTCCATAGCTTTCAAGTTTTTTCAGAAGAATTTTAAGGTTTACTCTGCTAAATGCCTTAGTAAAATCGGTATAAACTACATGAATTTGCCTATTTTTCTCCAAAGCATTTATTGAAAAATTTGTAAAGTCAACCAGATTTGATACCGTAGACCTACCTTTCCAAAATCCATGTTGAAAATCACTTACGTGCCCTTTTAATAAATTGAGAAAGAGGTCTTTTACTAGACAATCCAACAACTTGTGTATAGTGGATACTTTTGATATTGGCCTATAGTTCGCAATATTGTCTTTTTTCCCAGATTTAAAAATGGGATTTATAATTGAAATTTTCCACTCATCAAGGAAAATACCTGACGATAAAGACTGATTAAATAATTCAGTCAACGGGGTAGAGAGTTCATCAGCACAGTGCTTTAAAACAATCGGAACAAATCCCAATATATCAGGCTTTTTTATAGGTTCAAGTTCTTTTAGTAACTTAAGTACATTATCAATCGTAACTTTAAAATTACATGAATTAAATAAAGAAGGAAGAGATTCGAAATAATCTTCATTCAACGATAGTAAATTCGCTGAGTCGTAAATAGTTTGAAAGTAGTCAGCAAACATATTTGCAATTTCTTCCGGGTCAGAAGAAGATTTATTTTCAAAATGCATCGTTGACGGAAATCCAACACTTCTCCGCTTTGTATTAATGTAATACCAAAATTGATTTGGATTCGATTTCAATTTAGACTCTATTGACTGTACATAGTTACAATGCAAGAATTTTGATAGGAAAATAAACTCTTTTCTCAGACGACAAAAAAGTGTATAGTCAGCAATAGAATTTGATTGCTTGAAATGCTTATGCGCAGTATTTTTTGCGTTCTTTAATTTCTTTAGTCGGCTATTGTACCACTTTGGACTAGAATTTAACTTTCTACGAATCAAAGGAACACTATTATTTAAAGCTTCACTTACAAAATGTTTAAGTTTTAAAAAGTTTGTACATAAATCATAATTTTTGAATTCTGTTTTCCAATTTATAGTAGGCGTGTTTTTTTTCTCTTCACTCCAAATCTATATAGGCTTAGCAAACAATTTACGTGTAAAATACAACAACACCTTAGCCTATATAGATTTCGCGAAGCCTGGATAATTATCCAGTCTTACACCCTTAGCCTGGATAGAAAATGTGCTATCAAACCTACTGTTTTCATTTGTTATCGAAAACGGTTGCCGAAAATGATAAAATTGCAAAATATAGCAGCTAATACCACAACCAATAAGTATTACGCTGCAAAATAGGTGCAAAATCAATGTTTTATGAAATAATTTGATGTGAAAATATTTTTATACTTGCTTTGAATCTAAAATCAAAACATTACAATAAGTGTAGTAGTGGAATTAGAGAAAAAAATTGGGTTTATTCTTGCAAAAAAATAAATGACACAGCAAAAATCAAAACCCCAAACTGCCATCTGTTGGCGGATACGTGTTTCAGTATCAGTGATGCCAGATCACCGATTAACGTTTTTTTTCTCATGTGAAAATAAGCCTGTATAGATTTAGAAAAAAAACACGCCTAGTATTTAGTTGAGATTTAATTAAATTCAAATTATTTGTATTAAATCTACGATAATATGACTGTGAGTTGTTAAATTTACTGCAATTTTCATAATCATAAATAGATATACAAACATTTATTGCCGTATGATGAACGGAATTATTAAGCAATGGAAGTGTTTCAAAAATATTTGTATTCAAATCATAAGAAATAAAAACTAAATCTAAAAGCCTATTAATATAATTGTATACATTGTTTATTTGATTTAGATTTAAAGAAAAGAGTGAGTCACACATCATAACTTCAGTTTCAGAGTTTATTAATATGGGCATTAATTTGTTTTCATCTACCTTAGTCCAATTTAAGTTTGGCAAATTAAAATCACCAAGTACACAAAAATAAGCATTTTCATTTTCCGGTAAGTTGGCAACCCTATCAATATTTTCTAAGTGTTGCTTGTAGATAGCAGGAGCACTTCCAGGGGGTATGTAGCTTAGGAAAAACACAAGTTTGAAGCCAGCAAAAGCCACTCTCACACAAAGTTGCTCAATATTAGTGCAATTTACATCTAACACCACATTCAAATCAAGAGCTGATGCTGTTATAAAGTGACGCACTGCAATCATTACTCCACCTCCACGTTTCTTGCTAACATCAAATCGATCGAGACGAAATACAGAGAAAGTCGACAAATCAAAGAGTTCCTCTGTCATAATGTGCATGTTTTAAAAACAATTGTTATTGTGCGGGGGAGACTTAGATAAGAGAGGCGGCTGATTAAATATATGAGGTCGCGGTGCATTGATAACAGATGATGATGGTAGTGGATGTAAGAGAGATGATGACGGTAGTTCTGATTGTTTTGTTGATATTGGTTGTGATGGTGTTAGTGACGACGATGATGACGATGGTGGTGATGATAATGGTGGTGATGATGATGGTGGTGATGATGATGGTGGTGATGACGGTGGTATTGGTAGAAAATTTGGAGGCGAGGGAGAAGACGTTACACAGTGGTGGTATTTATTAGAGTTCTCCTGTAGTTTTTTGAACGTTTTATAAATTCAGAAACACAAACACCAGATGGCCAATTTTGATCATTAAAAGCTAATTCAAGTTTGTTAGCCGGGATACCTAATTTCAATGAGTAAAAGCATAAATACAATTAGCAATTCTATACCCGTCATCAATAATAATGAAAATAATCAGCAAAACATTGAACTACCCGAGACACAAAATGTATTCAAATTCCATGAAATTAATTTCAGTGAACTAAGAATAATATGTAAAAAAAAATTAACTCTAAAAATGCGTTTAACCTTAATATAAACATTATAATAGATTGTTTTGACATAATCGGCCCAATAATATTACAAATAGTAAATGAGTCCTTTAGAACTGGTGTTTTTCCAAACAACCTTAAGGAATCTACTGTTATCCCAATACCTAAAGAGAGTGGCACAAATGATTGTACGAAGTTTAGACCAATAAATATGATGCCAATAATGGAAAAAATAGTTGAAAAGTGCGCGTATGAACAATTTTATAAATATGTGTGTGATGTTAATTTGTTAATAGAAAATCAATCAGGCTTTCGACATAACCACTCATGTGAAACGTCATTGAATTTGCTTATAATGAGTATGAAGGAAGAAAGACATAGTGGCAACAAAATCATTGCAGTTTTTTTGGACTTTCAAAGAGCATTTGAAACAGTGGATCGCAATAGACTTTAAAAAAAAATTGTTTCAATATGGTGTTAATGGTGTTGAACTTAATTGTTTTAAATCATATTTATTTGGAAGAACTCAAAAGACTTGTGTAAATAATTCAACATCAAGTGCAATAAACACACGTTTCGGTGTACCACAGGGAACTATACTAGGCCCACTATTGTTCCTCATATATATTAATGATATATGCAGCATTTTGAAGATGTCGAAAATATCTCTGTTTGCAGATGATGCTCTCATGTTCGTGAGTGGTAAAAATATCTTTGAACTTATAGACTATATTAAGGAAGATTTACATCACTTGTGTACATGGTTACATGTAAATAGACTTAAAATCAATGTTAAAAAAACGAAATGCATGGTGATTAATAGCAATGATCTGATTAATTTATCAATTGAAGGTGAAACACTTGAACAATTAAATGAAATAAAATATTAAGGAGTGATACTGGACAGTAAATTATCTTTTAATAGCCATATGGTTTATATAGCAAAAAAAGTTTCGAACAAAATTGGATTCCTAAAACGCATAAGAAAAAACATAACCACAATATGCGCAGTTAATATTTATAACACAATTATTAAACCCCATTTTGAATTTTGTTCAACAATTCTATTTATAGTTAATAATGAGCACATAAATAAACTGCAAGTATTACAAAACAAGGCGATGCGAACCATTCTCAAATGCAATTTTTATTCACCAATCGTGTGGATGCTATCGTGTCTTAGATGGTTAAATATTAAGCAGAGAATAATGTTCAACACTTTAATGTTCACATTTAAAATGAGAAATAACCTGGAACCTAAATATTTAACGATAAATTTATCCTATGTGGGTAGCAGTCAACCTTATAATTTAAGATCGAATGATAATTTTAGACTTCAACTGTATAGAGACTCTAGAACACAAAATATGCTTAAATATCGAGGATTAAAATTATTTAATGAATTGCCTACAGAAATAAAAAATGAAAATACCTTATCAAGATTTAAAGTACTGTTAATTGAGCATATTAGAAATATAAGTGTATAATTATTAATAATATATGTATTTGTATACTAAATTTAATTTAATTTATATCTAAATGAATTGTAATAGTAAATTTTACTAAATAAATATATACATACATACATACACAAGCGGCAAAAATGGGTTTAGCAGTAAATGAGGGTAAGACTAAGTATATGCTGTAAACACGAAAGAACACCCAACATCGATGAATTGGACAGAAGGTCACCATTGACTTTAAAGTGGTACGGGATTTTGTCTACCTCGGCTCCGCTTTTAACTCTGACAGCATCATCTCGTGAGAAATTAAACGAAGGCTCACTCTTGCCAACCGCTGTTTCTTTAGGCTAAGAAATCAATTCGGTAGTAAAGCCCTCACTCGAACAACTAAGGAGATCTTATATATGATCATCCCAGTCCTGCTCTACGGCGTTTAGGCATTGATATTGTCAAAGTGGATGAAGAAACCTTTGGTAGATTTCAGGGAAAAGTCCTTCGAAAAATCTTCGGTTCCGCTTGCGTTGACGGGCTTTGGAGAGGTAGATTTAACCCAGAACTTTACGAGCTGCACAGCGACATACCCCTAGTCAAAAAACTTCGTATTAGAGCTTTAACTCCAGCTCGCAAGGTCTTCGATTCCCAGGCATATTCAGACGCTGTAAAGGAAGACCTCAGCTTAAGTAACGTGCATAAGTAGAACCCGGCCTCAATCAACTTCGAATGCGCAACTGACATCAGTTAGCTAATGACCGGGGCAATTGGTGAGGCATGTTGGTTGAAACCCAGGCTCATTCCGGACTGAAGCGCCTCTTATGTAAGTCATCAGCGTGGTGCTGAGATAAAAGAATACCGTCATTGGATTGGAATATTTTTTAGATCCGGCCGATAGAAATCCTCAAAACTCAACAGTGAAGAACTCTATTGACCTGGAGGAAACTGACTCTATGGAACCATAGGACTTATCAAGCCAGCTAATTTAAAAAAAAAAACCGCCAAGAGCACATGGTATCAGGAAAATTGATCTCAACAAAATTGTCTTTGTAAAAATGACACCGTGTGCTTGCATAACTCATAAACTTCACCAAATCAGTTAGTATCCTTGAAAATATGATTGGTCCGATATTCCCACACCATTCTGCTAACTTGCACTGTTATTTCGGGTTTTCTATATACCTGGTACGGACAGGTCTTCTATTGGAAACAATAGAAGACCATTCCTGAGCGGATACAGCCGTTGTCAGCAACCACGTATTTTTGCAAATATGTTGAATTTTTGTCAACATAGCCCGTCAACGCAAACGGGACCGAAGATTTTTCGAAGATTTTTTTCTATCGAATCAACCAAGGTATTCTTCATCCGCTTTTGATACGGTCCATGCTTCAGCGCCGTAGAGCAAGACTGGGATGATCAGGGTCTTATATAGGATCTCCTTAGTAGTTCGAGTGAGGCTTTACTCCTAAATTGCCTTCTTAGCCCAAAGAAACAGCGGTTATCAAGAGTAATTCTTCGTGTGATTTCTGACGAGATGTGTTTGTCAGAGTTAATAGCGGAGCCGAGGTAGATAAAGTCCCATTCTACTTCATAGTTATATCTGTGCCTCTGGTGTTGGCTCGGGAGTTTTGCACAATCCTCTCAAGAATCAAATTAAAAAAGCCACATGACAGCGCATCGCCTTGCCTAAATCCTTTTTTGGTATCCAAAACTAGACAGCTAGACGGCTTTGAAATCGATTAATAGGTGGTGGGTATCGATTTGGACTATTTGGTTTTTTTTTTCCAGGATCTGCAGAAGTGTGGCCTAAAACCTATACCCACACTAATAAAGGCCGATCAGATTGTTGTTAAACGGTTCAAGCGTTCACATATTACGGCAGATAGGATCTTGTAGGCGATGTTGACGAGACTTATGCCTCTGTAGTTGGCGTACTTCAGAGAGTCTCCTTTTTGTGGATAGATTAAGTGTAAGTTGCTCTTCCTCAATAGAAAGTCCTTATCGCTAAGTCAAGAGCAGTACTTAGTGCTGTCATCTGCAATTGATAGAATTGAATTGCAATTCATTGAAATTCTGCAAAAGCTAGAAGGATTTCAACTCAAACCTCGATCTTATTAAGCCAAAACTATATATGATGATCATAGCGTTCTTCTAATAGAATTTGGCAAGTTGTTGCATCAATTCAATTTATGTACCAGCTCCCATTTTGCCGGCACTTCTAATGAAATGGATAACCAACGTTCACGTTTTCGACAGAATTCGCAGGGAACCTCATGACAATCATCATTCATCAGGAGCTCTTCCTGTAAATCCTTGCAACTGGCTAAGACCCCACATACGAGCGCACATACATTATTAGTTGCATGAATCATTTATTTCCTTCCCACACACAACGCACACATCTTAAATTCTCATTTCCATTCATTTCCGCTGCGAATGTCATCGCTCAGTGTGACGTGAGAGTAGAACCTTATTTCACGCCCTTTCCCATCGTAAATTGCGCACACATTTCCCACAAAACACACACACATTCAGAGGGAAGAGTGGAGAAAGAAGAGTCATTCAAATCTAACACCACTTGTGTACCCACATACACATTACAGCAATTTAAAATCAATTTCGGTCTTTAATCCTGGAAAAGTTTATGCAACTCCTTTCGCTGGGTGCCTGACTGGCAAATAAGAGCCAACACAACGAGTGCTCTCCACTAACCTAGTTTGCTTTGCTTTGGCATGGTTATGCTCATTTTTTTTATTGTTGCTGTTGTTGTTGTCCTTACTTTAGTTTGGTCTTTCGTCCTGGTTTTGTATGGGATCCATTCTTAATGTTTTCTTTTCCATTTTATTTCGATTTTCCTTTCGTTCGTCCTTTTTACAACTTTAAGATTTTGTTGTGCACAAGAGTGGATGGCGCTGTATGACGGGGACGTACAATGCTTTCTTTTTTTTTGGGTCGTTCTAACCATAACCTCCCTCGGTATTTCTTGACGTCAATGTGTATGTGTGGACAAATAAATGCGATTCAGCTTGGCGTTGCGTTTGCAACGCCGTTCTCCCATGGCACACCATTGCGCCATGTCTAAAGGAGGCGAAATAAAAACACGAGAGAAATCAAAGAGCAGGGATATCCTTTTTTTGCGATGATGGTGGGCGATGGTAACCGATGGTGGCAAAAAATATGACTGCCAGCTTTGGCTAGTTTATTATTGTTGGTGATGGTGGTAGCCGACATTATAAAGAGGATGGAAGCCAACAAACAGAGCATCGAAAGGATTCGGGAATCAAGATTCAGGATTCCTCGAGAGAACACATCCTCAGATAAATTGTGTAATAAAATAAAAAAATGATTCTGGAAAAAGTTTTTGAATACTCGCACACAGGGTGATATAAGATGTTCAATCGTTGGGTGAAAAAATGTCGGTATCCGAAGTGGACTGAGGTCACAGAACTACAAAACTGATAGTGAAACCTGTGTACCTGCCTATTGTTGGGTGGATAACTTATTTTTTTTTTATTTATTTATTTATTTATTCATCTACGGATATAAAATCTTACAGATTACTAACAAATCATAAACGTTATTAGATATCTAATATAAAAGATAACTTAAAGCTAATGTACAATGTTTCGTAATTTTATTTTAAATTCCAATCTGTTTATTGAGAGATCAAGTTCATTACATTTAGAATTAAAAAGTTGTATACACCTAGAAAAAGATTCATTGCAACCATAATTGTATCTATGTTTGGGATTGTTAAAAAAATGACGAAGACGCAATCTTCTCTCCGGAATATAGATTTTGTAGGAGAACTTTGTATGAAACAACAAGTATAATTTAAAAACAACGCAGAGGTTTGTTTGTAGAAATCGCTTTTATAACTCAAGTAAAACTGTGTTCTTAATTTATGTTGGATACACTTATATAGACAACAGAAGTACAGTAAAAACTTATGTAAATAGACTGGAAGTAGTTCGGTTAGATGATTTGGCGATGATGTATGCAGTATGCGTGTTAAATATGATCGCACGCATTATGTTTATTATATGCGTAACAGTGACGCTAAAAAGAATATCATCAGATGAAAAATTAGCCTACAGATCGGCCAACCTGATCAAGTAATCGCCCCGATTACATATTACTTTAAATTAACATAACTAATAATAATAACATAACGAAAATTACATTAATAAAAATTGTAGATACTTAACGATTATATTTACGTGTAAACATTTCATTTTATAAAATATATAACATTTATTTTCGATTTCTATGAATATTTGTCTAAAAAAATTGTAGCGAATGGTTTGGTTCTTCAAATTTATTAGTTCTTTAACAAACTTAATTCATCTTTTGTTAACTACTTAATGTAGGCTATCAGACTGATCAAGATCTCCACTTTCGACGACGCCATCATACTTCTCCGGCTCTGACAATTCCATCAAGAACGGTCTCATATTCTTTCGATATTTTGTCGAGCATTCATTCTAACTTTCCCCAAGTCAACACATTTTTCATTTGTTCTGCTATTTAAAAATTCTCTAACTCGATCACAAAGTTCCCCTTTTTGATTTGTTCCGAATAATAGAGTACTTGGCGAAAAACCTGTGCTTCGGTTCAAAGTGTTGTTCAGAGCAAATTCGATTTTTGCTATGTTTTTATCCCATGCACTCGTCGTGTTTGTATCACATTCTTTAGCTAGCATAGGGACAAGAACTCTATTAATTCTTTCTATTTGACCATTAGATTGAGGGGAATGGGTAGCGACCTTAATGTGTTGAATGTTGTTTGCACTCAAAAAATCAGAAAATTCTTTAGACGTGAAACAAGTTCCACGGTCGGAAATGATTCTATTTGGTCTAGAATAATTTTCGAAATATGACCTCAAACAACTTATAGCTTCTTTACTTTGTGTTGTCTTAACCGGAAAGAGTTTAACAAATTTTGTAAAACCATCAATAATGCAGAGTAGGTGTTTTTTATTTGATGTTGACAAGGGACCTAGGTGGTCAATGTGCAAAGTATCAAATGGCATGTCACCCTTTGGTATAGAATGCAATGTTCCTTCTGTTTTACCGAAGTTTGGTGAGAAGTAAATACATTTAAGGCATCTGAGTATATAGTTTCGTATTTTTTCCTTCATTTTCGGAAACCAGTTACACCCTGAAAGATGGTCAAAACACTTCTCTACGCCTAAATGGCACATAGCCTCATGGTGGGTGCAGATGACTTGTTCCTCCATGTGTATAGGGACATAGAACAGAACTTTGTCCCTAGTCTTACGGTATAGCAAACCATCTATCATTTCATAAAATGGGTGTTCTGACTTTTCTAGTTCTCGAACAATATTTATTATTTTAGGATCCTGCCTCTGTCCTGCTGCCAATACAAACTCAAAAGATTCGTCGTCGACGTGAAGGATGTTAAAAGATCTACTTAGAGCATCGACATGAGTCATCGTATTTCCTTTGCGGTGTTCTACGTTATACTCGAAGTTTTGTAGCTCCAGTACCCAACGAGAAATACGCGGATTAAGAGATTTTTTCTTAAGAGTTAGTGTTAGCGTTTGGCAATCAGTCACTATTTTAAATGGTATTCCTATGAGATATATTTTAAATCTTCTTAGAGCGTAAATAATAGATAAAGTTTCAAGTTCATAGCTGTGTTATCTACTTTCAACCTCTGTCGCACGCTTTGAAAAGTAGAAAACTGGATGGAATTTATTATCTTTTTGTTTTTGAAGGAGAACTGCTTTATACCCTGTACCACTTGCATCACAATGTAACTCTGTTATATTGTGAGGACTATAAATAGACAGAACAGGAGCTTCCATAAGTTTTTTCTTTAATAAATTGAAAGTTTTAACCTCCCTGACACCAAAAACAAAAGGTATATCCTTTTTCAAAAGGTCGTAAAGAGGTTTTGCTAGATTTGCGAAATTTTTTATAAATTTTCGAAAACAGGAACAAAGTCCTACAAAACTATGAACTTTCTTTGTACTGGTTGGTACCGGAAAATGTTCGATAGCATTGATGCTAGTGTCATTTGGTCTTATACCTTTTTCATTTATTTTGTAACCGAGATATACGATTTCAGTTTGTAAAAATAGACATTTATCCAATCTCAAATGTAAACAATTTTCTATCAATACATCCACCACTTCTCTTAAAATTTGTATATTTTCTTCCACAGACTCTGTGGCGATTAGAAAATCATCCAAAAAATTTAATATTTTGCCTTTTGATATAAGGTCTTTAAAAACATGTTTTATAAATCTTTCAAAAACTGAAGGACCATTTTTTAACCCAAATGGCATCTTAACATATTCGAATTGTCCTAAAGGTGTCGTAAAGGACGTGTATTTTATGGATTCTTCAGATATTTCGACATGGTGGAAACCATCCTTGAGATCCAAAATTGTAAAGAATTTCTTGTCTTTGAGACGATCTATGTGATCCTCAATCAGGGGTAAAGGATAGTTATCCCTCAAAGTAATTTTGTTGAGTTCTCTAAAATCAACGCAAAGCCTCATCTCCCCATTCTTCTTACGAACAAGAACAATGGGTGATGCAAATGATGAATTTGATTCACGAATGATTCCCTTTTTCATTAAATCATCCAATATCTTTTGAAGTTCTAGTTTGTGTGCATAAGGCAGCCTTCTAGGTGAACAGTGAAAAGGATTATCTTTTGACAAAACTATTTTCATTTTGAAATCGTTATGTGCTTTGTGATCATTGGGAATTGAGAAAGCAGGAGTGACTATCTTAACTATATTATTTTTTATACCTTCTGGCAAATGTTCATTAATATTAAGTTCTAACTCACTCTTTTCGCCGCTGATGTCAATATTTAAAATCTGATGAATGACCTCGTCGATATCGCTGACCTCACATTGATGATTGATAGCAATGCCTGGATGATGATCTTCGGACGCGATGTGGAGATCCTGAATAAGTCCAGCTGAATACTTTGGGTTTCTTTTTTGTAGAACCAAACCAATTTTTTCCAAAAAGTCTCTACCTAAAATTGCGGGATAATTCATTGAATAATCTTTAACTACTAAAAATTGCAAATGTATAAAAGAATTTTCATAAAAAATGATACTACTAATACTTCCTAAGATATCCAGAGGGCTATTGTTTACTCCACAGTACCGATGACTCCCCGTGTCCAATTGTGATATCATAAATGGCGGTAGGTATCGCATCTGAATAAAACTGATGGGACTCCCAGAGTCCAACAACGATAACAATGTAGTTGATGTTTCCATGTTATCACTCATGAACCGATAGTTTATGTTCCTCTCAAATTCGTTGCTGGGTGATTGTCTCCCTTTAATACTGCCTTTGTCAGGAAAGGAATCACAAGAAACTCCAACTCCAGATGCATCACTGCTGTTCTGCTGCAACATCATCACTGAATTTTTAGCCGTGCAGTTCGGTGATATGTGACCTAGCTGTCCACATTTATAGCATGTTGGTTCTCTTTTACTCTCAAATCGTGTACGAGAACTGCTTTGGTTGGAATATCCGTTCTGCACAGGTCGCTTCGATGGTATGTTCTGCGGTGAAAAGTTGCGGGGTAAAACATTTTTTGTCAGTGCTTTTGGTCTATTGATCGAACACGTTTCACGGCAATTAATTTTCAATTTCTCATATTTACGCAAGGGCTGACTTTAATTCGATCATATTATTAGCATTATAAAGGATCGATTTGTTAATTTCAGTGTCTGTAATTCCCTTTATTATAAATTGCATTAGATCCTCATCCTCGACATGGCTTTGAGATGCAATTTCTTGCATAGAGAGTACATATTGCTGCATGGTCTCGTCATAATGCTTTCTTCTATTTTGAAGGTCACGATAAATGTCTGCCCTCGTCACCACTTTTAAAAATTCTTTCTTTAGAGCATATTTTAGTTCTGACCAGTTTTTCAATACAGTAGTTCTAACATACATTTTTGCGGTACCTGTGAGAAGCCATTTCCCATAAAGAAATTTTGTCCGATCATCCAGACCAATGATTTCTGAGTATTCTTCAAACTGCTCAATCCAGCGCTTCACAGGAAAATTATCGTCTCCACTAAATGACGGTATTGAGTCCTCAATGTCTTTGTAGTTGCAAGCCACAGTCGCTTTAGTGCTGATTTCTACGTCCTGTATTTGGAGATCGTAAATTAGTTTTTTTAACCTTGCGATTTCTTCTTTTTTCTTGCAAATGCTGCGTAGTTTGTTCAGTTCCTCGTCAAGAATTTCTTCCTCTGAACGGCGGTCCTCGTTGTTTTCTTCATCGTCATTAGATGGTTCATTAATGGTTATATTGGATTCCTTTGACCTTCCTTGATTCATTAATTTCCTGAGATCAACTTGGCTATAGTCTTTGACTCCTTCCTGCAGACGAAGCTTTAATTCTGCTTTAGAACCGCTTGTTTGGAGTTCCAATGTACGCAGTAAGTCTTTAAGAACAAGTACTGTTGCTGATTCCAAAAACGAAGTCCACTTCTCAGACATGATTCTACTCTTAGGTCAAAATTTTCTTCGCGTAAAAGCAAACTTAGTTCAGTAAAAAAAAAAATCACTCGGCAAGAACACCAAATCGATTGAAAGTACCGTATCCCACTTCTGATAAATTGTAGGAGAACTTTGTATGAAACAACAAGTATAATTTAAAAACAACGCAGAGGTTTGTTTGTAGAAATCGCTTTTATAACTCAAGTAAAACTGTGTTCTTAATTTATGTTGGATACACTTATATAGACAACAGAAGTACAGTAAAAACTTATGTAAATAGACTGGAAGTAGTTCGGTTAGATGGTTCGATCGGTTTGGCGATGATGTATGCAGTATGCGTGTTAAATATGATCGCACGCATTATGTTTACTATATGCGTAACAGTGACGCTAAAAAGAATATCATCAGATGATAAATTAGCCTACAATTTCAAAGTAGGTAAGAATTTGTGGACACTTAATACGATATGAAAATAAATCATGAACAAACAATATACACTGAACAGAACGCCTTTTTTCTAATGAATCAAGACCAATCAAGGCACACCTAGATGCATATGAAGGAGAATCAATTCTCCACTCCAGCTGCCTGACTACAAATCTTGTAAAAGCCTTTTGAACTCTTTCAATACGTGTTATACCAATAGAGGAAGAATGACACCATACAATTGAACAATACTCAAGAATTGGACGAACTAAAGACATAAAAACCGATTTTAAAGCATAGGGGTTAGAGAATTCATTGCAGTTTCGCTTAACGAAACCAAGCATTGAATTTGCCCTTGCTATTATAAAGTCTACATGTAACGAAAATGACATCTTTGGATCAAAATTGACTCCAAGATCACGAATCTCAGATTTGAGATCAAGAATCTGATTGAAAATTTGGTAGTTGTGTATCATTGGAACTAAAGTACGATGTGCCGTAAGAACATTACATTTTTTAATATTTAAAGGAAGAACATTTTTTTTACACCAATCGGATAAAACATTTAAATCATTTTGAAGATTTTGATGATCAATTCTATTTTTTTATGCATAGATATATTTTTATGTCATCAGCATACATCAAACATAAAGCATTCTTAAGAAGAAATGGGATATCATTAACGAAAATGTTAAAAAGAAGTGGTCCGAGGTGACTTCCTTGAGGAACTCCCGATGAAACTCTGATGGTACTATAGAGAGGAAATTTCCTAATTTCACACATTGCGTTCTATCATTAAGGTAGCTGGATATCCATTTCAGGAGCAAACCATGAATACCAAAAACTTAAAGTTTAGCTATAATTATTTTATGACAAATTGAATCGAAAGCTTTGACAAAATCTGTCTAGATAGTGTCAACCTGGTAGCCAGATTCAAAAGAATCGGTGACATATCTACAGTAAAGCATTAGATTTGTTGCGGTAGATTTACCTGACATAAATCCATGTTGTTCATCACAAATGTGTTCTTTTATACTAAAAAATAGATGATCTTAACTAAAGGGTGATCCATTTCGAGGTTCCCTACTTTTTTAAAGAAAAAACACAGAAAATTCAAATTTAATGGAGAATGTTTATTATCATTTGAAAGAACATTCTTAGGCATTTATTTTTTGAAGATTATGTCTATCAAATGTTGGCCGTTGCTACTTCGCAGATGGTCCATCCGTTGAGTCCAATTTTCGATCACTCGTTCGAGCATTTCGACTGGTAACTGGCGAATGACACGCGTGATGTTTTCCTCCAAGGCCTGAATCGAAGCGGGTTTGTCGGCATAAGCTTTTGACTTTACATATCCCCACAGGAAAAAGTCTAACGGTGTGATATCACACGATCTTGGTGGCCAATCGACCGGCCCAAAACGTGAAATTATGTGCTCACCGAAATGTTCTCTCAATAAGTCCATTGATTGATGCGACGTGTGGGAAGTGGCGCCGTCTTGCTGAAACCAAATGTCGCCGACATCACGAGCTTCAATTTCAGGCATCAAATAGTCGGTTATCATGGCACGATAACGGTCGCCATTGACGGTTACGTTCGCACCGGCATAATTTTTAAAGAAATATGGACCGATGATTCCACCGGCCCACAAACCACACCAAGCCGTTGTTTTTTCTAGATGAAGTGGCAGTTCTTCAATCTCTTCAGGTTGCTCTTCGTCCCAAATGCGGCAATTTTGTTTGTTTACATACCCATTGAGCCAGAAATGGGCCTCATCGCTAAACAAAATTTGCCTCGAAAACGTCGGATCTTCTTGGAACTTTTCAAGAGCCCATAGAGCGAAGCGATGTCGCTTGGGAAGGTCGAGCGGCTTCAGTTGTTGCACAAGCTGTATTTTGTACGCTTTCAATTTAAGATCTTGACGTAAAATGCGCCAAGTCGTTCCATACGTCAGTCCGAGTTGCTGAGAACGGCGCCGAATCGACTCTCTACGGTCTTCGTGTACACTCTCAGCTACGACCGCTATATTTTCTTCACAGCGTGCTGGACGTGGTCTATTCGGTCGAATATTATCCAATAATGAATGCTGGGTCTCAAAATGGGTGATGGTGTTGCGAATAGTACGCTCAGTAGGCCGATTATGTTGACCATAAGTTGAGCGAAGTGCACGAAACACATTCCTCACAGAACGTGAATTTTCATAATAAAGTTGAACAATTTGTAAACGTTGTTCACGCGCAAGTCTTTCCATTATGAAATGCCAAGCAATACTAAACAAATAACATGACAGCATGACACGACTCACACGTGATCTGTCAAAAAAGGCTATTGAAAAAAGTATCTCTACTTGGATCACCCGTTATAAGCTCAAATAGTTTATGGATTGCTGAGATCTTAGAAATTGCACGATAATTTATTACCAAATTTTTTGAGCCTGATTTGTAAATAGGACTTACATATGAAAATTTCCATTGATTTAGAAAAAGTCCAGTAGAAAGAGATTTACTCAAAATAATCAGAAGCGGAAAAGCTAACGAGAACTGGCATTGCTTTAGAATAAAAGATGGAATTCTATCTGGGCCAGGATTCAAGCTGGATTTTAATTTAGAAATACCATTAAGGATATCGGTTTCAATAAGATTGAGAGTTGAAATATTAGCATTACTGGTGGAATGGCTTTCAGTTTGACCGATATTTAATACGGAATGGTCAACATAAACTGATTTGAAAAATTTAGAGAAAAGTTAACACGAACTTTGTATGTCATTTGATGTTTGACCATTGAATTCCATATATTCCTGAAGAGTAGCAGATCGTTTTTTACTATTCAAAAATGTCCAAAAAGCTTTTAGATTACATGAAATGCGGGTTTGAATATTCAGTACATATTGCTGGTGTAAATATTTGTTCAGAAAATCATATTCCTTTCGAAACTGGCAGAAAAGATTTTTGTCAGCTTCGGAATTTGATTTTCTGAATTTTTTAAAGGCTTTATTTTTTACATTTTTTAAATGATTTCCAAGACTTTCTTTTTGGAATGTATAGGTTTAACCCAGCAGATAAAATGTCCACGAATTTGTTGTAGCCATCTTGTAAAGATAAATCGGCAAGGACATGCTCCCAGTCAATTGAGGCAATGTAATTATTGAGTGCAATGAAATCTCCTTTCTTAAAATCAAAAAAATCATCATTTGATAAAAGTAAAGAGTTTTTGACATGATTTTCGAATTTTAAAATTGAGCATATTGCAACATAATGAACTGAGTTTCTTGAATAATTTCAAAATTAGTATTATTTATAAAAATTAGGTCTTACAATCTGTTTAAAGAATTGTGAACATGATTTACTTGCAAAATATCCATAGAAAACATTGAATCAATAAAACTATACTCATAATATTTTTTCATATTATAGGGAATAAACGTGCTTTCGACCAATCGGGTATATCACACCAGCAAAGATCAGTTTACCTGCGCATGCGCGACAGATCTCATCAATAGCGAACTCTGTGAATCTCCTTATCACCAGTATTTAGACTACATGTGACATAGCATATTCTCCAACCCCAAACGATTTGTTCATTTCATTAACTCAAAAAAGAAATCAGATAACTATCCATCTACTTTAAAATCTGCTAATGCTTCCTCAACCGATCCCAAAATCAGCCAATCGTTTAACAACGAAAGGCTTGAAGTTGATCTTGATTATTTTTTCCTACATGAGAAGCTGTCCACAAACCGTCGCTACAATGCAGAACTAGCCTAAGTCCAAAAATTCGAAATTTGAGATTTTTACGTCATATGGAAGACAGTTGCATTTCTTTATACTTATGTTAACAAATCTTTACTTTTAAAGATTCATTTCAAATACAAAGAGAAGCAGTAACATCTATAGAAAATTCAATCAATCATCCAAATGAAAACGGTATGATCTATCATATTTCTAACAGTAGTTGAATTACAACTTTTGTCTAAATAAAATTATCTTAACCTTTGCAAGATTCATTTGAAATACAAAGAGAACAAGGAATATTTGGAGAAAATGCATTAGATCAGCCCAATAATTGTGAAAACATTATAACGGAAAACGGTTTGTTAAATTACAACTACATTTTGGTCTTTTAAAAATCATTACCTATCATTATTATTAGAAAGAACATACTTGGTTTTAAATGATGAACTTGATCCTTTCGAAACCGATGATGGTGGTTCAGACTACAATCCTTTAAACAGCAGTTTTTCCTCATCTGATTATGGTAATGAAAATCTATCAAACCATAATCTTTCCAAAGATGGAGATCATTCAGTTCGTTACTCAAGAGAAGACGACATTACACACGGTAAGTGTAGTTCTATTGTTTCAAGAAAACGCATTCGAAAAAAGGCAGAATGGGGCCGAAACAAAAAAAAAGTCCTTAGAAATACTGGACAGGAGTACGTAAATTCTAAAAATCAAACGGTAGGCGAACGATTAATGAAACCTCCTTTCCTTGAGAAATGCAGACTAAAATGCAACCTTAAAGTTGACGAAAAATCTAGACAATATGTTTTCAAAGAATTTTGGAAACTGGGCGACATAAATCGCCAAAGAGACTATATTGCGAAGTATGTTGACGTGCTGGAAAAAAAAAAACGAAAACGGGTAAGGCCTACGACAAATAATGCCAATAAAGAGAATGAAAACAGAGAAAGTCGAAGAAACCTTTCATATTATTATTACATGCCGATCCAACAAACTCATCAAAAAGTTAAAGTTTGTCTGACATTTTTCATAAATACACTATCTAACGGGTGAGGTTTAGAACTTTTTTAAAAAAAAAAACACAAAAAATTCGAAAAAATGAATGAAATATTTATTTGAATCGATAGTTTGAACCTTGCAATTTAATGTTTAAAGATAATTTCATGCAAATGTTGACCGCGGCTGCGTCTCAGGTAGCCCATCCGCTGAGTCCAATTTTGGCATACTCTTTCACACATATCGGCCGGTATCTCACGAATGAATGCATGGATGTTGGCTTCCAGTGCGTCAATCGAAGCGGGCTTGTCCCTATAGACATTAGCCTTGACATACCCCCACAAAAAATAATCTAATGGTGTCAAATCGCACGATCTAGGCGGCCAATTGACCGGCCCGAAACGTGAAATTAACTGTTCACCAAACTCGCCTCGCAATTGCGCCATTGTTTCGCGTGCTGTGTGGCATGTGGCACCGTCTTGTTGAAACCACATATCATGCAAGTCAAGAACTTCCATTTCGGGCAAAAAAAAGTTTGTTATCATCGCTCGGTAGCGTTCACCATTGACAGTAACGCTGCGATTCGCATCATCTTTGAAGATATATGACCCAATAATGCCGCCGGCCCATAAACCGCACCAAACAGTGGCTTTTTCGGGATGCATTGGTAGCTGTTGCAATGCTTCTGGCTTATCTTCACTCCAAATGCGGCAATTTTGCTTATTTACGTACCCATTCATCCAAAAATGAGCCTCATCGCTGAGCACAATTTTTCGATAAAAAAGCGGATCCTCGGCCAGCTTTCCAAGAGCCCATTCACCAAAAATTCGGCGTTGTGGTAGGTCGGCTGGCTTTAGTTCTTGCACCAACTGTATCTTAAAAGGCTTTACGCCCAAATCCTTCCGCAAAATTTTCCACGTAGTGCTGTAACAAAGGCCTAACTGCTGGGAACGGCGCCGAATCGACATTTCGCGGTCTTCTGTCACACTAGCTGATACGGCCGCAATATTTTCTTCACTACGCACAGTACGTAAACGTGTTGGTGGTTTAATGTCCAACAAAGTAAATTTGGTGCGAAATTTGGTCACAATCTTCCGAATAGACTGCTCAGAAGGTCGAGAATGCCGATCATAAAATGGAAGCAGCGCGCGATGAACATTTCGAACCGAGCACGAATTTTGATAGTAAAATTCAATAATTTACAAGCGTTGTTCATTTGTAAGACGATCCATGGTTAAATTGCAAACCAAACTGAAGCTGTTTGACGGTGACACAAGGTACTAAACACACGTCAGCTGTCAAAACCAGTGTTGCCAAAACCAAACCAGCTAAAAAATCACCCGTTATAAGCCATCAAATGGTTAAAACGTTGGTTAATAAATCATACAAAAAAGGAATGACTGCAGTAGAGATCGATAAACGTGGGCGAACAAATTTAAATTCTCTCCTTCCAAGTTCTGTTAAAGAGTCAGTTCGAGAACATATTAACAGCATTCAAAGAGTGGAAAGCCATTACTGCAGATCAAACTCTCAAAGAGAATATCTGCCACCTGTCCTAAATATATCAAAACTCTACGAATTGTACAAGGAAGCCGCTAACGTCACTGAGAAGGCATCGTTCGGCCTGTATCGGCAGGTGTTCTTAAACGAGTTGAATTTATCGTTTCATAGAAAGACCAATGGGATTTTTGCAACAAATTTAAAAACTCGGACCGCATAGAAAAGGAAAATATGGATGAAATTGGTAGCAGTGTGTTATCTTTTATAAGAACTAAAGTTGCTAATGGTACAAAAAGCTTTAGTTTTTATTCAGACAACTGCAGCGGACAGAACAGAAATCGTTTCTTGGTTTATTTATACCAATATTGCGCGGCTAAGCTTAAAGTTGAAATAAGGCACAATTTTCTAGATCCCGGCCACACACAAAACGAAGGGGACTTAATGCACAGTTTCATCGAAAGAGCAACAAAAAACATTCCAATTTATTGTCCAGACCAGTGGTATAATGTTGCGCGTACTACTTGCAAGACCAAGCCATACATAGTCAAAGAAATGTACGCGGAGGATATTTTTGATTTAAAAACGATGCTAAGTGACACAACGAAGAATTGGAAGAAAGACGAGGAAGGAAACGTCGTTAAGTGGAGCAAGGTAAAAATTATTCAAACGTTACCAGAAAGTCCCCATATGATAAAATTTAAATATATCTATGATGGTGAAACTAAAACGATTAATACTATCGAAAGAAAAAGAGGAGCTATCGTTAATTTGGAAACGTACAGTCTCATACCTTTGAGAAATACGCAAGTTCCAATACCCAAACTTAAGTATAAGGATCTTATGGATCTTTGCCGAGAAAAGGTAATTCCTGAAATTTACCATCCATTTTACAAAAATCTTCAAGAAGCGAGCAGATCTGAAGATTAACCGGACAACTGCGATTCTGATTAACAAAATGTTGAATAAAATTCTATTTCTCTCACATATACTACTTTTATTTAAAAAAAAAAACTGAATTCATTGAAAAACTTAACTTTAATAAATATTTTATTATGTGTTAAACAAAATGATGACCTGAATATGAATTTTATGACCTGATTATATTTAAACTAATTAATTTGTAAGTTAATGTTATAGGTAATACCTAATATTTATTTTATGTGCAATGAAAATATGCATTTTTTTTATGTTTTTAAAATGAAAATCAACATTTTTTTTCTGTGAAATGATGTCTGATGTGTGCACTTTTGTTATAACAAAAAATAAAGTTATGGACCTCCATTTTGTTAACTAAGTTATTTAAAATAATAAAACATTTAAAGTGATTAATTTGTTCAAGTTTTCTTTCGTCGTCGATCCCATGTCCATTTTTAGAGACAAAGAAAATTTGAAATTCATTATCTTAATGTCCACACTGTGGAGATAAGCTCATACTGCACTCGAAATATATATGCACAATAATCCTATGTCCAAAAATCAACAAAATGAAGCATTTGTTTAGATAAAACTAAAAGTTGGATTTTACAGCATAAAAAATAATATAGTGTTTTTTACGCCAAGGAATTTCAATAAAAGGTGTCGGAGTTATAACTTTTTTAAGGTTTCAAATCGCTCTCCTGAAAAATTTGGAAATTGTGACATAGTCTAGTTCTGCATTGTAGCGACGAAACTTCATTAAACTCATTAGAAGTATCCGAGTCTCTCGTAGAAGCAAAGGTAAAGAAACTAAAGCGGGAATATTCTCCCGGTCCCGACGGCATACTTTCTATAGTTCTGAAAAATTGTATTAACTATTTAGCTCAATCCCTTACGGCTCTTTTCCTTCTCTCAATATAACAGGAATCTTTCCTTCTCTTTAGAAGACCTCTTTCATAATCCCCTTACATAAAAAAGGCCCTAAGAACGAAATTTCTAACTACCGACCAATTGCTAAACTCTCTTGCATACCGAAGCTATTTGAAAGCATCGTTTATGATATAAAGGGTCCACCAAATAAAGTTTTTTTTGTCAATGCTTTTTTATTTGAAAGTACAATCCTTCCGGTTAGTAATGGAAAATAATTTCATTCAAATGGCTGCCTCAGCTGGCCATACAGTAGCCTACACTATCGGTCCAATTTTTAAGCACATTATCGATTGTGTGCAGCTGTATTTCACCAATGGCTTCACAAATATTGTCCTTTAAAGTGTCAATTGTCTCTGGCTTGTCGGCGTAATACTTATCTTTTACGGCACCCCACAAACAATAGTCCAACGGTGTCAAATCGCAGCTCCGAGGTGGCCAAGTGACATCAGCTCTGCGGCTGATAATGCGATCTTCAAAAACAGGGCGCAAAACATCGAGTGTAGCTTCGACTGTGTGGCACGTAGCGCCGTCCTGTTGAAACCAAATGTTGCCAATATCCTCCTCTTCAATTTTTGTGAACAAAAATTCGTTCAACATGGCCCGATAACGATCGCCATTGACTGTAACGGCCACTCCTTGCTCATTTTCGAAGAAAAATGGACCAATTATGCCTCTGGACCAAAATCCGCACCAAACAGTGACTCGTTTTAGGTGTATCGGCTTTTCAATGTATGCGTGCGGGTTTTCTGTGCCCCAAATGCGACAATTTTGCTTGTTTACATACCCGCCAAGATCAAAATGACCTTCATCTGAAAAGATGAGTTTTTTGGCAAAATCGGCATCTTCTCTAAATCGATCGCAGGCCCACTTAGCGAAGCGAAAACGCATTGGATGGTCAGTTGGCTTCAACTCCTGAACCAATTGTTTGTATGGCGTCATACCAAGGTCTTTATGCAAAATTCGTCTCAATGATGTCTCCGAAATGTTCAATTGTTGAGAACGACGGTGAATTGATATTGATGGCGCTTCACGCACACTTTCTACCACAGCAGCAATATTCTCGGGTGTACGCACTGTTTTTGGCTTTTCACGCTTTGATTTATCGATGAGGATGCCAGTTTTTTTCACTTTTTTCACAAGATAACGAACATACTTAGCTGACGGTGCTTCTCTTCTTCCAAAATCCGTACGCAATTTTCGCACACATTCTGCAACATTACCATGATTTTCAAAGTAATTTCGCAATATTTCCCAGCGTTGTTCGAGCGTATACACAACCATATCCGTTCAGCGGAAGGATAAAACTAATTATCTGTCAAATCAGACATGAGCTAAGTGTAACTATTCACGAAATAAGCACTAGTTGAAAAAAAAAACATTAGATGGCGGTCCCGTCATTATTTTTTAATTGCAAATCCATCTTTTCTCCTAACCAACACGGATTTCTTAAAGGTAGGTCAACTACTACCAACCTAATAGAATTTGTATCTAACACTCTGCGCGCATTAGAGAATGGCAACGAAGTCGATGTTATTGCCACTGACTTTAGTAAAGCTTTCGATAAAATTTCACATGAAATCTTTCTTTTTAAACTTAAAGCACTAGGTTTTCAACCGAGCTTTATTGTTTGGATTAAATCCTATCTCTTTGAACGCAAATACAAAGTTCTGTTTAGATGCTCTGTATCGGACCCCTTTTTAGACTCATCCGGAGTGCATCAAGGTAGCCATCTTGGTCCGTTGGTATTTATTTTGCCTCTTAACGACGTTGACTGTATCATTGAAATGACGACATGAAAATCTTTAGGCACATTTCCTCCTCCGCTGACTCTTACCCACTTTAAAGAGATTCAAACAACTTTTCAACCTGATGCCAAAAAAACTTCCTGGAGCTCAATATTATCAAATGGCATACTCCCGTAAGCATCTCCCATCAGTCGCGAGATCCTATTTAATATTTGGTGAGCCCGTACCTAATGCGTGATCTGAGTGTTATCTGTGACAGAAAACTCAACTTTCGCTTTTATATTGATAATATCATCAGCAGAGCCAACTCCGCACTTGGGTTTGTAAAACGCTGGGCTAAGGAATTCTCGAACCCCTATGTTACAAAATCTCTTTTTTCCACATTTGTTCGACGTATCCTTGAATTTGCTAGCCAAGTATGGTCGCCTTATCACAATACCCATTCCCTCCGTATTGAGAGTGTCCAACGTTTTGCTCTACGTGGTCTCCTCTGGGTAGATAGTTTTAATTTACCACCCTACAAGGATCGTTTGATATTGATAAACCTTCAATCGCTTCAAAAGCGTCGTGAAATAGCCGACATTCTATTTGGACATCAGCTTCTAGCAGGAAATATTGATTGCCCCGCTCTGCTAGAAATTATATCCCTCAACGCCAATTCCCGAAATCTAAGATCTGTTCCCCTCGTCCGACTAAACTTCCACCGAACCAACTACGGTAACAACGAACCAATGACTAAAATACTGCGCCTGGCTAATGAGCACAACTCCTTTGATTTTCACTGTAGCAAACTTGATCTACGAAACTTCCCCATGTCCGCTTCATCTTCCACTTCTCCTTAACCCTTTTTGTAATAAATAATTTTAATAAGGTTAATTTAGTCTTAAGTTCAGCTTAGTACAAAGCTGAAATAAATAAATAAATAGAGAAGGCCTATTAAAGTCATTGTGCAAGATGCTAACCTGCAGATAACGAACAATTTAAATGAGTCTTTGCATCCCTTTTTTTCGGGGGTCTATGGACGTATTCCAACCAAAAACTTCTTCAGTCACAGTAAGGTTGAACAATCATTCCATATGAGAAGCCCTGACATTTTCTATAAACTGATCTTTAAAGTTTTAATTCCCTTACTTTCGAAGGGACACACGGGGTAAAAATAAAAGAAAGATCACCTACAAGTCTGGGGTAAGCCAAGGTGGGAGATTTAAATTAAGAAAATAATCGTCTACTAGGCGGACTGTTCGTCTTGGATAGAGTCCAGTTCAGTGCATAGTTTTCTGCCAAACTTGAAATTGAAGGCCTGGGTCTTACTTGTGCTATTTAGAGGAGAAAAACATGGCATGGTGTAAAATATCTCATTGCCCTGAAAAGGTTACTTCATTTGCCAATCGATATTGCAAGCTGTTACCAAGTTAAGCCATGTTTTGTCTAGACGTCAGGCTTTTTTTTTTCAAAACTGCAATAAAATTTACCTCATGTCAACGGAAGCGGTAACAATTCTGAGAACTAGAGGTCAGCCATGAATCGTTCGGGGTATAAGGGAGATGGCTAGCGATCCATTTGAGCAGAAATTGGGTTGGCAAATTTCTGAAAGTCGTTGAATTGACAAAACTCAAATAGCGTGTCGTCACAGAATTAAGGATTTTTTTCTTTAACAAAAATGTATTTTTATTAAATGTAAGTGAACCTGCAGTTGTCCTTAAGGTCCAAACCAACGTGGTTTGTGGGTGTTCAGTGCGGGCTTTACAGGAGTAACTGCTATCCGCTGGTTAATCGACGCTCTCCTTCAGGGCAAAAAAAGTGTACCCGATCGTACCTAAGAGATACCAGCACACCTCACTTACTTACCAACTAAAATGGAGCTACAGTCCGGAATAGACCTAAGCATCAACCAACATGCCTATAGTGGCATCCCGTTCCATAGCGAAGACAATTAGCCTAAATAATCCGTTGCCAGACGTGTTTTCTTAAAGCCTGTTTTCCAAGAATACTGCTAAAGATGTCTTCTTTTCCTACCTTTGCGTTATAATCTTTCAGCACGGTTTTAACATCGTACTGCAGTAGACGTTCTTAAGTTTTTCAAAGAGCTCTTAGAAGATGTCTTTCTCGGTATAATCTTTATTTCCCGTCGGAGGGAGAGGGCATATACGGCTTATTTTGGTATTGAACTTGGTCTTGTTGCGAGTTGTTACAATGCGTTTGCTATGTCTTGGAAACAAAGCCTTCTTGCCTAAGGCTGGCACTTAAATTAACAAATCCGGAGTAGAAGTCACAGTTTTTGATCATCTTTTTGCCCGGCTCACCCCATCGAATTTCCTGGATGTCAGTAATGTCTGCTTTGTAACAGTATAGGACTTTCGCTAGTTGTTAGCCTGTAGCTATCCTGTTTAATGTTCTCCAACTTCAGGTGCAAAAACGAACGTCGTTGTCCTTTTTTCGATCTGGAAGGTCGTCAACAATTAGTTCAGTCCTTTCCAAGGATTTTCGTTGCTTTGAAATAATAAGTTTTTTTTTCGTGTGTAGTTAACTTACCCAAAGCACGACCCCCAACCTTGAGGGCCAGTTCCATTTTTTTAGATACCCCTAGGACAGGGGGTCATCAGTATACACTACAGGATTGAGCGCTCTTTCCTTTTGGTTTATCCGCCACCAATCACCATCTCTGCTCAAGGGGCCTGACTAACCCTTGAGATTCCTAAATGACCAGTTGTCCGAATACGTCGAAGCAGCTCATCTTGGTTTACCTGGGGGGGGGGGGGGGGGGGCAGGCCGGGTATTCCGTGTCGGGCATTCCGACCAGGCTGGTTATAGTGTTGCTTTTTTGGACTTATTATCAACACTCACAATTATAAGTTAAGCATGTCAAATCTAGTAGGATGAGACCATTATTCGATGGTTACCACTTGATGGTAAAATAAGCACGGTTGATGTGTAGTCAGAGTTACAGAGTATTTACAAGTTTGAGCCAACCAGAGTGTACCCTAGTTCTACATCGTCTAACCATGCTAAATATAAATTAATCTGGGGTTGGGATAGCTTTAAAAGAGTAACAACAGCCTCTCGTGATCCGCTATAGCGGCAACGTAGGCTCAGCAAACTGGTGTCTCGATAATTTCAGTCTTACATCCCGGAATATACTTAAAGTCTAGGGCATACGAAAATTGCGCCTCTGGCTCGGGAGTTTTGCACAACACTCTAAACTTGACAGTGTGTCGCCTTGTCTAGACCTTTTTTTTGTATCCAACGTGGAGAATAGCGAGAATTCTAAATCGTCATCAAATGAGGCTTTGAATTTATAGGGACGAACTATACAGAGCCATATTTTCGTATACCGCCGAAACTCAGACGAACGAGTTCGTCCCTAGAGATTCAAAGCCTCATTTGAAATCTATGAATATGTGGGTATCGATTTAGACTTCTTGAGTTTTTTTGACGATCTGCCAAATTGTGAAGAATGGAGACTTTCCTGACCTAAAACCATTCATTCGACCAAATTTTGCTTATTATATAAGCATGGATTTATATACATCGGCGAGAAGTCTGTCTATTCTGGCAGTTTTGTAAAGCTCATTTTACTTAGGTCGAGAAAACCCTGAACAATAAGAGGTAAAGGACAAAACATTTCCCTTCGATAATATGGCCTGACATGTGGTGGCTCAATGGAGCGATGGTTAGTGCGATGAACTGCAGAGCAAAAGGTATGGGTTCGATCCCAGCCATAGCAACACCTAAATGATTTTCCACTGGCCCACCTATTGTGATGATCTGACAAATCATCCGAGTAGCCTTTCGGAGCCGGAATAAAACAGGAGGTTCCGCCATCCTGGCAGAAGTCCACACACATGAATGGTTGTAAGAAAACACGGCCCTGGGTACTATCGAGCCTGTTGAGCTAAGCATTTATATTTGTATGCGGTTGTTCTAGTGTGTAAAAAGTTCGTCACCAAAGATTAGGATTGGCTAATTTGAGAACCCTCTAAATCCTCTTAGTTTCATGCTCGTAGAAGTTTTTTTTTTCAGAGTTCTGCAAGATGTGGTGCAGTAAGCAATAAGTGAAGATTTCATTTTCTGATTGCCAAATACGACGTAACACGGAACGCACGTTCCAAAGAATTCTTTTCATATGCTACCACCGACTTCAAGAGCATAGCCGCTAGCCACATATATCTTGAAATTAAACGGGACTTACCTAAGTTTTCATATTACTTGAGGCGATTTGAAGCCCCGGCACTTGCCATACGCTCGGACATGTAAGAATGGTAAATGCTGCTCTTTCAACAACAAAATTATTAAAACCACATGACCAACCCCCACATTAATTGAAATGCCCACCACCCTGTGCCTGGATCAAAAACTAAAAATACAGCCAGCATTCCCATTTTCTGAAACAAAACAATGCATAGCACCGGAAGTATACCACACACAACGCTAAAGAACAGTAAACAGTGCTGCCAAGTGCCAAGAGTTGCAAGAATGAAATTTTGACAAATTGCCCCCGAGTTGCTGATGTATGCTCCCAAACACATGATTCTTTTATTGCAGTCAAATTGAGGTCATAATAAAATGTTGCGATTTATTTTGTCGGTGTGTGTGTGCGTTGAATGTTTGGCTGCAGGGCAATGAATTTCCTTGTTGGTCCATACATCACCCGAAACCATGTCCTGGTGATTTTTTGAGCATTCTCATCTCAACCTCATTCTGACACACAGATCCCAGGACATATGTTCTTGTTCATGTTTGAAGGGAAACTTTTCGACTTGTTCACCTTTTCGATTCTTCGGACCCCCAGTCCGATTGGCCACAGTTTTTTTTTTTCGAATCTCTGTGCTCTGTCATCGGAGATGATGTAAGCATGTCCTTAGCTTTGAGCTGTTTGCATGGCAAATCTCATAAAGTTATAAGCAAATATTTTTATTTTGCGGGCGCAAAAAGTTTCCTTAGAGTGGGGGAGGGCGGAAACAAAAATATAACGGAAAAGTTTCTTCGTTCTCGGTGTTGTTTGGCTTTTTGCGTTGCGTGCCATCACGTTTTTCTTGATGATAAGTTCGCAATCTTTTTTGTAGCTTCTATCCATGGGTGATTGGAAGGATGGTGGGGTTTTGGGACTTGAACCGTCGATGTGTGGTGAGCCTAAACAAATCCAAAAGAATAAATGAAGTGAATGATGTTTTCCGTTTAAAATATTTCAGCCTTGACATGGATTCGCAGTCGACGGTAAAAGGAGTTGCGGGATTGTACATTTTTATCATGACTTGGATATGGATGAGAATAAGTTTTGCAAACTTGATTAACGGTTTTCCGTTATAATGGTAACTTTTTTAGGCGAGATTGGTTTTTTTTCGCCGTGGAATTCTGAAATGAAGTTTTGTTTTCTCGAAAGTAAAATGTCGAAATAAATTGGCAAACACGTAAGGATTTTGAAAATATTCACTAAGGTGATGATACGAAGCAAATGAATATAATTTTTGATTTGAGAGAGGAGACTAATTTGGAAATAGCAAAGACATTATGAGATTGGGGGATGGGAAATAATTCAGGTGGTGTTTGTTTTTTTTTTGTTCGGCTACGAGAGATAATTGGGGTCCCTTAAAAGTATGCATACGGTCGAACGGCTTTGTTTGCCAGGCGGAATCGATTTTAAATATGAATTTATATTTCCAAGAATTCATTCAACATATACATACCTAGCTGTGAGATATTTTTTGATCCCCTTATAAAAAAGGTGGATCAATTTAAAAAGGTTTGAATTTCCAATTTTCCTAATTGGCTAAGAGATACGGTGACAGGATAGGTTATAGGATTTGAATTTGTCAACAGCATATTTCCCTAAAGGACATTTTTTGAAGTAAAACTTCTTTTGGGACGGTGTGAATTGGATTTTATGAAACATAAAAACATCACGATGAGGTAGTTTTGATCCGGTCCATCATCCAAGTACTAACCACAACCGACGCTACATGATGTCGGTTATCGCGTGTATCGTTGGTCTCCTAGGTTTGTTTGAATTGAAACTTATTTTTGGAAGGCTGTTTGATCGTGTGTAATGAACGGATATATGGACTTGTATCTCAGGCAAAACGTACGTTAGTGTTCAAAAAAATAAATGGTTAGTTGTTGGCACGTTGGTTGGAGAATGGACGTTGGTGTACCGGTATGCACTAAGAAAGTGTGTTGTCTCTCAATAAAGAAAATTTGGCTTCGTGTTGGATTTTATGAAACATATAAACATCACGATGACGTAGTTTTGATCCAGTCCATCATCCAAGTACTAACCACAACCGACGCTGCTTGATGTTGTTGGTTTAATAGGTTTGTTTGAAGTGAAACTTATTTTTGGACGGCTGTTTGATCGTTTGTAATGCACTGATATATGGACTTGTATCTCAGGCAAAACGTAAGTTGGTGTGTAAAAAAAAGAGATGGTTCCTTGCTGGCATGTTGATTGGAGAAAGAACGTTGATGCACCGGTATGCACAAAGAAAGTGTGTTGTCGGTCCATAAAGAATATTAGGCTACGTGGGATTGTGTGTGAGCCAGATCCAAATATAAAACTCATCTGTGAGTACAGGAAAGCAATATCCATTGTTGTAAGGAATCAAATGAAATTTGCTACATATATGGATGCGACATTTGGTAACATGTAGGTGGCCAAAGTGGTTACTTCCCTCTGAATTTTGAAATGACAGCTGATTTTGGTGTCATAAATGTGTTTTAACGAAGGTGTGTGTCTGACGTCTGGAGTTTGTAATTGAAGCTCGAGTCCAAAAAGGCAGATTTGATTGAGTTTTAGATGTGTATGTGACCAGTGATAATAAAGATGTATTTTTATAATTGGAGTGTTGCCTTTTGGAAGGACAGTGTTTCTCATATGACGACATTTTTAAAACGAGATGCTAGATATCGGGAACTCCTCTTACGTTTGTGGGTGCAAATACAAATTGTGGTACTTTGAGAGAGACAGATTGGACTATAGAGGCAGCAAGATAAGGATGAATATAGGTATGTGGTCTGATTCGGGTGGTATGTAATCAGTTGTAAAACAGAACTTATGGCTAAGATTTCCTTTTGAATGTTTGTTTGCTATCGACATTTATGAGTATTTCCGAAAAGTGTATCGTGTAGCTTTGGTTGGATTTTGTGAGGTTCTTTCAATGAAGAGAGAATATCTTCACACTGGAGATCTTGCAGAAGGAATGGCGATATTTGTATGATTGTCTTTTTGAAGTGTAAGTTTTTGGGACGTTGGGAATTTGATTTAATGAAACGAAAATGTGTAACGAAAATGAGATCAAACAAATTATCCGTTGTCGTCTGATCACCGAAATCAAGCAGCGTCGGCCGCGGTTAGTACTTAGATATTAGAACGCTTGGGAACACCGCGTGCTGTTGGTTATTCTAAGAGAATGAGATGAGTTCAACTTTCAAAAAACAGGTTTTGTAGACGAGCGAACGGTTGAAATTCTTCAACCGAGCTTGTGCGGTAAAACTAATCAAACCGCATTTTTCAGCAATTAAGTCAATTAATTGTCAATATGACAGTTCAAAAGCTTGTCCTCTACGGACCCCAAAGAGCAAGAAATCTCAACCATGGTGGACGAAAGAGCTCCTCGAAATCAGGAGAAAGACTAGAGCGCTCTTTAACGCTGCCAAGGTAACAAACTTACAAACTGACTGGGATCTATATAAATCCAGCCAGCGCAAGTTCAAAAGTGCAATCACGAGAGCTAAACGCACTGCCTGGAACACGTTCTGAAGTGACATAGAAAACACCACAGAATCAGCCAGACTCAGGAAAATCTAAACTAAAGAATCTACAGTTCCAACGTATCTTAAAGATAGTGATGGCAACTGGACACAATCCTGTACGGACACACTCAACCTCATACTAAAAACCCATTTTCCGGGATGTACCCAGAGTCGAGACAGTAATCAGGTGACCCTTAACCCTTCAACGACTCTCACAGCTCCAGAAGAAGTCATAACTGAAGGAAAAATAAACTGGGCAATTGATACATTCTCTCCCTTCAAATCCCCAGGAAGCGATGGAATATTTCCAATTATGCTCCAAAAGACAAAAACCCTGATCATACCAGTCCTCACACGACTGTTCAAAAGCAGTATAATGTGTGGCTACATTCCAAGGGCTTGGCGAAAATTAAAGGTTGTCTTCATTCCCAAAGCAGGTAAATCTAGCCATACAACTGCAAAAGATTTTAGGCCTATAAGTCTTACGTCCTTCATTCTGAAGACTTTTGAAAAACTAATGAACATAAACATTCGTGAAAAACTTAATTACAATGATATCTCTCCAGCCCAACATGCTTATACAAAGGGCAAAGGGGTTGAAACAGCACTGCATGACGTTGTCAGTTCTATAGAAAAGTCTCTAAAAGACAAGGAATACACACTCGCAGCATTCCTAGATATTGAAGGAGCTTTCAACAATGTCAAAACATGCGCAGTGGAAAGGGCATTGCAGAATTCCAACGTTGACCAGGCACCCACTAACGTGATTGTAAGTCTTCTCAAAGAAAGGAATATCAAGGCAAAACTGGGCGACAATGAAAGAGTTAAGAAAGCAGCAAATGCTTTCTACGCATGTAACCGAATATTCGGCAGAAAGTGGGGACCTAGCCCCAAAATAATCCTGTGGATGTATACGGCTATCGTGCGACCAATACTCACATATGGCAGTATAGTCTGGTGGCAGGCCACAGACAGAGCAACCAACTTGAAGCAAATGACAAAAATACAAAGACTAGCGTGTATAGTCTTTGTATGAGAACAACCCCAACCTCTGGATGGGAGGTGATTCTGAATCTGCTGCCCTTGGATCTATACATGCAGGAATCAGCTGCCAAAAGCTCCTCGAGGATCAGCCAAACAAACAGCTGGATCCCGAGCCTCGCTGGGCATGCGCAGGTCCTAAAGAAATACGTAGGGAGCGTAGTAAACTCTGACTATCTATCTCCCTATCTAGACTTCGATCGACCCTTCACCTGCTCGTTTCCGAGCAGAGACGAATGGGACAAGAATGAACCCACAAAAATGAAATCGATATTCATCTTCACAGATGGATCAAAGATGGACTGTGGAACAGGTGCTGGCATATTCTCAGAGGAATTAGTAATACACAAATCAATCAGGCTTCCTGATCATAGTAGTGTGTTCCAGGCTGAGGTGCTAGCAATCGCTGAAGCGGCTCGTTTGGTGTCAATAATGGAAATACCACACAGTGATATCACCATATTCATTGACAGCCAAGCGGCTATAAAAGCAGTATCTGCTATCGAAATTAAATCAAAGATAGTTCGCCGCTGTCGCGAAGAGCTCAAGGTTCTCTGCTCACAGCATAATGCTGATCTCTGCTGGGTTCCTGGTCACAGGGATATAGACGGCAACGAGATGGCCGACGAACTGGCAAGAAATTGATCTGCTACAGATCATGATCAGGCACTACAAACGGTCGAACCACCACTCTGTAACCTCAGAGAAAGAGTGGAATACTAAACCCGAATGAAAGCCAATACCAGGTGGAAGTCATTGACTACCTGCGAAATATCTCGGAAGCTCTGGCCAGAATACAACGGAAACCGAACCAAAAAACTTTTGCGGTACGACAGAAGCTCCTTATCTAAACTGGTAGGGGCTCTAACTGGTCACAACTTTCTCAGAACCCATACCATGAAATTAAATCTCAAGGATGACGATATCTGTAGAGGCTGCGGCGATGAGGAAACACACGAGGATACACCTCACTTCCTCTGTCACTGCCCGAGTCTCTGTCACCTGAGGAACAGAACACTTGGAAGCTACTACTTCCAAGACATCCAAGAGCTATCCGATATTCCATTACCCTATCTTTACAGGTTCCTACGAACATCAGGATGGCTGGATAGAGTGGAGTAACCCATAGTAACGATAAGGAAGGACGTAATCCCACCAAGGGTATCACAATGGGTCCACATGGACCTAAGTGTGGCGGAATAGAGAATCCTCTACTCCACCAACCCGTAAACCTAACAGTTCAACTCATCTCGAATGAAATGAATACACTATGGAGGTGTTTAACATAAACATAACAATTTCGCTTCGATAAAGCACTATCGAAGCTATTTGTAGGAAGTCTTATGGAAAAACATTTGGCGCACTTTTAGGAAGCTATTTACTTCTATAAGATTTATTTAAATACTTCTAATAAGCCTAACAGAAAAAAAGTTTGTTTGCTTTTAAAAGGCCTTACAGAAGCAAATTATAGGCTTTGCAAAAATTCTTTCCGAAAATATTTGCAAGCCTTCTCGAAGTTGAAAAATAACTATTTTTTATTATTTTCTTTTTGTTTTTATATTGTTTATATTTTCTTATATTATTTACTTTTATTAATTTTAATTTCAATCTTTTATAATTATTAAAACCGAATTCGTTATTATGAAAGTATCAAATTCAATGCAATTAATTGCTCTCTTATCTCTTATCATACTGGGATTCGAACTCACGTTCTCTCGCACGGTAGTCCAACACGCTCATCTCGAACATGTTGACTCATTCTCCGGTAGGTTCCTGATCTTTTCACCTTTTTTTCCAATCTTTATACCTTGTCACGATCTTTTCACTTGTTTCACGATCTTTTAACCTTAGCTTTTTTAAGCCTTCGCTCGTTGTTAAAATGACTGGAGAATGATCAGAGGAAAGATCAAAGCATTCTTCAACTTTGATTCGATTGGACGGCAGACCTTTTACAATGAAAAAATTGATCAAATCCGGTATTTTTCTAACATCAGATGGCCAGTAAGTTGGTTTTCCTGTAGAATGAATTTCGGTATTGTACTTTCTACCTACATCATAGAGCATCCTACCTTTCTGTGACATGCATCTAGATCCCCAGAATGTTTGTTTCGCATTAAAGTCCCCTCCGATGACAAAACGTTGTCCAAGGGAATTAAGCATGTCAATTTTCTCAACCTTGCATCGTGGTGGGCAGTAAATAGACGATATCTTCAGAAAGAATTGTCTGCTTTTGACTTGTATAGAGCTAACTTGCATTGTTTCGATTTCTAATTTAAGATCAATCGAATGTTCGATAAACTCTTTTATATATAGTGAGGCTCCACCTCTAGCCTTATTCGATGGATGTAGAGCATGATAGTCGAGGTAACCTTTAATTTTTAAGTTCGAATTACTCTTTGCCTGAGTTTCGGATATTAAACAGATGTCTATATCTTTTTCCTGGATAAATAATTCAAGTTCTCCAAGTTTTTGCCAAAAGCCATTGACTTTTCATGTTAAAGGTGGGGTACTTCTATTGCGAATACTATTTTCGAGCTTGACGAGCCTGTCAAAAATAAGTTTATTCGTTTTGCTTTGTTCCTCAAGTTTTGAAAGAATAATCGAAAATACATTTGAAACTGGGTCAGGTGAGATATTTTTTTGGGCGTTATTGGATACTGTAGCTTGAGCATACGTTTGTACATTTGGTTTTGGATGTACAAGATCCGAACGGATATCTGATGGCCGCTTAGTTTGTGAAAATTTAGGTTTTTCGATTATGGCCTGCTTTGTCTTCGACATATTTTTAATCGGAATTTTAGGCTTTTGCTTGTTTAAATTTAATTTCTGTGAATTAATACTATTAAATTTCGTCCGTCTTTCTTGCAACTCTTTAGCTACTTCGCAGCCGCGATAATTTACCGGATGATTGCCTTTGCAGTTAACGCAGATAGCAGAAGTTTTCTTATTTGACATACAATCTACCGTCAGATGATTTTCGGCACCATTTAACACACCGCGGTTCTTTTTGACAATAGCTTTGCGTATGATTGTATCCTTGGCAGCGCTTGCACTGGGGAACTAGTTTGGAATCCTTACGCATAGGCTATATTTTTACAACAATTTAAAGATTTGTTTTTATTTCATAAGTTTTTTTCAAACTTTCTGTTCTGTCAAAAGTGAGTATAAATAAAGGAAGACTGCGTTTTATCACATTTTCTTCGCCATCTTTTTGCTTTTGGTCTCGCTTGACCATGTTAACGGCATCTATGACTTTATATTGTCTGTTTTTCAGATCGTTTACAATGTCATTCTTTAAGCCAGACGCATGTAACCCTCTAGCTACAACGCGTAAAGGCCTTTCAGATTTATTTTCAAATGAATACCATTCTATTTTATCGGTATTAAGCTTGCGAGATAATAGACGGTTACTTTCAGGGTCCTTAACGCAGACTTTCCATGTATTTTTTCTTAGCGAAGTTACTTGGTAGCCCGTTAATGGCAACGATTTTATCAAGGTATGCAACTTGTTAAAGTCTTCAATACCGATCACATTAATTGGCGGTGGGGGACGTTGTTTTAGCTGTTTCGCTTTATTAATAATCTCTTTGTCGCGGTTTATTATTTCAGGAGATTATACAGCTTTCCTCCTTTTTACTGGTCTTTTCTTTAAGATCCATTCAGTTTCGCGACTGAGTTCTTCTTCATCCGTGTGATATTCCGAGTTCACGGGGCCGTTTGAACTTGGTTTTGGCTCATTAGGTATTTTAAATGAACTCTTCAGAGTCATATTTTCTTCCTTTAGATGGAGAATTTCTTTACGAAGCTAAAAATGACTTGTTCGTCCCATACATCTATTCCGGCAGCGTTTCCAATAGCTATTACCTCTAGTAATCACAGTATTCAAGAAATTTCTAATGCTATGGAAAAGCTAGCAGAGCAGTTCGACATTGTTAAGCCTTGTTCGAAGAACGTCGTTTTCTTCCTTTAGGCTCTAATTTTTCATTGAGTCTCGTTTTTCGAGCTCCTAGAGACACATATATTTTTTTGAGATCCAGATGTAGGTGACCTCGTTACCCTTGAACTTTTCCCGAAATGGTTACACATTTGCAATAATTGGCTCTCCGCAGAATCCGTAGAGCCGACCTCCGCAGAGGGTGGATTTTCCAGTGAAACTGAATAGCCATCTGGGGTATTAAATCTTTTTGTTGTACTCATTGAATTTTTGTTGTTTGTATACGCTTTACACTCGGTATACAGGGAGTGGATTTAAGTCGCCTTCCACGACAGGCATGTCTTACCTCAGGTATATTCTGACCCCAAACCCGAAGGGGTGTTATATATTGATTCGTCGGTGATTATAACCTTGCGCCAGAAGTCTGGAGATTTGTTTACGTATTCCTATGCTAACGTGAGACTTTTCTGTCTGCTAATTTTGTTCACAATTGTTTTTTTTTTTCTAGGTCTGCACGACTTCCCATACCGACGATGACACTTCTACTGTTATTGTGCATTTCGAGATATGAACTTATCTTTTGAGCGCTAATGAAGGGCTCCTGGTCCACAATCCGTTTAATCGCCCGCTTATCCCTCAAAGTGAGCTTCGGTGGTCTCCCAGATCTTTGCTTCGTTTCGATTCGACCATCATTCCTAAAGCGACTTATTGTTCTCTGGATCGTTGATCGGGGTCTTGAAGTTATTTCGGATATTTGAGGGTACGACTTTTGCTGTTTTATGTACAAATTAATTATCAATTGCCTTTCAGACAAACTTAATTCTGTTTTGCCATTTTTCGAAGTAGCTTTTACCGAATTTCAAAGAAAACTATTCTCCCTACCAGCATTACGAACAAACAACCACGAAATTTATTCCTATCTTACAAAAAAATGTAGGTACCGCTACTGAAACGGAATTGTACGGAACTGTACTGAGTTGTACGCAGACTTTTGTGGAATTAATTCAATTTTTTGTTTTTGTTATTTTTTTCTTAAGAAAATAAAAAAAAATTATGTAAATATTGACGAGAATTAATGCGTTTAATGTTCTTTTACTGAAATATGCCAATTTGAAAGATCGAATATTTACTATTTGGCCACAACGCATCTATTTTCGATAGTTTATGCACTGTACGCAGAGTTTTGTGGATGACTGTATGTGTCCTCACAAATAATTTAATAACTCCGACTCTTCTCTATACCCAACCTATCTACATACGCGATCATCATATCCTGCAATCTCTGTATCTTATTGTTCATTTTAATCTTTTTTCTGCACACATTGCTGGATTATAAGTTACGAAATATTTATCCTTTTTTTTGTCCCTGCGATTCAAATGAAAGTGTATAACTTATTGACATTCTAATACGATCATATGACTGCATTCACTGAACCTCGCACTCATAAAATAGTATTTTCCCGCCAGTCAGGAATCAATTTTTTTTTTAAATTTCTCAGCGTTTCATCTGATGTGTTGCTGTGAAGCAAAACAATCCATCAAATCATCTCCAGAAATCTTTCAATATCAAAAAGGATTGTCTAAAGTAAAGATTTATTTCTTCCACAGGTCCCATTTGCTAAGGGAGATACTTTTCCAAAATGGCAATTTTAATATTCCAGCATCGCTAAATGCATATCCTTACAGTCATCTAGTGAACAACGAAGTTACAGTTGAAAGAGATTTGAAATCGAACACTCAATCGAACACGACTGCCGAAATCTGAATCATTAAAAAAGTGTCCCATCAACGGGGATAGAAAGCAAGTCCTTAAAATACAAAAACCCCTTAAAATACTATTATTTCTGTTTTCACTCCTTACATTTCTGTGAAGTGGCAAAGATTTAAAAACTCATTGATTCTTAAATTCAGTTGTGGCTTTCATTTAAATATTCAAATCCGACAACATGCGCTTGTATTACTTCCTGACTCCCAGTTAAACCCCAACGAAATCATCAGTGATTCACTGATAGCTTACGTACCCATAATGGACCTCTTCAGCATCCTTGACAGTTTATTTCCAATCGAAATACTCGTCCTATCGCCGGAATCTGCATTGGCATCTTATTTTCTTCCGAGCTGATAATGACCTATTATTAGACTCCTTCCTCCGGTTTCGATTCCTTATTCGCATGCTTTGGAATACCGCCTTGAGTAGTTATTTGCTATAAACAGGAATTACTACCCACATCACCATCCGATAGACAGAAATGTCCCCTCACCAGTCTTGGCATCATTTGAAGGCATTTTCTCCCTCCGATCCTTTGCTCCACCGGAACCATTTCCAACATCAGTCGGGATGGACCTTGTATTGAAATAATCAGTTCCGCTAAGGGATTCACTCACAACGAGGCAGTTATCAAAATTGCAAGGCGGAAATAATTTGCACCATTTCCAGGACAACCACCCATTGCTACCCCAGGCAGAGACTTGGCATCATCGATTGGGCAAAGAAATTCCGAGATTTCAAGTCGAGTATGAAATTTAACGGGAATTATTTATTAAACTTCAATTAGCATAAAATGCAAATTACCTACCGCCTGGCTGGATGGGTCAGTTGGCTGACGGTGTGACAGTCGCGATCAATGGAATATGAAATTTAAGGAAAACAATCCAAAATGGAGTTCGTGTCCTGGTTGTCGCTTTTTTTTTTAATGAGGGGGGTTACATAAATATAAACAAACCGGCGAGGCACCCAGACAGAGAGAGAGGATATTTTTACATCCTTTGTTTTATTTATTTTGCTTTGGGTTATGATAACACCGGGCTCTGCCATTAAGAGGTAGGAAGGACATAATGTGATTTTTTTTCGGAGGTCCTTTGTTTAAGTTCAGATTGGCTTTAATAAATTAAATGTTTGCGCTGCGAGGTTGTGCGGTATTCGTTAATTTCAATTTCAGAGCAAAGGACGAACGTTTTATTAGACAACAGCGAAAACAAACAGTGTGTGTCATTTGTATTCGTTAACAATGCCAAAGGACGGATAATCTTGACATTTTTGCCGACTAAGAGATGGTTCATTTGTTTCCACGCGCTTTGTAGCGCTGGTTGGGGATAGCATGTACGTTTTGGAGATCTCTGCGAAAGGAGACAATGGTGTACAACATCATTTGTATCTGTTCGGAGGAGTCATTTGAAGACGTTGTTTAATCAACTGCATCTGCTAGACAGTGGACTGGTTGATGGTGGCTGGGAAAAGAACTGATGATGATGGCTATGATTTTGTGGTGTATGAAATTATTTATTGCTGCTATGTATTATTTTTTAGAAATTACAAGGGCTTATGTCGTTCAGGTTTTTTTTCCTTAAACGGTTTCGCGAGAGTATCCTCTCCCTAAGGCACTCACTCTCAGGCGGCAGCGGAGGAATTCCCTAGATGGAGTCAAGGGTGGCGCCTACAGCTCCAGTTTGATCTAACTGGTAGTGAAATCCGTATTTGAGCTGCTTCGACATATTTGAACACCAGGTCTATAGGGATTTCCAATACTGAGCCAGGGCATTGGAAAAGAGTTGGTGGCGGAGGAGCCCTCAATGGGTCAACGGCAGCGCTCATACCCCAAAAATGGGCTACTGACATCTGTATTTTTTCCGGCCCGCGGTTCTATGGTCAAAACAAGGGCCTGGCCCTCCGGGTTGGGGGTTGTGCTTTGGGTGAACTACCCATCCAAAATACAAAAAAATACAAATGTTTGGCGCAACAGGCTCGTTAGTACCCAGGGCCTAGCTTTCTCACAACCATTCATGTGTGCGTGTGTACTTCTTGCACGATGGCGGGACCTCCTGTTTTATGCCGACTCCGAACGGCTGAGTTGAGATAAGCTATTCTTGACAATTGATACTACTCGGATGAATTGTCAGATCATCACGAGAGGAGGGCCAGTGAAAAATCATTTAGGTGTTGCTACGGCTGGGAATCGAACCCAGACCTCTTGCGCGGCGGTTCATCGCACTAACCATCGCGCCACTGAGCCCTGAACTACCCATCCACGGAAAAAAAAATATTTTTACGAAGCAACCAATAGCCTTGGAAAGGACTGATATTATTGTTGACGACCATGCTAAACGAAAAAAGGACAACGACGTTCGTATCTGCACCTGGAATGTGAGAACATTAAACTAGCGGAAGCCCTAAACTGCTACAAAGCAGACATTACTGTCATCCAGGAAATACAATGTGATGGGCCGGGCAAAAAGAGGATGAAAAACTGTGACATCTACTATGGACCGTGTTATAGTTAGCAGACTATTTGGATGCGGATTTGTTATAAGTGCCAGACTAAGGCAAGAAGTCTTATGTTTTCAAGACATTAAGGAACGCATTGTAACAATCCGCATCAAGGCCAAATTCGCCAACGTAAGCCTTATATGCGCTCATGCTCCGACGGAGGAAAAGGATGATATAACTAAGGATTGCTTCTACGAGCTCCTCGACAAAACATATGAGCGACTACCAAAGTACGATGTTAAAATCTTGCTGGGAGATTTTAACGCAAAGGTAGGAAGAGAAGACATCTTAAGCAGTACTGTCGGAAAATAAAGCCTACACGACAACACGTCTGGTAACGGACTTAGGCTAATTGACTTCGCTACGGAACGAAATGCCACTATAGCCAGCACACGGTTTCCTCACCTCGATATCCATAAGTGGACATGGCGGTCTCCAGATCAACGAACGGTCAACCAAATTGATCACATTGCGATAGACAAGAGGCACGCATCCAGTATTTTGGATGTCCGAACATTCCGAGGGGCCAACATCGACTCGGACCACTACCTTGTTGTAGCCAAAGTAAGGATGCGGATATCCACCACGCCACAAAAAAACAGAAATACTGCGAAAAAATTTAATGTCGAAAGACTGCAATCGCCAGAGACCGCCAAGACCTTCGCGCAACGCGTATCCCTTAACCTCTCGATTCACACCATACCACCAGCATCTTGTGTCGAAAAACAATGGCAAAGATGCCAACAAGCCATTAGATCAGCCGCAACTGATGTGCTAGGTTTCTCGCGGCCACCAGCAAGAAACCCCTGGTTTGATGAGGAATGCCGACAGATGCTCGCAGCAAAGAACGAGGCTAAGCTGCAGGTAAAGACGAGAGCTCTATAGGCAAAGAAGAAGGAAAGAACATTGGCTTTTCAGAAAGAAGAAAAAAGAGCAAGAAAAGCGCGCGGTCGAGGATATACAGCGGTGCCACTCCAGGAACGATGTTCGCAAGTTTTACCAAAGTGTAAAACGTCAAAGCCAAGGCTACAAGGCTCGAACAGAATCCTGTCGAGATGAAGAAGGAAATATCGTAGTTGAGACACAGTCGATGCTGACGACATGGAAGAACCACTTCTGCAGACTGTTAAACGGCGATGACGGACAACATTCCGCTGTCAGGCAGAACGAACCATTTAATATTGGCAACGACAGCGAAAACTGCCAACCACCCGACCTAAGTGAAGTGAGGATAGCTATATCTAAACTTAAGCTTAATAAGGCCGCCGGAAATGACGGCATTCCCGCTGAGCTTTATAAAGCTGGCGGAGATGACTTGGTAAGCAACATCCACCAACTCATAAGCCAAATCTGGTCGGTTGAAAGCATGCCTGAAGAATGGAACCTCAGTATCGTTTGCCCGATCCACAAAAAAAGAGACCCTTTGAACTGCGCCAACTCCAGAGGCATAAGTCTACTCAACATCGCTTACATGATCCTTTCTGCAGTAATATGTGAACGCTTGAAACCGTTTACCAACAACCTGATCGGCCCTTATCAGTGTGGTTTAAGGCCAGGAAAGTCCACAATCAATCAAATTTTCACACTTCGGCAGATCCTGGAGAAAACCCAAGAAGTCCAAATCGATACCCACCACCTATTTATCGATTTCAAAGCCGCATACGACAGCATTTATAGAGACGAACTATACAGAGCCATGTCTAGTTTTGGTATACCGCCCAAACTCGTCAGGTTCGCCTGGGATGCCAGACCGGGTAATCATTCCGCGCCATTCTGACCAGGGTGATTATAGTGTTGCTGTTTTACGTCTTGTTGTCAACACTCGCACTTATCGTTTAGCAAGTCAAATCCGGTTGGATGCGACCATCAGACCAGTACCCGATGGTTACCATTTGGAGGTAAAAAGATAAGCACATTTGATGTGTAGTCAGAGTTGCAACCACTGGAGATTGCCAAGTTAAAGCCAATCAGAGTCAATCTTTGTTCAACAACACCCAACCATCCTTACCATTCTGACACGAGGAATATCCCGAAATGTGAGTCTATGGTAACGCGTAAAATATTGTTTTCCTTTATCATCACCGTCTTGGGGATATCAAAACGTAGGTTTCTTAGCCAAGATTTTTCATAGTCTAGCTGATGACCTTCATTGTTCCTACAGACCGTACGCTAAGCAATGCGGGTAGTACTTGATTGGATTCATAAAGTTTCCACTCGGTTTGTAAGTTTGCTGATTTCACAGCGTTGAAGGAGGTCTACTAGAGATTTTCAGTCCACCATGAGGGTGATTTCATCTTCTTTATCGTCCGTAAATTGTATGCTTTCGTGTCCGCAAGGGTTGCACCAATCGACTCTGGGCTTTAAAAATCCTGGTTTTGTACACCATCGAATTTACAGCCTGGCGAACTTATATATGTAATAAGGCCTTTAAAATAAAATATCTAAGATCCATGAAAATAAAACGACCACCACTTTCAAAGGCTGTATCAATATCTTAATCTTTATATCCAGACTATTCAGAAGGATTAAATGTTCAGTAAGAAGGTTTCCTTTCAAATGTGGCTTAATATTCGTTGACGAATTTGACTTCTGGCATCCTTTCGGTCCGTTTGCATAAAACGCAAATCCGCAATAAAAAGCCGCATCCCAATAATAGTTTAACATCGACCCAAGTGTGGTTTTATCTTGATTACTGGCGCATTAAAAATTCATCACTTACCAGTGTATCACCAGTCTTAATTGTCCGCCCTGACCATTTGATTACCCACATGCGACCTGACGCCAATAAAACCACTTCAAGTTTGACATTTTCCCGGCAATTTTGTTGTCAACTTTTCAAGTTTAAAACTCTTGTCTGGGGATGGCAATACGCCACAGTGACCCCTTTTTCTACCCTCCAATTGACTTCCACCCCCCTTCCCGAGTAGATATCAAATTACACAACACTGTCTATCACTTTGGGTCTCATTATAACCCGTTGGCCAATCTTCTTAAACCCCAAATCAAAAGTTTCACTTCAGCCCCATCGACACAATCCCCCTCTATGTCTGAGACACATGCGGTCGTCGCCGCTGAATGGACGACAAAACTTCCGAATAGTAGAACATGATATGGGATAATAGCCAACGAAAGGATGCCAAAGCAAATCCTTAGTAGCTCACATTCTGGTTAATACTTTGATCAATTTGTTGACAATGCGGTTGACATGAATCCGAAATATAACGTCGTCCTTATATCAACATGGATACACTTTCGTCTACTAGCACAGATCCTTATATTAATTTGTGTGGTGAAAGCCAACCCAATCCCCGGGCAGGAAGAACACTATTCACTTTAACCTCGAACTTATTACAATGATGATGACGACGTTGGAAAGATGGCGATGGTATCTCTCTGTAAAGGGATTATCCACCACTAGGCGAAAACTAAATATTAACTTCCTCTTATAAAGAGAACCCAGGCAGCAATATGTGTGTCTTCGGCAGGGTCAGCATCTTGCAAACATCAGATGTCAGTTTATCTCTAATATACATAAAGGACTCTTCTGGGCGAAAAAGGGTTAAAGGCTACTTTTCTTAACTAGATTGCGGGCGATATCTCCGCCACTTAATCTCAGCTCCCCCATCGAGTGAAATATTCATGGACACATTTTAACGCATGACAAGTTCCTTAACACGAACATATCAGTTGTAGGCTTATGAAGGAGCAACCCGTAGGATCTGTGTCAATGGTAGTGGTCCTACTAGAGAACAAATGAAGGATTAAGAGTCAACAGAAATTTGTCTACATCCTGTGATTAATTTTGCTTTCGTTTTATCGCGTCTTGGTTAATTAATTGCCATCACGTTTTTGACATTAATCCGAGATCCTGGTCGTCAAGGCCTATCTTTGGCATTCCCAAGAACATTTTAATAAAGATGCGCAAAGTATGATTCGTTGTGTCGCGTTGAGGCTTTATGGGGTGTAATCCGTCATGTGAATTGATAAACTCTGCATGTTGGATGGAATTTGTCAAAAGGACCACCCCTTCGAAAGGCTAGGTGTCAGCCGACAACCCTATAGCAGGGGGTGAAGATAAAGTTTTAAGCATTTGTCACTCGTTAAACTGGGTGATGTTCATGGTTAGCTCGTTGCGTGCAATGTCGTTTTCTGCCAAGTCCTGCTGACCCAATTCAATATTTAATAAGCGATGGTGGTTAACTTGTTGGATATTCTTTTTGTCGGAAGATAAGTGGTTGAAAATCCACCCTTCTTAAGGAGGTGTTTGAAAATATTGAAATTTACATATTTCATGCGAAGGGTGGCTGAGATTTGTACTCGACATGGGGTTCGTTTTTTTTCCTAGTTTAACGTGTTTGAGGGATAATAGGTCATTATCTGGTCTTTGAGGCAAAAGTTCTTGTGAATATTATATTCGATAAAAAAAAGGACCCACTGGATATAATGGTGGCGGACAAAGAAAAAATGTTGAAATATGTTTATGGAAAACATTCATCAAGTCGTTAACGTTAGATGGGCGTTAATGCTAGGCAATGTCGAATAGAAAAGTTTGGAGCTATTTGCAAATGTACTTCCTCTCATGGAGAGTAATCTCTTTTATGACTTTTAACAAGTTTAGGTATTTTAATTTTTTATAAACGGCTGACTAAGTGCAGTAATGTGCTTACAATAGCTCGGCAATTCAACACGTTGTCTAGCGTACACTTAATTTTTTTTTTGTATTTTACAATAAAAGTACTTTAGAGGGGAGTTGGTGTGGGGCAGATGAATTGAGTGAATTTTTAAACAAGGCGGAATCCATTTGTATCCTGATAAGCATATCTGACGAATTTCTTTTTATGTTTTCAGCGATAAGGACTTATTTTTAACACTTGACTACATACATAGTATGAGTTTGATGTGGTATACGAGTTAATGGCAACATCGGAGCTTATTTATTTCACTCAGTAAATAGTGATTGAAACATGAATATGAGCAACGAACTTTTCCAAACTTGAAAGACATTAATGTCGGAAATATGTGGTTCCATCATAATGGAGGCTCTTGTCATAACCTTGACGAAATCAATAACTTTTTGATATCAATATTTGATGAGGGTTTGCTTTTACGATTGGGACCTTTTGGTCCAGCTACTAAAGCTTCACGATTACTTACTGTAGGAGTAAGTTAAATAGCATAACTATGACATGCAGAAGTCTTAAAAGCCGGTCATAAAAGGGAATACCTATTGTGATGAAAATTACATGATATGCCTCGGATGAACAAAGAAATAATCTTGAAGACCCCCACTTAGATACGAATAAAGGACTATGACTTACGTGGATACACTTTGAATGTGCTCTGACATATCTGGCAATAACATCCCACACAGGGCATCAAACGTAGCTTCTGCCTTCCGAACGCCGAATCCGAATGCCAAATTCGAAGAGCTTCTTATGACAATTTTAATCTTGAGTGAAAGAAAGCACAGGTGTTGTCACTTTTGGAATTTGCACCAGTTACCCCAGCACTAATCACTAGGGCCCACATTAAACAGGCCAAAAGCCGATACCCTCGCAGGATTCAAAGTTGGTGTAAAAGCTCTCCAGGAGATCCTATGGAAGGGACCGTACCTGGGAAAATAGAAAACTTCGATTTCTACTATGGAACCAACTACTTCGATGAGAAGTTGCGTTTGTTTGGATACGTTATTGCTGTCAGAGGAAGACTGAAGCAAAGTATTCTGACGATCCACAGAAAGGCCGAATTATACAATCTTAGCCCAATTAGTGCTTACTTACTTACTTAAGTGGCGTTACAATCCAAAATGAACCTGGCCCTCAACCAACATATTTTTTTATAATTTGCGAGCCCTCAAGGGGTTGTGAATACCCTTTATATGTTTTAACACAGTGCGGGCTTTAAGGAAATTCGGAATAAGAAGAAAGGAGGTACCGATGCACATTGGTTTCAAATGTCTGTAAGTTATAATGGAATGGAAAAACAGAGTTTGGTAGGGAATTCCACATTCGTGTTGTTTGGTTTATGTACGAATCTCTGTATTTCAGCATTCGTCCGAAGATAGGCTTGAGGGTAAACTGATTTGCATTCATTGCGTAACGAGTATTGCGGCTGAATTGTTGAATGGGAGGAATGCAGCGGGCTATTTCGTTTGAACATTGGTGTTAAAATAGCGATAAAACGAGGTAAGGCAGGAGATATTTCGACGGTGTTCGAGCGAAACGAAGGAGTTCGCTATTCTTATGCCTATATAAGTTTGTTCGCACGCGTTTGAATCCTATCTAGTAGGTGCAATGTTGATTTTGGTGCACCTGACGATGAATTCATGTTTAGGGCGTATGAACACTTTATATATTGTGGCCAGATCTTACTTACTTACATAAGTGGTGCTACAGTCCGGAATGAACCTGGGCCTCAACCAACATGCCTCTCCAATTAGCCCGGTCCTTATCTAACTGCCTCCAGTTGCGCATTCCAAGTTGGTTGAGGTCGGTTTCTACTTGTGCGCGCCACTTAAGGCGAGGTCTTCCTCTACTGCGGCCGACGTCTGGCTGGGAATCGAAGACTCTGCGAGCCGGAGTATTGGTGTCCATTCGTTCCACATGTCCTAGCCATCTTAAACGTCCAATGCGGAGTTTTTTGACCAGTGGCATGTCGCTGTACAGCTCGTATAGTTCTTGGTTGAATCTTCGTCTCCATAGCCCGTCAACGCAAACGGGATCGAAGATTTTTCGAAGAATTTTCCTCTCGAATCTACCAAGGATTTCTTCATCCGCTTTTGATACGATCCATGCTTCAGCGCCGTAGAGCAGGACTGGGATGATCAGGGTCTTATATAGGATCTCCTTAGTAGTTCGAGTGAGGGCTTTACTACTAAATTGCCTTCTTAGCCCGAAGAAATAGCGATTGGCAAGAGTAATTCTTCGTTTGATTTCTGACGAGATGTTGTTGTCAGAGTTAATAGTGGAGCCGAGGTAGACAAAGTCCCGTACTACCTCAAAGTTATATCTGTCAATGGTGACGTTCTGTCCAATTCGTCGATGTTGTGTGTCCTTTCGTGGTAAAAGCATATACTTAGTCTTACCCTCATTTACTGCTTAACCCATTTTTGCCGCTTCCTTCTCTATACCAGCAAACGTGGCTATGACATCACATTGAGTCCTGATGTCAATATCGTCGGCGGATGCTAGTAGTTGCACCGTTTTTTGGAGAATTGTGCCTCTGGTGTTGGCTCGGGAGTTTTGCATAATCCTCTCAAGAATCAAATTGAAGAAGTCACATGACAGCGCATCGCCTTGCCTAAATCCTTTTTGGTATCGAATGTGCCGGTGAGGTCGTGTCCGACCCTGATGGTGCAGCGAGAATTCTATATCGTCATCCTACACAAACGGACGAGTTTGGGCGGTATAATAAAACTAGACATGGCTCTGTATAGTTCGTCTCTATAAATGCTGTCGTATGCGGCTTTGAAATCGATAAATAGGTGGTGGGTATCGATTTGGACTTCTTGGGTTTTTTCCAGGATCTGCCGAAGTGTGAAGATTTGTTCGATTGTGAACATTCCTGGCCTAAAACCACACTGATAAGGGCCGATCAGGTTGTTGGTAAACGGTTTCAGGCGTTCACATATTACGGCAGATAGGATATTAAAGGCGATGTTGAGTAGACTTATGCCTCTGTAGTTGGCGCAGTTCAGAGGGTCTCCTTTTTTGTGGATCGGGCAAACGATGCTGAGGTTCCATTCTTCAGGCATGCTTTCAACCGACCAGATTTGGCTTATGAGTTGGTGGATGTTTCTTACCAAGTCATCTCGGCCAGCTTTATAAAGCTCAGCGGGAAGGCCGTCATTTTCGGAGGCCTAGATATAGCTATCCTCACTTTACTTAGGTCGGGTGGTTGGCAGTTTTCGCTGTCGTTGCCAATATTAAATGGTTCGTTCTGCCTGACAGCGGAATGTTGTTAGTCGTCGCCGTTTAACAGTCTGCAGAAATGGTTCTTCCGTTTCCTCAGCATCGACTGTGTCTCAACTACGACATTTCTTTGTTCATCTCGACAGGATTCTGTTCGTGCCTTGTAGCCTTGGCTTTGACGTTTTACACTTTGGTAAAATTTGCGAACATCGTTCCTGCGGCTGATCTAATGGCCTGTTGGCATCGTTGCCATTTTTCTTCGACATTAGATGCTAGTGGTATGTTATGAGTCGAGAGGTTAAGGGATACGCGTTGCGCGAAGGTCTTGGCGGTCTCTGGCGATTGCAGTCTTTCGACATTAAATTTTTTCACAGTATTTCTGTTTTTTTGTGTCGTGGTGGATATCCGCATCCTTACCTTGGCTACAACAAGGTAGTGGTCCGAGTCGGTGTTAGCCCCTCGGAATGTTCGGACATCCAAAATACTGGATGCGTGCCTTTTGTCTATCGCAATGTGATCAAATTGATTGACTGTTCGTTGATCTGGAGACCTCCATGTCCCCTTATGGATATCGAGGTGAGGAAACAGTTGTGGCCAGATCAGAGGGGGTAAAATATTTCATACATCGATACAGGAAACCTAGACATTTCGCTGCGTTTTTAGCGACCTCGAATATGTGGTCGTTCCAACTTAAGTCGTTACTAACACACGTACCTAGCATGGAAAGCTTTTCGGTTTCTTCGACGTAAGTGCCATTCATGGATAATGGCTGCAGATTTTGGTTTCGTTTTAATCACAGAAGATAGCATTGTGTTTTTGAAGCATTGAATTCCACTCTGTTGGATTTACCCCATTTGATAATGCCAAGGTCGGAATTCAATGGGCCTCCGCACATGAGATGAGTTTAACTCCTTTGTAAAACAGGTTTCACACCATACTCCAAGCGCACACGAGATGAATATGCCGGCAGAACAAATCGTATACATGAAACCCTTTACATTGTGTTAGTAATTCTATAGAAATTGACATTTGTCTTGAGTACTTTTGACAATTCGCAAGCTCTTATGTTTGTATATGCAACTACATTGATGTTGACTGCTCGACTTACAAAACGCGTGTGGAAGCCGAATGAAAGCCGAATGTCAGACCTTAAATGGTGAAAAATGTGTTTGTATTGGTATTCATCCTTGTTCCACCGCACAAACTCGGTGAAAGATTTTCAACAATTTCCCCTTATATCCCCTCGTTCATAAAACCGGTTTCACACCAAAATATTCATCTCACGTGCGGAGGCCCAATGTGCTTAACATATTTTGACGATTTGAGTCCACGTTTGAAGATGAGGGACGAGGACTTGACAACGAATATGAGAAGCTTAGGGTACTGTCATCAGCGAAGGAATGAATTGGATTAGAAGTTGCTGATAGGAGATCATTTATAAAAATGAGAAAGAGAGTCGGAGACAAAACCGAGCCTTGAGGGACACCAGCATTTATTTGTTGAGTTGCAGATTTGAAACCGTCCAAAACAACTTGAGTTGAACGTTTCAAAAGATAATTTCTTATCCATAGAAGAAGTTTTTTATCGATTGCACGCATTTTCGACAAAAGGGCTTGATGTCAAACCCTGTCAAATGCCTTTGAAATATCAGGTGCAACAATTTTGATTTCACCACCATGGTGGATTGATTGGTTCCACTTTTCGGTGAGATATGTCATAAAATCACCAGTAGAGCTGTTGCTGCGAAAACCATACTGCCGGTCATTGAGAAGTTTCCTTGTTTCGAGATATTTCATATAAGTTGACGATTTATCAGCGTTTCCATGACCTTGAAAAGGAGGGACGTAAGTGCAATTGGTCGGTAGTTGGAGAGAGAAGAAAACTCACCAGGCTAGACAAATGCTGTTTTCCATCAACTCGGAAAGAGTCCTGATGAGTAGGATAGATAGAAAAGCTTACGCAGTGGTTTTGCTAGCATATAAGGACACCTCTTCAGAATAATGGGTTATATACCATTTGGACATGCCTATCCAATTAACCCGGTTTTTAGCTAACTGCCTTCAGTTGCGCACTTCAAGTTGGTTGAGATCGGTTTCTACTTTTGCGTGCCACTTAAGGTGAGGTCGTCCTCTACTGTGTCCGACGTCTGGCTGAGAATCGAAGACTCTGCGAGCCGGAGTATTGGTGTACATTCGATCTACATGTCCTAGCAATCTTTAACGTCCAATGTGGAGGTTTAATCTTCGTCTCCATTTTTAACTTTCTCTTACAAAGAGAAAGATATTGTTTTCGTGAAAATTTTCGACCTCGAGATTTTGATTGATTCTAACATTACGATGATAGCGGAGCCTAAAAAAGTGGTTTTTGGAATTCCGTCCGTCGGTCTGTCGGTCCGTCGGTCCGTCTGTCCGTGACGGTCTCCCCAGCCTAAACGGCTTGACCGATTTTCTTCAAACTTCGTATCCAAGCTTGTTTTGGTCATAATTCTAGGCCATTTTTTTTGTTTGCTTTTAGCCATGTTAAAACTGGTACCTGCCATATAAAAATTACACATAACCTCAATTTTCTCGAAAACGGCTCTAACGATTTTGATTAAACTTTATTTATACTATAACCATATTAGTTCCAACAAAACTGCATACCCAGTTTTTTCGAGAAAATCCATATAACGGATTTTGTCATTTAGGCCATATAAAGAAAATTGTTAATATCTCGCAAACTATTGTGTCAAATTGAATGAAATTTAATACATATACTACTATTACAGCTTGAAGCAATTCCACATAATTAGTTTTAGCCCAACTATTACTAAACGGAATTTTCAGTTTTGGCCAAAAACGGAAAATCATTGTTTTTCACATTGACATCGATTCCTTCAAATTTTGGAGTAAAAATTCGTATGAATACATTTCGACATTATTTATATCATTTTAGCATCAATAATCAAAATGCTTATGATTAGATCTAACGCCCAACTTGCTGTGAAAGAGAAAGTTGCGTACGACCCAGTCGTGCACCCACCACTCGTTTTTTGTAAAATCACACTGATATGAGACGACCAGGTCCAGGTTGTTGGTAAATGGTTTCTGGCGTTCACATATTACAGCAGATAGGATCTTGTAGGCGTTGTTGAGTAGACTTATGCCTCTGTAGTTTGACGGAATTCAGAGGGTTTCCTTTTTTGTGGATTAGTGCACTTACCCCTAAAGATGAGAAAGAAGACCCTACCAAGGACAGTTTGTACGAGCTTCTTGGCAAAACTTGCGGGATAAGAAAAATTTCCACATTTCTTGATTTCGACTTAAGATAAATGACTTAGCTAAGCTCGCTACTTAATTTGTTCCGTTATTGCCGTTATTGTTGTTTTAAGAAAATCGTTACATGACAGGTACGGTTAATTTGTTAGCTAGAAACCCAATTTCGAAAACCTCTGTGGGATCTCCAACAACACACATATCCAACATTTCAGTCAAATCGGAGGAGTTGTTCAGGCTCCATTATCATTAACAGATCCCAGATCGCAGACTCCAGACTCCGCAAGGCGGACAAACATTTTTTAAAAACTACTATTCTGGGCTCGGGGTACCTCAAAACATTTCCAAACCTCGAATTTTCGAAGTAACCATAACCCTCAAAATGAATATTATACATTTTATAATTTTAGGTATAGATAGACAATTACAGATTTTTTATAGAAATATGTTAGCTTACCAATCGGCTTCTTTTGGATTAATCAAATAGATGTCAGTAGTACTTCTGAAAAAAAAAAAGATAGTTAAAGGGTTAGTTTTATGCTAAAAGGCTGGAAACTTTTGAATAGATATACGAGGTTCTTTGGTTAGTACTTTGAGTGGTTTTTGGGTTTGGCATGATAAGTTCAAATCAATAGGCTTCCAGCCACCTAAAAATGAAAAAAGAGGCACATAATAAGGCTCTATAACGTAAAACACATGCCGCGTGGAAGATTATCGAACCAGAAGAAGCAAAGAAAAAAAAATTTCCATCGGAAAAAAATACAGAACACGCAGTGTCCCAGCTCTGGAAAATCGAAGAGTCTTAGGACAAGAAGAACATCCGTCCAATCTACAAGAAAGCCAAACAACTGGCAATGTTTTGCGGAATAGTTGTGGAAGAAGGCTTCAAATGAAAATCTAGTCACTGATGCCCAGAGAATTCTAGATGTATTTAGCTAGCATTTCCAGTTTCTGCTTAGTAGGCTTAATGTCGAGAGAGGGATAGGGCAAGAAACCAGCCAAGCGAAATGATAACACTTCCTCCCAGTATTGATGAAGTTAGGGCTTCCATCAAAAAGACTGAAGAATAACAAGGCAGCCGGTTCTGATGGTCAGGATTGATGACACCATTCCCGAAACATAAAATATCAGCTGCCTATGTCTCATCTTCAAATAATGTGATCCAAACAACTGCCGAGGCATATCTCTGCTAAATGTCGCAAAAAAGCCTTTCTGCAACACACTTATCGGCACGTAGCAATGTGGCTTCCAGCGTGGATGATTGAGCCAAATGTTTTGCGAATCCTGGCAAAAACCAATGAATTTCAAGTAGAGACACATCATCATTACTTCGAATTCAAGGCCTCGTATGATAGTATCGCCTAGAGCTTATGATGGTGTAATTCGGGATACCATATCAAAACTGATTGAGCTGGGTCGACTTACACTGGAGGACACGCGATGCAACGTTCAGTTTGGAAACAGCTCATCTGAACTTTTCCAAAGATGTACCAGATTATGACAATGGGACGCGCTATCATGCGCTGCACGTGCTGCAACAGATAGGTGCTGTGAAATAACACCAACTTCCAAAATGCGGCGTTATTTCACTTTATGAAATTTCCATGTTCGGTCTTATTTCACATTGCATAAATCCAATTTCGGACACATACTTACTTTACTTATCGGGCTCCCGACCCTTCCATCCTCTACAATCCCGGACTCGCTCCTTCCAGTTGTCTAGACCAAGCGCTCTGTCATCCGCGATGGCTTGGTCTTTAAAACAGAGGTTCGGTCTTCCTTGCCTTCTCGAACCTGGGGGCTGGGATTCGAAGATCCTTTTAGCTGGAGCATTATTTTGTATTCGCTCGATGTGGCCGATCCAATGTATTCAACGTGTGTTGGCCTTTTGAACTACATCCACGTCTTGATACAGCTGATAAAGTTCGCGGCGCCATAAAGCAGAACTGGCAGGATAAGGGTTTTGTAGAGCACATATTTCGTCCTTCGAGTTAGGAGTTGTTTTGCCAAACCCAAGTAGCAATGGTTTCCTAGGGTAACTCTTCGCGGGATCTCAACTAGGGTGCCATTCCTGGAGTCTATGTGTACTCCTTGATAGGTGACGTTTTGTCCTAGGCGGTGGACAGATGCTTGTTTGTTTGTTGATAGCATGTCCTTGCCCTCATTTACTTCCAGGCCAATGGATTTCGCCTGTTCTTCAATCGCCGTGAACGCTATTATCACGGCACGCTGAGAGCGACCGATGATGTCAATATCTTCCACATAGCCCAGCAGCTGGATGGACCTGTTGAAAATAGTTCATTGCGTGTTGACACCTGTCCTGCGAACTATCTGCTCCAGTACGAGATTGAAGAAGTCGCATGATAACGCGTCTCCTTGCCGAATTCCGGTGCATGTTTGAACAGTTCGGAGGAACTACTTCCAAACTGCACGTTGCATCGCGTGTTTTTCAGCGTCACGCGACACAGCTGAATCAGTTTTGACGGGATTCCGAATTCGATGAATAGCTGATGAGTTTTGACTTGAAATTCGTTGGTCTTTTCTAGGATTTGCCTAAGTGTGAAAATTTGTTCTATAGTCGATCTGCCGAACCGGAAGCCACACTGGTATGTGCCGATTTGTGTGTTGCAGAACGGTTTTAGACGTTTACACAGTACGTTGGATAGGATCTTATATGCGACATTAAGCAGGGATATGCCTCGATAGTTCTAGATGCAAGACATAGGATCGCCTTTTTTGTAGATGGGGCATACCACCCATACTTTGTTGATGATTCGGTGCATGCTCCCTACCAAAACATCACCACGCTGGTAAGCCATCAGAGCCTGTGGCCTTGTTGTTCTTTAGCTTTTTTATATCAAGACCAACTTATTCTATACTAGGTGGTGGAACTTGTTCTTCATTGACTGGACGTGGGTTCTCTTCTTGCCCTATCACTGTCTCTACATGATGCCCATTAAGCAGCTGCTGGAAATGCTGCTTTCGGATACATCCTAAATCCAATAGTCAATCTAATCCAATGCTTTGCTTACGTCGGAGTGCGAGTTTTGGTGTATGCAAACATTGAATACTGGTGGGGGGCCTACTGCCCCCTGCAACCAACCTGCTTGGGTTTTGGATTTGGTTGGATTTTGGTTGCGTGCGAGGTTGGATGCATGGAATTCAAAACTTCGGCGTCATTTCGTTTTTACAAAGTGAAATAACGCCAAATTTTGGAAAGCAGCGTTATTTCGCTCGGCGGAAATAAGAAGGTACTACCTACACCAAATCCTTTCAGCTACATCAATTAGGTACGCAGACGATAACGACATTGACGGTCGTGCACATCGTAGAAGCATTTTCGGCAATTGATGAAGAGGCGAAACTAGTTGGTCTCGTAATAAACGAGGGCAAGATAAAGTACATGCTATCAAAGTATCAACAAATAAAGTTCTGTCGACGCACAACCTGAAACAATATGTTTATCTACTTCGAAAACAACATCAACCCTACGAATAATGCCTTGGTGGAGATACGTCAAGGACTGTCACTAGGAAACCGATGCTATTTCGTTTAAGCAAAACAAATGGGATTAAAACTCTTCACCCGAAATTCCAAAAGTTTTCACCACCTGACCCTAATCTAACCAGTCCTATTTCAAGGCGCAGAGTGCTGGAAAGCAGGAAAGCAATGCAGGCATCCAAACTCGAATGCAACACAATTCCAACAGTGAACTCAAGCTGGGGGGTTGAAGTGGGGAAGCATGCCCCTCCACCCATAATCAAACTTTGCTTACACCCAACCTCGCACTCGGATCGAGATCAGTATGCAAAGTATGAACCCCCCTGCTTGGGCCAACTGTTGGATTCGGGATGGGTGCGAAATTTGATGTGTGCAAAGTTGGAATGCGGAAGGGGGGGGAGGGGGGGCATGCTGCCACCCTGTATATATGATGTATATGATATGTATATGATGCCTTCAAGATGGTACCAAAAAGCTGGTCAAACAATTGATCTAAGGGGAATGTTAGTTACTCGAGTAATCTCGACCAATGGTATTGTCTAATAGCCCTTTGAATATATTGTTATGGGGTAACAAGAAGTCAGTGGTTTACGCCAACGTTCGAATAATTTTAGAGGAGCTCGAGAATACTAATAAGGATGTGACATCGTCCCGGCCGGTATGTGCCAAATAGTCTGCGCAGACATGCTGGTGAAGGGTACTTACGTACTTACTTACTTACCTTAACCAACATGCCTCTCCAATTTGACCGTTTCATAGCTAACATCCCCCAGATGCGTACCTCAAGTTGGGTGAGGTCGGTTTCTACTTGTGCGCACCACATGTCCTAGCCATCTTAAACGTCCAATGCGGAGTTTTTTAACCAGGGGTGTGTCGCTGTTCAGTTCGTATAGTTTTTGGTTGAATCTTCGCCTCCATATCACGTCCACGCAAACGGAACCAACGATTTATCGAAGAATTTTTCTCTCAAATCGACCAAGGATTTCTTCATCCAATTTTGATACGGTCCATGTTTTAGCGCCGTAGACTGGGACTGGGATGATCAGGGTCTTAAATAGGACCTCCTTAGTAGGTCGAATGAAGGCTTTTCGACTGAATTGCCTTCTTAGCCCACAGAAACAGCGGTTGGCAAGAGTAATTCTTCATTTAATTTCAGACGAAATGTTGTCAGATGGTGTCAATGGTGATGTTCTGTCCAATTTGCCGCTGTTGTGTGTTCTCATTGTTGGCAGCAACAACTTTGTCTTACCCTCATTTAATGTCAAACCCATTTTTGCCGTTTCCCTTCCTATACTAGCAAACATGGCTATGACATCACGTTCAGTCAGACCCATGATGTCAGTATCGCCGGCTTATGCAAGTGGTTGCAGATTGTACCTCAGGTGCTGGATCGCGAGTCTCGCTTTTTGATTCTTAAGAATCAGAGATCCTTTTTTTTGCTATCGAATGTGTCGGTGAGGTCATTTCCGACTCTGATGGAGCAGCGAGAATTCTCCATCGTCATCCTACACAAACGGACGAGTTTGGGCGGTATACCAAAACTAGACATGGCTCTGTATAGTTCGTCTCTACAAATGCTGTCATATGCGGCTTTGAAATCGATGAATAGGTGATGGGTATCGATTTGCACTTCTTGAGTTTTTTCCAGGATCTGCCGAAGTGTGAAAATTTGATCGGTTGTGGACTTTCCTGGCCTAAAACCACACTGATAAGGGCCGACCAGGTTGTTGATAAACGGTTTCAGGCGTTCACATATTACGCCAGATAGGATCTTGTAGGCGATGTTGAGGAGACTTATGCCTCTGTAGTTGGCGCAGTTCGGAGGGTCTCCTTTTTTGTGGATCGGGCAAACGATGCTGAGGTTCCATTCTTCAGGCATATTTTCATCCGACCAGATTTGGCTTATGAGTTGGTGGATGTTACTTACCAAGTCATCTCCGCCGGCCTTATAAAGCTCAGCGGGAAGGCCGTCATTTCCGGTAGCCTTATTAAGCTTGAGTTTAGATATTGCTATCCTCACTTCATTTAGACAGCAGTTTTCGCTGTCGTTGCCAATATTGAATGGTTCGTTCTGCCTGACAGCGGAATGTTGTTCGTCATCGCCGTTTAACAGTCTGCAGAAGTGGTTCTTCCATATCCTCAGCATCGACTGTGTCTCAACTACAATATTTCCTTGTTCATCTCGACAGGATTCTGTTCGAGCCTTGTATCCTTGGCTTTGACGTTTTACACTTTGGTAAAATTTGGGAACATCGTTCCTGGAGTGGCACCTCTCTATATCCTCGATCGCGCGCTTTTCTTGCTCTTTTTTCTTTTTTCTGAAAAGCCGATGTTCTTCCCTTCTTCTTTGCATATAGAGCTCAATGGCAGCTCTCGTCTTCACCTGCAGCTTAGCCTTGTAGGCCTCGTTCTTGGCTGCGAGCATCAGTCGGCATTCCTCATCAAACCAGGGGTTTCTTGCTGGTGGGCGCGAGAAACCTAGCACATCAGTTGCGGCTGATCTAATGGCCTGTTGGCATCGTTGCCATTGCTCTTCGACATTCGATGCTGGTGGTATGGTGTGAATCGAGAGGTTAAGGGATACGCGTTGCGCGAAGGTCTTGGGCAATCTCTTGCGATTGCAGTCTTTCGACATTAAATTTTTTCACAGTATTTCTGGTTTTTTGTGGCGTGGTGGATATCCGCATCCTTACCTTGGCTACAACAAGGTAGTAGTCCGAGACGATGTTAGAACCTCGGAATGTTCGGACATCCAAAATACTGGATGCGTGCCTCTTGTCTATCGTAATGTGATCAATTTGGTTAACTGTTCGTTGATCTGGAGACCGCCATGTCCCCTTATGGATATCGAGGTGAGGAAACCGTGTGCTGGCTATAGTGGCATTTCGTTCCGTAGCGAAGTCAATTAGCCTAAGTCCGTTACCAGACGTGTTGTCGTCTAGGCTATATTTTCCGACAGTACTGCTATAGATGTCTTCTCTTCCTACCTTTGCCGGTTTCAGTTAAGTGAACGAATTCGATTTCTCAACCCTTTCTGAAACATATTCTATGAACAAGTATACACTGGCTTACTTATTTAAACCTCACAGTAGATGAAAGGATTCCTTGAATAATTCAACGTCTTCCCAATCCGTTGTACACCTCTCAACAAGATTTATGAGTACAATAAGTATTCACAGGAACATACTTCAGAGAAAATCTGTTGATATTTTCATTATCCTTTCACCCAGAAAGCAATTAATTTAAATTTTCCATAAGCCTGTGTATAACAAAAGTCACTCGAAAACCCATACTCGCATTCCCCTTACACAGCACAAAAATGTCTCCAACAACAAAAACATGCAAAAAAAAATGTAAGAAGAAAGTAAAACCTCTCAAAGACCGTCATTAATAATTTCCTAGCAATATTCACTCTCAACTTTGATTTTATATTCCAATTAATTAGATTTATCGCTCATTGAGGACCTCCTCTTTGTCTTGGCTCATGATGAATGGCCCTGAGAGCCATTCACATCAACGATACGATAAAAGGACAAAAAATTGAACAAAGCAAAACCAAACACCATTTCCTCCGTAGGAGAAGTAAACAATTGTGCAGGCGAATACAACCGAACAGGACGAAAAAAAAAAACACATCAACCCGAACCTGAATAAATAAAAAATCTCCCAAATAAATCACCTCGATAAATCTTGATTTCATCTATAGACGGATCAGCAAATTGCCGGAACCGCCATCACTCCCACCGCATCTCCGAGGAGTGGAAAATGGCGTTAGACGAAAAAAAAAATTAATTTTACGCATTTACAAGTGAAAATAATTATGCAATTCCATTGCTGAGTCTCCTTTCAGGACCACGCCATAAATAACCTGAATTCACGACTCAAAATACACCACCCCGCAGAGGTGGTACATTTTTGCCAAAGGACACACTCAAATAAGTGAACATAAATCAGCAAAGGAAACGTAGAAATTCCATTGCGGAAAGGGAGCAATATCCTTGGTCTCTGGTCTGTTCTCTGTATTGGACTTAATAATTTGCCTGTTGGCGCATTCGGTTTATTCACCTAATAGCTGCCAATTAACTGGCGATTTCAAGCGTCACTTCTATTTGTTTAGACACGACCGAGTTCTACTTCTTGGTTCACACTCGGAGCTACCTCACAGCTATGGGGCATTGACGTGGCCACAAAATGAGCTACTCCGCACGTCAAAGCAGACCCAGTTGACCCAAAGAGTGCAAAAAAAAACGGAAAAGGACACGCCATGCAATGGCGATTCCAGGTAAACAAATTGAAACTCGATGAGAGTTGAGCAAAGCTCAGATTACACCAGAGTCAACTCAATCAAAATAAATTGCCATCCTTAGTTTCTCTCGCACACACACACTTAGTAGCATGCAGTCAACGCCAGTAAGTGGAGAGCAGATCCTTTAAATACAGTGTAGTGTACACACACTTGTTGGGAAAGGACTTTTAGCAATTTATAACCTTGTCGGCGGCTCTGTACAAGTTAACTGGGTGTCTAGGTAATTGGGATACGGGTATCGCCTTATGCCGGATCGACGACGATGGTTTCCAATTTCGTTGAAACCCCTCCATGGTCGTCTGCAGAACAGCGACATACAAGTGCGGAGTGTTGGGTCGTAGGGCTTTAATGATGCACTGCATCGTGGGGCCTTACTTTAGATTGAAAATTGGGAAACTGATTTGCTTCGTTACTTGCATTGAAGTGACCTGGGTCTCTTGTTGCGAGTTGGCATTGTGGGTATTGTAAGGCAAATCCTTTTACATGGGTACACCGCTTTGGAGGTGATCAAATCTTGGACAACAAGTTGCAAATTATCCACACCATAGATAGGCATAGATAGAAGGCAAGAACATCGGCTTTTCAGAAAGAAGAAAAAAGAGCAAGAGATGCTCGCCATCGAGGATATAAAGAGGTGCCACTCCAGGAACGATGTTCGCAAGTTTTACCAAAGTGTAAAACGTCAAAGCCAAGGATACAAGGCTCGAACAGAATCCTGTCGAGATGAACAAGGAAATATCGTAGTTGAGACACATTCGATGCTGAGGATATGGAAGAACCACTTCTGCAGACTGCGATGACGGACAACGTTCCGCTATCAGGCAGAACGAACCATTTAATATTGGCAACGACAGCGAAAACTGCCAACCACCCGACCTTAGTGAAGTGAGGATAGCTATTTCTAAACTCAAGCTTAATAAGGCTTCCGGAAATGGCGGCCTTCCCGCTGAGCTCAATAAAGCTGGCGGAGATGACTTGGTAAGCAACATCCACCAACTCATAAGCCAAATCTGGTCGGTTGAAAGCATGCCTGAAGAATGGAACCTCAGCATCATTTGCCCGATCTACAAAAAAGGAGACCCCCATAAGTCTACTCAACATCGCCTACAAGATCCTATCTGCCGTAATATGTGAACGCCTGAAACCGGCCCTTATCAGTGTGGTTTTTGGCCAGGAAAGTCCACAATCGATCAAATTTTCACACTTTGCAGATCCTGGAAAAAACCCGAGAAGTCCAAATCGATACCCACCACCTATTTATCGATTTCAAAGCCGCATACGACAGCATTTATACAGACGAACTGTACAGAGCCATGTCTAGTTTTGGTATACCGTCCAAACTCGTCCGTTTGTGTAGGATGACGATGGAGAATTCTCGCTGCACCATCAGGGTCGGAAACGACCGCACCGACACATTCAATACCAAAAAAGGATTTTGGCAAGGCGATGCGCTGTCATGTGACTTTTCAATTTGATTCTTGAGAAGATTGTGCAAAACACCCGAGCCAACACCAGAGGCACAATTCTCCAAAAATCGGTGCAACTACTAGCATACGCCGACGATATTCACATCATTGGTAGGACTCAACGTGATGTCATAGCCACGTTTGCTATATTAGCAAACGTGGCTATGAAATGGGAAGGAAGTGGCAAAATTGGGTTTAGCAGTAAATGAGGGTAAGACTAAGTATATGCTGTAAGAACGTCCCCATTGACAGATATAACTTTGAGGTAGTACGGGACTTTGTCTACCTCGGCTACGCTATTCACTCTGACAACAACATCTCGTCAGAAATCAAACGAAGAATTACTCTTGCCAATCGCTGTTTCTTCGGGCTAAGAAGGCAATTTAGTAGTAAAGCCCTCACTCGAACTACTAAGGAGATCCTATATAAGACCCTGATCATCCCCGCCCTGCTCTACGGCGCTGAAGCATGGACCGTATCAAAAGCAGATGAAGAAATCCTTGGTCGATTCGAGAGAAAAATTCTTCGGAAAATCTTCGGTCCCGTTTGCGTTGACGGGCTATGGAGACGATGATTCAACCACGAACTATACGAGCTGTACAGCGACATACCCCTATTCAAAAAACTCCGCATTGGACGGTTAAGATGGCTAGGACATGTAGAACGAATGGACACCAATACTCTGGCTCGCAGAGTCTTCGATTCCCAGCCAGACGTCGGCGTCGGACGCAGTAGAGGAAGACCTCACCTTAATTGGCGCGCACAAGTAGAAACCGACCTCAACCAACTTGGAGTTTATAGGTTCTGGCATTGTCATACGCAGGCTTGGAAAGATACAGGAGAATGGTCTTTGAAAGTCGTGGTGAGGCAGCATGTAGTCAGAGGATTAAGCTGAGTCCAGATATCTGTGTAGATTTCCAGCAGTTGAGCTGGCTGATTCTTATAGCACTTTAGAGCGTTAAAGGATGGTTTCCAGTCCCGCTGTTGTTGTGGTTCTCATTGCGCTAGTAGCGCCCACACATGCTATCCTTTGCACCTTTGTCATATTTTTCAGATGGGTGACTTTATTTGTGGATTGCCACCAGACAAGCCCCCCATATGTTAATGTAGATCTTACAATGGCCGTGTAAATCCATAGGATGATCTTAGGGTTCGGACCCCAGTTTTTTTTCCGAATATTCGGTTACATGTATAGAAAGCGACTGTGGCCTTTTAAATGCGCTCGCGCACTCCAGTTGAGAGTCTATCAAGAAGTACACCCAGATATTTTGCACTATCGGCTAGTTTCAGGGTAGTCCCATCGATAGCCGGTAAGTTGAATATTGGTATCTTCCTCTTGTTCGTTAAGATAACGAGTTCCGTTTTCTAGGGGTTGATGCCGAGCCCACACTGTTTTGTCCACTTGTTGAGAGCTTGGTGAGTATCTCATTGATGACTATGTTCCACAATAGAGGTGAGATAACGCCTCCTTGAGGTGTGCCTCTTGATGCTATTACTTTGAGATAGGTGTCTCCCAGATTCGCATTTATATTTCTGTGGTCCACGTTGTCCTTCACGAGGTTTCTTTCTACTGCGTTTGTGTTCACATTATTGAAGGCTCCTTCAATGTCGAGAAATGCAGCGAGTGTGTATTCCTTCTCGTGAAGAGGTTTTTCTATTGTACTAACGATATCATGTAGGGCAGTTTCGACTCCCTTACCTTTCGTGTAGGCATGCTGTGCCGAGGATATGTATTGGGGGTCGAGTTTGTCACGAATGTTGATATCCATTAGTGTTTCATAGGTCTTTAGTATGAAGGATGTAAGACTTATTTGTCTAAAGTCCTTCGCGGTCGTGTGGCTTGGCTTACCGGCTTTTGGGTAAAGACTACCTTTACTTCCCGCCAGCACCTAGGGATGTAACCGCATTTTAGACTACCAAAAAACAACTTGTGTAGGAATGCTGTTACGAGGTGTTTCGATTTTTGTAGCATGATCGCGATAATTCCATTGACCCCTGGGGATTTGTAGGGGGAGAAGGATTCAATTGATCAATTGATTCTTTCTACACTAACCATATCCTCCATTGCTTCTGTTATGGGGTTGCCACTATAGACGGTTATGTCTGGAGTCTTACCGGAGTATGAATCACATCCTGGAAAGTGGGTTTCCAGTAGATGTGTTAAAGATTCATGGGTGGACTGTGTCCAGTCCCCGTTGGGGAGCTTGAGGTAACCTGACACAGTCGGTTCTTTGGCGATTATTTTTCTAAGCCTGGCTGATTCAGTCTTTCTGCACTGCAACTGAAGTTGGGCCAGGAGGTGCGTTTAGCACTGTTGGTAACACTTTTGAATTTGCGCTGATTATTCTTATAAAGCCCCCAGTCGGACTCCGAATTTGAGCCTCTTGCTTCGTTATAGGTTTTCCTGGTTTCCCTTCTAATGCTTTGAAACTCTTTCGTCTACCATGTCGGTGATCTTTGTGGTTTTATAGTATTTAGAGGACAGATCCTTTCATAGGCCTTGACTAAAATATTGCCTATTAGTTCCGCTGTAGCATCGATTTCAAACGGAGTTTCCATCAGATCCAGTGGAAGGGCGCTACTATGTCTCCCTACTTCCACAACGAACTTGTCCCAGTTGGCTTTCTTGGGGTTTCGATGTTGAAAGGGGAGTTTAGTGTCGTCCTCTGTTTCAAATTCTATTATTCTATGGTCAGAGTATGATGTTTCTGATGAAACTTTCCAGTGACGCACAGCGAATCTATCAAGAGGGTAATGTTAAGAACCTCTTCTCTATTTTTAGTGACAAAGGTGTGGTCATTACCCCTTTTCGCCACTAACAAATTATTGTCTATAATGTATTGAAACAAGGACTCACCTCGTGTGTTGGTGTCTGAACTGCCCCATTGTGTGTGAGATCCTATATAAGACCCTGATCATCTCAATCCTGCTCTACAATGCTGAAGCATGGACCGCAGATGAAGAAATCCTTGGTCGATTCGTGAGAAAAATTCTTCGAAAAATCTTCGGTCGCGTTTGCGTAGACGGGCTATGGAGACGAAGATTCAACCAAGATCTATACGAGCTGTACAGCGACATACACCTGGTTAAAAAAAAACTCCGGAATTGGAAGTTTAAGATGGCTAGGACATGTAGAAAGAATGGACACCAATACTCCGGCTCGCAGAGTCTTCGATTCCCAGCCAGACGTCGAACGCAGTAGAGGAAGAGCTCGCCTTAAGTGGCGCAAAAAAATAGATACCGACCTCAACCAAACTGGAGGCAGTTAGCTAAGGACCGTGCTAATTGGAGAGGCATATTGGTTGAGACCCAGGTTCATCCCGGACTGTAGCGCCACTTAATTAAGTAAGTACATGAATTGGTCCCAATCTAGTGTCTCTTTGGAGCTCTTGGCTTTGTTAATAAGTTGACTGCATTTTTTTCTAAGGGTACAGGGGTTGGAGTTCCACCACGGAGGCGTGGCCTTCCCACGAAGCCTTCTTATAGGACATGCGTAGCTAAGGTCCGGGCTATTTGGAGAGGCATGTTGGTTGAGGCCCAGAATCATTCCGGACTGTAGCGCTACTTCAGTAATTAAGTAAATCTTCGTTTATATAGAGCAGATTTGTTTACGTCCTGCTTTTGAGCTGCAATAAGGGTATTAGGCGTGTCGACTCTATTAGGGTGTTATTGATCATATGAAATTTTAAATAATCTGCAAGGAATGGGCTCAAGTTCGCTGCGCATTTTTTAAGAACAATAGGTGGAATTCCGTCAGTTCCAGTGGCATTTTTACAATCCAAATTGGATTCGTCTTATTATTCGGGGTCGAGATTTTATTTAAATTATCCTTGAAAGTACGGCTCTGAAAATATGCTAGCAAATAAGTCGGTCTTTTCGTTTTGTGTTGTAGCTAGCGATCTATCTGATCGGATTAAGGGAGGGAACGAAAGTGGGTACAATTATTTCTGACTGCTTTTGCCATTGACTAAAATGTCCATGAGCCTCCGGCACATGTCGGATGTTTTTGAATAGAAGTTTCTTTGTGGCTTCTATCGTTTGGTTGGATATGTTTCGCTGCTTGATGAAAACTAATGTTTCCTTTTAAGTTAGACCTTCCCGCCATTCTCAAAACGCTTTCTTTTCTGCTGCTACAACTACAAAGTTTTCGAATTCCTTATTGAACCAGGGTTTGTTGGATTCTGTTTTATTTTTTTCATAGAGCGAGGAACAAATATGCCTCTACTCCATTTTGACATTTATTTCAGTAATCTGACTTTGGCCTACCAATAAATTTTCAATTCTCAGATAGTGCTTAAATAAAAGTCAGTTATTAAGTGGAAGACCTTGTCAGTATATTCTTAGTAATTGAGTTACTTAAGTTAATTAATTTGAAAACACTACAATAAGACCTGACAACCTAAGCAGCCTACATTTTGATCGCTTGATTCTCAATAAATACTTCCGACAAAATAATAAGAAAATACAAAAAAAAAAAAAAAACAATTTCAACACAAATCCAATGCAGACATCTTTCTATTGACAATTTGATTAACGGGTTCTAACACTGTCATTATTCGTTCTCACTTTTTCCGGTCATGGAGTCATTATATTTTCTCCTAAATTAACTTCAGTTTCTGACACATTTTCTGATTTATTATCGTTCCAACGCCACTTAGCTATATGGTCCTATAATTAAATTCACCTATATCCCAGGCCTGACACACACAAACACACACACACACGCATCGTCATGTTACCTAATCATGGCACAGACTGTCCCACCAACCCATACGTAATCCCAAAATGACATAGATTCACATCCCGAGAGGTGGTCATCGCCCTCAAAAAGCAAAAACCTTCACCGCCCATCGTTATAGCATAGGACTGTAGCGGCCTAATAACAACAACAACAACAACAACAACGATGACGGAAAATACAACGATACTGCCACTTGTCCATATGCAAGCATCATATGCGTGGCGCAACTAGGGCAATAATGTCCTCATGGCGTTTTGCCGGTCAGAGTGTTTTGTATCGAGGTTGGAGGCTGGATCGAGTTTGCCCATGATATCAGCCAGCACAAATCCTGCCACAATGAGTGTCCTCTATATTAGAGTAATTTATAGCCTCTTGTTGGCACTTCATAAAAGTTTCCCTCTTTGGTGGAACACACAATGGGCAGCAGCAAAAGTGTTCCACTTCTACTTGCCCATATGTCGTCGTCCGTCGTTGTCGTCATCATCATCGTCATGGTAGAAGTCGTTCCACTCGGTGTGCTTAGAATCGCACACATTTATACCCACTTCCGCCTCCCAGCCACTCCAAATATGGAATGTATGGATAGTTTATGTTGGCTCGACTAATATCCTTATGAGGGCTTAAAAAAATAAAAATCCTTCGTTCATGTAGCCATTTTTTGTTTGCTGCCCTTCTCCGGCAATGGGCTTTTATTAACAGCCTCACACATACAAACACAAAATCACACTTTCAGTGGGCACAAGTGATGAGGTGACGAAATCTGAAATAAAATCATTTTATGTGCCACTTTTAAAAAGGACAAGAAAACCCTTGCCCGATCTTCCAAGGGGGGTTGAAAGTGAGTCGGGTAAATACTGCTTCCGCCTTGGAACACAAACCGCTGTTGTTCATATAGGTGACTGTGTACTATTGATGTCTGGCAATGATTTGGAAAATGTAGGATGGGGCTCCGCACCGGTTGGCGGGGCATACCTACCTAGTCCGTTGTAAGTTAAGGTCGGTCGAAAGTAGATGTAAAAAGTTTTCCCATTATGGTAGGGAATTGGAAACAAGCTGGGATACACACCACCAGCGAAATAAAGTTCGACAGCCAGCTTAGCAGAAGCATGGCCTGACACAGTGGGGTTAACTGGGGTAAAAAAAAGGATAAAGATGTGTCCTTTCAGGAAAACTTTCATATCCAGAAAAAGTTTAACAAGGCGTGCGGCCAGATGAATGGTAAGTTTTCCTGTTGGTCAAGATATTAATCAATTGCAACTTACCTGGACAGAGTCTGAGACGTTTGTTGGGGAACCTCCTACCCCGAGCCAGTCTTTGGCAATTAACTCTCTAACCGTGATGGAGAATTGTCGGGGGAATAAAATGCACGTGTATACTTTTGCTAATAATGGATGTTGGGTGTTTTGGACATGTTAGGTTATATAAACTCTTGTTGAACTGGTCAGTTCAACAGCTCGGAAAATGTGTGCCATTGACCTTTAAATTTTCTTTAGCAGTATTGTCGGAAAATAAAGCCTACACGACAACACGTCTGGTAACGGACTTAGGCTAATTGGCTTCGCTACGGAACGAAATGCCACTATAGCCAGCACACGGTTTCCTCAACTCGATATCCATAAGGGGACATTACGGTCTCTAGATCAACGAACAGTTAACCAAATTGATCACATTGCGATAGACAAGAGGCACGCATCCAGTATTTTGGATGTCCGAACATTCTGAGGTTCTAACATCGACTCGGACTACTACCTTGTTGTAGCCAAGGTAAGGATGCGGATATCCACCACGCCACAACAAACCAGAAATACTGTGAAAAAATTTAATGTCGAAAGACGCGTATCCCTTAACCTCTCGACTCACAACATACCACCAGCATCTAATGTCGAAGAACAATGTCAACGATGCCAACAAGCCATTAGATCAGCAGCAACTGACGTGCTAGGTTTCTCGCGCCCACCAGCAAGAAACCCCTGGTTTGATGAGGAATGCCGACAGATGCTCGCAGCTAAGAACGAGGCCTACAAGGCTAAGCTGCAGGTGAAGACGAGAGCTGTCATTGAGCTCTATAGGCAAAGAAGAAGGGAAGAACATCTGCTTTTCAGAAAGAAGAAAAAGAGCAAGAAAAGCGCGCTATCGAGGATATAGAGAGGTGCCACTCCAGGAACTATGTTCGCAAATTTTACCAAAGTGCAAAACGTCAACACCAAAGATACAAGGCTCGAACAGAAGTCGAGATGAACAAGGAAATATCGTAGTTGAGACACAGTCGATGCTGAGGATATGGAAGAACCACTTCTGCAGACTGTTAAACGGCGATGACGAACAACATTCCGCTGTCAGGCAGAACGATCCATTCAATATTGGCAACGACAGCGAAAACTGCCAACCATCCGACCTAATTGAAGTGAGGATAGCTATATCTAGGCCTCCGGAAATGACGGCCTTCCCGCTGAGCTTTATAAAGCGGAGATGACTTGGTAAGCAACATCCACCAACTCATAAGCCAAATCGAACCTCAGCATCGTTTGCCCGATCCACAACAAAGGGGACCCTCTGAACTGCGCCAACTACAGAGGCATAAGTCTTCTCAACATCGCCTTCAAGATCCTATCTTCCGTAATATGTGGACGCCTGAAACCGTTTACCAACAACCTGGTCGGCCCTTATCAGTGTGGTTTTAAGCCAGGAAAGTCCACAACCGATCAAATTTTCACACTTCGGCAGATCCTGACAAAAACCCAAGAAGTCCAAATCGATACCCACCACTTATTTATCAAACTCAAAGCCGCCTACGACAGCATTTATAGAGACGAACTTTACAGAGCCATGTCTAGTTTTGGTAAACCGCCCAAACTCGTCCGTTTGCATAGGATGAGGATGGAGAATTCTCGCTGTTCCATCAGGGTCGGAAACGACCTCACCGACACATTCATTACCAAAAAGGGTTTAGGCAAGGGGATGCGCTGTCATGTGATTCCTTTAATTTGGTTCTTGAGAGGATTGTGCAAAACTCCCGAGCCAACACCTGAGGCACAATTTTAAAAAATCGGTGTAACTACTAGCATTAGCCGACGATATTGATATCATTGGTAGGACTCAACGTGATCGAAAAATCTTCGGTCCCGTTTGAGTTGACGGGTTATGGAGTCGAATATTCAACCACGAACTATACGAGATGTACAGCAACATACCCCTGGTCAAAAAACTCCACGTTGGACGTTTAAGATGGCTAGGACATGTAGAGCGAATTGACACCAATACTCCGGCTCGCAGGGTCTTCGATTTCTAGCCAGACGTCGCGTCGGACGCAGTAGAAGAAGAGCACTCACAAGACGAAACCGACCTCAACCAACATGAATTCAGCAACTGGAGGCAGTTAGTTAAGGCCCAGGTTCATTCCGGGCTATAGCGCCACTGGTTTGGGCATGAAATCAAAACTGCAATGACAGAGTGTTGGCGCAAAGATTTTAGAAAATGCATCCATATTTGTCCAGAATGTATCAAAATGTCAAAATATTCATTTTCCAGTTTGGTGTGAAGGCCATGTTTTATGAACTTAACTCTTGTTTAGGTCAGCCAAGACATTAATCCTTTAAACAAAATTGTTAACCCAGGATGATCTGCAGTCCGATGTCGTCACTTTGAGTAATAGCTGACATAACTTGTTTGACAAATAAATTTAAACAAAAACCAAACTCAAGGAGGACCAGGGTCCCAATCTTATAGTGCTACGCTAGCTATTACTTTACGCCAACGTCACCATCATAACAGTCGTCCTTCCTGGCCGCGTTGATTGATTAATTCTCTGACCTCTGACATAGGTGTTCTATTTACACGTGAAATTGTCAAATTCATGTCTTTTAGTTGTCTAGTAGGAAGTGACAAATACGAATACAATAGGCCTTCCCTAACTGTCTCCACATTCCTTCCGTACAAAAGGACAAATTACCTCCAAAGCAATTCTAGGCTCCGCTGTGTTGGAGTACTTGTTACCCATACCCACGTTATACGGTTTGGGAAAGGTATTTACACTATTTAAGGAGTTGCTGGTCGCGCTAGTTACTCGTCATGTGCTAGACTACAAAAATGTGTCCTTTACCGGATTTAGAAACAATCCTAGCACCGGCACTACAAAACCTCGTGTAAAACACCATTTGATCGTAAAAAAAGGGGCGGGGTGGGCGAACACGATTCGGTTCAAAAAGTTTTATCACGTTTTTGACGGTTGGATGGTGGGGAGCAAATAGTTATTTCACACAGATGGGCCTAGTATTTATACTCCTACCACCCCAGCGATCCCTAACTGTGATGGTGTGTGTTTGTACATGGTGAGTGTGTTTACCAAACTCAAGTTAGATAAAATTTAGACAGAGGTTTCGATTATAAATCTTTTGTAACTGTCACGGTTTTGCTTATGTTCTTCGTGTCCTTTGCCCTTAATGTATGTCTGAGTGTTGTTTGATAAGGCGGTTCTATGGAACACGGTATACAATATTTTGTTGTTGGTTGTTTTTTTTTTTTTTTTGTAAAGCAAATATGCTGAAGGTGGTACGTAACTGCCCAGTTTGATGGAGGCATGGATGTGTGTGTGTGTATTAATGTAGTTCGAGGACAAATTAGAAGTGTAAGTAGATTGGCTTGTGTGTCAAGATGTTGTCACGTTAAGAGCTTGGCAAAGAAAGCGCTTATGGTATACGGATGATGGTAGTAGACAAGAAAAAGAGGACGTCAACGTAGACGAACGTCGACGAGTGGGTAAACATGAATAGCGGTTCTAAGAAGTTGGTGTGCGAAATCTGTTTGTGAATCATAGATATGTCTGTATTTAGCTAATTTATGGAGAAATGGATGGAAGCTTGTTATGCAGAGATATGTTTGTTGAGGGAAAACTGATTTTTTGTACCACAGATGGAAAAAAAAGTTGAAATGTGGTACAAGGATAATAGGGCTAGGTCATATGGAAATGTTATAAATTAATGAGAGTCAAGAGATACGACAGTCATCTATAATTGAGGACCTTGTCTAGGGCTTTAAAGGATGGTGGTTTGGGATTTATTTACTTTATTGGATGTGAAAAGTACGTTCGAGAGTTTCTGGGGTTGCATTCAATTGATTGAGGGTAAGGCAGATGCAAATTTACTCACGATATGTCAGGTGCTTAAGGATAGTGATGCGATTATATGAGGACACAAGCGTTCTCACTCTAGCCTCTCACTATCAACTCCTACTCTCACCTCCACGCTGGTGACTGGTGGGTGCCTAGTAGCTCGACTGGAGATGGGGTAATAAACCCCTGTGGAAGGTCGTTGGTGGCAGCAAACGAGAGAGGGGGAGGAGTGTCCTATCACTAAGGCACTCACTCTCAGACGGCAGAGGAGGAATTCCCTAGATGGAGTCAACGGTGGCGCCTACAGCCCTAGTATGATTGAACTGGTAATTAAATCCCTATATGAGCTGCTTCGACATATTTGAACACCAGGTCTACAGGGATTTCCAATACTGAGCCAGGGTATTGGAAAAGAGTTGGTGGCGGAGGAGCCCTCAATGGGTCAACGGCAGCGCTCATACCCCAAAAATGGGCTACTGACATCAGTATTTTTTCCGCCCGCTGTCCTAGGGTCAAAACAAGGGCCTGGCCCTCCAGGTTGGGGGTTGTGCTTTGGGTTAACTACCCATCCACGGAAAAAAAATATTGTTACGAAGCAACCAATAGCCTCGGAAAGGACTGATGGACGACCATGCTAAACGAAAAATGGACAACGACGTTCGTATCTGTACCTGGAATGTGAGAACATTAAACAGGAGAGGTGCAGGCGAACAACTAGCGGAAGCCCTAAACTGCTACAAAGCTGACATCACTGCAATCCAGGAAATACGATGGGCCGGGCAAAAAGAGGATGAAAAACTGTGACATCTACTATGGACCGTGTTATAGTGAGCAGAAACAGCGACTATTTGGATGCGGATTTGTTATAGGTGCCAGAATTAGGCAAGAAGTCTTATGTTTTCAAGACATTAGCGAACGCATAGTAACAATCCGCATCAAGGCCAAATTGGCCAACATAAGCCTTATATGCGCTCATGCTCCGACGGAGGAAAAAGATGATATAACTAAGGATTGCTTCTACGAGCTCCTCGACAAAACCTATGAGCGACTACCAAAGTACGATGTTAAAATCGTGCTGGGAGATTTTAACGCAAAGGCAGGAAGAGAAGACATCTTTAGCAGCACTGTCGGAAAATATAGCCTACACGACAACACGTCTGCTAACGGACTTAGGCTAATTGACTTCGCTACGGAACGTAATGCCACTTTAGCCACCACACGGTTTCCTCACCCCGACATCCACAAGACCACAGATCAACGAACAGTCAACCAAATTGATCACATTGCGATAGACAAGAGGCACGCATCCAGTATTTGGGATGTCCGAACATTCAGTATTTGGGATGTCCGAACATTCCGAGGGGCTAACATCGACTCGGACCACTACCTTGTTGTAGTCAAGGTAAGAATGCGAATATCCACCACGGTAAAACAAACCAAAAATACTGTGAAAAAAATTAATGTCGAAAGACTGCAATCGCCAGAGACCGCCAAGACCTTCGCGCAACGCGTATCCCTTAACCTCTCGATTTTTACCACACCACCAGCCTCTAATGTCGAAGAACAATGCAACGATGCCAACAAGCCATTAGATCAGCCGCAACTGATGTGCTAGGTTTCTCGCGGCCACCAGCAAGAAACCCCTGGTTTGATGAGGAATGCCGACAGATGCTCGCAGCCAAGAACGAGGCCTACAAGGCTCTATAGGCAATGAAGAAGGGAAGAACATCGGCTTTTCAGAAAGAAGAAAAAAGAGCAAGAAAAGCGTGAGATCGAGGATATAGAGAGGTGCCACTCCAGGAACGATGTTCGCAAGTTTTACCAAAGTGTAAAACGTCAAAGCCACGGCTACAAGTCTCGAACAGAATTCTGTCGAGATGAACAAGGAAATATCGTAGTTGCGACACAGTCGATGCTGAGGATACGGAAGAACCACTTCTGCAGACTGTTAAACGGCGACGACGAACAACATTCCGCTGTCAGGCAGAACGATCCATTCAATATTGGCAACGACAGCGAAAACTGCCAACCACCCGACATAAGTGAAGTGCGGATAGTTATATCTAAACTCAAGCTTAATGAGGCCACCGGAAATGACGGCCTTCGCGCTGAACTTTATAAAGCTGGCCGAGATGACTTGGTAAGCAACATCCACCAACTCATAAGCCAAATCTGGTCGGTTGAAAGCATGCCTGAAGAATGGAACCTCAGCATCGTTTGCCCGATCCACAAAAAAGGAGATGCTCTGAACTGCGCCAACTACAGAGGCATAAGTCTACTCAACATCGCCTTCAATATCCTATTTGCCGTAATATGTGAACGCCTGAAACCGTTTACTAACAACCTGATCGGCCCTTATCAGTGTGGTTTTAGGCCAGCAAAGTTAACATTTGCACACTTCGGCAGATCCTGGAAAAACCCCAAGAAGTCCAAATCGATACACACCACCTAATTATCGATTTCAAAGCCGAACTATACAGAGCCATGTCTAATTTTTGTATACAGCCCAAACTCGTCCGTTTGTGTAGGATGACGATGGAGAATTCTCGCTGCTCCATCAGGAGCGTTGCGAAGTCACGTGACTTCTTTAATCTGATTTTTGAGAGGATTGTGCAAAACTCCCGAGCCAACACCAGACGCACAATTCTCCAAAAATCGGTGCAACAACTAGCACACGCTGACGATATTGACATCATTGGTAGGACTCAACCCGATGTCATAGCCACGTTTGCTAGTATAGAGAAGGAAGCGGCAAAAATGGGTTTAGCAGTAAATGAGGGTAAGACTAAGTATATGCTGTCAACACGAAAGGACACACAACATCGACGAATTGGACAGAACGTCAACATTGACAGATATAACTTTGAGGTAGTACGGGACATTTGTCTACCTCGGCTCCGCTATTAACTCTGACAACAACATCTCTTCAGAAATCAAACGAAGAATTACTCTTGCCAATCGCTGTTTCTTCGGGCTAAGAAGGCAATTTAGTTGTAAATCCCTCACGCGAACTACTAAGGAGATCCTATATAATACCCTGATCATCCCAGTCCTGCTCTACGGCGCTGAAGCATGGACCGTATCAAAAGCGGATGATGAAATCCTTGGTAGATTCGAGGAGAAAATTCTTCGAAAAATTCTCGGTCCCGTTTGCGTTGACGGGCTATGGAGACGAAGATTCAACCAAGAACTATACAAGCTGTACAGCGACATGCCCCCGGTCAAAAAACTCCGCATTGGACGTTTAAGATGGCTAGTACATGTAGAACGAATGGACACCAATACTCCGGCTCGCAGAGTCTTCGAATCCCAGCTAGACGTGGGAAGCAGTAGAGGAAGACCTCGCCTTAAGTGGCGCGCACAAGTAGAAACCGACCTCAACCAACTTGGAGTGCGCAACTGGAGGCATTTAGCTAGGGACCGGGCTAATTGGAGAGGCATGTTGGTTGAGGCCCAGGTTCATCCCGGACTGTAGCGCCACTTATGCAAGTAAGTATGTCAGTTTCAAACAAGGACATTGAAATTATAATGATAATAAGCTTTGGATAGAATCTATTCCACGTTGGGTTAGGAAAAGTACAGCAAAGTACTCTAAAAAATACCTTTTGTAGTATAGCGACTAAGGGCGAATATCAGGTGCGTTCGGAAGATCCTGATGCTGAGTATGATCCTAGAGCCAACATTTTACATTCTTAAACTTTTTTGTCCATAAAAATCCATGGTTGGTCATTTTAGGGAGATCAGCTTATGTAATATATGAACCAAGTAGGTACGTGTCGAAGTAAAATTTAAAAACAAAAAAAGTGATTCTGGAAAGTCGAATGGTAATGATATTTCAGCCCAATTAAAACCACCTGTAAAGAGCCAGTCCATGATATGAGGTTGCTCCAATATTTTTTTTTTCTTGGAGGAGCTGGATGCCATCTGTTTGGCAACTAGCTCCGCCAATTGAGCTTACATCACACAACAGGGGTCGATATTTAAAACACCAATTTATATAAAGAACCCTGCATAGAGCGTCCTTTAGTATCAGGCAATGGAATCCCAAATGTTATCATCGCTTTATAGAGACATTTGGACCAGATTTTCAGGGCATCAGGAGGTATAATTTCGTAGAGACTTGGTTGATAGTTTTTTTGCATGCAAACTTCCTAGACCAGTATCGACACTTGTTGTTCCTCAGGCTTCTGATGGCTGCACTAGCTGTGGGTTAAGTGGCCTAATTGGACTACCATCTGAGGTGTTTCTGGTTGAAATACCGAAAGTATCAAAAACTAAATATTTTCACTACTATACTACTTGTGAAAGTCTGACAAATATTTTAGAACATAAAACTAAGAAAAATCTCAAACTTGCATTCGGAGTAGGCAAACGCGGTCCCATTTTTTGTGTCAAAAATATAACTTTGCACACAAGTTAGGTTTGAGGACCAGTATGGGCGGCTAATGCCAGATATATAATTTTTCTCCACTTATTTCTACAATAACTTCTTCGTCAACAGAAGATGGACTCCACATTATGCCCATTTGGAAGCTGCTGGAAATGCAATCAATCAATGTCTTGAATACCTAGGGATACTGATCACAGTTTCTACTGTGATTTGTTGAAACCTGTGCCTACCAACTAACAATAGCTGATTTCCTTTTCGATTTTTGTGTCGAAATCCTTATGTTAGGTTTCAACATCGTACAGACTTCGTCCAGAAGGTCAAAAAATCCATCTAAAGGCGTGTGCATATAATATGACGTTGATATATAGAGCTATAGAGCTCAATGGCAGCTCTCATCTTCACCGGCAGCTTGGCCTTGTAGGAGCCGTTCTTGGTTTAAAGGGTATTTTTGCTGGTGGCCGCGAGAAACCTAACACATCACTTGCGGCTGATTTAATGGCTTTTTGGCATTGTTGCCATTGTCTTCCTACTGTTGCGTTAAAATCTCCCAGCACGATTTTAAAATCGTACTTGGTAGTCGCTCATAAGTTTTATCAAGGAGCTCGTAGAAGCAGTCCTTAGGTGTATCATCTTTTTCCTCAGTCGGAGCATGAGCGCATATAAGGCTTATGTTGGCGAATTTTGCCTTGATGCGGATTGTTACAATGCATTCGCTAATGTCTTCGAAACATAATACTTCTTGCCTAAGTCTCGCACTGATAACAAATCCGCATCCGAATAGACGCTGTTTCTGCTCACTATAACGCGGTCCATAGAAGTTGTCACAGTTTTTCATCCTCTTTTTGCACGGCCCATGCCATCGTATTTCCTGGATGGCAGTAATGTCTGCTTTGTAGCAGTTTAGGGCTTCCGCTAGTTGTTCGCCTGCACCTCTCCTGTTTAATGTTCTCACATTCCAGGTGCAGATACGAACGTCTTTGTCCTTTTGTCGTTTAGCAGTGTTGTCAACAATAAGATCAGTCCTTTCCGAGGCTATTGGCTGCTTCATAACATAAAGTTTTTTTTCCGTGGGTGGGTCAAGCGTAAACCCTAACCTGGGGGGCCAGTTCCAATTTATTAGATACCCCTAGGACACGGGGCCATCAGTATTTCCGTTGGCCTTTCGATTCATCTGGCACCATAGCTGTACAAGGGGCCTGATTTACCCTTGAGGTGAGTCCTTGTTTCAATATATTATAGACAATAATTTGTTAGTGGCGAACAGGGGTAACGACCCCACCTCAGTTACTAAAAATAGAGAAGAGGTTCGCAGCAAGAAGCTCAAATTCGGAGACCGACTGGGGTCTTTATAAGAATAATCAGCGCAAATTCAAAAGGGCGGTCAACAGTGCTAAACGCACCTCCTGGCGTAACTTCTTTGCAGTGTAGAAAGCACTACTGAATCAGCCAGGCTTAAAAAAGTTATCTGCAAAGAACCGGCTGTGTCAGGTTACCTCAAGCTTTCCAATGGGGACTGGACACAGTCGTTAATACATCTACTGCAAACCCACTTTCTAGGATGTGATTCATACTATAATGGGACTCCAGACATAACCGTCTATAATGACAACCCAGCAGCAATGGAGGATATGGTTAGTGTCAATCAATTGATCAATTGACTCCTTCTCCCCCTACAAATCCCCAGGGGTCAATGGTATTATCCCGATCATGCTACAAAAATCGAAACACCTCGCAACAGCATTCCTACAAAAATTGTTTGTTGGTAATCTAAAATGCGGTTACATCCCTAGGTGATGGCGGGAAGTAAAGATAGTCTTTATCCCAAAAGCCGGCAAGCCCAGCCACACGACCGCGAACGACTTTTGGCATACGACATCCTGCATACTAAAAACCTATGAAAAACTAATGGATATCTACATTCGTGACAAACTAGACCCCCAATAGCATCAAGAGGCATCAAGCATCAAGAGGCACACCACATGGAGGGGTTATCTCAGCTCTATTGTGGAACATAGTCATCAATAAGATACTCATCAAGCTACAGCGAAATGGAGTAAAAGTCATAGCCTACGCAGACGATGTAGCGAAACTATTAATGGGCTACTCGAGCAGGCATTTAAAACTCTCAACAAGTATACAAAACAATGTGGGCTCGGCATCAACCCCCAGAAAACGGAACTCGTTATCTTAACGAATAAGAGGATTCGACCTACCGGCTATCGACCTACCGGCTATCGATGGGACTACCCTCAAACTAGCCGATAGTGCAAAATATCTGGGTGTACTTCTTGATAGAAAACTCAACTGGATTGCGCGAGGGCATTAAAAAGGCCACAGTCGCTCCGAATATTCGGAAAAAAAAACTGGGGTCCGAACCCTAAGATCATCATATGGATTTACACGGCCATTCTAAGACCTACATTAACATATGGGGGGCTTGTCTGGTGGCAATCCAAAAAATAAGTCATCCATCTGAAAAATATGACAAAGGTACAAAGGATAGCATGTGTGGGCGCTACTAGCGCAATGAGAACCACACCAACAGCGGGACTGGAAACCATCCTTAACCTGCTACCGCTAGACCTATACATGCAAGAATCTGCAGCCCAAAGTGCTCTAAGAATCAGCCAGCTCAACTGCTGGAAATCTATACAGATATCTGGACTCAGCTGCCTCACCACGACTTTCAAAGACCATTCTCCTGTATCTTTCCAAGCAGAGAGGTGTGGAAGAGGAACGAATTGGGCACCGAAACCATATCCACCTACACTGGTGGTTTAAAAATGGATGTAGGCGTTGGAGCTGGAGTGTTTCAGAAACACTAAATCTAAACAGCTCCATTCGTCTCCCTGAGCACAGCAGTGTCTTCCAAGCCGAGATACTGGCAGTAGCAGAGGCATCCAAAGCGACCTCAATGCTGGCGATACCACCAGATGATATCACCATCTTTATTGACAGTCAGGCTGCAATAAAAACTATCCCTGCTGTCGAAATAAAATCTCGGCTTGTGAAACGTTGTCGTGAAGAGCTAAAGGTTCTTGGCGTCCAACATAATGTTAAGCTCTGCTGGGTCCCCGGACACAGAGGCATACAGGGCAATGAAATTGCTGACGAACTGGCAAGAAAAGGATCTGCCTCCAGCATTGACCAAGCAGACCAGTCCGTCAAACCACCACTGTGTGATGTCAAATCTCGGGTAGGACCGAAAAAACTGATTACTGCCAAAAACAGGTGGAACTCCCTTCCCACCTGTGACACTTTCAAAAGGATGTGGCCTGCGTGTGACAATGCCAGAACCCTTAAACGACTTCCAAGAAACAGGAAATCTGTCTCGACTTTAGTTGGGATTCTTACTGGACAAAACTTACTAAAAAGCCACAAACTGGCTGTAGTGGCTGCGGTGATGAAGAAATACACGAGGATAACCCCCACTTTCTGTGCCACTGCCCAGGCCTCAGCCAATTAAGAATGAGAACCTTAGGAAAATACTTTTTCCATGACCTCACGGATCTATCCTAAATCCCTCTTCCTAATATTTTCAGGATTGCAACAACATCTGGATGGCTAGAAATGGGATAATAACAATGGACAGTAACGGGACATTGAATGAACCAACCACACAAGTGGACCCCCAACGGGCATCACAATGGGTCTATATTGACCTGAGTGCGATGAGGGAAGACGCACACCGTCTGTCTCATCAACCCACCAACCTATCATAACCTACCCCTGAGATTGCTAGATAACCTGTTTTCGAATATGTCGAAGGAGCTCATCTAGGTTCGCCTGGGCAGGTCGGGTATTCATTCTGTGCCATTCTAATCAGGCTGTTTATAGTGTTTCTGTGTTTCGTTTGGAATAGGACTATGTGTCTGTTTGCCTTAGTGTGAGGATACATCTTCCCTCCCGCTTTCATATGCTGCCACCGAGACCTTACACACGGGTTCAAACCGTATTTACGGTTAACATCCTAGGCATTGGGAAGGCTGAGAGTCGGAGATGGTAGGTTGGAAAGTTGGTTGAAAGTTCATGTAGTTTGATATAATCGTATTGCCTACCATTTAACTAGCCCGTTTAGCAACTGCTGAATATGATTTTTTCGTCGTCTTAATATACGAGAACAAATAGTGCAAACAAAGTGTTCATTAACCATACAAAAAACGATTCTGCAGGCCAGTCCGTGAATTTGACGTAAGAAGCTACCAACCAAACGCCACTCATGGACCTACAAACAACCTTTCTTCAGCTTCAAATGAAATCAACGTTGCTGTTTCATCAAGTAATTTATCGTTTTACTATAAAAATGTAGGAGGTATAAGAACTAAGTTAGAATCTCTGTATCTTACTTTCTCATGTTGTTCATATGATATTATTTTATTAACTGAAACCTGGTTAACCGAAAATCAATTAACATCCGAATTATTTAACTCAGACTATACTGTATTTAGAAAAGACAGGTCAAACTTAACTACTGGTATGGACAGAGGGGCTGGTGTTCTGATCGCCATTCGTTCGTCATTGTCATGTAAGGAAGGACAATTAAACTCAAATAGTATACCTACAAATCATTATGATATTGATCAATTGATTGTATCATTAACTATAAACAAAAATATTGAATTATTCATTAATATTAATTATATACCTCCAAGGAGTACTTGGGATTGTTATAGTATATTTCTAAACAATTGTAAATCTATTCTTGAAAATTTAAGTCCATCGCAACATATTATTTGTATTGGTGACTTTAATCTAGGTAATATTAAGTGGTTATTAGACTCAGATGATAAGTATTTAGTTCCATTCGATATTACTTCTGAAATTGAGAGTAATTTAATTGACTTTTTTAGTCAGTTTGACTTGATACAAATCAATGATTTTTCTAACAGCTTAGGCCGAATTCTTGACCTAATCTTTGTAGATAAAGAATTTAATATTTATGTTGAAAAATCTGGTACTCCAATTGTTAATAACTCGGTCCATCATATTGCACTAGAGGGACTTTACTTACTTAAGTGGCGCTACAGTCCGGAATGAACCTGGGCCTCAACCAACATGCCTCTCCAATTAGCCCGGTCCTTAGCTAACTGCCTCCAGTTGCGCACTCCAAGTTGGTTGAGGTCGGTTTCCACTTGTGCGCGCCACTTAAGGCGAGGTCTTCCTCTACTGCGTCCGACGCCTGGCTGGGAATCGAAGACTCTGCGAGCCGGAGTATTGGTGTCCATTCGTTCTACATGTCCTAGCCATCTTAAACGTCCAATGCGGAGTTTTTTGACCAGGGGCATGTCGCTGTACAGCTCGTATAGTTCTTGGTTGAATCTTCGTCTCCATAGCCCGTCAACGCAAACGGGACCGAAGATTTTTCGAAGAATTTTCCTCTCGAATCTACCAAGGATTTCTTCATCCGCTTTTGATACGGTCCATGCTTCAGCGCCGTAGAGCAGGACTGGGATGATCAGGGTCTTATATAGGGTCTCCTTAGTAGTTCGAGTGAGGGCTTTACTACTAAATTGCCTTCTTAGCCCGAAGAAACAGCGGTTGGCAAGAGTAATTCTTCGTTTAATTTCTGACGAGATGTTGTTGTCAGAGCTAATAGCGGAGCCGAGGTAGACAAAGTCCCGTACTACCTCGAAGTTATATCTGTCAATGGTGACGTTCTGTCCAATTCGTCGATGTTGTGAGTCCTTTCGTGTTGACAGCATATACTTAGTCTTACCCTCATTTACTGCTAAACCCATTTTCGCCGCTTCCTTCTCTATACTAGCAAACGTGGCTATGACATCACGTTGAGTCCTACCAATGATGTCAATATCGTCAGCGTATGCTAGTAGTTGCACCGACTTTTGGAAAATTGTGCCTCTGGTGTTGGCTTTGGAGTTTTGCACAATTCTCTCAAGAATCAGATTAAAGAAGTCGCATGACAGCGCATCGCCTTGCCTAAATCCTTTTTTGGTATCGAATGTGTCGGTGAGGTCGTTTCCGACCCTGATGGAGCAGCGAGAATTCTCTATCGTCATCCTACACAAACGGACGAGTTTGGGCGGTATACCAAAACTAGACATGGCTCTGTACAGTTCGTCTCTATAAATGCTGTCATATGCGGCTTTGAAATCGATGAATAGGTGGTGGGTATCGATTTGGACTTCTTGAGTTTTTTCCAGGATCTGCCGAAGTGTGAAAATTTGATCGGTTGTGGACTTTCCTGGCCTAAAACCACACTGATAAGGGCCAATCAGGTTGTTGGTAAACGGTTTCAGGCGTTCACATATTACGGCAGATAGGATCTTGTAGGCGATGTTGAGGAGACTTATGCCTCTGTAGTTGGCGCAGTTCAGAGGGTCTCCTTTTTTGTGGATCGGGCAAACGATGCTGAGGTTCCATTCTTCAGGCATATTTTCATCCGACCAGATTTGGCTTATGAGTTGGTGGATGTTACTTACCAAGTCATCTCCGCCGGCCTTATAGAGCTCAGCGGGAAGGCCGTCATTTCCGGCAGCCTTATTAAGCTTGAGTTTAGATATTGCTATCCTCACTTCACTCAGGTCGGGTGGTTGGCAGTCTTCGCTGTCGTTGCCAATATTGAATGGTTCGTTCTGCCTGACAGCGGAATGTTGTTCGTCATCGCCGTTTAACAGTCTGCAGAAGTGGTTCTTCCATATCCTCAGCATCGACTGTGTCTCAACTACAATATTTCCTTGTTCATCTCGACAGGATTCTGTTCGAGCCTTGTATCCTTGGCTTTGACGTTTTACACTTTGGTAAAACTTGCGAACATCGTTCCTGGAGTGGCACCTCTCTATATCCTCGATCGCGCGCTTTTCTTGCTCTTTTTTCTTTTTGCTGAAAAGCCGATGTTCTTCCCTTCTTCTTTGCCTATAGAGCTCAATGGCAGCTCTCGTCTTCACCTGCAGCTTAGCCTTGTAGGCCTCGTTCTTGGCTGCGAGCATCTGTCGGCATTCCTCATCAAACCAGGGGTTTCTTGCTGGTGGGCGCGAGAAACCTAGCACATCAGTTGCGGCTGATCTAATGGCCTGTTGGCATCGTTGCCATTGCTCTTCGACATTCGATGCTGGTGGTATGGTGTTAATCGAGAGGTTAAGGGATACGCGTTGTGCGAAGGTCTTGGCGGTCTCTTGCGATTGCAGTCTTTCGACATTAAATTTTTTCACAGTATTTCTGGATTGTTGTGGCGTGGTGGATATCCGCATTCTTACCTTGGCTGCTACAAGGTAGTGATCCGAGTCGATGTTAGCTCCTCGGAATGTTCGGACATCCAAAATACTGGATGCGTGCCTCTTATCTATCGCAATGTGATCAATTTGGTTGACCGTTCGTTGATCTGGAGACCGCCATGTCCCCTTATGGATATCGAGGTGAGGAAACCGTGTGCTGGCTATAGTGGCATTTCGTTCCGTAGCGAAATCAATAAGCCTAAGTCCGTTACCAGACGTGTTGTCGTGTAGGCTATGTTTTCCGACAATACTTCTAAAGATGTCTTCTCTTCCTACCTTTGCGTTAAAATCCCCCAGCACGATTTTAACATCGTACTTCGGTATGCGCTCATAGGTTTTGTCGAGGAGCTCGTAGAAGCAATCCTTAGCTATATCATCTTTTTCTTCCGTCGGAGCGTGAGCGCATATAAGGCTTATGTTGGCGAATTTGGCCTTGATGCGGATTGTTACTATGCGTTCGCTAATATCTTGGAAGCATAAGACTTCTTGCCTAAGTCTGGCACTTATAACAAATCCGCATCCGAATAGTCGCTGTTTCTGCTCACTATAACACGGTCCGTAGTATATGTCACAGTTTTTCATCCTCTTTTTGCCCGGCCCATCCCATCGTATTTCCTGGATGGCAGTAATGTCTGCTTTGTAGCAGTTTAGGGCTTCCGCTAGTTGTTCGCCTGCACCTCTCCTGTTTAATGTTCTCACATTCCAGGTGCAGATACGAACGTCGTTGTCCTTTTTTCGTTTAGCAGGGTCGTCAACAATAAAATCAGTCCTTTCCGAGGCTATTGGTTGCTTCGTAACCATGTTTTTTTCTGTGGGTGGGTAGTTAACCCAAAGCACAACCCCCAACCTGGAGGGCCAGTTCCAATTTATTAGATACCCCTAGGACACGGGGTCATCAGTATCCACTACGGGATTGAGCGCTGCCGTTGGCCTTTCGGTTCATCCGCCACCATCTCTGTTCAAGGGGCCTGACTTACCCTTGAAATTCCTAGACAACCTGTTGTCCGAATATGTCAGAGCAGCTCATCTAGGTTCGCCTGGGACAGCAGGCCGGGTATTCATCCGTGCCATTCTCACCAGGGTGTTTATAGTGTTGCTGTTTTTCGTCGTGTTATCAACACTCGCACTTATCGTTTAGCAAGTCAAATCCGGTTGGATGAGACCAGTATCCGATGGTTACCACTTGGAGGTAAAGATAAGCACATTTGATTTGTAGTCAGAGTTGCAACACTGGGCATTGCCAAGTTAACGCCAATCAGAGTCTACCCTCGTTCTACAACACCCAACCATCACTAGAGGGAACCTTATGTTTTTTTACCTACATGAAAAATGTTCTTAGTAATAATATTTTTGTACCTAACTACAACAAGGCTAACTTTGATGCCATGAATGAATATTTTTTATCTATTCCATGGGAATCGCATTTATCCAAAACTGATTTAAATAATGCTAATGATAATTTAGTATCTTTTATCTATGAAGCTGTACGTCAATTTGTTCCAAATAAAAAAGTCAAGTCTAGAAAAATCTTAAAAATAGAAAAAATAAATCTTTTAAGTTATTTAAAGCAAACCGCGACGATGTAAATTTCCGGTCAAACCATCTAACTATTCAAAAAGAATTCGATACACTTAATAAGTTCTTATATCGTGCTTATCTATTCTCTATAGAATCAAACATTAAATATAACAGTGACGCTTTTTGGAAATTTATTAACTTAAAACGTAAAAGCAACGGGTATCCTAGCTGCATGAAGTACCTGAACCAATCAACGAGTGATGTTCAGGAAATTTGTAACCTCTTTGCTGTTTACTTTCAGTCTGTTTACTCCACAACCACTCCAACTTTCGTAAATTTACCAAAATTTTCTACTATCATTAATATAGGGTCTATGGTTATATCGTCTTCTGAAGTAGAATCAGCTTTATTAGGTTTAGATAAAAACAAAACGGCAGGACCTGATGGGATCCCACAAATCCTATTGTTTAGATGTGCCTCATCTTTAGCTATTCCATTGACGACAATTTTCAACCTATCGCTTTCGAATGGTGAATTTTTAGATTGTTGGAAACTGTCTTATATAACACCAATTTACAAATCTGGATCGAAACAGGAAATAACGAATTATAGACCAATCTGCAAAATATCTGCTCTACCTAAGTTATTTGAAAAAATAGTTTGTGATAAAATTACTTTTCAACTAAAAGGTTTTGTATCAGATTCCCAACACGGATTTATTTCTGGAAGGTCTACATCCACAAATCTTTCACTAATGACAAACTTTATCATAAACAAATTTGAATCAAATCGTCAAACCGACATAATCTTCACAGATTTCGCCAAAGCATTTGACCGCGTTAACCATCATATTCTTTTACACAAGCTCTTGGAATTGGGATTTCATTCTAAAATTCTTGATTGGCTTAAATCATATTTAACATCCAGAGTTCAAGTTGTTAAGATTGACGATCATCAGTCAAATCAAATATTGGTACCATCCGGGGTCCCTCAGGGTAGCCATTTAGGCCCATTATTGTTCTAGCTTTTTATTAACGATATTCCAAAAATCTTCTTAAAATCCCAATGTCTTCTCTTTGCAGATGAACTTAAATTATACCGTAGTATAAAATGCTTCGAGGATTGTACTTCACTAAATGATGATTTGAACAAACTGACACAATGGTGTAGTTTAAACTTCTTACATCTTAATATTTCAAAATGCCAAGTTATGTCTTGTTTTCGTAAGATTTCTCCGATCTACTATGACTATCGAATTGGTAGTACTTCTTTGGATCGTGTAGTGCAAAAAAAAGATCTAGGCGTTATTCTCGATACCAAACTTTCCTTTCTTCCTCATATAGACTACATTATAAACAAATCCAACCAAATGTTAGTGTTTTTTCCGTCTTTGTGAATAAGATAAGATAAGATAAAATCAAACACAACCTCTTTTATGGAGAACAAAGGAGTTAATACATTTATTAGAGTAATCATCAATCTTTTTGGCGGTATATAAAATTCATTTGGCGCTTTATACAAAATGTAAACAAACTACATCTGTCATCCTTAATGGATGCATTCATTGTTTTATAGCAACTTTTATGTGCTGAATTAAATGTTCAATGATGATTATTGTGTTGATTATTTATTTGCAACCAATAATGAAATACATATTCATGGTGATTTTATCAATCACCAACATTCTCCCCCCACGGTGACGATGTTATTGTATTTTGCTGCTTGCTTTTACGGCCGCTACTGTGACATGAACTTCTCATCTAGTAGGTCCCGGTGTCCACCTGCCTTCTCTTCATGCATATTGATAACATGAAAATAAAAAATGTTTATTAAATTGAAATGTAAACATAAAACATGCAGTGCGAACACACACGCCAACGCAATAACAAATAAACGAAGAAGAAAAACGAAATGCAAAACTTTCAAACGGTTTATCTCTTGTCTCAGCTCTCCGGTAGTAAAACTAAATTTACTACGATAACATTAGTGCAGTCATTCATTAAATTATCCCGTTTTTATATGCTGCATAAGTTCTCTTTACTATCGGAGTACAGCTTACGGTGATTTGTTTTCGGTGTTGATGAATTGTTTATGATTGCTGGACTGCTGGTACATAAGTTCAATTTCGTCTTTCTTTTGGTCGGTCGGGTTTTGTTGTTGTGTCGCCGATTGAAAATTATTATTAGATATTATTATTTTTTTGCGTGACGCGTTTAAATTAGATTTTGTGTTTAAGTGTGATACAACTCTGGAATTCTTTATTTGATAAATATATGATCCTCCAAGAATTCCGAGTTGAAGTGAAGTGAAGTAAAGTGTAGTGCAGTGTAGTGTCGTCTCCATTTCCCTGTCCATCTCCAGTTCCTGCTCCTGCTCCTGCTCCTGCGCCTGCTCCTGCTCCTGCTCATGCTCCTGGTAGATGTCAGGATATTGATAAGGGTAAGTACATTTTCATTGGGTTTTGATCTTATTTTTGGTTTTGTTTTATCGAGTTCCGTACATCGCGCGCGTCTCATTGTTTACATGCGGGTAGGTGGGCACGTGAGTTTCGCGTTTAACGTGTCCGTAATGTGAATGTGAGTGATAGTGACAGTGAGTAGTTTGATAGGTACTTAATTAATTATTGTGTTGAGAAATTGCCGAATTAAATTTCGCTTTAATTGTGCATTATTCGTATATGTATGTATGCGTAAAATTCGCGAGTTCGAGTTCGAATGCGTTTCAATATTTGTGTTGTGTTGGGTTTGATGACTTTAGTAAATAAAGTTTTCGACGAATTTTATTAACTTTGGGTCGGACTCGGGTTGTCATCTATTGTTTTGTTTTTATATAATTGGTATAATTTATTATTCAGCAATTGGAATTAAAATGGACGTAGTGCCATAATTCTTGTTGTGTTTGGAGATAATTTTGTAAGAAAATATATTTGTATAATTTTTTTTGAAATAAATAAATTTTTTATTTTTTTTTGTAAATATTACAACCATTGTGTTTTTGTTGAAATTACAGATTATAGGTGTGATATGTGGTGGCAAGTTGGTTTTATTAATTTTTCTCACATTTGTTTTGATCGTGGTTTGTTGTTATCGGAAGTGGGCATAATTTCGTGATTGGCCGTCGGCATTCGCCTTGCGCGGTTTTAATTTTAACGACTCTGGTGATTTGGTCAGCACCTGGGTATGTTTCAATAATACGGCATAAATTCCAACGTGCTGGTGGGAGCCGCTCATCCTTCAACAAGACCAAATCTCCGATCTTCATTTGCGGCTGTTGCCTTTGCCATTTTGGCCTTTGTTGTAGACGTGCGAGGTACTCTACATGCCATTGATTCCAGAACGATTGAAGGTGTTTTTGTAGAGTCTTCCATCGATCCACGGAATTTCGGGTATCTCTGCTGTGATCGCCTTCTGGGATTACAAAAAGTGGTTGTCCGATAAGGAAATGTGACGGGGTCAGTGCCTGGAAATCGTCGGGATCCTCTGTTATTGGACAGAGTGGCCTAGAGTTCAAACATGCTTCTATTTGAATAAGAAGTGTGGCGAGCTCTTCAAAGGTCAATGTCCCATTTCCGACGATTCTTTTTAAATGGTATTTGACACTCTTAACTCCTGCTTCCCAAAGTCCGCCGAAGTGGGGTGAAGCAGGAGGAATGAAATTCCAAGTGGTCCCGTGTGTTGCTAAAACGTCTGCGATTTCCTTCCAGTCGTGCATTGCTGCCTTTAGTTGACGACGCAGTTCGACTTCCGCTCCTACAAAATTTGTTCCGCAGTCACTGTATATGTGACTGCACACTCCTCGTCTTCCAGCAAATCTACGAAAGGCCGCAATAAAAGCTTGTGTTGTGAGGTCACTTACCGCCTCAATATGAATTGCCTTTGTTGTGAGGCAAACAAATATTGCTAAATAGCCCTTGTAGCATTTCGCTCCGCGACCTTTCCAAGCGCGAATATTAACTGGTCCCGCATAGTCAACGCCAGTGTGAAGAAAAGGCCGACAAGCATTTACTCTCGGTGCTGGTAATTGTCCCATCAGTTGATGTGCTGGTATTGTACGATACCTGAAACATATAGTGCAATGATGTATACATTTCTTGATTGCACGTTTCATTGAACAAATCCAGTACTTTGTGCGTAAATAAGCTGCCATCTGCTGGAGTCTGCCATGCAATGTCCGTTCGTGAGCATCTCGCATTATGAGTTCGGTTAAGTGGTGTGATTTTAAAATTATTGGGTGTTGTTGGTCGTAACCTAGATTCGCCATAGCGAGTCTTCCTCCTACTCGAAATATTCCTTCGTTATCTTTGAATGGATTAAGCGGTCCCATTCCTCTAGCCGCCGTGATACCGTCGGGAAACATTTCAAGTTGGGCAATTCGGACTAAAGTTTTAGTTGCCATATTCAGCTCGTCTGCTCTAATTGGACCAACATATCGATTAGATTGTTTTAAATAGATGAACCGATTGCAGTAAGCAACGGTCCTAGTTAATCGCTTGAGATTAGATAAGCGACCAATGAGTTGACCTATAGGGTTTTCCACTATTTTGGTGTGATTAACACGGATGTGTTTTTCTCCTTCCACTGTCGTAAGATCAGTTGGTTGAACGGGGACTTCGAAATTCCACGACGAGTTTAGGAAGGATGGGCCATTCCACCATAAGGTTGCCTCCATTAGCACCGAGGGCAGTACTCCCCGAGAAGCTAAGTCAGCCGGGTTAAGCTGGGTTGGAATATGTTTCCATATACGGTGGTCGGTTAGGCGTTGTATTTCTCCAACTCTGTTTCCGATAAACGTCTCCCATCTTGTTGGTGGTGCATGAATCCAACAGAGTGTTATCGTAGAATCGGTCCACGCATATACTTTGGCATCCGTCAAGCATAGTATTTTTGTTACATGATTTAGAAGTCGGGCTAATATGACTGCTCCACACAATTCCAAGCGTGGAATGCTGATTGGCTGAACTGGTGCCACTCTGGTTTTAGCAACTAACAGGTTTACATGGATTTGACCTGCGCTATTCAGAACACGCATGTAAACCGCAGCTCCAAATGCCTTCTCCGATGCGTCGCAGAATCCGTGGATTTCCAGTTGCGTAGAACCTTCTATAGTTTGCATCCATCGTGGTAGAGAAATGTTATTAATTGCTTGAAGGTCTTTAAAAAATACAATCCATTCCTGAAGGATGTCCGGGTCAACTGGATCGTCCCAATTCTTCTTGCGAATCCACAGTATTTGAAGAAAACATTTTGCCTTTATAACACAAGGCGAAATCCATCCCATGGGATCAAAAAGTCTAGCTATAGTTGACAAAATGGATCTTTTGGTTGGTTGAAGTTGTGTTGGTACCGTGTAGCTATAAGAAAACTTATCTGTTATGGGAATCCAATGTATTCCTAACGTTTTAATTTGGTCTAAACCATCTGAAGGAACTGAAAACGTTGTCTCCCGATCCTTTAGCGGTATGCCTTGAAGGATTTCTTCAGCGTTTGATGCCCATTTTCTCAGATATAATCCTGCATTCTCGAGTGTCGCCTTTACCTCGTTGATTTTGTGCTTTGCTTCCTCCTTGGTGTCAGCTCCAGATATCAGATCATCGACATACATTTCGTCCTTTATCATTTTAGCTGCTAGTGGATAAGATGTCCGTGCCTCTTCTGCTAACCAGTTTAAGGTTCGTATTGCAAGATACGGTGCGGATGCAGTTCCGAACGTAACAGTTTTCAACCTATATGTTTTAAGGATTTCGGTTGGATGCTTACGCCAAAGGATGAGTTGATAATTGGTGTCCTGATTTGTTACCCATATTTGACGGTACATCTTTTCGATATCGGCGGTAAAAGTATATCTATATAATCTCCACCTGAGGATTATATCGATTACGTTGTTTTGTAAAGCTGGTCCTACCATCAACGTGTCATTTAGTGATGTGCCATCAGTTGTTTTGAAGGAAGCGTCAAACACCACTCGCAGTTTTGTTGTCGTACTGCTCTCTTTTATGACAGTGTGATGGGGTAGAACATAATGTAGAGGGGTATTATAAAGATCATCAGTTTGGACTTCGGTCATATGTCCTAGCTTTAAATATTCCTCTATGCAATCAGAATAATCCTTATGTAGCTGTTGATCTGCCAGTAAACGTCCTTCCATTCTCTTAAACCGCTGAAGAGCACCTTCGCGTGACCTTCCGAGCACCGGGAAAACATTTCTCTTAAAAGGAAGTGCTACTTGACAGCGCCCATCTGACATACGCCTTATGTTGCTCAAAAAATGTTCTTCGCAAGCTATATTTTCTGGAGTTTCGGAAAACTCAAATGGAGCTTCCTCCACTTCCCAAAATCGTTGAAGCTGAGTTTCCAAATTACATCTCTGGTGATGATTTATTATGTGTTGAGTCTCTAGCGGAGCTCTTCCAAAGATGATCCACCCAAGTTCCGTTTTTTGGGCGATTGGCAAATTTGGGTCATTAGGCCTAACGATATCCGGCTCGAAGGACCAATGTTTTTTCCGTCTTTGTGAATAAGATAAGATAAGATAAAATCAAACACAACCTCTTTTATGGAGAACAAAGGAGTTAATACATTTATTAGAGTAATCATCAATCTTTTTGGCGGTATATAAAATTCATTTGGCGCTTTATACAAAATGTAAACAAACTACATCTGTCATCCTTAATGGATGCATTCATTGTTTTATAGCAACTTTTATGTGCTGAATTAAATGTTCAATGATGATTATTGTGTTGATTATTTATTTGCAACCAATAATGAAATACATATTCATGGTGATTTTATCAATCACCAACAGTTAGGATTTATTAAAAGAAACAGTAAGGAGTTTACAGATCCATACACTATAAAAACTCTTTTCATCTCTCTCATTCGCTCAGCGCTTGAATACTGCAGCACGGTTTGGAACCCTTACTACAATAACTCGTGTATAAGAATCGAAAAAATTCAAAAAAACATTTCAAGGTTTATGTATCACAAACTCCACTGGGGTAATGTTAGACCACCTTACGAAACTAGATGTCTCTTATTTGGTATGCAGAATTTGGAAATTCGACGTACATATTTTGCGATAATGTTCATTAGAGATATACTAAGTCATCATATCAAATGTGCACAACTTCTCTCACTTATATCGATTCGTGTTCCTTGTTACAATTCTAGAGATTATGTTCTTTTTTATGAGCAATTTCATCGATCTAATTATGGTCGTAATGAACCGGTTTCTCGTTGCATCAGGGAAGCAAATTCAGTTTGTACTAGGTTAGACTTTTTTAGAACTTGTAATAGAGACACGTTCAAAAATTATGTTTTAAATGTACTAAGATCTACTTGATGTTTGTATATATATATTTATCTTTCTGTTGTCTATAATAATGTAACTTAAATAAAATATTGTTATCTATTAGTCTATAAGAGAATTTTGTTCTTAAATGATGAAATGAAATAAATAAATAAACGTAAACAACCTCAGACGTATACGTAACATTTAAAAAACCTCATGCCAAAAAAAAACTAAAGAATTAGAAACATTAATGCAGACCTATGTGCTGGCCCGGACTTTGTTAGATCTCCAAATCACCCCAATAATATTTTTTGGAAAACAAATTGCTATAACACCTTTTTAGTCTTAATTTGAAAACTTTCATAGTTCCAACTTCTCAGGACATTCAACTCATCCAAGTCTCTAAACACCCAATCTCATGTACATCTCGAAAGAAAATTATCCTTTCGCATCCTAATGTAATTTTCCAGAGTAACAATTCAAAGGCTCTACTGTGACAATCGGCCACACCTCAGCACAAAGGATCTTTACAGTTTTCATATCCTCTAAACAATTCCAACCACAAACAATGTATCCTGGTGGCCATTCACTTCTTAAGCCGCCTCTGAAAGGGCTTTAAATGGGCAAAAATAAAGGCTAACTTATCATTCTTTCTGCTGCTTTATAAAATGTTCGCTCTCTTCGCAAGCCCCCGCCCTCCATTTATCTGTTCACCATCCACAACTAACTATAATTTTCAACGAAAGTTTCTCCAGAAAACAAGATCCTTGTTTTCTTTTCATATCCTATCCTCCTGTCTGTGTGATTCTAGGACAACGATGATGACTATGACGTTGTTGTTTGCTGATGCCGGGATTCTTTATAAGCGTGCTATTGCTACACTCACTGTTTGGTTAGATTAAAATGTGATAGAGTTGTAAGCTTGCGGGCAGTGTAGAGTAGAGAATCATCTAGGGTTGCAATATTTTTTTTATTGCATTCTCATCCTTTAGTTTTTGCAAAAGCCACCCTCAGTAAAGCTTCACTTTACAGAAGAGGCGATGCAAAAAAAAAAAAAAATATGAATGTAAAGCAACGTCTAAAACATGACATCAAAAAGTTTCCTCATTTCTTTACATTTCTTTGGAGGCTAACAAGGAGCAGGAGTAAAAAATGAGGAACTGAAAAAAAGACTCCACCTCGTGCTCCCCTTAAAACAGAAACAAACTGACGATTCCACAGTCAGAGTAGTCAGTCAGCGCTCTGACTCTTACTCTGTGAAGGAAAACATTTTGCATGCTCGTGTATATGTATATCCCGACGCAGGATGTGCACTTTGTTGGAAAAACATTCAACAGATGAAGCTACTGACTGACTGACTGCTGTACGCTTCTGGTTCGCATCATGCCCACCCCTGGGGAAGAGGCGATGTGATGATGATGTAGATCATAATGATGATGTCGATGGTAATGGTGATGATGATAATGATGATGGTAGCGCACAGAGGGAGCACGATGTCAGGACGAACCTTTGAGATGGAATACGGCTACCGATTGGTTACAATGAACCGTAAACGAGTTCTCTTAGCCAGAAAATTTTAAAGTCACCAAAGAAAGGATTGAAGGAGTTTCATAGGACGTCATGGCATTCCCTTATAATAGAGTTTTCTTTTTTTCGGCTGCTTTTTTTGTCGGTTCACTTGAGCGAAGGTCCAGAAGTCCAAGTTGGTTTGGGAAAGTTTAATCTATGCCAAGGAGGGGTATTGATTTTTTGATAGAAAAGAAAATTGTTGCAGAACTGCTCTGGGATATAAAGTAAATCGTCAGCAATTCTTTAACTTCAATGTTAGTCCAGTCTGCACAAATGTCATCGAAATATTTTTGATGGGGAGTGCAAAGGAATGGTTGAATGTGAAATGGGCTAACATCCGACCATCTGCCTTAGATATCAATAAACCTTCAAGAGCCTAATAATTCCTCGTTTGGAAAGCTCTTTTCGTTAAGAAACTGTCGGGGGAAATGATTGAATATTTCTGGGTGTGGCAGAGATTTTTTTTACACGTATTGTAGGAGACATACACGAACGTGTTAAAAGTGCCCTTTGTATAATGTAAGTAACTGTTTGATCAAATGGTAGGCAATGCGATTATATGAAACCTTGAGTTTTCACCTAGCTAATGCCTACCAACTCCGACTCACATCCTTCGCATGACGACCGCTAAGTGCCTAGTACCTGGACGATAGATAGGGTCTCAACCCCTGTGTCAAGTCTTGACATGTTCACATAGTCACTTATTCTATTTCTATGCATCAACGGAAAACCTCCTAATTTTTACTAAGCAACTTACAGTATCGGAAAGGACTGATCTTATTGTTGACGTACATGTAAAACGAAAAAAGGAAAACGACGTTCCTATCTGCAATATGAGAACATTCTACAGGAGAGATGCTAGCGAGCAACTAATGGAAGCCCTAAGCTGCTACACAGCAAACATTACTGCCATCCATGAAATACGATGGGATGGGCCGGGCCAAAAGAGGATGAAAAACTGTTGCATCTACTACGGACCATGTTATATAGTGAGCAGAAACAGTGTCTATTCGATTGTGGATTTGTTATAAGTTCCAGACTTAGGCTGGGGCCACCAGCAGGAAACCCCTGGTTTGATGAGCAATGCCGAAAGATGCTCGCAGTCAAGAACGAGGCCTACAAGGTTATGCTGCAGGTGAAGACGAGAGCTAGCATTGAGCTCTATAGGCAGACAAGAAGGGAAGAACACCGGCTTTTCAGACAGAAGAAAAAAGAGCAAGAAAAGCAAGCTCGCGATCGAGGATATAGACAGGTGTCACTTCAGGAACGATGTTCGCAAATTTACAAGGCTCGAACAGAATCCTGTCGAGATCAACAAGGAAATATCGTAGTTGTTACACAGTCGATTCTGAGGATATGGAAGAACCATTTCTTCAGACTGTTAAACGATATTTTGCTGGCAGGCAGAACGAAACATTCAATTTTGGCGACGACAGCGAAACTTCAAACCACCCGACCTAAGTGAAGTAAGGACAGCAACATCTAAACTCAAGCTTAATAAGGCTGCCCAAAATGACGGTCTTCCCGCTGACCTATATAATGCCGGCGGAGATGACTTGGTAAGTAACATCCACGAACTCATAAGCCAAATCTGGTCGGATGAAAGTATGCCTGAAGAATGAAACCTCAGCATCGTTTGCCCGATCCACAAAAAGGGAGACCCTTTGAACTGCGCCAACTTCAGAGGCATAAGTCTCCTCATCGGACAGATCCTATCTGTCGTAATATGTGAACGCCTGAAATCGTTTGCAAACAACTTGATTGGCATCAGTGTGGTTTTAGACTAAGAAAGCCCACAACTGATGAAATCTTCACAGTTCCGCAGATCCTGGAAAAAACCCAAGAAATCCAAATCGATACCCAGCACCTATTTATCGATTTCAAAGCCGCATATGACAGCATTTATAGAGACGAACAATACAGAGCCAAGTCTAGTTTTGGTATACCGACCAAACTCGTCCGCCTGTGCAGTATGACGAAGGGGAATTCTCGCTGCTCAATCAGGTTCAGAAACTACCTCAACACAACATTCTTTAGGCAAAAGGCAAGACTGACTTCTTAAACATAATTCTTGAGAGGATTATGCGAAACTCCAGAGCCAACACCAGAGGCACAGTCTTCCATAAATCGATGTAACTAATACAAAACTTCGATCCCATTTGCTTTGACGGGCTATTGAGACGAACATTAAACCAAGTACTATACGATCGGTATAGCGATTAAGATGGCTAGGACATGTAGAGTAAATGGACACCAATACTCCGGCTCGTAGAGTTTTCTGTTTCCAGCCACGTGCGCACAAAGTAGAAACCGACCTCAACCAACTTGAAGTGCGCAACTTAAGGCGTTACGGACCGGGCTAGTTGGAGAGGCACGTTAGTTGAGATCCAGGGTCATTCTGGACTGTAGCGCCACTAAAGTTAGTAGAAGTTTGGTGTCAAGTGAGGTGCAACAAAATCGGTTGGTGATTTCCCACGGTGTTTGGTAGAGACATGGATGGTCTTCGAGTGGTGCGGATAGTTTTATGGGGTTTTCGAGGCGAATTTAGGTTCCCATTTATTTTATAGGGTCTTTATTTTTTCGACCTCGTCGAAATATTTAATACCAAAAAAAATTCAAACAAGGAAACGGAAAAATAGGTTAACTGGTACATGAGGGTTAAACCATGTCTTCGTTGTCAACAACAGAGAAGAATTGAACAGAACGTCACCATCGAAAGGAACAGCTTTTAGGTTGTAAGTGGCTTTGTCTGGAGCTAACATTGATACCTGGTCAGAAATTAAATAAAGTAGTACCGTAGCTAAGCGCAGTTTCTTCGATGCAAGGCTTAGAAGCCCTCATTTGAATTTCTAAAGAGTTCATTTATAAGACCCTGAACATCCCGTATCAAAAACTAACAAAGAAATCCTGCATCATTTTGAGCTAAAAAATCGTTTGTCATGTATTCTTTGACAGATTATAGAACCGACGTTCCAACCAAAAAACTTTACGATCTGTACATCGATATAGACCTGTTGAATAAAATACTCTTTATCGAGATGGCTAGGATATGTACAGCTAATTGACACTAAAACTCAGGCCAGCAGAGTATTAAATTTTTCGAAGACCTTGCCTTTCGGTTGAAGTGCACAACTGATTGCAATGAGCTATGGTTTGTTCGTACCCAGGTTTTACTCAACAACAGCATTAATGTGCGCGTGTAAATTTCTTGCAGACTCTGCGAGCCGGAGTATTGGTGTCCATTCATTCTACAGTAGTTCGAGTGAGGGCTTTACATACTAAATTGCCTTCTTAGCCCGAAGAAACAGCAATTGGCAAGAGCGGAGCCGAGGTAGACAAATTCCCGTACTACCTCAAAGTTATATCTGTCAATGGTGACGTTCTGTCCAATTCGTCGATGTTGTGTGTCCTTTCGTGTTGACAGCATATACTTAGTCTTTCCCCTCATTTACTTTTAAACCCATTTTTGCCGCTTCCTTCTCTATACTAGCAAACGTGGCTATGACATCACGTTGAGTCCTACCAATGATGTCAATATCGTCGGCGTATGCTAGTAGTTGGACCGAGTTTTGGAAAATTGTGCCTCTGGTGTTGGCTCTAGAGTTTCGCACAATCTTCTCAAGTATCAAATTGAAGAAGTCACATGACAGCGCATCGCCTTGCCTAAATCCTTTTTTGGTATCGAATGTGTCGGTGAGGTCGTTTCCGACCCTGATGGAGCAGCGATAATTCTCCATCGTCATCCTATTCAAACAGATGAGTTTGGTCGGTATACCAAAACTAGACTTGGCTCTGTATAGTTCGTCTCTATAAATGCTGTCATATGCTTTGAAATCGATAAATAGGTGCTGGGTATCGATTTGGATTTCTTGGGTTTTTTTTCCGGGACCTGCCGAAGTGTGAAAATTTGATCGGTTGTGGACTCTCCTGGCCTAAAACCACACTGATAAGGACCGATCAGGTTGTCGGTATACTGTTTCAGGCGTTCACATATTACGGCAGATAGGATCTTGTAGGCGATGTTGAGGAGACTTATGCCTTTGTAGTTGGCGCAGTTCAGAGGGTCCCCTTTTTTGTGGATCGGGCAAACGATGCTGTGGTTCCATTCTTCAGGCATACTTTTCCGACCAGATTTGGCTTATGAGGTGGTGGTTACTTACCAAGTCATCTCCGCCAGCTTTATAAAGATCAGCGGGAAGACCGTCATTTCCGGCGGCCTTATTAAGCTTGAGTTTAGATACTGCTATCCTCACTTCACTTAGGTCGGGTGGTTGGCAGTTTTCGCTGTCGTTGCCAATATAAAATGGTTCGTTCTGCATGACAGCGGAATGTTGTTCGTCATCGCCGTTTAACAGTCTGCAGAAGTGGTTATTCCATATCCTCAGCATCGACTGTGTCTCAACTAAGATATTTCCTTGTTCATCTTGACAAGATTCTGTTCGAGCCTTGTATCCTTGGCTTTGACGTTTTTCACTTTGGTAAAACTTGCGAACATCGTTCCTGGAGTGGCATCTCTCTATATCCTCGATCGCGCGCTTTTCTTGCTCTTTTTTCTTCTTTCTGAAAATCCGATGTTCTTCCCTTCTTCTTTGCCTATACAGCTTAATGGCAGCTCTCGTCTTCACCTGCAGCTTAGCCTTGTAGGCCTCGTTCTTGGCTTCGAGCATCTGTCGGCATTCATCATCAAACCAGGGGTTTCTTGCTGGTGGCCGCGAGAAACCTAGCACATCAGTTGCGACTGATCTAATGGCTTGTTGGCATCGTTGCCATTGTTCTTCGACATTAGATGCTGGTGGTATGTTGTGAATCGAAAGGTTAAGGGATACGCGTTGCGCGAAGGTCTTGGCGGTCTCTGGCGATTGCAGTCTTTCGACATTAATTTTTTTCACAGTATTTTTGGTTTGTTTTGGCGTGGTGGATATTCGCATTCTTACCTTGGCTGCAACAAGGTAGTGGTCCGAGTCGATTTTAGCTCCTCGGAATGTTCGGACATCCAAAATACTGGATGCGTGTCTCTTGTCTATCGCAATGTGATCAATTTGGTTGACCGTTCGTTGATCTGGAGGCCGCCATGTCCACTTATGGATATCGAGGTGAGGAAACCGCGTGCTGGCTATAGGGGCATTTCGTTCCGTAGCGAAGTCAATTAGCCTAATTCCGTTATCAGACGTGTTGTCGTGTAGGCTATATTTTCCGAGAATATTGCTACAGATATCTTCTCTTCCTACCTTTGCGTTAAAATCTCCCAGCACGATTTTAACATCGTACTTGGTAGTCGCTCATAGGTTTTGTCAAGGAGCTCGTAGAGGCAATCCTTACTTGTATCATCTTTTCCCCCATGGAAGCATGAGCTCAGGCTTATGTTGGCGAATTTTGCGTTTGCTAATGTCTTAGAAACATAAGACTTCTTGCCTAATTCTGGCACTTATAACAAATCCGCAATAGTCTCTGTTTCTGCTCACTATAACACGGTCCATAGTAGATGTCACAGTTTTTCATCCTCTTTTTGCCTGGCCCATCCCATCGTATTTCCTGAATGGCAGTAATGTCTGCTCTGTAGAAGTTTACAGCTTCCGCTAGTTGTTCGCCTGCACCTCTCCTGCTTAATGTTCTCACATTCCAGGTGCAGATACAAACGTCGTTGTCGTTTTACTTGTTATCAACACTCGCACTTATCGTTTAGCAAGTCAAATCCGGTTGGATGATACCAGTACCCGATGGTTACCACTTGGAGGTAAAAAATAATCACATTTGATGTGTAGTTAGAGTTGCGAGCACTGGGCATTTTCAAGTTAAACCCAGTCAGAGTCTACCCCTTTTCTACAACACCCAACCATCTAGTAAGGTTATGTTCTCATAAAGAAGTGATTCACTTACCCCAAGGGCATCGCCACGCATCGAAGTGTTACTTGGATAGACTTAACCTCACAATGTCGACAGATGTCAAAGTAGGGAAAGGATTTGTCATACATAACACGTAAAAAAAAACCTTAAACGGCTTGTAATCCAGGGAAGGCAGTTACTGAATGCTGGATATTCCTTCGATTTTAAGGCTCTCGTTCACCTTCAACTGCCACTAGCTAAGTAAGTAAATATGCATAGGTTGTCTATGACAACAGTTCATAGACTACTACTTCCCCATACTTGCAACACAAAGCCCTGATTTGTAAATGACAACAAAAGTAGCTCCTCTGGAAATAAAACCATAAATCTCCGACAAAGACAACTCTACTCTTCAAGTGCGTTAGTAAAACATTCCAACTTACTGAAGACACTTCCAATTCTACAAAAAACTTTATCCCCTTGGGATAGCATTATACCATTATCATAAATGAGGCTGCTTCCTTTCTCTAATAGAAGAACATAGTTTATCCTCTCCCCCAACCCCCTCAATTCCTCTGTTCTAAGCCCTAATCCAAGCCACCAACGTTATTTGTCTTTATGACATCATAAACATGAGCTAAAATCTCATACGAATTGCCTCAAGGACAACAAGGTATCCTTCAGCGTTAATCCGTCATTTGCGAGCAAATCTTTTGCAAAACTAATTCCTCTCCGCATATAAGGACACACAACAAAGTTGTAAACTTACCCGTCATTACTTATGGCCTCAGTCCCGTCCCTGGATATCTACGTAAAAAAAAAAATATTCGCAGTTGAAAAGAATCATCGCATGAACGTTTAAATTTGTGTCGTCGTCGGGACAGAAAAACGCTTTCGTTGAGACACGGGATAGTCTTGTTGTCCTCAAGGAAAGGGAAGTCAAATGAAATGGCATTACCAAACAAGCTCTGAGACAGAGCAAGTGGATGACATGGCAGAATACCTCCTAAACTACGACTATTCATTTGGAGTGCCTGTCAAGATTACCTAGTTATTTCCTGAGAACTCTTCACTTCCACATCCGTTGCTGGTTGTTTTATTCTCCGACTCCCTCGTACACCCCCACGCCAGCTCCTTGTAGCATTTTAAGTTATTCTTGCAACCCCAAACCACCCTAGTGTATGTGGAGGGGTTGAACGAACGAAAAAAAAAATAAGGAAACAACTTTCCTTTCGCAATTAGGTTGTCACAGTATAAGAAAACAGTTAACAAACTCCATTCGAGTACAAACCTCTTCCGTGTAAGTTGCAAAGCTAGGGCATATAATAAAAAATCCCCCACCCCCTGAAGCGCAAAAGCTTAAATGTTTCGTTTGAGAATGTGGCAGCTAACCCACTCCGGACGAAGCAAATTAGTCCTTCTGGCTAATGTTGCAAACACAAATTACATGGCCAAAGGATTAGACCGAGTACTGAGGATACACATACGAAAACGTGTGTGTTTGGGACAACCCCTAGGATGACAAAAATAAAGGACATCCGAATCAAATGTGATGAAAATTGGTTGCAGATAAAATTGTTTGAAGTTTATTCTATTTTTCGTCCTAAACGAAGAAAAAGTATTCATGCCAACAGAATTATCCTTTTTTGTTGTCATTCTGTATTCGGACATTATTTTGGCTCCTGCAGACCTACTTATGCGAAAATAGCAGGGTAGATGCAGACATTAGGATCTGGTTGCTTTTGGATGCGAGGTATTTGCTGAGGAGGAGGATGGCAGACACTAGAAGGACTTTTTTAATAAATTGCGTTGCCTTAAATCGCTCGTTTTTTTTTTAGCTTTTTTTAAGTTATTTTCAGAATTAACATGAAAAGTTGTTGCCTTTGTTTGATTTTTTTTTTGTTGTAGACAAACGTTTGCATATTTTAGAGATTTTTTTTTATTTTTTTCTTTTTTGATGAGAAAGTCCTTAATCCAAAGTTTGTATATTTATTTATTTCCTGTGCTTTGGATGTATGAATATTCGAATCGAAGCAAGGGCTTGTCAAAATAAAACAATTCTTGACATGCAAACTGACAACTTCTTGGGAAATGTAAAAAAAAAATGAAAATGTTGAATATCTGGCGTTAACAGCTTCTACAGGGCTTCAAACCTAGCTTTTTCCTTCATTTGTGTGTGCGAAGTTATATTTTTGCCAAGCCGATCCCGAACGGAAAATTTGTGAAGCTTCAACTGACATTCTCTTGGATGTTGGTCAGACTTTCGCAAAAGGTTGAGAAGTAAAAAAAAAAATAGGTGGTATTGATAGTTCAGCTTCAATTAAAGCAATATCTGCTATCGAAATAAAATTCAATTTTAAAGGATTGTCGTGGAGAGGTGGAGGTTCCTGCCGTCGAAAATAATGTTAAGCATAGCTGAGTCCTCATACACAGAGGCATACAGAGTAATAAAATTGCTGATTAACTGGAGCCGAAAGGATCACTGCATTGATCAGGCAGACCAGTTTGTAGAACCGCCATGTCACTATGTAATTTCAAATCACGGGTGAGACAGAAGGTTATTGGCAAAAACAAGTGGAACACCTTCCGAGGTGGCCCGAGTATGACAAGGCCCGAAACCACCAAACTTCTTCAAAGAAACAGAAAATCTATTTCTGTTTGGACACACAACTCGAAAGCCACAAACTGAAAATACATCAAATAGATGGTGACCTTTGTAGAGGCTGAAAGCATCTATTTTTTCTGTTTCTGCCGCTGCCAAAGTCATTCCGGAACCCAACAAAAACAGTTATTTTTAACGCTTTTAAAATATTCTTAACAAAACTTTGGAAAAAGACGCTGATGTGAACTCCTGCAACGAAATATTCCAAATGACCTCATCCTGGCGCATCTTTTTATACGCTTTTCAAGAAGTTCTTGTTTGATTGTTTGACCTTGAGAAATTCCAAAGGTCATTTCTTATTTACCCTTTACTTTGAGTAAAAGTTTCAAGGTACAGGTGAAAATCGATTGCAAAATGTATGGCCTCATCCTTGGGATCTTACTTACTTACTTACTTAAGTGGCGCTACAGTCCGGGATGAACCTGGACCTCAACCAACACACCTCTCCAATTAGCTCGGTCCTTAGCTAACTGCCTCCAGTTGAGCACTCCAAGTTGGTTGAGGTCGGTTTCTAATTATGCGCGCCACTTAAGGCGAGGTCTTCCTCTACTGCGTCCGACGTCTGGCTGGGAATCGAAGACTCTGCGAGCCGGAGTATTGGTGTTTGACCAGGGGTATGTCGCTGTACAGTTCGTGGTTGAATCTTCGTCTCCATAGCCCATCAACGCAAACGGGACCGAAGATTTTCTCTCGAATCGACCAAGGATTTCTTCATCCGCTTTTGATACGGTCCATGCTTCAGCGCCGTAGAGCAGGACTGGGATGATCAGGGTCTTATATAGGATCTCCTTAGTAGTTCGAGTGTGGGATTTACAACTAAATTGATTTTTTAGCCCGAAGAAACAGCGATTGGCAAGAGTAATTCTTCGTTTGATTTCTGACGAGATGTTGTTTTCAGAGTGAATAGCGTAGCCGAGGTAGACAAAGTCCCGTACTACCTCAAAGTTATATCTGTCAATGGTGACGTTCTGTCCAATTTGTCGATGTTGTGTGTCCTTTCGTGTTGACAGCATATACTTAGTCTTTCCCCTTATTTACTGCTAAACCCATTTTTGCCACTTCCTTCCCTATACTAGCAAACGTGGCTATGACATCACGTTGAGTCCGACCAATGATGTCAATATCGTCGGCGTATGCTAGTAGTTGCACCGATTTTTGAAAAAATTGTGCCTCTGGTGTTGGCTCGGGAATTTTGCACAATCCTCTCAAGAATCAAATTGAAGAAGTCATATGACAGCGCATCGCCTTGCCTAAATCGTTTTTTGGTATCGAATGTGTCGGTGAGATCGTTTCCGATCTTGATGGAGTAGCGATAATTCTCCATCGTCATCCTATAAAAACGGACGAATTTGGGCGGTATACCAAAACTAGAAGACATGGCCTACAAGGGCTAAGCTGCGTTTGAAGACGAAAGCTGCCATTCACATCTTTAGGCAGACAAGAAGGGAAGAACACCGGCTTTTCAGAAAGAAGTAAAAAGAGCAAGAAAAGAGCGCGAACAAGGATATAGAGAGGTGCTACAGAAACGACGTTCGCAAGATTTGCCAATACAAGGCTCAAATAGAATCCTGTAGAAATGAATAAGGAAATATTGTAGTTGAGACACTGTCGATTCTGAGGATATGGTAGAACCACTTCTTCAGACTGTTGATGACGAACAATATTTCGCTGGCAGGCAGAACGAAACATTCAATTTTGGCGACGACAGCGAAAACTACGAACCACCCGACCTAAGTGAAGTGAGGATAGCAACATCTAAACTCAAGCTTAATAAGGCTGCCAAAAATGACGGTCTTCCCGCTGAGCTTTATAATGCCGACGGAGATGACTTGGTAAGTAACATCCACCAACTCATAAGCCAAATCTGGTCGGATAAAAGTATGCCTGATGAATGGAACCTCAGCTTCGTTTTCCTGATCCACAAAAAAGGAAACCCTCTGAGCTGCACCAGCTACAGAGGCATAAGTCTCCTCATCATTGCCTATAAGATCCTATCTGTCGTAATATGTGAACGCCTGAAACCGTTTACCAACAACCTGATCGGCCCTTATCAGTGTGGTTTTAGGCCAGGAAAGTCCACAATTGATCAAATTTTCTGAATTTGGCAGATCCTGGAAAAAACCCAAGAAGTCCAAATCGATACCCACCCCCTATTTATCGATTTCAAAGCCGCATACGACAGCATTTATAGACACGAACTATATAGAGCCATGTCTAGTTTTGGTATACCGCCCAAATTCGTCCGTTTTTGTAGGATGACGATGGAGAATTCTCACTGCACCATTAAGGTCGGAAACGATCTCACCACACATTCGATACCAAAAAACGATTTAGGCAAGGCGATGTGCTTTCATGTGACTTGTTTAATTTGATTCTTGAGGGGATTATGAGCCAACTCGAGAGGCACAATTTTCCAATAATCGGTGCAACTACTAGCATACGCCGACGATATTGACATCATTGGTAGAACCCAACGTGTTGTCATAGCCACAGCGGCAAAAATGGGTTTAGGAGTAAAGGAGAGTAAGACTGAGTATTTTACGAAAGTACACACAACATCGACGAACGTCACCATTGACAATTAATATTACTTTGATGTAGTACGGGACTTTGTCTACCTCAGCTCCACTATTATCACTGACAAAAAATTCTCGTCAGAAATCAAACGAAGAATTACTCTTGTCAACCGCTGTTTCGTTTCTTCGGGCTTAGTAGGGAATTTAGTAGTAAGGCCTTCACCCGAACTACTAAGGATATCCTATATAAGACCCTGATCATCCCAGTCCTGCTCTACGGCGCTGAATCCTGGACCGTGGCAAAAGTGGATGAATAAATCCTTGGTCGATTTGACTGGCTATGGAGTCGATGATTCAACTACTATACGAGCTGTACAGCGACATACCCCTAGTCAAAAAACTCCGAATTTCACGTTGAAGATGGCTAGAACATGTAGAGCGAATGGACACCAATGCTCCGGTTCGCAGATTATTCGATTTCCAGCCAGACGCAGTAGAGGAAGTAGACCTCGCCTGAAGAGGCACACATAAGTAGAAACTGACCCCAACCAGCTTGGAGTCCGCAGCTGGAAGCATTTAAGTCACTTAAATAAGTAAGAAGTTGCATTTAAATTTTTTTTTAAAACCCGAATTGATGGTAAAAGGCGTTTCTATTCAATTATGAGGTGTAATCGACCGTTAACTATAATTTTCTTCCAATAATATCAAAAGTTTTTGAAAGGATATTACTCGGTCGCTTTTTTTAAAATGATTACTTAAAGAATTTTGTTTATCATCGTCGTTCTCTTCTTCTCCAGTCCTTTACCTAGACGGATTTTGTAAATAAATAATTTATTATTGAGAGAGATCGTGTGTCAACAGAAGTCGCTCAGTAGGCACCCTTTTTTTGAATCGACTTTTTTGTGGCATCAATTGCTACTAGAATACAAAATTACATCTAACTCAGCCTCTGGCTTAGAACTCTTCGATGCGTTGGCAGCATTAATGCACCATCCTTCGTAATACTCAACAGGAGATGGCCTAAAACAGATTGTTGTGGAACGCCTGCTGACACGATTCTGTTCTTTGAGCAAATAGAGAGTATCCTGAAAATTTATACGGGAACGTTCATTTTACTAAAGACCAGTTTGTGCCCTTTGTTCCAAATCGCTATCGTTTTCCCTCGATAATAGTTGCAGCCAGTTTAGTAACGCCTTCTACGGTGGATCGAGCTTTTTGACATCCCAACTAGTATTCTGATAGTTTCCAGTGGTCTGGGAATGACATTTCCCTTAGACTGTTCTCTATTACTTTCATGAAAATGTCAGGTTTGGCGCTAATTCCCATTTTCAGTGATCGGTGTCTTCTTGTCTCTAATGTTTTGTGTTATTGGTGGAATGTCTTCGTTTGAAATTTCAATTACAACTGGGAAATATGTCAGTGACCGTTATGAGAAAAGTGTGCTACGATGGTCTTTAGAATGGCTGGATACGTAAGTTGAGGTTATTATGGCATTTTACTTCTATTGGCGTAACTTCCAGTCAACAATTCCCAACCGACTTGATTGGGAAAAAGACTCGGTTGGATTGGACAACTCGATTCAGATCTACACAGATAGGTATAAAACTGAAGCGGGGGTAGGTGGAGGTGTCTTCTCCGAGATGCCCAACCTGAGCATATCCTTTCGCCTTCCCAATCATTGTAGCGTTTTGCAGGCGGAAATCATGACAATCAAAGAAGCCCTGTCCTGGCTGAGGTGTAATGTAATATCCGCAAAGAAGATTAGCATCTTCAGTGACAGCCAAGCGGCAATCAAATCCTTGAGATCTACTGCATTCATTTCAAAATCAGCCCACGAATGCCGACTGTCTCTTAACGAGATGGCAGAGCTATTTACCATTCACCTATTTTGGGTGCCGGGGCACAGTGATATCCCAGGGAATTGTAAGGCGGACGAGCTTGCCAGAAGGGATACCACGCTTGATATTCTGCCACATGTAGAAACGTTAGGCATGCCCCTCGCTACTTGAAAAAAAAAAAACTAGATGCGATCAAAAAAGCTAATTGTAGATGGACAAACGGCTCAACGTGTCTTATATCCCGGCAAATCTGGCCCATATATAGCCAGAAACGCTTCCTCAGTTTAATAATGATAAACAGATCCACCCCATAGGCCTACATGCTAAAAGACTTGGCCTGTATAGCAACGACTTCTGCAGAAGCTGCATGGACGAGGAGGAGGAGGAAAGTATCACTCATCTTCTTTGTTCATGTCCAGCGCTCTCCAACAAAAGAAGACTCCACCTGGGAGACTAATTCTTCGACAACCTAGGTGACCTGATTTACATTGACATCAGGAACCTCCGCCGTTTTATTTGTAGCTCAGATTGGTTCAACAAGGCAGACGACTCATAGGAAAAGATGTTTGATCCATGTGGTACCACAACGGACCTTCTTGGTATAAGTGTGCACGCGTTCCCCGTGCAGCCACCTACCCTAACCTAACCTATGGCATTTATCTTTCGTCATGGCAACCTTGTTTGCCGTTCCCCAGTAAGTTATGTCTGCTCCAGCCAACAGCTTCTTAAAGCTGCAGATTTTACTGTTTTTTATAGGCATTTTCCAAAAATTCCTGACGTTCTTGAAGGTTTCAAGCTTTGAAATCCGGTTGCCTCCTGGAGCCTTGTACTTTTTGCATGGTACTCAAACAAATTGATCAAAGGGCCACAGTGCTGTGTACACACATCAAGACATAGTATAAGTGAAAGTCCCCAAAACCTGTATGAATGCGCTAATTTCGAGAACTGTTAAACTGATTTAGATTTGGTTCTTACTGTCATAATCTGCATTTCCCTAGGCAGGATATAGATAGCTAGCTGAGCTGAGCATTCGAGATTACTAGCCAGTTAGATACTAGCAGATACTAGATACTTAACAGCAGATTTTCAGAAAAGTCTTCAAGCACATTTGAGCATTGCTCTAGTGCCTAGTGTTTAGTTTTTACAACACCTGAGAGGAATATATCTTAAAGTTACATCGACATCAGTTCACTCCAACAACTAATGTTGCTTTGAAGTTATTGAACACACCCTTCTTCTTACATAAGTCAACGTCAAATCGATCAACTCAGACAATACCTAAAGTTGATCTACGGCTTTGTAAGTTCGTTGAATAAAAATAAATAACAACCTTCTGAGGAGGGGTTACCTATTTATCCTTGCATTCGCAATCATCAAATATCATGACCTAATTAAAATCCATCCACCAACCTTGGCAGGATTTCAATAAAACAATCCTTTATCAGATCGCATATCCATATAAATCCGATTACTATCTGGCCCGCTATTTGTTAGAATTCCAACTCAGAAATACATATACACACACGAACTTGAAGCAAATCAATTGAATTGACTTTGAAGAATTTATACACCTTCCCGTTAACGTACTCCTGCAAAACGATATCTAAGTGAAACTGGAGCAAGCAAATGGAAAATTTGTCATCGTCGTAATACGCCTTGACTTTACTTGACTCTTCTTGTAATAACAATCGATATACCAATAAGCTACACATTTGATGTAATTTGAACTTAAGACACTCCTTGGAGGAGATGTGCGCCAGGAAGATTTAATTTAGAAATTCTTCAAGGATGTGCATGTGTGTGTGTTACACTTTTAGTATGGAGAATGTGCTCACACGAACCTAAATACATACTCCAGCACTTATCGTAATAACTTTGTGTGTGTCAATTTTTTTTTGTTCAAATGCCTGACGGGAGCAATTGGTTTATTAAAAAAAACAGGGAATAAAATCCATTGAGGTATTTAAGTCATAAAGTCGGATGATTGGAATGCTTTTAAAGGATAAATATTTTTTCCATAGAATTTATGGTATTTAGTAGCAAATTTAATAGAAGGATGTTGCCACCGAGGTACTTCTCAATACTCGGACGTCAAAGGATTCTTTTTTGCAAGACATCAGCTTTAGTACCGATCCTTGTTTGATAAACAGCATTCTTGGTTGCTGCTACTACTTTTTCAATGTGACGATTATAACAATATCAACCATGAGGACCAGGTCTAACCAATGCATTGAACCAGGACGCATTTAATTGATGATGTAACGCCTCCGACGTCTTAAAAAGTAGGTTGGGCACGATTATAGTGACGAAGATTGCCGATAAATGTTCGCAACCAAATACCATGCACACAAGGCAAAGCTGCAAGTGAAGATGATAGCTTTCATTGAGATCTATAGGCAAAGATGAGGAGAAGAACACCGGCTTTTCAAAAATAAGAAAACAAAGAAAAGGAAAAGCGCGTGATTGAGGATAACGGTTGATTTTTTAGCTGGTTTGGTTTTGGCAACACTGGTTTTGACAGCTGACGTGTGTTTAGTACCTTGTGTCACTGTCAAACAGCTTCAGTTTGGTTTGCAATTAAACCATGGATCGTCTTACAAATGAACAACGCTTGAAAATTATTGAATTTTACTATCAAAATTCGTGCTCGGTTCGAAATGTTCATCGCGCGCTGCTTCCATTTTATGATCGGCATTCTCGACCTTCTGAGCAGTCTATTCGGAAGATTGTGACCAAATTTCGCACCAAATTTACTTTGTTGGACATTAAACCACCAACACGTTTACGTACTGTGCGTAGTGAAGAAAATATTGCGGCCGTATCAGCTAGTGTGACAGAAGACCGCGAAATGTCGATTCGGCGCCGTTCCCAGCAGTTAGGCCTTTGTTACAGCACTACGTGGAAAAATTTGCGGAAGGATTTGGGCGTAAAGCCTTTTAAGATACAGCTGGTGCAAGAACTAAAGCCAGCCGACTTACCACAACGCCGAATTTTTGGTGAATGGGCTCTTGGAAAGCTGGCCGAAGATCCGCTTTTTTATCGAAAAATTGTGTTCAGCGATGAGGCTCATTTTTGGTTGAATGGGTACGTAAATAAGCAAAATTGCCGCATTTGGAGTGAAGATCAGCCAGAAGCATTGCAACAGCTACCAATGCATCCCGAAAAAGCCACTGTTTGGTGCGGTTTATGGGCCGGCGGCATTATTGGGCCATATTTCTTCAAAGATGATGCGAATCGCAGCGTTACTGTCAATGGTGAACGCTACCGAGCGATGATAACAAACTTTTTTTTGCCCGAAATGGAAGTTCTTAACTTGCATGATATGTGGTTTCAACAAGACGGTGCCACATGCCACACAGCACGCGAAACAATGGCGCAATTGCGAGGCGAGTTTGGTGAACAGTTAATTTCACGTTTCGGGCCGGTCAATTGGCCGCCTAGATCGTGCGATTTGACACCATTAGATTATTTTTTGTGGGGGTATGTCAAGGCTAATGTCTATAGGGACAAGCCCGCTTCGATTGACGCACTGGAAGCCAACATCCATGCATTCATTCGTGAGATACCGGCCGATATGTGTGAAAGAGTATGCCAAAATTGGACTCAGCGGATGGGCTACCTGAGACGCAGCCGCGGTCAACATTTGCATGAAGTTATCTTTAAACATTAAATTGCAAGGTTCAAACTATCGATTCAAATAAATATTTCATTAATTTTTTCGAATTTTTTTTTTAAAAAAAGTTCTAAACCTCTTAAAAAATCACCCGTTATAACGGGTTCGCCATCTAACATTTTTTTTTTCAACTAGTGCTTATTTCGTGAATGATAACACTTAGCGCATGTCTGATTCGACAGATAATTGGTTGTATCCTTCCGCTGAACGAATATGGTTGTGTATACGCTTGAACAACGCTGGAAACTATTGCGACATTACTTTGAAAATCATGGTAATGTTGCAGAATGTGTGCGAAAATTGCATACGGATTTTGGAAGAAGAGAAGCACCGTCAGCTTCACCGTCGTTATCTTGTGAAAAAAGTGAAAGAAACTGGCATTCTCATCGATAAACCAAAGCGTGAAAAGCCAAAAACAGTGCGTACACCCGAGAATATTGCTGCTGTGGCAGAAAGTGTGCGTGAAGCGCCATCAACATCAATTCACCGTCGTTCTCAACAATTGAACATTTCGGAGACATCATTGAGACGAATTTTGCATAAAGACCTTGGTATGACGCCATACAAACAATTGGTTCAGGAGTTGAAGCCAACTGACCATCCAATGCGTTTTCGCTTCGCTAAGTGGGCCTGCGATCGATTTAGAGAAGATGCCGATTTTGCCAAAAAAATCATCTTTTCAGGTGAAGCTCATTTTGATCTTGGCGGGTATGTAAACAAGCAATATTGTCGCATTTGGGGCACAGAAAACCCGCACCAATACATTGAAAAGCCGATACACCCAAAACGAGTCACTGTTTGGTGCGGATTTTAGTCCAGAGGCATAATTGGGCCATTTTTCTTCGAAAATGAGCAAGGAGTGGCCGTTACAGTCAATGGCGATCCTTATCGGGCCATGTTGAACGAATTTTTGTTCACAAAAATTGAAGAGGAGGATACTGGCAACATTTGGTTTCAACAGGACGGCGCTACGTGCCACACAGCCGAAGCTTCTTGCGATGTTTTGCGCCCTGTTTTTGAAGATTGCATTATCTGCCGCAGATCTGATGTCGTTTGGCCACCTCGGAGCTGCGATTTGACACCGTTGGACTATTATTTGGGGAGTGCCGTAAAAGATAAGTGTTACGCCGACAAGCCAGAGACAATTGACGCTTTAAAAAACAATATTCGTGAAGCCATTGGTGAAATACAGCTGCACAAATCGATAATGTGCTTAAAAATTGGACCAATCGTGTAGGCTACTGCATGGCCAGCCACTGCAGCCATTTGTATGAAATTATTTTCCATTATTAACAGGAAGGATTGTACTTTCAAATAAAAAAAGAAATTTGAGAAAATATTCAGTAGTTTTTTTATAGCATTTTCAAAAAAAAAAAAGTTATTTGGCGGACCCTTGAGAAAGGTGCCACTCCAGGAATGATGTTCGCAAGTTCAACCAAAGTGTTAAACTTCAAAGCCAGGGATACAAGGTGCGAACAGAATCTTGTCGAAATGAGCATTAAAATATCTTAGTTGAGACACAGTCGATGCCGATGATATGGAAGAACCACTGCAGACTGTTAAAAGGCGATGACGAAAATTTGGCATTCCTGGAGAATAGAACCTCAGCATCGTTTACCCGATCCATGAAAAAGGAGACCCTCTCCTCAATATCCAATGCAAGATCCAATCTGCCGTAATATGTAAATGCCTGAATCCGTATATCAACAACCTGATCGGCCCTTATCAGTGTGGTTTTAGGCCAGGAAAGTCCACAATTTATCAAATCTTTCCACTTCGAAAGATCCTGGAAAAAACCCAAGAAGTCCAAATCGATACCCACCACCTATTTCCCGATTTCAGTGCCGCATACGACAGCATTTATAGAGACGAACTATACAGAGCCATGTCTAATTTTGGTATACCGCCCAAATTCGTCCGTTTTTGTAGGATGACGATGGAGAATTATCGCGACTCCATCAAGGTCGGAAACGATCTCACCGACACATTGGATACCAAAAAACGATTTAGGCAAGGCGATGCGCTGTCATGTGACTTCTTTAATCTGATTCTTGAGAGGATTGTGCAAAATTCCCGAGCTAACACCAGAGGCACAATTTTCCAAAAATCGGTGCAACTACTAGCATACGCCGACGATATTGACATCATTGGTAGGACTCAACGTAATGTCATAGCCACGTTTGCTAGTATAGAGAAGGAAGCGGCGAAAATGGGTTTAGCAGTAAATGAGGGTAAGACTAAGTATATGCTGTCATCACGAAAGGACTCACAACATCGACGAATTGGACAGAACGTCACCATTGACAGATATAACTTTGAGGTAGTACGGGACTTTGTCTACATCGGCTCCGCTATTAATTCTGACAACAACATCTCATCAGAAATTAAACGAAGAATTACTCTTGCCAACCGCTGTTTCTTCGGGCTAAGAAGGCAATTTAGTAGTAAAGCCCTCACTCGAACTACTAAGGAGATCCTATATAAGACCCTGTTCATCCCAGTCCTGCTCTACGGCGCTGAAGCATGGACCGTATCAAAAGCGGATGAAGAAATCCTTGATCGATTCGAGAAAAAAATTCTTCGGAAAATCTTCGTTCCCGTTTGCGTTGATGGGCTCTGGAGGGAAAGATTCAACCACGAACTGTACGAACTGTACAGCGATATACCCCTGGTCAAAAAACTCCGCATTGGACGTTTAAGATGGCTAGGACATGAAGAACGTATTTACACCAACACTCCGGCTCGCAGATTCTTAGATACCCAGGCAGACGTCGGACGCAGTAGAGGAAGACCTCGCCTTAAGTGGCGCGCACAAGTAGAAACCGACCTCAACCAACTTGGAGTGCGCAACTGGAGGCAGTTAGCTAATGACCGGGCTAATTGGAGAAGTATGTTGGTTGAAACCCAGGTTCATCCCAAACTGTAGCGCCACTTAACAAACACCAAATCATAAATACAACTATGGTATGCATGAGGCTATAAGTCGCATGAGTAGAGTTTACAATAAAAATAGCGATGTAGTTCAACTGCATGAACACCCAAAAACTACGATGGCATGGAATAGACGTTCTCTTATTTTACCAACGAGGGAGCAACGGAGGAGCAGCACAGGCGTGGGGCGGACGGCCCAAAAGACAACCCTTCTAACAAAGTCGCAACATGAAAAGTTTGGTTCGATGGCTATTAAGTTAAGCAGCTTGGAGAAAACACCTTCACCCACCTCAGATTCTGTTTATGACCCATCCGTGTAGATGTGAATCGAGTTATTGTCTCTAATCACATCCGACTCCCAATCGAGGTGATTCCTAGTCGCCGGCTTGAAGTTGTGCTCAAAACTGGGTTTGGCAATGATGAGGTCGGTATTTTCCGTAATGTTAGGGTGTTTAAGTATCTTTTTGTGTTCCCCTTGGAAGGGTGGCGATTGTAACGAGACTCTAATTCTCATAGCATCAATTTGCCAAGATTTTGTAGGTGTACTAGATGTACGATAGCTAGGACTGCGGAGGGGGTGCTTCTTAGAGCTCCACATATGCATAAACTAGCTGCTCTTTGAACTTTCCCTAAAAGTTTGCGGTTGGAGGCTGTTTCTATAGCCATTCACTCGAACTACTGAGGAAATCCTATATAAGACCCTGATCATCCCAGTCCTGCGCTACGGCGCTGAAGCATGGACCGTATCAAAAGCGGATGAAGAAATCCTTGGTCGATTCGAGAAAAAAAATCTTCGGAAAATCTTCGGTCCCGTTTGCGTTGATGGGCTATGGAGAGAAAGATTCAACCAATAACTATACGAGCTGTACAGCGACATACCCTAACACACCATACAAGAGTATGGGTCTAATGAACACGTTAAGCCAGGGAGTAATAAATGTGGTTTCATACCCCATTTATTCCCGATTGCCTTTTTACATAGGCTATGGTGGTTTTTTTATGCGTTATTGGCTTCCGGTTCATTTTCTTAGCCTAGGCCAAACCCAGGTACTTGGCCGATTCTGAAAACTTGAGAATAAGTTTTGGAGGACCAATGTGCGAGTCCTGTCCGAGTGCTGTCAGAACTGACTTCCCTTGACAGTTGGAGATCGCAGCGGCCTCAATACTCGTATACGGAGGTGTAGATCAATTAATCTTTCCAACTTTTTTAAAATAAAATAGGCTAGACCGATCGGACAGAGATCCCTTCGATGTACGTATATGTAAGTTTATCCTGCTTTGCGGATGGATGCAACTTCAACTTCGGCCCATTCCTTTGGGATGTGTATACCCATGGTACCAGGATATCAATGTTATATTGGAGCTCTGTTCCGTCTGGTTTAATTAGGTAGCTTGGTGGAGAGGATTTTACGGAGAATACAAGCCTATGAGGTTTCTTCTATGTTTCAACAGAAGTCGCTCCATTATGCTCTCTTTCTCTTCCTTAACGAGATTTTGTATATTTTGAGTGACGACTTTTAGTGGCCCCAGAGTAGTGTATATGTATGTTTTGCGTGGATTACCGCCAAGACAAAGCTTATATGTTCTCAGCTTGGGGAACATTTTCCATAATCTCGAAGAACACGGAAAGGAAACTTCCCTGATACTACGATCATCATTTCGTCTGCATACTTACTTACTTACTTAAGTGGCGCTACAGTCCGGGGTGAACCTGGGCGTCAACCAACATGCCTCTCCAATTAGCACGGTCCTTAGCTAACTGCCTCCAGTTGCGCACTCCAAGTTGGTTGAGGTCAATTTCCACTTGTGCGCGCCACTTAAGGCGAGGTCTTCTACTGCGTCCGACGTCTGGCTGGGAATCGAAGACTCTGCGAGCCGGAGTATTGGTGTCCATTCTTTCTACATGTCCTACCCATCTTAAAAGCCCAATGCGGAGTTTTTTGACTAGGGGTATGTCGCTGTACAGCTCGTATAGTTCGTGGTTGAATCTTCGTCTCCATAGCCCGTCAACGCAAACGGGACCGAAGATTTTCTTCATCCGCTTTTGATACGGTCTGCTTCAGCGCCGTAGAGCAGGACTGGGATGATCAGGGTCTTATATAGGGTTTCCTTAGTAGTTCGAGTGAGGGCTTTACTACTAAATTGCCTTCTTAGCCCGAAGAAACAGCGGTTGGCAAGAGTAATTCTTCGTTTAATTTCTGACGAGATGTTGTTGTCAGAGCTAATAGCGGAGCCGAGGTAGACAAAGTCCCGTACTACCTCAAAGTTATATCTGTCAATGGTGACGTTCTGTCCAATTCGTCGATGTTGTGAGTCCTTTCGTGATGACAGCATATACTTAGTCTTAACCTCATTTACTGCTAAACCCATTTTACCGCTTCCTTCTCTATACTAGCAAACGTGGCTATGACATTACGTTGAGTCCTACCAATGATGTCAATATCGTCAGCGTATGCTAGTAGTTGCACCGATTTTTGGAAAATTGTGCCTCTGGTGTTGGCTCGGGAGTTTTGCACAATCCTCTCAAGAATCAAATTGAAGAAGTCACATGACAGGTCCTTGCCTAAATCCTTCTTTGGTATAGAATGTGTCGTTGAGGTCGTTTCCGACCCTGATGGAGCAGCGAGAATTCTCCATTGTCATCCTACACAAACGGAGGAGTTTGGGCGGTAAACCAAAACTAGACATGGCTCTGTATAGTTCGTCTCTATAAATGCTGTCGTATGCAGCTTTGAAATCGATAAATAGGTGGTGGGTATCGATTTGGACTTCTTGGGTTTTTTTTCAAGATCGGCCGAAGTGAGATGATTTTATCAGTTGTGGACTTTCCTGTCCTAAAATCACACTTATAAGAGCCGATCAGGTTGTTGTTAAACGGTTTCAGGCGTTCACATATTACGACCGATAGGATCTTGTAGGCGATGTAGAGGAGACTTATGCCTCTGTAGTTGGCTCTGAACTGCGCCCTTTTGTGGATCGGGCAAACGATGCTGAGGTTCCATTCTACAGGCATACATTCATCCGACCAGATTTGGCTTATGAGTTGGTGGATGTTACTTACCAAGTCATCTCCGCCAGCTTTATAAAGCTCAGCGGGAAGGCCGTCATTTCCGGCGGCTTGAGTTTAGATATTGCTATCCTCACTTCATTTAGGTCGGGTGGTTGGCAGTTCTCGCTGTCGTTGCCACTATCGGTTCGTTCTGCCTGACTGCGGAATGTTGTTCGTCATCGTCTGCAGAAGTGGTCTGCAGCATCGACTGTGTCTCAACTACGGTATTTCCTTGTTCATCTCGACAGGATTCTGTTCGAGCCTTGTATCCTTGGCTTTGACGTTTTACACTTTGGTAAAACTTGCGAACATCGTTCCTGGAGTTTCACCTCTCTATATCCTAGATCGCGCGCTTTTCTTGCTCTGTTTTCTTCTTTCTGAAAAGCCGGTGTTCTTCCCTTCTTCTCTGCCTATATAGAGCTCAATGGCAGCTCTCGTCTTCACCTGCAGCTTAGCCTTGTAGGCCTAGTTCTTGGTTGCGAGCATCTGTCGGCATTCATCATCGAACCATGGATTTCTTGCTGGTGACTGCGGCTGTTGCGGCTGATCTAATGGCTTATTGGCATCGTTGCCATTGTTCTTCGACATTCGACGGTGGTGGTATGGTGTGAATCGAGAGGTTAAGGGATACGCATTGCGCGAAGGTCTTGGCGGTCTCTTGCGATTGCAGTCTTTCGACAATAATTTTTTTCACTGTATTTTTGGTTTGTTGTGGCGTTGTGGATATCCGCATCATTACCTTGGCTGCAACTAGGTATGTTAGCCCCTCGGAATGTTCGGACATCCAAAATACTGGATGCGTGCCTCTTGTCTATCGCAATGTTATTAATTTGGTTGACTGTTCGTTGATCTGGAGACCGGCATGTCCCCTTATGAATATCGAGGTGAGGAAACCGTGTGCTGTGTATAGGTGCATTTCGTTCCGTAGCGAAGTCAATTAACCCAAGTCCAATACCAGACGTGTTGTCGTGTAGGCTATGTTTGCCGACAATACTGCTTTAGATGTCTTCTCTTCCTACCTTTGCGTTAAAAAGTCTGAATCCTTAGGAATAGATAATTTCTCGTCAACCTCAACCAACTTAAAGTGTGCAACTGGAGTCAGTTATCTTAGGATCAGTCTAATTGGAAAGGCATGTTGGTCAATGCCAAAGCTCATTACGGAATAAAGCGCCACTTAAGTGATAAGTAAGTATTTTGTGTGGAGCATTCACATAATTATAACTATTCCCAATGTTGGGATAATATTTCTGTTGATGTTGCTATGTCAATGTGTTTCAAGCACAATGGATTCATCTCAAAATCATTTAATATCCATGTGGATATAAAACAGGTTTTTTTTGTAGAAAATCCTTCTGCTGAAGCGTTTAAAGAAATAAATGCCCTTCAATTGGTAGATAAATTTAATTAATTTCAATCCGTTTTATTTCATTTTTCAAATCAAATGCATGTTGAAGCTTTTTTAATGTAAATTATCATCGTCTTATGTATCCATCCGAAAATAATAATTGGCAACTAATGTAATTATCTCCGTCAGTTTCATATCATTTCATCGTATTTTATACAAACATCAATCATTCTGCTGATTTTGCGCTCCCGGTAAAGTAAATTTCTAGAATGAACCTTTATAAATATTTCACTAGAAAATAAATAGAAATTTGCGCGTGTTGCATATGTGTTATTAGGGTGAAAACATGCCAGGGTTGTCGTTTCATATTTATTTACCTGTTTTGTATTCTCTTTAAAAAGTAAATTTAATGCTAAAGCTGTTTCAAAATGAATTTTTCAATTTAACTATGCGCCGTAAGGTATGCAACGAAATATTTATTTTTGCAAAATATGCCAAACCTAAAGTACATTTGTTTCAATTAATAAATGGGTACGAAGCGTATATTCCTTAAAAATAATTAAAGTAATATTGCTGGACATAAGTCTCAAAGGCTTTGTCAGAAATGGACCATGTTTCAGTCAATCAATGGTTTTCGCGGAAGTTCATCAAAAACACATTTTTATTGTTGGCATATTTTCTGGAATTCCCATTATTGTGACTTCCTGTGAGTTTTTTTTTTCTTTCTTCCATGACAATAGGTATAACAGATTTGTTTCCCATCTGAAAGCTTTCACTTTACGTGTGACTTTAACACGACACATCATAAACCAGTGCCCTGAAAAGCCTGTGTAAAGCATTCTCCGCCAGAAAAACCCCATCATAATCAATGACACAGGGTCCTACGTGATGTGTAAACAAACACACACATTACTTTCATTTCTTTCAAATACAAACAACAAGAATAAACAAAAACAAAAATGAGTTCAAAATAACCCAAAAAAATGGCTGCTGTCTATTACCATGGTGTGTGCTGTTTGTTAGGGTGTGAGGTAAACAAAAAACCTAAAGACATCTTGTGTATGAATATTTTATTCATAGCACTTCACCTCGTAAATAACATCTTGGATTTTACCAAACATGTTTGGTGTCGTCCTTCATATTCGAACGGAAGAAGAAGACTTCAGTGTTCTATCCAAAAAAATATATCTCCATTCATGAAGTGGAAAGCACTCAAAATATTTCCTCCTCTCGTTCTCTGTTCTGTGAATTTATTTTTTGGCATAGGTGGGTCTATATTGAGGCGGTCCGCATAGGGTAGGGATGGTAAAGTTGTCACAACGTTGTCGTCACGCATCGTCACAAAATCGATTATACAGTGATTTATTGCACACATAGTGTTTCGAAATATCATTCTCTTTCTGTGTGTGTCTCTATTTTTCTATACCCCCTGGAGGCAATCAATTCTGATGTGATGCCAGTGTCAGCTTCATGCAGCGAGGACTTTCACAGGAGCGCAGATATATACGAAAAAAAAGAATGCAATTTCCGAAAGTCCACAGTGTTATCACTCTGTGCACCGTCGTTTGTTTACCTTTTATCACACATACAACAGTGCATATTGCATACGATAGCTGGCTCGTGTGGAGGCGTACATATGAGGTGTGTTCAGCAAACTACGCCCACGAGACGAGTTAGAATGTCCTTGTATTTTTTGTGTAGGTATCTCGCCTCCAAAAAAAGAAAAAAAAAACGAAGCAACAAAATGAAATGCAATAGAAATTTGTTTGAAGTTTTTATATAATCGTAGGTATGACATTTTCTCTCGCTAGATACACTTAATTGGGATAAATTGATTTTTTTTTTAACAAAATGTCACCAATCTAAGGTAACTTATGTACGTATAAAAGTTGTCAATTTTTCAATCAGAAGCAATATTTCGTTATTGAATTTGACGTTCGCGTAAAGTTATTCAGTTTTTCTTTTTCGAAATGGGATCATGATGAAATATGACGAATTCTAGGAAGGAGTACTTATAACCAAATTGATCACATTGCGATAGATAAGAAGCACGCATCCAGTATTTTGGATGTCCGAACATTCCGAGGAGCTAACATCGACTCGGATCACTACCAAAGTAAGAATTCGGATATCCACCACGCCACGACAATCCAGAAATACTGTGTAAAAATTTAATGTCGGAAGACTGCAATCGCAAGAGACCGCCAAGACCTTCGCACAACGCGTATCCCTTAACCTCTCGATTAACACCATACCACCAGCATCGAATGCCGAAGAGCAATGGCAACGATGCCAACAGGCCATTAGATCAGCCGCAACTGATGTGCTAGGTTTCTCGCGCCCACCAGCAAGAAACCCCTGGTTTGATGAGGAATGCCGACAGATGCTCGCAGCCAAGAACGAGGCCTACAAGGCTAAGCTGTCAGTGAAGACGAGAGCTGCCATTGAGCTCTATAGGCAAAGAAGAAGGGAAGAACATCGGCTTTTCAGCAAGAAGAAAAAAGAGCAAGAAAAGCGCGCGATCGAGGATATAGAGAGGTGCCACTCCAGGAACAATGTTCGCAAGTTTTACCAAAGTGTAAAACGTCAAAGCCAAGGATACAAGGCTCGAACAGTATCCTGTCGAGATGAACAAGGAAATATTCTAGTTGAGACACAGTCGATGCTGAGGATATGGAAGAACCACTTCTGCAGACTGTTAAACGGCGATGACGAACAACATTCCGCTGTCAGGCAGAACGAACCATTTAATATTGGCAACGACAGCGAAGACTGCCAACCACCCGACCTGAGTGAAGTGAGGATAGCTATATCTAAACTCAAGCTTAATAAGGCTGCCGGAAATGACGGCCTTCCCGCTGAGCTCTATAAGGCCGGCGGAGATGACTTGGTAAGTAATATCCACCAACTCATAAGCCAAATCTGGTCGGATGAAAATATGCCTGAAGAATGGAACTTCAGCATCGTTTGCTCGATCCACAAAAACGGAGACCATCTAAACTGCGCCAACTACAGAGGCATAAGTCTCCTCAACATCGCCTACAAGATCCTATCTGCCGTAATATGTGAACTCCTGAAACCGTTTAACAACAACCTGATCGGCCCTTATCAGTGTGGTTTTAAGCCAGGAAAGTCCACAACCGATCAAATTGTCACACTTCGACAGATCCTGGAAAAAACCCAAGAAGTCCAAATCAATACCCACCAACTATTCATCGATTTCAAAGCCGCATACGACATCATTTGTAGAGACGAACTGTACAGAGCCATGTCTAGTTTTGGTATACCGCCCAAACTCGTCCGTTTGTGTAGGATGTCGATAGAGAATTCTCGCTGCTCCATCAGGGTCGGAAACGACCTCACCGACACATTCGATACCAAAAAAGGATTTAGGCAAGGCGACGCGCTGTCATGTGACTTCTTTAATCTGATTCTTGAGAGGATTGTGCAAAACTCCAAAGCCAACACCAGAGGCACAATTTTCCAAAAGTCGGTGCAGCTACTAGCATACGCTGACGATATTGACATCATTGGTAGGAGTCAACGTGGTGTCATAGCCACGTTTGCTAGTATAGAGAAGGAAGCGGCGAAAATGGTTTTAGCAGTAAATGAGGGTAAGACTAAGTATATGCTGTCACCACAAAAGGACTCACAACATAGACGAATTGGACAGAACGTCACCATTGACAGATATAACTTTGAGGTAGTACGGGACTTTGTCTACCTCGGCTCCGCTATTAACTCTGAAAACAACATCTCGTCAGAAATTAAACGAAGAATTACTCTTGCCAACCGCTGTTTCTTCGGGCTAAGAAGGCAATTTAGTATTAAGGCCCTCACTCGAACTACTAAGGAGATCCTATAAAAGACCCTGATCATCCCAAAAGTGAAGAAATCCTTGGTCGATTCGAGCGAAAAATTCTTCGGAAAATCTTCGGTCCCGTTTGCGTTGACGGGCTATGGAGACGAAGATTCAACCACAAACTATACGAGCTGTACAGCGACATACCCCTGGTCAAAAAAAACTCCGCATTGGACGTTTAAGATGGCTAGGACATGTAGAACGAATGGACACCAATACTCCGGCTCGCAGAGTCTTCGATTCCCAGCCAGACGTCGGACGCAGTAGAGGAAGACCTCGCCTTAAGTGGCGCGCACAAGTAGAAACCGACCTCAACCAACTTGGAGTGCGCAACTGGAGGCAGTTAGAAAAGGACCGGGCTAATTGGAGAAGCGTGTTGGTTAAGGCCCACGTTCATCCCGGACTGTAGCGCCACTTAAGGAAGTAAGTAAGTAAGTAAGGATTCCGAATTGTTTTTAACGGATGATTTTTTAAGAGTTAAGTTTTTCATGTTGGCAGCACTAGTTAGTAATGGCGTCCAAACGTCATCTGTCAAAGTAAAAAGTTTTCAGTATACTCTGCCATTTAATCATGGAAAGACTTACAAACGAGCAACGATTGCAAATTATTGAAATTTATTATCAAAATAAATGGTCTGTGAAAAATGTGCACCGTTTGTTACGCCCATAATATTATTGTCGCAATAATCGGCCTGGTGACACAACAATTCGTGCTGTTATCACCGAATTTCTCACCAAATTTACTTTGTTGGACATTAAACCATCGACTCGCATGCGTACAGTGCGTATCGAAGAGAATATTACAGTCGTAGCGTCCAATATTCATGAAGATCGTGAAATGTCAATTAATCGCCGTTTTCAGCAATCGGGCATGTGTTACTCAACCAAATGGAAAATTTTACGTGTCGATTTGGGTAGGAAAGCCTATAAAATCCACTATGTGCAAGAATTGAAGACGAATGACCTACCACAAGGTCTAATTTTTGGTGAATGGGCCTTAGAGCAGCTCCATGAAAATCCGCTGTTTTATCGAAAAATTGTGTTCAGCGATGAGGCTCATTTCTGGCTCTCAACCGATACGTAAATAAGCAAAACTGTAGCATCTGGGGTGATGGACAGCCACATGCCATACAAGAATTAATGATGCATCCGGAAAAACGACAGTTTGGTGTGGTTTATGGGCTGGTGACATCATCGGTCCATTTTTCTTCAAAGAAGACCGTGGAAGAAACATTACCGTCAACGGCGAACGATATCGAGCCATGATACGCGACTTTTGTTTGCCCCAGTTGGCTGAGTTGAACTTGGTTGACATGTGATTCCATCAAGACAATGGAAATCTTGAAGGATGAATTTGGTGAACAGCTTATCTCTCGAAATGGCCGCCAAGATTATTTCTTGTGGGGTTATGTAAAGTCTATGTGGACAAGCCGAACACGATTGAAGCCTTAAAGGATGTTCGTGGAATACAGGCCGAAATGCTCGAAAAAGTGACGCAATAAAAATTTAGAACTTCAGTTCAGTTAGAACTTCAGCTTAAGTGTGTTTTTTTGCTATCTTTTCCTTAATTTAGAGTTAAAAACTTATTTACTTGTAAGTGGTAGAAAAGAAGTATATTTTCTTCATTTCTGCCAAATAAAAATTTTCAATATAAAGAGTCATTGAGTTGTAGGGAGGGTTTAAAAAAGTTCAGAAACTTCTAACTGCTCTCCTGAAAATTGTGAAAAATCGACTTAAGCGGTAATGGCTTGAGGCCATATATATGAAGCGTTTATACGCCCCAAACTTGAGTATAACCCTCATGTCTGGTAAGCTGCACCAAAAACAACATTGCATCTGCTAGATAGAATTTAAACGCGTGCGAAAAAAACTTGTTTCCTACAAGTAGGAACAGCGAACTCATGAGTTATGCTCGAACATCGAAATATATCCTGAATTAACTTCTTTTATCGCTATTTTGACAACCAATGCTCGAATGAATAAGCAGCTGCATTACTCCCGTTCAAAAATTTAGATGCGATACTCCCTACACTATATGAATGCAAATTAGTTTACCCTCAAGCCTATCTCGGACAAATATAGAGATTCGTATATAAACCCAACAACACGAATGTGCTCTATCAAACCCTGTTTTTTCCTTTCCATAATAATTTACAGTCATCGGTACTTCTGTTCTTCTTATCCCGAATTTCCTTAAAGCCCGCACAGTATTCATAATCTCTTGAGTGCGTTTGTAAATTATGAAAAAAGAAGAAGGCAAACCATTCTTCGGCGATCCTTTAAAATATGATAATCAGCCAATTGGACACATTACTTTCTTACCGGATTGGATGTATGCGATTGTCAATATGAGGATGGCGTAAGACATTCACTTCAAGCTGAGTGAGCCTATTTAAGCATGCACCTTACTAAAAGCAACCACAATGTGAAAGACGAAGAGTAGCACATCTTTCAAAATACCCATCGTCCACAGATTCCGACTTTACAATTTAATTTAAAAAAAGTAACTACCCACCTGACAAGTTTACTTTTTCAAACATTCAGTCCTTTGAAAAGTCCTAATTTTTATCTACACATTTACCAACAACGCCCATCCACTAATAGTCGCAACACAATTAGTATTCCATTCAAAAGTGTCAAGTGCCATTGGCAGGCAATGAATTTCTAGCTGATATCGGCACTTAGTTCCAGTCAATCGTGTGCGAACCGATAAAGGACCTCAAATTTATTTCCAATTTGTCGCAGCATCCAACCTCCTGCCGACTCTGCGCCAGCATGCTTCAAGTGTACGACACAGGAGCAATTCAACGTCTGCATACACAGTCCGTTCGTGCCGTCCTGCTTCCTTACCCTCAATTGGCATTTTTCTTCTGTTTTATTAAATTAAAAGAAAATTGGCTGAGATTGCAAAAGCGAAGCAAACACACACAACGCTGACAAAAGGACCCAACGATGGGAACGGTTTTTTGTTGTTTTGTTTGCGCAATTATTCTAGTGGGTTTGGCCACCCACACCCGCCAGGAGGATTACCATCACCACTATTCTACCGCCGATATTCTTGAGGATAGTGATCCAACGGAAATGCAAAAATAAGGACGATATAGGGAAGCGAGGAACCGAATGGCAAATCATCCTATACGTTATTGCAGACAGTCGAGAGAGTGAATTGTGCATTAGGACCCGGCATCCTTTGGCAAATACTTGCACTCGCACCAACTGCTGTTCTAGCTGTCGACTTTAACTTTGATATGATGGCGGCGAGGGTGTTTGGAGTTTTTTTTTTTTTTTTTGTTCACCCCAATCTATCCCACCACCCACACCCACTTGGCTACTTGTTTTTATCCTCACAATGTTTTCACATTTTTCAGAGTCAATGGGTGGCGGGATGTACTAAAAAGGGATTCAACAAACAACCAGCCAAAGAGTGGTCGTCATCATCATCTGAATATAAGTGTGTGTGTGTTCAGGGAACAAAACAGGAAACAAGAAACTTGTCATGTCTTTCCGTTTTCCGCTGTGGGTATCCACCAGTCTCAATGGCACAAATGGCAAATGAAAATAAGAAATGTTGTTCCATCACCATCATCATGCTGATGATGGTTGAAGTTGAATCTTGGAAGGTGCCTTCCAGCCCGCTCCCTTCTAGGTGGGTAGGTGTTGGGGGATGCTATGTGAAATTTTGAATGCGTATTTAGATGACACTTACATCCGATTCGTTTATTTGTACATGAGTACCCCCTGCGAGTACAAATGTTGTTGGTAATTATGTTCTGTTTTAAGTGCGCGCTAGTGTCCTTTTCTTTCGCATTATTTATATCCTGAGAAATTATTTTTTTGTTGGTTTTTGGTTTCTAGTTGTTTATTGTGATATGGTCAAGGACTTTGAGCATGTTTGGGTTTTTTGTTTGCAATCCTGTTGGCGGATGTTTATTTTTGCAAAAGGACATACGAAGATAAAGCATTCAAAATGAATTTGGATAGTTTTTATGACGACATGGTGATGAGTTTAATTTAAAACAAAAAAATATGCATGATGAACGATTTGATGGATTAATACTTTTCGAGTTTTGGGTGAGTCTGGGAAAATTGATGGTGACTGCAGTTCTAAAGAAATCATGGAGGGTTGAGAGTGATGCTATTTTAGGTTAAAGTTGTTGGTCTTACTCATTAATTTAGCACCATAATAGGACGTTAGGTTTATACAGAAATTGATGGGCAAATTAAAACATGGGTTAGATTAGATATTTAGTAAAAAAAGTAATATAAAAAAATGGTTTGGATTTGAACCTTATCAGTAGTTAGGTGAGGAAGACTACACGCGAAGCTCATGCACCTTTGAACCAGGAAGGGGTTTTGTGATACCCCATTGATTTAAAGGGTGATCCATTAAGAGATATTTTTTTAAAAAATATACGAAATAACACAAAAAGTTCAAATACCGTGAAATCTTTATTATCAATCTCAAGAACCATTCTTGACATTCACTTTTTAAAGATAATCCCTTTCAAATGTTGGTCGCAACTGTGCCGTAGCGCGTCTATGTGGACGTTCCAATTTTCGATGACGCGTTCGAGCATATTTGTCGGTATCTCAGGAATAACATGGGCATGTTGTCCTCAAATGCTTCAATCCATAAACAACTTAGACTTTACGTAGCTTCAAAGGAAAAAGTCTAACGGGGTTATATAGCTTGATCTTCCTAGCCAATTCACCAGTCCAAAGTGTGAAATTAATTGTTCAACGAAGCGGTCTCTCAATATGTCCGCTGTTTCACGGGCTGTTTGGCAAGTAGCGCCTATTGAAGGAACCAAATATAGACAAGATCTCGGGCTTCAATTTCAGGCAAAAAATAGTCCGTTATCATGGCGCGATAACAAGCAGCTATTACAGTAACGTTGGAGCCAGCCTCATTTTTGAAGAAATACTACCCAGCGATTCCAGCGGGCCCTAAACCAGACCACACTGTTATTTTGAGTGGATGTTACTGCAGCTCTTGAACCTTTTCCGGTTATTCTTCGGCTCATATACGGCAATATGGCTTATTGACGTATTAATTAAGCCAGAAATGGGCCTCATCGCGCATTCTTCTTCTATTGCTCTCAGGGTTTATCAAAATATTTTTATGATTTGACAAAAAAAATTTTTTTTCTATTGCATATGCTATGGGGTAGGGTACAGAAAACGCCCCCAAAAAGTGGGCGGGGGTTAAAATGATCTATAGATGCAAAATGCTCAAATTAATATAAACAATGTTTTTGCGTGGAAAGTTTTTTTTCGAATTTCTTTAAAATTCTGTAAGGAGGGGGTTGAATTGGTAGCGTGCCACCCTGTAGTAGAGGTGGCACGCTAGTGGTCGCACTGCGACAGCTCGTCGGAATGGGGGGGATCTTTCTACTACCACCAATCTATAAATAATTATCGTGCCATGATCACTGTATGTATTCATCTTACCAGGTATTAAAAGCTTATTTTGCCCGTTTAAGCGATAGTACATCCTTATAAGGGAAGACAAGGTAAAAAAAAGAAGATTTTATAGAGAACAAAAAGGAAAAAGGGTCTAAAGAGATATATATCGATGTTGTTATATGTTAGTGGAAGATACTCTCAGGTAAACATTCTCCCAATAGGCTAGCCCGCCCATGATATCAACTGAGATTGAATCACCTTGACTATCTTGTGCCTAGATATAATAAATAGTCCCTAAAATGCTTCACATAGTTCTACTCACAAATCACTCCATCAAACCAAGTCTGAGTCAAAGAAAGAAGCAATAATTAATCGTTGGATTGGAACTCTGTGAGTATGGTGTTGGTGAAGGTGATGGGAAGGTCAGACGATGTTGGATAGGTCAGATGACGCTACGATCCTGTATCAAAATCCTCGGCATGCTTCTGTAGAATAAGTCAATACACTATAAGATTGAGGATAATGTTTCAGATAATGTTTTTCTTGACAAAACGAAGAGTTGAACAGAGTAGGTGGCGGATGAACCGAAAGCAGCGCTCAATCCCGTAGTGGATACTGATGGCCCCATATCTTAGGGTATTCTAATAAATTGGAACTGGCCTCCAGGTTGGTGGTTGTCCTTTAGGTTAACTACCCACTTATTTACAAAAAAAAAAACATTGTTACGAAGTAACCAATAGCCTCGGAATGTGCAGATATTACTTGACGACCCTGCTAAACGAAAAAAGGACAACGACGTTCGTCTCTGCACCTTGAATGTTAGAACATTAAACATGAGAGGTGCAGGCGAACAACTAGAGGAAGCCCTAAACTGCTACAAAGCAGACATTACTGCCATCCAGGAAATACGATGGGATGGGCCGGGCAAAAAGAGGATGAAAAACTGTGACATCTACTATGGACCGTGTTATAGTGAGCAGAAACAGCGACTATTCGGATGCGGATTTGTTATAAGTGCCAGCATTAGGCAAGAATTCATATGTTTCCAAGACATTAGCGATCGCATTGTAGCAATCCGCATCAAGGCCAAATTCGACAACATTAGACTTATATGCGCTCATGCACCGACGGAGGAAAAAGATGATTTAACTAAGGATTGCTTCTACGAGCTCCTTGACAAAACCTATGAGCGACTACCAAAGTACGATGTTCAAATCGTGCTGTGAGATTTTAACGCAAAGGTAGGAAGAGAAGACATCTTAAGCCGTATTGTCGGAAAATATAGCCTACACGACAACACGTCTGGTAACGGACCACTATAGCAAGCACACGGTTTCTTCACCTCGATATCCATATGGGGACATGGTGGTCTCTAGATCAACGAACAGTCAACCAAATTAATCACATTGCGATAGACAAGAGGAACGCATCCAGTATTTTGGATGTCCGAACATTTCGAGCGGCTAACATCGACTCGGACCACTACCTTGTTGTAGCCAAGGTAAGGATGCGTACATCCACCACGCCAAAAAAAAAAAGGGGAAATACAGAAGGCCTTCACGCAAGGCGTATCCCTTAACCTCTCGTTACTGACGTGCTAGGTTTCTCGCGGCAAGAAACCCCTGGTTTGACGAGGAATGCCGACAGATGCTCACAACCAAGAAGGAGGACTACAAGGCTAAGCTGCAGGTGAAGACGAGAGCTGCCATTGAGCTCTATAGGCAGAGAAGAAGGGAAGTTGAGACACAGTCGATGCTGGGGATATGGAAGAACCGTTTCTGCAGACTGTTATACGGCAATTGCGAACAATCTTCCGCTGTCAGGCAGAACGAAATATTTAATATTAGCATCGGCAGCGAAAACTGTCAATCACCCGACCTAAGTGAAGTGAGGATAGCAATATCCAAACTCAACGACGGCCTTCCCGCTGAGCTTTATAAAGCTGGCGAAGATGACTTGGTAAGTAACATCCACCAACTCATAAGCCAAATCTGGTCGGATGAAAGTATGCCTGAAGAATGGAACCTCAGAATCGTTTGCCCGATCCACAAAAAAGGAGACCCTCTGAACTGCGCCAACTTCAGAGGCATAAGCCTCTTCATCAGACAGATCCTATCTTTCGTAATATGTGAACGCCTGAAACCGTTTACCAACAACCTGATCGGCCCTTATCAGTGTGGTTTTAGGCCAGGAAAGTCCACAACCGATCACATTCTCACACTTTGGCAGATACTGAAAAACCCAAGAAGTGCAAATCGATACCCACCACCTATTTCTCGATTTCAAAGCCGCATACGACAGCAGTTATAGAGACGAACTATACAGAGCCATGTCTAGTTTTGGTATACCGCCCAAAATCGTCCGTTTGTGTAGGATGACTATGGAGATCAAGGTCGGAAACGACCTCGCCGACCAAAAAAGGATTTAAGCAAGATGATGCGCTGCCATGTGACTTCTTCAATTTGATTCTTGAGCGGATTGTGCAAAACTCCCGAGCCAACACCAGAGGCACAATTTTCCAAAAATCGGTGCAACTACAAGCATACTCCGACGATATTGAAATCGTTGGCAGACCTCAACGTAACGTCATAGTTACGTTTGGCTAAGAAGGCAATGGAGCTTTGTCCATCAACTTTATGGAAGATTTTGCGCAAAGTTCTTGGCTTACTATACCTTGCAAGATCCAGCTTGTGCAAGAATTAAAGCGAGACCATGCAATGCGTCGTGATTTTGGTGTATGGGCCGAAAATGAGATTGATCTCGATGCTGATTTTCATCGCAAAATTTTGTTCAGTGATGAGGCTCGGTTTTTGTTGAATAGCTACTTCAACAATCAAAATTGCCGCATTTATAGTGAAGAGAATCCACATGAGAGCCTTGAGACGCCATTACATCCACAAAAACTGCCTGTTTGGTGTGCTCTATGGGCTGGTGGAGTCATTGGGCCATACATCTTTCGAAATGATGCTGGAGAGTCAGTTACCGTTAATGGAGACCGGTATACAGCCAAGATAACCGACTATTTTGTTTCCGAATTGAATGGCATGAATGTGGATGAGATGTGGTTCCAACAAGACTGCGCTACATGCCACACAGCGCACGTCACAAATCGCATAATTTCGCGGAATGGACCTGTCAATTGGCCACCAAGATCGTGTGATTTAACACCATTGGATTATTTTCTTTGGGGATATGTTAAGTCGCTCGTCTATACCAATAAACCAGAAACGTTCGGAGACTTGGAAGGCAACATTCGTGGCTTTATTGCCGACATACGGCCCCAAATGCTCGAAAAAGTGGTTGAAAATTGGACCTCTACACCTCAATTTGAAAAAATATCTCATTTCTAACAAGTCCTCTTTTCTGCAAGTATATAGTGGCTTTGGCAAACTTTGGCATTTACTTTTTTATTTACATATCCCACCATGTTGATCATGAAGTCCTTATGTTAAATCTCGCATTTTTCTGTTTTCTTAAATCCCTTCCATAGGCAGAATCCTTAAATCACAATGTTTCATAATTCTGATCAATATAAAATCCGACCGTTGCCTTAAAACATACCATTCTTCGAAATTCCCTCCCATAGCCAGCCTATTCTTAATTCAAGACAAGAATTAAAATGCAGACCTTTCTTGACCCCTCTTTGGCCAGCTACCAAAACATAACAAACGAGTTGTTCGAAACCATTTTTTTTAGCTGGTTGTCCTTCGTTAGATATTTTAATTATCACTCCTGTGGTCCTCATTGCGAAAGCACCTCCTTTGTGTGTATATACCAATAAAGGACGCATCATTATTTCCATACCTACCCAATTCATAGCTCATTTACCTCAATTGGCTACTTCACTCTTACGTAACACCGATTCCGTAAGGACCCTTCAGGGTTGGTAAACCAATCACTCCTTAATTACAAAATCAACAACACCGATATCCCCCAAAAGTATACAACCGCACAACAAAATTAGAAATCAAAGTAAGACAAACCTCAACCGTATTTAATGAATTTCTCAACCAAACATAAGCACTTGACCATGTGCAGACTGGCCCCACCATATCAAATCAATTTCGCCCCCAGGAAGTCCTTATACAACAAAAATAATCAACCCCCGGCATACGAAAAATAAAAGCAACCCAAGAAAAAAGAAAATCCGAAACCAAAAATCAGTTGAACCTAAAGTCTCAAATCACAAGTGGAACGAAAATGAATCCTTGTCATTGATACATGATACACCCGGAACAGGGCGCACCCGACCGACCATTACCGCACAACCCCTGGCAGGTGAGATGAACTAAAACCAACAACATTTCTCTCCGGTAAGGGAGGCGATACCACATGCAGTTTGCGGTTTCGCCAGAAACCTGGTAGAGATACCTTCAAATGTCCACCCTTTAAATATTTTTTTTTGTTCCTTTGCATTGCATTGTCTTGCTTAAGGATCACTTTCATTCTTTTGTCTGTTTTAATTAAAATCTAAACTTACACGTTGCAATCTGTTTGTTTCTTCTTTGGAACCGGGTTGTCTTGGGATTCCTTGTTCTGAGCCCTGAAATGTTGAAAAATCCAACACAAAACGATAACGAAGGACTATAGTAAGAGTATTTGAAAGGAATCAACCGGAAAGGAGATTCGCCTTGTTATGGTAGTTGTTTGCTGTCACACACTTGCACTTTGATTAATTAATGATTACTTGGCGCACACAAGAAATCCAAGAGGGATAACTTTTTTTTTGTATCTGTAACTTTTATCGCGTATCTGCGACCCACTTTTGTGGGAATTCGGAAACTTATTTCACACGAAATCTCACAGGAAGATCCTTGAAGGCGAACCCGACACACCGAATGAAAGTTTAAAGATGCGAAAACTAATTGCAAACGGTAATTTGCACTTGCACTTATAATTACCGACAGGTAGTGAGAGCGAAAGAGCCTACTACGATAAGGAGCGGCTTTTCAGTGCTTAGATGATTACCTATGCGTTTGAAAATCACGACTATACAATCCGGCGAAAGACACCCTACAACACGGGGATAATATTTCGACACAAGGATCCTAGTGAGGAGGAACCGAATGAAAAAAAAAATTATCGACTGACGCGGTTATTCTATGCGAACGGGGCCAACGACCACGTACTTCTGATGCGACATCGGTGGCGACAACGAGGATCCTATCTCTCGAAATGGAACCTTAATGTTCCGGTATTGTGTTCTTGTTGCTCTGTAGTATGCCCGGGCGGCTCTATCCTTTCGGATAAGGGAACTTACTGGAATTGGACTGCACGCCCCCGATACGATAATGGGGGGTATCTCGGTATCTCGTGTGACACAATTTGGCAATATAAACAACCCTCTGTTGATTCAGCGAGGGGCGATATGTTCTCTTGTTGACCCGGTAAAGTGGATAAGGAGAAATGTCCTACCACAAGCATAAATTCCAGGACAACGCATAGCGGCCACATGGTATAGCCTGGAAGTTGGAGAAACATTTCATCTGTTGAACATTCACTGCGTGTATGCGTGCAAACTGTTGCTGTAAAAAGGATGCAGATTGGAGATTGCAAATTCCTTGAGGTGGTCCCTTTTAAGGAACGTTGTCTCGCCGTCATGCTGAACAGTTAATAATTGTAGGTAAATAAATCCTTTTCACCACACTGTAGGAGGGATGGGGCAGATCGAATGTCATTTTGTGACGCTCGGTAATCGGATGCGTCAGACGATGAGTTTATGTGTCTCGATAATGATCTATCTTTTCCACAAAGACTCGGTGACAGTCGAAGAGCATGCGTCTGAAAGGAGATGTGTGTGAATGTGTGTGCTCAACAAGTGCATCTTTTTTTGAAATTTCCGCGTTCACTGTGAGATTGAATTTGGGTCAATTTGTGTGATTGAGTTTGTCGTTGTTGTTGTCGCGCAGGAAAACAAAGCACAAAGTGCAATTGAGCAGAGTGGTGGAATGTGAATTGAGTTTTGTGCGGGGGGATGGGGATTGGGATGGATGCATTTGCGTTTTTATTTTTCTGAATGCGGATGAGGTCGTTGGACGTCGGATACTGTGTGTAGATATTGAGTGGTGTTGGCTGAATGCACATTTTTTTTTATTCTTGCTCTTCATCGTTAAGTGTATCCACAATATCGTTACGCTTGAGTGTATCTATTTAGACAGACATGACCTCACAGGCGAATCAACATGGGGGCAGTCATGACAATATTTTAGTCATAAGCCTGGCTTGTGGCATAAACTAAAACTGGTGGGCGGTCTTAATAAAGCAGTCATTAATTAAGCCCCAAGCGGAATTGACAAAATTTAAGTTGATTAATAAAATCTCTTCCTACTCCGGAGCTCTTCATTTGCATTTGCCTTATGAAGTCTGACTACTGGGACTCAGATAAATTCTTGCAGGAATTCGTAAGCGGAAGCCATGAGTAAGCTGTATACGTATTTTATATACTTTAGGGTGGGTACTTTATGGAGGTCAAGCTACAAAATTAAAAAAAATATGGAATGGACACAAAAAGAAATGATACTTCACCATGAATAGAGTTGCCACATTCAGTACATTATTTCTGGGATTTTTACGCTGGGATCCTTAAATATCCAATGCGGAGTTTTTTGACTAGGGGTATGTCGCTGTACAGCTCGTATAGGTCGTGGTTGAATCTTCGTCTCCATAGCCCGTCAATGCAAACGGGACCGAAGATTTTTCGAAGAATTTTTCTCTCGAATCGACCAAGGATTTCTCCATCCGCTTTTGATACGGTCCATGCTTCAGCGCCGTAGAGCAGGACTGGGATAATCAGGGTCTTATATAGGATCTCCTTAGTAGTTCGAGTGAGGGACTTACTACTAAATTGCCTTCCACCGAAGGCAGGAGATCCTGTATAAGACCCTAATCATCCCAGTCCTGCTCTACGGCGGTGAAGCATGCACCGTATCAAAAGCGGATGAAGAAATCCTTGGTCGATTCGAGCGAAAAATTCTTTGGAAAATCTTCGGTCCCGTTTGCGTTGACGGGCTATGGAGACGAAGATTCAACCACGAACTATACGAGCTGTACAGCGACATACCCCTAGTCAAAAAACTCCGCATTGGACGTTTAAGATTCCCAGCCAGACGTCGGACGCAGTAGAGGAAGACCTCGCCTTAAGTGGCGCGCACAAGTAGAAACCGACCTCAACCAACTTGGAGTGCGCAACTGGAGGAAGTTAGCTAAGGACCGGGCTAATTGGAGAGCATGTTGGTTGAGGCCCAGGTATTGTTCCATCGCAACTGATCGGAACTTTTATCGCGCTTTTCGAAAGTGTTTCAATGTAGCCCCATTAGGCGATGTCTCTAACCAAAAATTTATTTCTATATGGCCATTAAGACAAACCGACAAAGTCATTGTGAGAAGATGAGAACATTGATGCAGTGAGAGCTTCAATCTTGCAATCTTGGGACCTTCCGATCGTTCAATGCGGCTTTTATAACAAGTTTGGGATTGTGCCGAAACTTCCCTAGCCCAACTTGAATTCTCGGAGGAACTCATGGGAGGCGCTTCTCAAAAGCGTTTCTAGGACGCAGTTGTTAATTTTGATACATAGCTTGTAACATAAAGAAATAATTTTGATTAATATACCTTCAAGTATATTAATCGACTCAGCTAGCATTGCTGAGTTTAGCCATGTCTGCCCGTCTGTCCGTCCGTCCATCCGTACGTACGTCGCCAGTCTTTGGGTCTTAAATTTTAAGCAACAATGGTGAAATTTGGAACCCGTACGCCTAGTTGCTTCCACAAAACAAGTGTAAAAAGTTTTGAAATCCACCTGCTGCCACGCCCCCCTTTCAGAAAAACGTAGATTTCGTTCAAACGGTAAGGAATTTGGAAAAAGTTCAAAAAGCTTATTTAAAAACATGCTGGGAGATTTTAAAGCAAAAGAAGGAAGAGAAGACATCTTTAGCAGTATCGTTAGAAAACACAGCCTACACGACAACATGTCTGGCAACGGACTTAGGCTAATTGAATTCGTACACCCAGCAATGCCAAAAAGCCATTAAATCAGTCCAAAGTGATGTGGTAGGTTTCTCGCGCCCACCAGCAAGAAACCCTCTCACCAGTAAACATTTTATAATGATTGAGAGATGGCACTATAGCAAACCTATACTAACGGGTCCGCCAAATAACTTTTTTTTTTTTGAAAATGCTATCAACAAAGACTACTATATATTTATTTATTTATTTATTTTTATATATATTTTCTCAAATTTCTTTTTTTATTTGAAAGTACAATCCTTCCGGTTTATAATGGAAAATAATTTCATTCAAATGGCTGCTTGGCTGGCCATGCAATAGCCTACACGATCGGTCCAATTCTTAAGCACATTTTCGATTGTGTGCAGCTGTATTTCACCAATGGCTTCACGAATATTGTCCTTTAAAGCGTCAATTGTCTCTGGCTTGTCGGCGTAACACTTATCTTTTACGGCACCCCACAAATAATTGTCCAACGGTGTCAAATCGCAGCTCCGAGGTGGCCAAACGACATCAGCTCTGCGGCAGATAATGCAATCTTCAAAAACAGGGCGCAAAACATCGAAAGTAGCTTCGGCTGTGTGGCACGTAGCGCCGTCCTGTTGAAACCAAATGTTGCCAATATCCTCCTCTTCAATTTTTGTGAACAAAAAATCTTTCAACATGGCCCGATAACGATCGCCATTGACTGTAACGGCCACTTCTTGCTCATTTTCGAAGAAAAATGTCCCAATTATGCCTCTGGACTAAAATCCGCACCAAACAGTGACTCGTTTTAGGTGTATCGGCTTTTCAATGTATGCGTGCGGGTTTTCTGTGCCCCAAATGCGACAATTTTGCTTGTTTACATACCCGCCAAGATCAAAATGAGCTTCATCTTGAAAGATGATTTTTTTGGCAAAATCGGCATCTTCTCTAAGTCGATCGCAGGCCCACTTAGCGAAGCGAATTGGAAGCGAAGCATTGAATGGTCAGTTGGCTTTAACTCCTGAACCAATTGGACTTTGTATGGCGCCATCCCAAGGTCTTTATGCAAAATTTGTCTCAATGATGTCTCCGAAATGTTCAATTGTTGAGAACGACGGTGAATTGATGTTGATGGCGCTTCACGCACACTTTCTGCCACAGCAGCAATATTCTCGGGTGTACGCACTGTTTTTGGCTTTTCACGCTTTGGTTTATCGATGAGGATGCCAGCTTCTTTCACTTTTTTCACAAGATAACGAATATACGGAGCTGACGGTGCTTCTCTTCTTCCAAAATCCGTACGCAATTTTCGCACACATTCTGCAACATTACCATGATTTTCAAAGTAATGTCACAATATTTCCCAGCGTTGTTCGAGCGTATACACAACCATATTCGTTCAGCGGAAGGATAAAACTAATTATCTGTCGAATCAGACATGAGCTAAGTGTTACCATTCACGAAATAAACACTAGTTGAAAACAAAAACGTTAGATGGCGGACCCGTTATAATGCCCCGCTCATGTTTCAAACAGAGATATTCGAGACTTCTTGTGAATTCCCCTGTATTTTTTCAAATAAGTTGCCATTATTAAAGTCGCGTTCCAGGTGTTTGGTTAATTTATATTCCGAATGTGAGAGAAATGTTTACTAATTCAATAATTTGGAAGTCAGAGTCCGGGGCCCCGAGGCACTCCCCCTTCTGGCCCTACGGTAGCTACGCCACTGCTCATGGTGCAATGATGAATGCCTTGTACTGACGCGCAGGAGATCGGGTTCTCAGCGATAGCAACACCTAAATTATTTTTCACTGCGACCCTCCTCTAGCGATGATCTGACAAATCATCCGAATAGTATCAATTGTCAAGAAAAGCCTATCTCAACTCAGCCATTCGGTTCCGGTATAAAACAGTAGGTCTCGCCATCGTGTAAGAAGATCTCGTGCACACACCAATGGTTGTGAGAAAAAGTTAGGCCGTATGCACTAACGAGCCTGGAGCACCAAAAATGTTTTATAGCTCATATTGGTTCTTCATCACTTCCAATTTGATATCCTCGGAATTCTCCGCTGCCTTGTGGAAAAATTTTTTTTTTTTGAGTCGGGGATCTTACCACAAGCTAATCCTGGACCGCGAGTTATATACTATTTCCCACCTACCCTATATCGAGAGAGAATCCTATAACTACCACCTGATGACGCAGCCAATATAAGATAGTCAACTTCATACCTAAAGCCAAAAGATGTAACAACGAAATTGAGTCGCCACATCAAACACACCTTGATATGTTTTGAAAACTGATCGTCCTTATTGAAAGACGCTTTATTTTTTAAAAATGTACAAGGGATAGAAAAAAATCCAAAACATACCTCCAGACTCATTATTATGTATCAGCATTGAGATAAGGGTGATGAAGCAGTACATCATCCATTTCAACCGTCCACTAGGCTTACTTAAACTGGGGTGGAATCGACAAAGGTGATAGTTGATTGTCGCTTTGCTGATTGTCGTTTTTGTTTATCAACTCTTCTTTGCTCTGCGTAAAGCGATCACAAAAAAATGATTTGGAACGTCACTTCCTTGCCGACGCTGTCATTCCGAGCAGCTGATAGGTACAATTTTATTCGGTGTTTATATTGTGAAAAATGTAAGTCAACTCAGCATACTAAAATGTCAACAAAATACAATAAATTTGCATTTTTTTAATGACTGCAGCAGTATTTTCAGCCACCGTACTTTGACCCATTGGTGCAGTCCAATCAGCCCCAACTTGTTGAAGTTTCAAGACATTTGCTTTATTCCTCAGGTTTCTTCTTATCAGTTGGAAATCTTTGTAATTATTTTCTTCATTTTCCTCTCACGTCGATTATAGAATCCGACGGATGAACTGTATTATCCATCCGCAGGCTACATTATCCAACTCAGCTGATAATTGTCAAATAGAATTCATTGTGATTGTTTATTTGATTATTTCTAACATACACAAATATAATTTAGTGAAATGGATAGCATCGGATTTTTTATTCTACCGTTTGAAGATAAAACTGATTCCAGGGAAGAACGAAGGAGAGTAAGAAATATGGCAAAAGACATTTTTCTTCTGTCGGAGACTCAGTGAGTTAAAGTATGCTTGTGATAGTTGAATGACTTATATATTTTTTTTAGGTTTCTGAAACAATTCAGGCTGAATAAAGAAGCTTTTCAATATGTATTGGATGTCTTAGAAAGTCAAATGCCACCAGTAGCACGGTCTTCATCCCTCACTCCAAAATTCAAACTGGCGTCATTTTTAAGATTTTTGGCTGAGGGTGGTTACCAAACCGGAACTGGACAGGACTTCAACATTGAAATGGCACAGCCAACAGTCAGTGTTGTCTTTACAGAAGTGCTTGGTATTTTGGAAAAGCACTTATGTCCAAAATGGATAAGTCTGAGTATGTCGGAGGAGCAGAAAAGAGATGCAAAACTGGTTTTCTATGAAAAAATCTAGAATCCCGGGCATAACCTTCTGCGTGGATGGCACTCATATCAAAATTGCCAAGCCTGCTGGAGAAAATGCACATTTGTTTTACAATCGCAAAGGATTCTACAGTCTAAATGTTATGATAGTTAGTAGTTATTTATCTTGCCATGTATTGTAATTAACAAATTTCTTTCAAGATATGTGATCATTTGCATCGGATAAGGTGTATCGACGCAAAGTATCCTGGTTCTTGCCACGACTCGTTCATCTGGAAAAACAGTGATGCGTACTCTTATTTTAAATGTATTTATGATAGCGGAGACAGAAGTACAAGAATATTAGGTAAGCGGAAGCTAATGTACATACTATACACGTTCAACTATTACACAAAAATTCTTTTGCAAACAGGTGATGCAGGATACCCTCTGTCCCCATGGCTACTGACGCCGTTTAGAAGTCCAGATTCCAACACACCTCAAAGTAGGTATAACAAATACCATAGTGCAGGGCGAAACATCGTTGAGAGAACTATTGGGGTTTGGAAAAAATTGGTGCCGATGCTGCCTTGGGGCTCGACAACTTCACTATGCTCCCAAAAAAGCCTTGCAGATTATTAACGTGAGTGCTGCCCTGCACAATATTCGATTGCACTATAATGTACACGATGAAAACAATGAAGATGAATTTTCACAACCTCACGTATACATAGAGGAAGCCCAGCGAATACGGAATGAAATATTGCGAAATTTCACTTAAAACATATTTATTCATAAAAAAAAAAACAATAAAACATATCAGACCTCATAACCTTTTTAAATAAAAAAAGCCTTCTTGGCAACTTGCAAACATGAAAGGATGACGATTTAATCATCGAGTCTTTCTCCAATTTTGCTTAACTCAATTTGAAGAATCTTTTGCTTGAGTTGATTCTTCTCATATGCGTACTGTTCCATGCGTTGATTGTGTCTTTTCGTTTCTTCAACAAGCTCCTGCTGAATGGAATTTCCCTTCTTTTGGTGATCGATCAGGCGGTCTAGAGCCCGGTGTGTTTTCTTCTGGTGTTCGCCTATCTGATCCAATGCTTGAAATACCCTTTCATTATGAATTTCTCCAACACGTTCGTTGTGAGACGAAAGTATTTTCGAAATCTCCTCATAAAGCTTTTCTTGCATGTTTATTTGCCTCTCCAAAAGTTGAATTGGTTTTGGTATTCTTTTTGGTGTCAAATTATTGCTTATATTGAGATCACTCTCGGTTTCAGATTCAACTATTTCGTTGAATAAATCATTTGAATTTTCACTGCTAGTGCTGTTGAGTTTTCTCTTCACTGGCACACCAAAACTGCTTGCAGTAGGCACCCCTTCCACACAATCCTTTAAGCAAACAAGCTGAATTACTTCTTCTTCCAGAGGCGTGAAGAAGATTTCTTTATTTCGTCCACCCCCTGTTGCAGTTTTCTCCTGGTTGTTGTGTGCTAGCTTCTTTCTCAAGGCGGATTTGTGGTCCGACCAAACCTGAGAAGATATTTTGGTTAGCAACATTTAATTAAACTTGATTTGAAGTTGAACTAACCTTTTTCCATTCCGAAACTTCTTTAAATGGAGGCCCCAAGGAATTCATTTGGTTTTGTCCCAAAACAAAATGACAATGTCGGGTGCTTTCTTCGAAAAGCCCTTGGCAATGTCAGGCTCTGTTTTCATCAAATCCACCATCGACGTAAACAGCATGCGATTCGTTGTTTGCTTTCTTGAAATAAATCGAAATAAGTTTTTTTATTTGTTTTATTTTATTTAAGATTTTAACATACTTTTTATTACTCATTATACTTGTGAAAAGTAAACAAATTGGAAATAACAATTTTCAATATGTAATCCGTGACGATTTTACAACGGATTCGAAATGTCAACGTTTATATGAAGTGCGGATCGGATGCGTTTTCAATAATGGAATTATTTTACCGACATCTATTCACTTGCTTACCGACGTTTTCAATAATGCCAAACAACTCAAAATTAGTACAGATTCCCTCCGCAGTGCATCCGCCGGACTCAATAATCGACGTGACTATTTCCCACCTACCCTATATCGAGAGAGAATCCTATAACTACCACCTGATGACGCAGCCAATATAAGATAGTCAACTTCATACCTAAAGCCAAAAGATGTAACAACGAAATTGAGTCGCCACATCAAACACACCTTGATATGTTTTGAAAACTGATCGTCCTTATTGAAAGACGCTTTATTTTTTAAAAATGTACAAGGGATAGAAAAAAATCCAAAACATACCTCCAGACTCATTATTATGTATCAGCATTGAGATAAGGGTGATGAAGCAGTACATCATCCATTTCAACCGTCCACTAGGCTTACTTAAACTGGGGTGGAATCGCGACCTCCGTGAACGAGTTACTCGTTTTCGTAAAATGTGTATTTGGCATTATCGCATACGTGAACGTATATTCGTAAACGTAATTTGGCATCACCACTTGGCTGAACGGATGCCTAAACGTATACGTTCAATCTTAATGTCATTCGATTGGTTTTTAGTGTTCGTAATTTGTGTTGTGCGAGAAATAGTAAAGAAAAATGTAAGTTTAATTACAATAAATCTGATAATTCATAAATATGCATTAAAAAAACACATTTTTAGGACAAATTGCAACAAAATAAACTCCACACAGAAAATAGTATTGGCAGAATACATGAGAGATCACCCGAACATGGCAAAAAACTTACTTCCAAACACTTGCCAAGGCAAAGCTACTTCCATAAGAATGTGGGAAAGCTTGGCCTCAAAATTAAATACTGTTGGACCTCCTGTCAAAGAAGTAAAAGCGTGGAAGAAGGTTATAAAACTCTTCTTTTATTAAATCTCTACTTACTTTTTGATTGTTTAAGGTTTTTGCAGACCAAAAGTTCCAAACAAAAAAAAAACTATCTTTTAACAAAGCTTCGAAGAACAAAACAGGCGGCGGGCCATATGAAGAGAAAAATATCACGGAAGAAGAAAATTTGTTAATTGAAGCAGCTGGATTGGAAGCATCTGTAAAGGGACTTTCAAACGCTAAAACTTTTGGTAGTTCACAGTTGCCCGCCTCAGAACCTCATATTTTAACTGCAGCAAGAAGTACTGGTACCAAAGATTCTGTGGAGGATTCTCTTCGTTTGATACTGGGGGGCTATTCCGCAGACAGTCACAGCGAACAAAGCATTGATTGTCTACCAGCCAGTACATCTAAGACAGCTACAAAGTCGAGAAAAAAAACAAACAGCTAGGAGCAGTGATGACAAATTGGCACTCCTTGAAGAAAATATTAAGTTGTGATCCGAATTCCACAAAAGTATTGAAGGAAAGTTGAATAGATTGCTTGATATCCAAGAAAGAGTATTGGTTATGAAGGAGGAGAAGCACAAAAATTGTATTGCCGTGCAAGCAATCGAGCTGCAAATCAAAACTCTTCAACTGAAAAATAACACTGAAGAAGAATAATAATACAAACACATATGTGATACATGTACAAATATGAAATAAGTCGTGAATATGAATTGTGATTAACCGTTTTTGTTTTTTTTTTTATTTTCTATTTATCAATAATAGTGTAACTACATATAGATATTACTTAAGTTTCGTTAGCAAAAAATAAATGAATTTTTCGTGTTAATGTTATTAAATAGAGAATGTTTGATATGATTTCGTATGGTTTGTCCAACCTTAGTATGATGTGGGTTTTCTTCGAAATCGATTTGAATAGATTCCCGTTGAACACTTTCGTTAATGTTAAATGGGATTTTAAACTGAATGCATACATTATGTAAAGCAGTGCATGCGTTTAAAAACTGGACAACTTTTTCAGGTTGGTATCTGCCTCTTTTGTTATATCCTAAGATTCTCCAACGACCTTTAAGGATCCCAATTGTTCTTTCCACGATACAACGTGCCTTTGAGTGAACCTCGTTGAACCGAGCTTCCATAGATTCATTTTGAGGAGTTCTGTAGGGTGTTATACACCATGGTTCAAGTGGATAACCGGAATCACCTACATATTAACAAGTTACGTAACTAATATGAAAAATGAATCATCTTGTATTACTGACTTACCTAACAGCCAACCATTTTGATTTCCATTCAATTGAAATCTGTCCTCTAACATCCTTCGCTCTTCAAAATGTTTCCAAACAAACGAATCATGTGCAGCCCCTCCTTATTGTGCATTCACCGCATTTATGACATACTCATGATCGCAGATCTGTAAATTAATATAACATAAGTTATTGATATAATATGATTTTATTTATAAATATGAACTCACAATCATTGCATTTAAGCTATGGAAACCCTTGCGGTTCAAAAACATGTGTTCATTTTGAGTGGGTCGCTGCATCCCAATATGAGTACCGTCGATGCACCCAATGACTAAAATTCAATTTACAAGGGTGAATTAATAATAATAAAGCGTTATGCAAAAGATCAAACAATCTCACCACCCGGTATTTTATACTTTTGGAAAAAGTGTTCCTTACATCTAGATGAATTCGCCGGGAGGAATAATATGTGAGTAGGACATATATTGTCCTCAATTTCATTGATTAGATAGGAAGTTATTTTTGATACACTGCTTTGGCATATCCCAATAATATAATCACCTCCGAGCGACGGTGTGTTGGTATCCTCCACTCCCTAAAAGAGATAGTGTCGCTGCTATTTGCAAAACAGGAGGTACTGCCGTCGGTAATTGGACACAAGAAGTCCAGTTTCGTAAAAACATATTGAAATGCTTTTTTGTTAAAACGAAACCGCTTAATAAATCTATATAAAATACATCGTGTATATAAATTCACAAATATATTTCAATTTAACTCACGCTTTGCTTTGTAAGGATAGCGGATTGCTTTTATACCTTAGCTGTTTGCGAACAATTTTTTCATTATTGTCACTTTCGTCAGAAGAACTTAAGTAAAATAGCAACGTCGGGTCCATTAAAGCTTCTAAAATTATATTTTTAAAATATGAAAACTTTGATTTTCTTTGAGTTTCTTCATATGAAACGAAATTGTTTCTTCTGAATGACATTTATTTGAAGTTAAAACTATTAACATTTGAATTTTAATCTATTAGTCTGCTTCCACACGTTGACTGGTGAGTCAAGACTTTTTTCGAAGTTCTCTTTATTAATTTTCTTCCGTGAGTATCGCGCTTTTACACGACGACTTTTTCTCTTGACTCAAATTTGACATTCCTCTTTTATTCTGCTTGAAAAAAAAACACCAGCAACCGAACAAATATACGCAAGTAGCCGAAACTGACTCTCCAAGCAACGAAATTATATGAAGCAACATAATGATAACAAGAAGGAAGAGAAAAGAAAACGTCAAAAAGAGTCGCTGAAAATTTTGCCCACGACTCACGTCACAGGGCAAAATATTTTTCTTCTCAACTTTTCGAATTTTCTTTCTCTTTTGCACTCATGTGAGTCGTGAGTCGTGAGTCTACGTGTGAAAGCAGACTTACCCCCAAGGCAATCTCGACGCAACGGACGGTATCGACGCAGACGGTTTCGCGTTGAAATGTCAAAAACTCATCGAGCTTATGGGAACATGTATAAGTGGGCAATCTGAACGCCGACGCGACGCAATGGACGTTAGCTACACAGAAAAGTTGATTCAACTTCAACTTTCTTGCGCATCGACGCATTGGAATGTCAGTTTGAAAGCTGTCAGATGGTATGTTTGTGAGAATCTTGAGATTACTTTCATAGGTTATAAATAAACAAAATAAATTAAAAGTACTGAATTAATATTTAACAACTAATTAAATTTTCTTCTGTGAGAATTGAAAAACAAACCAAATCTTCGACGGCTAATGGTGAACTGTCAATCAAGTGACATCGCATCGCGTCGCGTCGTGAGCGTCGAGATTGCCACCACCACTCAAATCCTCACCATTTTTGACACTTCAATGCGAAACCGTCTGCGTCGCGTTCGTCGCGTGCGTCGAGATTGCCACCACCATTACAACTACTACGTCAAATCAAAAAATTACGTTCCGTGAGCATTCGTGTGACAAAATCTCAATACGTTCGTTCGTATGACGAATCACGTAATTGCTGTTCGTACGATTGCCGATCCGTTCACGGAGGACGCGATTCGACCCCTGGTCACTTGCTTCTCACGTATGGATTATCCTTTCCATCAAAGCTAAGTTGTTGTCAGCTTGTAGCTTATCCTACTTTTCGCGAACAAGTGCTTTTAATATGCTAAAATCTACCAACGACTTTAACAATATCCTATTGAATCTGAAAAGTCTCTTTAAAACACCCTAACAAGGCAATTAACTGCATGACTTGAGCAAAAACAAAAACTCAAGTCTGCAAGTAATACAAAAATAGAAAACCCTAAAAGAAGCCCCATCAAAACCACGACTTTATTTGAACGCCTTTTTTTACAACAACCACTACCCCCACACAGTCATCCATCAAAAGGATCAAATTTGCAAATAATGACATAACGGCTTTGCGTGAAACTAACATCTAGCAATCTTTAGCGTAACATAACGAAAATACCAACACGTAGGACCGACTAAAATAATTATTTTCATTCCACAGTCCTGAAGGCGTTGCCTATGTGCAGGAATGACGTGACAAGTGGGAGTTTTGAAATAACCCAAAGGACCAACAGTAAAGGACAGACGATGACAAATTCCATCTGCAAGGATACTAAATTAAATTTACCACCCTCCAACACAACCACCACATATCGGCTTTGGCGTGCCATCCCGATGCCCAATCCCAGCCGAAGAATGTCGCCGCGTGTATAAAAACACCGCCGCAGCAAAAATAATAAAGTTCAACCCTACACATAATCGGTAGGGGGTGTGTGGACCGCCCTACCATCCAACCTGTGTATACCGGTCTCGAAGGAACAGCCAACTTGAAACGGATTCCAGCGTTTGACCAGAATGCTGATGATGTTGATGATGATGATGATGATGGTGTCGTTCCATATCATGCGGCAATGGCGATGCTGACAGTGTCGCTGTAGGTGTAAGTGTAAGTGATGGTATGGCACTCTCGTCGGCTCTCGTGGTCCGGTTGATGCGAGACCTAGCAATTCCTATTGACTAATGACTCAATTTCACTTTGACATGGAAGGAATTCAAAATTAATTATTTTATACACCAAAATTAATCAACTCAACAAAAGGCGACCATTAATCACCTTATACCTGGTGGTGGATGGTGGATGCTGGATGTTCTGTTACTTGATGTTGGCGCGTCCTTGCAAGGCATGCTCGTCGTAGGTGGATAATTGTATTGCGACTATATCCGTTCGCCTTCATTCTTTGCCGTCACAGACGCGGAGCTAAATCACGTGAACATTTTCACAAAGCTTTAATCCTATTACGTGCAGGGCTTGCCTAGATTTACAGGTAGGTTCAGGATGGAGGTGAGAAATTATGTTGGTGATTTGCAGATTTAATCGATGGAGATTAAAGCAGGACTGGGTGAGCTTGTTGTAGGTGAAAAATCGTGAATAGTGAGAATTCCAAGTTGGGGAGAGTTGACAGTTTGACAGTTGAAGTGTTGGGAAATCGATAGTCAAGCATATTTAATCAGGGGATGAGTGTAATTAGTGAGGGAATTACCGAGATATTCAGTGATGTTCTTGCGGAGGTATATAAATTGTAGGGTATCAGACTGGCTTTGACTATATTGGCATAAAATAACGAAATTCTAGGCATTTAAGGGTCATGAAGCACCTTAAATCTAGCTATCTAAGTCATTTGTGTATCTGCGGCTATATCGTTGCCATAAATTTAGGTTCCTGCTGTTTAACGCCGATTTCGAAAAGCAAATTTGAGAAACCTTCATGGCAATTTTATACACCTGGTTTAGTTTTGCCGGTTTGCCGGTGCTTAAGGATAGTGATGCGATTATATGAGGACACAAGCGTTCTCACTCTAGCCTCTCACTATCAACTCCTACTCTCACCTCCACGCTGGTGACTGGAGATGGGGTATTGAACCCCTGTGGAAGGTCGTTGGTGTCAGCAAACGAGGGAGGGGGAGGAGTGTCCTCTCACTAAGGCAGTCACTCTCAGGCGGCAGCGGAGGAATTCCCTAGATGGAGTCAACGGTGGCGCCTACAGCTCCAGTTTGATCGAACTGGTAGTGAAATCCCTATATGAGCTGCTTCGACATATTTGAACACCAGGTCTAAAGGGATTTCCAATACTGAGCCAGGGTATTGGAAAAGAGTTGGTGGCGGAGGAGCCCTCAATGGGTCAACGGCAGCGCTCATACCCCAAAATGGGCTAGTGACATCGGGATTTTTTCCGGCCCGCTGTCCTAGGGTCAAAACAAGGGCCTGGCCTTCCAGGTTGGGGGTTGTGCTTTGGGTTAACTACCCATCCACTGAAAAAACTATTGTTACGAAGCAACCAATAGCCTCGGAAAGGACTGATATTATTGTTGACGACCATGCTAACTGAAAAAAGGACAACGACGTTCGTATCTGTACCTGGAATGTGAGAACATTAAACAGGAGAGGTGCAGGCGAACAACTAGCGGAAGCCCTTAACTGCTACAAAGCAGACATTACTGCCATCCAGGAAATACGATGGGATGGGCCGATTTGGAAAGAATGGACACCAATACTCCGGATCGCAGATTCTTCGATTCACAGCCAGACATCGAACGCAGTAGAGGAACCCCTTGCCTTAAGTGGCGCGCACAAGTATAAACCGACCTCAAGCAACTTGAAGTGCGCAATTGGATGCAGTTAGCTAAGGACTGGGCTAATTAAAGAGACATGTTGGTTGAGGCCCAGGTTCATTCCGGACTGTAGCGCCACTTAAGTAAGTAAGTTAGCAATGCGATAGAGATCAACCGATCTCTGTTCCGCATAAGCGAATAGTTTGATGTGGCCCTGATGTCAGCCCGGAATAATGTAGCCATCTTGCCAGGAACAATGTAGCCATCTTGGGAGGTACCAGCTTTCACCGTTCAGGTGAAATTGTACCATCGAGGTCGCTGCGGTCGATCACCGTTAGCATGATGTTGCCTTCGAGCACCTCAGTGATAGACTTGGATGTAGCGCGGACGGGCTTGGAGTGATTTTGGTTATTTTTCACTTTGGCCCGTTTGGAGACCGATCTATCGCTGTCGCTTGGACATAGTGTCCTTGCTGTCCACAGTGGCCACTCCTTTGGCAACTTTGGTTGCCCAGACTAGTTTGACCTGCTGCTTGGTCGTTCTATATTCTTCCAGAATCCTCTGAATAAATTCCATTTGTTTTTCCACTGCACTGCGTTGTCTGTAAAGTATTACGGGGGGTTGTACCGCGAGCTTGTAGCTTTGCAGTCAATCTTTTCCTAGATTTTTGTTAACTTAAGAGGAGCGGGTGACTGCGAGCTCGAGGCTTTACATTACTTCTCCGAGGAGTGCTTAAGAGACGGTGGGTGGGGTTCCAAACCCCGTAGAACCCTAAAAGTCACTCAGATTACTTACTTACTTAAGTGGCGCTACAGTCCGAGATGAACCTGGGCCTCACCCAACATGCCTCTCCAATTAGCCCGGTCCTTAGCTAACTGCCTCCAGTTGCGCACTCCAAGTTGGTTGAGGTCGGTTTCTACTTGTGCGCGCCACTTAAGGCGAGGGCTTCCTCTACTGCGTCCGACGTCTGGCTGGGAATCGAAGACTCTGCGAACCGGAGTATTGGTGTCCATTCGTTCTACATGTCCTAGCCATCTTAAACGTCCAATGCGGAGTTTTTTAACTAGGGGTATGTCGCTATACACCTCGTATAGTTCGTGGTTGAATCTTCGTCTCCATAGCCCGTCAACGCAAACGGGACCGAAGATTTTCCGAAGAATTTTTCGCTCGAATCGACCAAGGATTTCTTCATCCGCTTTTGATACGGTCCATGCTTCAGCGCCGTAGAGCAGGACTGGGATGATCAGGGTCTTATATAGGGTCTCCTTAGTAGTTCGAGTGAGGGCTTTACTACTAAATTGCCTTCTTAGCTCGAAGAAACAGCGATTGGCAAGAGTAATTCTTCGTTTGATTTCTGACAAGATGTTGTTGTCAGAGTTAATAGCGGAGCCGAGGTAGACAAAGTCCCGTAGTACCTCAAAGTTATATCTGTCAATGGTGACGTTCTGTCCAATTTGTCGATGTTGTGTGTCCTTTCGTGTTGACAGGATATACTTAGCCTTATACCCCCATTTACTGCTAAACCCATTTTCGCCGCTTCCTTCTCTATACTAGCAAACGTGGCTATGACATCTCGTTGAGTCCTACCAATGGTGTCAATATCGTCGGCGTATGCTAGTAGTTGCACCGATTTTTGGAAAATTGTGCCTCTGGTGTTGGCTCGGGAGTTTTGCACAATCCTCTCAAGAATCAAATTGAAGAAGTCACGTGACAGGTCCTTGCCTAAATCCTTCTTTGGTATCGAATGTGTCGTTGAGGTCGTTTCCGACCCTGATGGAGCAGCGAGAATTCTCCATTGTCATCCTACACAAACGGAGGAGTTTGGGCGGTAAACCAAAACTAGACATGGCTCTGTATAGTTCGTCTCTATAAATGCTGTCGTATGCGGCTTTGAAATCGATAAATAGGTGATGGGTATCGTTTTGGACTTCTTGGGTTTTTTTCCAGGATCTGCCGAAGTGTGAAAATTTGATCGATTGTGGACTTTCCTGGCATAAAACCACACTGATAAGGGCCGATCAGGTTGTTGGTAAACGGTTTCAATCGTTCACATATTACGGCAGATAGGATCTTGTAGGCGCAGTTGAGCAGACTTATGCCTCTGTAGTTGGCGCAGTTAAGAGCATCTCCTTTTTTGTGGATCGGGCAAACGATGCTGAGGTTCCATTCTTCAGGCATACTTTCATCCGACCAGATTTGGCTTATGAGTTGGTGGATGTTGCTTACCAAGTCATCTCCGCCAGCTTTATAAAGCTCAGCGGGAAGGCCGTCATTTCCGGCGGCCTTATTAAGTTTGAGTTTAGATATAGCTATCCTCACTTCACTTAGGTCGGGTGGTTGGCAGTTTTCGCTGTCGTTGCCAATATTAAATGGTTCGTTCTGCCTGATAGCGGAATGCTGTTCGCCATCGCCGTTTAACAGTCTGCAGAAGTGGATCTTCCATATCCTCAGCATCGACTGTGTCTCCACTACGATATTTCCTTGTTCATCTCGACAGGATTCTGTTCGAGCCTTGTATCCTTGGCTTTGACGTTTTACACTTTGGTAAAACTTGTGAACATCATTCCTGGAGTGTCGATGTTAGCCCCTCGGAATGTTCGGACATCCAAAATACTGGATGCGTGCCTCTTGTCTATCGCAATGTGATCAATTTGGTTGACTGTTCGTTGATCTGTGGTCTTGTGGATATCGGGGTGAGGAAACCGTGTGCTGGCTATAGTTACATTTCGTTCCGTAGCGAAGTCAATTAGCCTAAGTCCGTTAGCAGACGTGTTGTCGTGTAGGCTATATTTTCCGACAGTACTGCTAAAGATGTCTTCTCTTCCTACCTTTGCGTTAAAATCTCCCAGTACGTTTTTAACATCGTACTTTGGTAGTCGGTCATAGGTTTTGTCGAGGAATTTGTAGAAGCAATCCTTAGTAAAGTCATCTTTTTCCTCCGTCGGAGCATGAACACATATAAGGCTTATGTTGGTTAATTTGGCCTTGATGCGGATTGTTAGAATGCGTTCGATAATTTCTTGAAAACATAAGACTTCTTGCTTAAGTCTGGCACCTATAACAAATCCGCATCAAAATAGTCGCTGTTTCTGCTCACTATAACACGGTCGATAGTCCTCTTTTTGCCCGGACCATCCCATCGTATTTCCTGGATGGCAGTAATGTCTGCTTTGTAGAAGTTTAGGGCTTCCGCTAATGTTCTCACATTCCAGGTGCAGATACGAACGTCGTTGTCCTTTTTTCGCTTAGCATGGTCGTCAACATTAATATCAGTCCTTTCCGAGGCTATTGGTTGCTTCGTAACAATAGTTTTTTCAGTGGATGGGTAGTTAACCCAAAGCACAACCCCCAACCTGGAAGGCCAGGCCCTTGTTTTGACCCTAGGACAGCGGGCCGGAAAAAATCCCGATGTCACTAGCCCATTTTGGTGTATGATCGCTGCCGTTGATCCATTGAGGGCTCCTCCGCCACCAACTCTTTTCCAATACCCTGTATTGGAAATCCCTATAGACCTGGTGTTCAAATATGTCGAAGCAGCTCATATAGGGATTTCACTACCAGTTCGATCAAACTGGAGCTGTAGGCGCCACCGTTGACTCCATCTAGGGAATTCCTCCGCTGCCGCCTAAGAGTGAGTGCCTTAGTGATAGGACACTCCTCCCCCCTCTCTCGTTTGCTGTCACCAACGACCTTCCACAGGGGTTTAATACCCCATCTCCAGTCGAGGTACTAGCCACCCACCAGCCAGCAGCGTGGAGGTGAGAGTAGGAGTTGATAGTGAGAGGCTAGAGTGAGAACGCTTGGGTCCTCATATAATCGCATCACTATCCTTAAGCACCGGCAAAAGTCACTAAAATTATCCCAATTAATATTCGGTAGGTCCAGAAGACTTGTTGATGTTCTTGTAGCCTTGGAATTAATATGGACAGAGAAAAGATCGCTGTTATTAAAGTGTGCTCTGAGTTTCCTAATGCAGCAAAGATTGAGATCTTGTACTAGTTGTCTGGAACTGAAGTAAGAACTATAGATCGACTATATTGTAGACTCCCAAATCTTTTCATAATGAAATGTCAATCAGCACTGAACAAAAATAACAGAATAGTTCGACTTAAGTGTCCCTACATCAAAATAATGTCCCCACAACTCAAGCCCCCAAAACCATCATAAATCACAGAATTCTGTATTTTATTAATTTTCAAAGATTCCCATCACTCATTGGTGAATAATCGGTTCCAATTTTTCGATCAAATACCCCTCAACCAAGTAATCAATGGAAAATAATTTCCTTTTCAAGGAGTTCATCGCCGAATACTAATGCCCCCCAAAATCCTTTCCAGTCCGAAGCGACAACAAACATTGAAACGGTTTCAAAAGGATTCCGCAACCAACAATGATGCCCTTCCAGCACTTTTGCATAAATATTAATAATTATTTTTTTAAACCATCGCGAGCTCCAAAACACTTGCTACCAACAAACCCATGTAATCCCAGAAGGAATGACAGGGGGTGGCTGATGGCATTCATCTTGAAAGAAAATCTCAAAACACAAATCGCTGTGGTTGCAAACCTTTAAGTGGTCCTTCGTTAAGACATACGAACACTTAAGTGGGGTAGCGCACAGACGAGGACCAATAAAACATAAATAAATGTTGAAAAGTGCGTTTCTGCTGTACCCCGCGTTCGTCCTTGAAGCCATATATTTGGTCCTTTGTTGTATTTGGTTGTTCTATTTTCGTTCCTTTTTGTGTGTGTAAAGCGGCAAGGGTCCGATTGAAGGAAGGGAACGAATTTGTATTTTTTTTTTATTAATCTGCAAGTCTTATGAACCCTCTTCAAGAAAAAGCTGGCCCATCTTGTGCATCAAGTGGATAAACGAACTAGCGAAAGCAGGAAGGAAGGAAGGATTTTTTTAGGTGTACAGATATTAAGAAAAAAAATAATCCGCTATTTTATTGACTTTTTCCTTTGGTTCCTCTTTTGGTAGGTGCCATCAATCTTTTATGGAGTAGACCCCTTCGCTTTGTGTGGGTGTATGGAAGATATATTTTTTTTTTTCAAGGATCGAAATGGTTTGAGCCTTCAAGATTTTTTTTCCCGTCTGATGCCATCGGCGTTGTGTCGTTTTGATACCAAATAGTAGGGAGCAGGAGGATACCCAAAAAAGAGGTTAAGAAGACGACGCTAATTCTGATTTAATGTCTTTCCGCTCTTTCCTCCTGTGAATACATACACACAATTACGTGATGGGTTTCTTTTTTTTGGAGGACACAAGAGCAAAGCTACTTCGAATGAAAAGGAACAAAAATTGATTCAGAAGTAATTTCTTATTAAGATTAATGTATTTCCGTTTCGCCGTTCCTGTTTGGGCTCCAAGGAGCTGTACCTGTAGCATTTGGCTTTTCAGCTTCTTTTTGTAGGAACGTTATCCTTTTCTGGCATGGATTTTTTATTTTTCCTCTGCTGTGTACAGGATGACTCAAGTTGAGAAAAGGGAATAAACTTGTTTGTCAATTGAAGTATTATCTCAAGATGAGACAAGAAAGCTTCACGTTTACATTATTTAACTGGGTAAGTTGGGTGGGGTTTCGACAGTGACAGAAGAAAGCATATAGCTGCAGAAATGAAACGAGTCGAAAGTTGAGTCTTGGAAGGCAAAAGTATAATATTGCAGGTGGAGTGTTGTTGTTGGAAAATATAAAAAAACGGTCCTTGATTGGCAGCAATGCGTTGAACCTTTTTTAATAGTCTGCCAACTTTCGAGTGTACCTCGGTTCGCCGGGGAAATGGAATAATATGAAGTCAGCAAACCTGTTTCAGCAGGCTAGTTATAGAACAGATGGGGACTTAATATTTAGGTGGTAGAAAAACAACATTCTCGAACAGCGTTTCAAATCTTACTATACATCCAGAAAATATTAAAAAGGGGAGTCTATTAGTCACTAATTTTTTCAGATAAGTTAAATATGAATATTTTAACAACATTCAATCAATCCGTGGCAAACTTATACACATAAAGGGTGCGCCATCTTTTATATCGGCATATGAATGTTGAATAATTCTATGGAAATAAACAACCAATTTGGATATATTTGATATTTTTTTATTTAATTTGATTCTTTGCAATTTATTTGGACAATGAAGGGATTACCTATATTGAGCAAAGCAAAATGTGCCCGGTTTTGCTGCGTTTTTCATCACTGTTTCGGTCGTTATAGCTAACGGGTGATTTTTTAAGAGGCTTAGAACTTTTTAAAAAAAAAAACACAAAAAATTCGAAAAAATGAATGAAATATTTATTTGAATCGATAGTTTGAACCTTGCAATTTAATGTTTAAAGATAATTTCATGCAAATGTTGACCGCGGCTGCGTCTCAGGTAGCCCATCCGCTGAGTCCAATTTTGGCATACTCTTTCACACATATCGGCCGGTATCTCACGAATGAATGCATGGATGTTGGCTTCCAGTGCGTCAATCGAAGCGGGCTTGTCCCTATAGACATTAGCCTTGACATACCCCCACAAAAAATAATCTAATAGTGTCAAATCGCACGATCTAGGCGGCCAATTGACCGGCCCGAAACGTGAAATTAACTGTTCACCAAACTCGCCTCGCAATTGCGCCATTGTTTCGCGTGCTGTGTGGCATGTGGCACCGTCTTGTTGAAACCACATATGATGCAAGTCAAGAACTTCCATTTCGGGCAAAAAAAAGTTTGTTATCATCGCTCGGTAGCGTTCACCATTGACAGTAACGCTGCGATTCGCATCATCTTTGAAGAAATATGGCCCAATAATGCCGCCGGCCCATAAACCGCACCAAACAGTGGCTTTTTCGGGATACATTGGTAGCTGTTGCAATGCTTCTGGCTGATCTTCACTCCAAATGCGGCAATTTTGCTTATTTACGTACCCATTCAACCAAAAATGAGCCTCATCGCTGAACACAATTTTTCGATAAAAAAGCGGATCCTCGGCCAGCTTTCCAAGAGCCCATTCACCAAAAATTCGGCGTTGTGGTAGGTCGGCTGGCTTTAGTTCTTGCACCAGCTGTATCTTAAAAGGCTTTACGCCCAAATCCTTCCGCAAAATTTTCCACGTAGTGCTGTAACAAAGGCCTAACTGCTGGGAACGGCGCCGAATCGACATTTCGCGGTCTTCTGTCACACTAGCTGATACGGCCGCAATATTTTCTTCACTACGCACAGTACGTAAACGTGTTGGTGGTTTAATGTCCAACAAAGTAAATTTGGTGCGAAATTTGGTCACAATCTTCCGAATAGACTGCTCAGAAGGTCGAGAATGCCGATCATAAAATGGAAGCAGCACGCGATGAACATTTCGAACCGAGCACGAATTTTGATAGTAAAATTCAATAATTTGCAAGCGTTGTTAATTTGTAAGACGATCCATGGTTAAATTGCAAACCAAACTGAAGCTGTTTGACAGTGACACAAGGTACTAAACATACGTCAGCTGTCAAAACCAGTGTTGCCAAAACCAAACCAGCTAAAAAAATCACCCGTTATAAATGGTTGTCTTGTGCTCTTCAACGGCCTGGGGCTTGCTGTCGTATATGTATTTTGCTTTTCAAATTCAAACAGAATTCCAGAGAGGTTAAATAGGGAGATATGGGTCAGTCAATGTCGCCATTTTTTTTTTTTTTGTCAGCACACGTCCCGAAACTGCATTGTTTGAGATGCAGAGTGGCATGACGCATCATTCAGACATGTTTCACACGTTCGTTGACATACATATTGTGCCAACATCCACCGATATCTATTTTCATAAATTTCGAACGAAATTGTGAATAAAGAATGGAGCCTTAGCATCGTTTATCCGATCCACAAAAAAGAAGACCCTCGGAACTTACCAACTACAGAATTATAAGTCTCCTTAACATCGCCTACAAAATCTCATCTGCCGTTTACCAACAACCTGATCAGCCCATATCAGTGTGGTTTTATTCCAGGAAAGTCCATATTTGATCAAATTTTCACAATTCGGTGAATCGTGGAAAAAAACCTAAAAAAGTCCAAATCGATATCCACTACCTTTTCATCGATTTCAAATTCGCATACGACAGCATTTATAGAGACGGACTATACAGAGCCCAAACTCGTGCGTCTGTGCAGGACGACGATGGAGAATTCTCGCTGCTCCAATAGGCTCGACCTCGACATTACCGACACATTCGATACCAAAAGGAGGATTTAGGCAAGGAAACGCACTGTCATGTGGCTTTTTTAATCAAATTCTTGGGAGGATTGTGCTAAACTCCTGAGCTAACACCAGCGGCACTTACTTACTTAAGTGGCGCTGCAGTCCGGGATGAATCAGGGCCTCAACAAACATGCCTCTCCAATTAGCTAAGGACCGCCTTAGCTAACTGACTCCAGTTGCGCACTCCAAGTTGGTTGAGGTCGGTTTCTACTTGTGCGCGCCACTTAAGGCGAGGGCTTCCTCTACTGCGTCCGACGTCTGGCTGGGAATCGAAGAATCTGCGAACCGGAGTATTGGTGTCCATTCATTCTACATGTCCTAGCCATCTTAAACATCTAATGCGGAGTTTTTTGACCAGGGGTATTTGGCTGTTAAGCTCGTATAGTTCGTGGTTGAATCTTCGTCTCCATAGCCCATCCAAACGGGACCGAAGATTTTTCGAAGAATTTTTTTCTCGAATCGACCAAGGATTTCTTCATCCGCTTTTGATACGGGCTTCAGCGCCGCGCCGTAGGACTGGGATGATCAGGGTCTTTTATACGATCTCCTTCGTAGTTCGACTGAGGGCTTTACAACTAAATTGCCTTCTTAGCCCGAAGAAACAGCGGTTGGCAAGAGTAATTCTTCGTTTGATTTCTGACGAGATGTTGTTGTCATAGTTAATAGCGGAGCCGAAGTAGACAAAGTCCCGTACTTCCTCAAAGTTATATCTGTCAATGGTGACGTTCTGTCCAATTCGTCGATGCTGTGTGTCCTTTCGTGTTGACAGCATATACTTAGTCTAACCCTCATTTACTGCTAAACCCATTTTTGCAGATTCCTTCTCTATACTAGCAAACATGGCTATGACATCACGTTGAGTCCTACCAATGATGTCAATATCGTTTGCGTATGCTAGTAGTTGCACCGATATTTGGAAAACTGTACCTCTTCTGTTGGCTCAGGAGTTTTGCACAATCCTCTCAAGAATAAAATTAAAGAAATCACATGACAGCGCATACCCTTGCCTAAATCCTTTTTTGGTATCGAATGTGTCGGTGAGGTCGTTTCCGACCCTGATGGAGCAGCGAGAATTCTCCATCGTCATCTCCATCTCCATCATTTGGGCGGTATACTAAAACTAGACATGGCTCTGTATAGTTCGTCTCTATAAATGCTGTCGTATGCGGCTTTAAAATCGATAAATAGGTGGTGGGTATCGATTTGGACTTCTTGGGTTTTTTCCGGGATCTGCCGAAGTGTGAAAATTTCATCGGTTGTGGACTTTCCTGGCTTAAAGCCACACTGATAGGGGCCGATCAGGTTGTTGGTAAACGGCTTCAGGCGTTCACATATTACAGCAGATAGGATCTTGTAGGCGCAGTTGAGGAGACTTATGCCTCTGTAGTTGGCGCAGTTCAGAGGGTCTCCTTTTTTGTGGATCGGGCCAACGATGCTGAGGTTCCATTCTTCAGGCATACTTTCATCCGACCAGATTTGGCTTATGAGTTGGTGGATGTTACTTACCAAGTCATCTCCGCCAGCTTTATAAAGCTCAGCGGGAAGGCCGTTATTTCCAGTGGCCTTATTAAGTTTGAGTTTAGATATTGCTATCCTCACTTCACTTAGGTCGGGTGGTTGGCAGTTTTCGCTGTCGTTGCCAATATTGAATGGATCGTTCTGCCTGACAGCGGAATGTTGTTCGTCATTGCAGTTTAACAATCTGTGGTTCTTCCATATCCTCAGCTTCGACTGCGTCTTAACTACGATTTTTCCTTGTTAATATCGACAGGATTCTGTTCGAGCCTTGTAACCTTGGCTTTGACTTTTAGACTTTGGTATAACTTGCGAACATCGTTCCTGGAGTGGCACCTCTCTATATCCTCGATCGCGCGCTTTTCTTGCTCTTTTTTCCTCTTTCTGAAAAGCCGGTGTTCTTCCTTCTTCTCTGCCTAATAGCTCAACGGCAGCTCTCTTTTCCTGCAGCTTAGCCTTGTAGGCGTCGTTTTTGGCTGCGAGTCTGTCGGCATTCCTCATCAATCCAGGGGTTTCTTGCTGGTGGCCGCGAGAAACCTAGCACATCAGTTGCGGCTGATCTAATGGCCTGTTGGCATCGTTGCCATTGTTGGTGGTGTGTTGTGAGTCGAGAGGTTAAAAGATACGCGTTGCGCGAAGGTCTTGGCGGTCTCTGGCGATTGCAGTCTTTCGACATTAAATTTTTTCACAGTATTTCTGATTTTTTGGGGCGTGGTGGATATCCGCATCCTTACCTTGGCTGCAACAAGTCGAGTCGATGTTAGCCGCATCCGAATAGTCGCTGTTTCTGCTCACTATAACACGGTCCATAGTAGATGGCACAGTTTTTCATCCTCTTTTGCACGGCCCATCCCATCATATTTCCTGGATGGCAGTAATATCTGCTTTGTAGCAGCTTAGGGCTTCGTCTAGTTGCCCGCCTGTACCTCTCCTGTTTAATGTTCTCACATTCCAGGTGCAGAAACGAACGTCGTTGTCCCTTTTTTCATTTAGCAGGGTCGTCAACAGTAATGTCAGTCCTTTCCGAGGCTATTGGTTGCTTCGTAACAATGGTTTTTTTTATGGGCGGGGAATTAACCCAAAGCACAACCCCCAACCTGGAGGGCCAGTTCCAATTTATTAGATACCCCTAGGACATGGGGCCATCAGTATCCACTACGCCCCCATCTCTGTTCAAGGGGCCTGACTTACCCTTGAAATTCCTAGATAACCTTTTGTCCGAATATGTCGAAGGAGCTTATCTAGGTTCGCCTGGGACGGCAGACCGGGTATTCATTCCGCCTCGGCTGAGCTATTAAGAATAAATACTCCTGCCAACCGCAATTTCGTAGTAAAGCCCCATCACTCGAACTACTAAGGAGTTCCTATACAAGCATGGAACATATCAAAAAACTAATCCTTGTCTCATAGTAGCAGTTTTCATTTCAAGAACACCAGGCAAATTTCAGAAAAATTATCCACTCAGCTTATTGGTTGTTTACCGTTCCAAATGTCAAATTAAAACTGAAAAATATCACAGATACCTGATGGTGTCATCACAGATTTCCGAAATGGATATTCATGTGAAACATGAGAGGTCTTTCAAGTACCTAGAATGATTCCAGAAAAAAATTTCCTTGAACCTGGTAGAGACGTCAAACCTTTCGCAACTTAGATCCGGTCGATGATTACCTTCTCTGCTGCTTTTTTTTAATAAGAGCTTTCCTGGAAAATGAAATAATTGCTAAAATTCTATGAGAAGGAGGGTTTTTCTAATAATCTTTATCAAGCCAAAGCAAACTAATCTCAACCTTTAATAATTTTAAAGAAATCCAGTCTCTAAATAAATATCCAAACCAGCTTGATCCCTCTTCTGTTATTAAATAAAATACACCCATCTCTGGTCTCATTTTAACTGGAATTATAGCACACTCTACATTATTTGCCATAGAGGAAAATCCTTGTGCTAATTTCCTTTGGATTTCACCAGAAAACCAACACAACACTACCCCAACAAACATTTCATACATCTGCTGTTTATGGGCCACACATATCGTCCTCGCAGAGTAGTTTCCCTCTGCCCAGTAAAATTATGTTTTTCTATGTCCTTCCATATATTGGATTTCCTTCTTAAAGTATAGGCCATAAATAAAGTCTACAAACACCCACACATATGGTTACGAATATTGGCAGCAAACACTCAATAGACCTCAATTGGATTCGGCCACAGATAATCTTGACAAATTTCACCCTCATCTGTCTCTGTTCGAAAAAGGGATATCATTCAACAAGAGACGGTATGTCCTGAACAAGGAAAATTGCAAAAAAAAAAAACAACTACCTATCGTACATATACCAACCTTTGTTGGTAAGGAATGGATCTGCCATACCTACAACCATGTCTGGAAGGAATTCAGAACTCTGACATGACAATTTTCTCATATAGCCTGGTGGCAGTTTGAATGCACTTCCACACCTGTCACTCGGTGCCATCTTGCACAAAATTGTGCAACAAGTCAGACCTACAATGGATGTAGCAAGACAGACGATGGTACATAAATTAATTCATCTATCCAACCGAACGAGTCCTATGCGAAGAAAGATCCTTGAGATGTCATTGTTAATCTGCAAATATTTACTTTCACACTCTTGGTTGGGTTCTGTTGTCATCTTTGCCCATTGACTTGGTCTAATTAATCAAATTAGCTTGCTTCCCATCCAAAGGCAACTTGGGGGTGCTATGAAATTGGGTTAGCCACCCTTTATGGATGCTAATGGAAAAGATGATGACGATGACAACTAAGACAAGAACACTGTCACACTAAAATCTAAAATCTAAAATTGAAATCTCTTCTCAACGAGGTGTGCCATATGTGTACAGCATAATCACTGACATCATCATCATCATCATCATCCAGTTAGTTGTCATAGTGGTAGTAGTAGTCGTTGTCATACTGTTCATAATCATCATCGCCCACTTCCTTATCGTGTTCTAAGATAGTCTCTCAAGGAGTCGTCACACATCGTACCTTCCACCTCATCGCATGTATGACATCAGTCTGATTGCCCACTTGACTTTAATCGTGATGAAATTGAAAAAGGAGTAAATCAAGTTAATCTCTATCTTCATAATTACACACACATACACGATTACTTTCTTTCATGGGGATAGGAAGAATGGAAAGAAGTGCAAGCCTGGCTAATGGGAAATTTATAATAATTCCCAAGATATTTCACAATCCATTCAAACACATACACATACCCATAGATTATACCTTGAGATTATAGTCCTTTGAATCTCGAAGATGAGCCGTACACACAAAAAAGACACATATCCCAATACAATGGTAATCTCTTTAAGGAGCAACAAAATACCCTGCACTTGTGGCCATCCGTCCGTCCTTTAGTGTTCCGGACCCTATTTGCATATTTACAAACACCCAGGATCAGAGTCCTTACCAATTTGTTGAATAGACTCAGTAAGTATCCTCACGTTTATCTATTTGCCTTTTTTAGGGGTGGTCCGCCCGTCCTATCACAACAAACAACTTGTTGAGCCTGTAGAGAGCAAATTATTCTGGTTCGAGATACGCGCATGTTTTCGACTATAGCAAGGCATTTTGTATCTCATTCGGTGTTGACCTAGTTTTGTGCAGTGAGCTTCTATTTTTATGGTTGTGTGAGTAGTGTTCTCCTCCAATGGATAAGGGGAAATCTCTGGGGATTGCATTTTTGGAATAGCTCAGTGGAGCTCTCGCAAAATGGATGGTTAAAGAATATTTAATACCATGGCTCCTCGGAGGGAGTATTCGATATGTTTGTGATGTCATCGGTAGGGGAATGTATTTCGGACTAAAAGTATGGCGCCCCTATTTTAAATTCCAGGATTTCCCTAGTTGATAGGTTTGTCTTTCCTTTTGTAGGTGCCTCTGGTATGAAGAGGAGAAATGCAACTTCATACATCCTTTGATTTATGAATGTATTGATACCTACATCTTTCGTAGGTATTCATTAACCAAACTTGTTTCTACAGAGTTGGATAAAAATAAATGCACCCCTGCCATCAATTGGCTTTAACTTAATTGCCAGAAGCTAAACTACGATATCATAGGATTTTTTGTGGTTATCAATATATCCTTCGAACAAAATTTACGAAGGTACAACAACAACTCACTCTCAGTTTGTCTTAGGTCCTTTGCCTCCATTCCTTTCACACGAATGGTCGTCCAAAAATGTTCTACATGAGTTGCTGTCATGGGGCTCTTTCCATTTATTAAAATGTTGTTATCGAATGAGGTATGCACGTTATCGAAAGCATTTTGCTTTGTTTGAAATGAAACCCTGAAGTAAAATTTCATTCTGAAAATTATCAGAATGTACGACAACTTATTTTATTCAATGAAAATTATCATTCTTAATTCATATTGTTATCGAAAACTATTATCGAATATGTATGTCAGAATTGACATTTAATTACGCCATTTGTAAAACAAACAAATGGTTTCTTTGATAGAAATGGCGTTCTTATTTCTAGTCGAATTGATCTTGATCGAAGCTCCAGTAAGAAAGGAAAATCATGGATAACAGAGGCGATACCTTGCGCAAAGTTTCTAGTCACACACATCAATCATACACCAAAATATTTTTCATGGACGCAATTATCTGGCGATTCTATTGCATCGATTAAATCAAACTCCCTAGCACTAATTTATTAATGAAGACTTTTTCTATTGAAAAAAAATAATTTATCGGTAGCGTTCTTTGAAGTTATCGAACACATCTACGAACTGTCAAAATGTTCATTCTGACCATTCCTAGTAATGATTTTAGCATCTTGATTACATTTGAGAAGAGGCTCAACTTTTTTTTTACGAGCGGCATGACTGTCATAAGCTAGTCAGAAAGAAAACTAACCGCTTACTCTAGGACATTAATGTCATCGAAGAAAAGTAACCATCACTAAGAACATCCTGGCTACATGCATCAACATTAAAATTAAAGCAAACGCAAGTAAAACGAAAGGCAAAATGGCGACACTTCAAAAGTTAAACAGAGTTTAAGCTTAGGCATACATTTTCCGATTTCACACTATAAAAAGTGTGGTTTAACTAAGCCAAAGATAACAAGTGATTGTGAACAGGTCCCAGGCGAACCTAGATAAGCTGCTTCGACATATTCGGACAACAGGTTATCTAGGAATTTCAAGGGTATGTCAGGCCCCTTGAACAGTGATATTGGCGGTAACCGAAAGGTCAACGGCAGCGCTCAATCCCGTAGTGGATACTGATGGCCCCGTGTCCTAGGGGTATCTAATAAATTGGAACTGGCCCTCCAGGTTGGGGGTTGTGCTTTGGGTTAACTACCCACCCATGGAAAAAACTATTTTTCCGAAGCAACCAATAGTCTCGGAAAGGACCGATATTACTGCTGACGAGCCTGCTAAACGAAAAAAGGACAACGACGTTCGAATCTGCACCTGGAATGTGATAACATTAAACAGGAGAGGTGCAGGCGAACAACTAGCGGAAGCCCTAAACTGCTACAAAGCAGATATTGCTGCCATCCAGGAAATGCGATGGGATGGGCCGGGCAAAAAAAGGATGAAAAACTGTGACATCTATTATGGACCGTGTCGGATGCGGATTTGTTATAAGAGCCAGACTTATGCAAGAAGTCTTATGTTTCCAACACATTAGCGCACGCATTGTAAAAATCAGCATCAAGGCCAAATTCTCCAACATATCCCTTCATGATCCGACGGAGGAAAAAGATGACATAACTAAGGACTGCTTCTACGAGCTTCTCGACAAAACCTATGAGCGACTACCAAAGTACGATGTTAAAATCGTGCTGGGAGATTTTAACGTAAAGTTAGGAAGAGAAGACATCTTTAGCATTACTGTCGGAAAATATAGCCTGTCGTGTAGGCTATATTTTCCGTCTGGTAACGGACTTAGGCTTATTGACTTCGCTACGGAACAAAATGCCACTATAGCCAGCACACGGTTTCCTCACCACGATATCCATAAGGGGACATGGCGGTCTCCAGATCAACGAACAGTCAACCAAACTGATCACATTGCGATAGACAAGAGGCACGCATCCAGTATTTTGGATGTCGAATGAAAGTATGCCTGAAGAATGGAACCTCAGCATCGTTTGCCCGATCCACAAAAAAGGAGACCCTCTGAACTGCGCCAACTACAGAGGCAAAAGTCTACTCAACATCGCCTACAAGATCCTATCTGCTGTAATATGTGAACGCCTGAAAACGTTTACCAACAACCTGGTCGGCCCTTATCAGTGTGGCTTTAGGCCAGGAAAGTCCACAACCGATGAAATTTTCACACTTCGGCAGATCCTTGAAAAAACCCAAGAAGTACAAATCGATACCCACCACCTATTTATCGATTTCAAAGCCGCATACGACAGCATTTATAGAGCTGAACTATACAGAGCCATGTCTAGTTTTAGTATACCGCCCAAACTCGTCCGTTTGTGTAGGATGACGATGGAGAACTCTCGCTGCTCCATAAGGGTCGGAAACGACCTCACAAACACATTCGATACCCAAAAAGGATTTAGGTATGGCGATGCGCTGTCATGTGATTTCTTTAATTTGATTCTTGAGAGGATTGTGCAATACTCATGATCCCAACACAAGAGGCACAATTTTCCAAAAATCGGTACAACTACTAGCATTAGCATTGGTAGGACTCAAGGTGATGTCATAGCCACGTTTGCTAGTATAGAGAAGGAAGCGGCAAAAATGGGTTTAGCAGTAAATGAGGGTAAAACTAAGTATATGCTGTCAATGCGAAAGGACACACAACATCGACGAATTGGACAGAACGTCACCATTGACAGATATAACTTTGAGGTAGTACGGCGCTTTGTCTACCTCAGCTCAGCTTTTAACTCTGACAACAGCATCTCATAAGAAGTCAAACGAAGAATTACTCTTGCCAACCGCTGTTTCTTCGAGCTAAGAAGGCAATTTAGTAGTAAAGCCCTCACTCGAACTACTAAGGAGATCATATATAAGACCCTGATCATCCCAGTCCTGCTCTACGGCGCTGAAGCATGGACCGTATCAAAAGCGGATGAAGAAATCCTTGGTCGATTCGAGAGAGAAATTTCTTCGAAAAATCTTCGGTCCCGTTTGGATGGGCTATGGAGACGAAGATTCAACCACGAACTATACGAGCTGTACACCGACATACCCCTGGTAAAAAAAATCCGCATTGGACGTTTAAGGTGGCTAGGATTTTACACCAACACTCCGGCTCGCAGATTCTTCGATTCCCATGCAGACGCCGAACGCACCAGAGGAAGACCTCGCCTTAAGTGACGCGCACACGTAGAAACCTACCTCATCCAACTTGGAGTGCCCAACTGGAATCAGATAGCTAAGGACCAGGCTTATTGGAGAGGCATGTTGGTTGAGGCCCAGGTTCATCCCGGACTGTAGCATCGCTTAAGTGAGATAAGTAGGTTACTTAATACTAAATCTGTGTCAATGTCTCCCCGTGGAGGCTGAGAATTGGGTTGGTAGGTCTAAGCTACTTCAAAACCATACGAATAGTGCATAGGGCAGAAAATTGCATAGGCCTAGTGGACTGCTAAACCTTGTTTAGTAGTTTAAATCAGAAACAACGAGTATAAAATTGTCATGAAAGGTTAGGTTAGGTTGCAGTTAGGTGCACACTTAGACCATAATAGTCCGTTGTGGTACCACGTGGACTGTCGACTTTCCTATATTTGTTCGACTAATTAAAGAGCTTACTATGTAGCGTAGGAGGTTTGTGACATTGATGTTAGCCCACTCAAAGCTGTCATGATAAGCTGTAGGTTTCATTTGTCTTGTTGGCCTCATAGACATATGAAGAGGCATGGTTTGAGGACTTCTATGAACCGTTAATGCCTGATATTTTTTTTCTATTTCAGGCGATTTCAATAGATCATATTATATTGGTGGAATACCCAGCCCAACTATGAAAAGTCAAACCTTACAAATAATAATTACCTATACATATACCTGCCCTGATTAAACAGCAAATGGGAATTTTCGGGTTTCAATTTTAAATATAGACGCCAAGAAAGATTGCTTGTCATTTAGTTAAAATATTCACTGATTAGCCTACCTGAGAATGCACTCACTTAGTGACTGTCAAAACAGAGCCGCAACCGCACTCTTGAACAGCAAAAAAATCGCCTCTTTTTAGTTAAATTTATAGCCGCCAAGGTGATGGCTATATATTCTACAAATGAAAACAAATTATCATTACTCCTAGTGTTGGCTAGTCTTGTTTATCTCTGGGTGCCTTAAAAATTAAAATCAATTCCTCACCAGCATTAACAACCACGGAATATCCTTTTTTTATGGACACATCTTCTTAAAACTTTTCTCGTAGACCTCCATTAGAATGACAAATGATATAATTAATCGAAGGACTCGGCCACAATAGGAGACGGTGTACGCCTTTCCACCACAAATATCCTTCCATTAGGTAAAAACGAGAGAACCGCTCTAAAACCACCGTCTGCCCGGCTCATTGATATCAATTACCTCTTCAAATATTAAAGCATCCCTTAGCGAATACCTTATAAGTAACCGAAAAGGTAACGATAGAGTGCGCACAAGGATATGCAAACAGAGGAGGACGACAAGAAAGTAAAAAAAAAAACAACACTGGACAAGCTATCCCAAGCTCCATGACCTCATTTGCATCCTTTTGGCCCGCCCTTACCCGCCCGCTACACCTCACTCTCCTACGGCAATTCACCTTAATTATGTCAGGCTTAAAATTTAACTGCACTAGTTAAATCAACTTTACAACTCCTTTTTTATTTTCTGTGTGTTCGCTTAAAAAGCGAATCGCGAGTACCCACCCTGGCAAGGACATTACCGCCATCGCGTAATATTATGCTACACGAACCAACGACGATGACTATGAGGCAAAGGAAGAACCAGAGACATCTGAATAGACAATGAGAAGTCTTGTTATACCTGTGATGCACCTTCGGTGGTCCGTTCTGTTGTGTTTTGTTACAGTCTTCGGTTTTTTTTTCCTTCAAAATCGTCCTTCGCGTCAAATAGCAGGGAAGAGTTCATTTTAGCTTCTCCTGTGCGGGGACGGGCTGGGCGTAAGATGAAGAGGAAAATGACATAAAGACCCCCCAAAAACTGGGTTACAAAATTATGAGATACTTTCGAAAGCTATTTAATTATGAAATGAGACATGAGATAGAAAGGGAAGCACAAAAAAATCCATGAAAAGAAATTGCAGATACTTAACGTACTCCATTTTGGTGTAACGTATGGGAACTGGAGTATTGCTGTTGCTATAATGTTCTCATTGTTCCCGACTGACAGCGACTATGCTGCAACAATGGCATTTTGAATTTGACGAGTCGTTGTATTTTTTTTTTTTTGCTTAGACGAGGTACAAGGTGTACTTGATATTACTTGGACGGGACTGAGGATTGAGAAGTTCCTGGAGATAGGGGTGAGGCACATAGATTGAGGTGCTGTTGTGAGGTAGGGGTAAGTTTCATAAGTCTTATTATTTGCAAGAGTGCATTGTTACAAACACGTAATGAAGGAGGTAACTGGAACACCGGTACAATGTTTACGAGTTATGAGTTAATTAAAATCAAATGGAGGCAGGACTTTATCATTTGGGGACAAAATATCGCCCGGGGGATGGACGTGGAATGTGGTACTGGAGGTGGCTCAAAATTCAATTGTTTCGGGTAATTTAGTTTGGGTATTTGAACGAAATTAAGAAAAGTTGCAACCTTTAGCATGCAGTGGCATAATTTCGCTCAAATTATTTCATTTTGCTTTTTATCTTTTTTTTAACACCAAAAGATCTGTGTCGTGGCAAGCTTAGTATATAATGGGTGCTCCAAGTAGAGATACTTTTTTCAATATCCTTTTTTGACAGATCACGTGTGAGTCGTGTCATGTTATTTTTGTTTAGTATTGTTTGGCATTTCATAATGGAAAGACTTACGCGTGAACAACGTTTACAAATTGTTCAACTTTATTATGAAAATTCACGTTCTGTGAGGAATGTGTTTCGTGCACTTCGCTCAACTTATGGTCAACATAATCGGCCTACTGAGCGTACTATTCGCAACACCATCACCCATTTTGAGACCCAGCATTCATTTTGGATAATATTCGACCGAATAGACCACGTCCAGCACGCTGTGAAGAAAATATAGCGGCCGTAGCTGAGAGTGTACACGAAGACCGTAGAGAGTCGATTCGGTGCCGTTCGCAGCAACTCGGACTGACGTATGGAACGACTTGGCGCATTTTACGTCAAGATCTTAAATTGAAAGCGTACAAAATGCAGCTTGTGCAACAACTGAAGCCGCTCGACCTTCCCAAGCGACATCGCTTCGCTCTATGGGCTCTTGAAAAGTTCCAAGAAGATCCGACGTTTTCGAGGCAAATTTTGTTTAGCGATGAGGCCCATTTCTGGCTCAATGGGTATGTAAACAAACAAAATTGCCGCATTTGGGACGAAGAGCAACCTGAAGAGATTGAAGAACTGCCACTTCATCCAGAAAAAAACAACGGTTTGGTGTGGTTTGTGGGCCGGTGGAATCGTCGGTCCATATTTCTTTAAAAATTATGCCGGTGCGAACGTAACCGTCAATGGCGACCGTTATCGTGCCATGATAACCGACTATTTGATGCCTGAAATTGAAGCTCGTGATCTCGGCGACATTTGGTTTCAGCAAGACGGCGCCACTTCCCACACATCGCATCAATCAATGGACTTATTGAAAGAACATTTCGGTGAGCACATAATTCACGATTTGGGCCGGTCGATTGGCCACCAAGATCGTGTGATATCACACCGTTAGACTTTTTCCTGTGGGGATATGTAAAGTCAAAAGCTTATGCCGACAAACCCGCTTCGATTCAGGCCTTGGAGAAAAACATCACGCGTGTCATTAGCCAGTTACCAGTCGAAATGCTCGAACGAGTGATCGAAAATTGGACTCAACGAATGGACCATCTGCGACGTAGCAACGGCCAACATTTGATAGACATAATCATCAAAAAATAAATGCCAAAGAATGTTCTTTCAAATGATAATAAACATTCTCCATTAAATTTGAATTTTCTGTGTTTTTTTCTTTAAAAAAGTAGGGAACCTTGAAATGGATCACTCATTACAAGAAGCAGCGATTTGCCAAAGCATATCATATGCATCAACAATGTCATCAGCGCTCTCTCATTTAGTGCATTTGTTAGTGGGACACTAAAGTGGCGCTACAGTTCAGAATAAACCTGGGCCTCATCCAACATGTCCCTCCTATAAGCCCGTATCTTATCTAGCTGCCTCCCTCCAGCTGCGCACTTTAAATTGGCTAAGGTCGGTCTCTACCTGTGCGCGCCACTCTACTGCGTCCACCGTCTGGCTGGGAAACGAAGACTCTGCGAGCCGGAGTATTGGTGTCCATACGCTCTACATATTCTAGTCATCTTAAACCTCCAATGAGAAATTTTTTCGACTAAGGGTATGTCGCTGTAATTCTCCTATAGTTCCCTATTTGAATCTTCGTATCCATAGCCCGTCAACACAAACGCGACCAAAGATATTTCGAAGAATTGTTCGCTCAAAACGATCTTCATCCGATTTTGATACAGTCCATGCTTGAGCGCCGTAGAACAGGACTGGGATGATCTGGGTCTTGTATAGGATCTCCTTAGTAGTTCGACTTCTTAGAACGACGAAACAGCAATTGGCAAGAGTAATTCTTCGTTTAATTTCTGACGAGATGTCAGTTAATAACGGAGCCAAGGTAGACATCAAAATTAAATCAGTCAATGGTGTTGTTCTGTCCGATTCGTCGACGTTGTGTGTCCTTTCGTGTTGACAGCATATACTTAGTCTTACCCTCATTTACTGCTAAACCCATTTTTGCCGCTTCCTTCTCTATACTAGAAAACGTGGCTATGACATCACGTTGAGTCCTACCAATATCGTCGGCGTATGCTAGTAGTTGCACCGATTTTTGAAAAATTGAGCCTCTGGTGTTGGCTCATGAGTTTTGCGCAATCCTCTCAAGAATCAAATTAAAGAAATCACATGACAGTGCATCGCCTTGCCTCACTCCTTTTTTGGTATCGAATGTGTTGGTGAGGTCGTTTCTGACCCTGATGGAGCAGCGAGAATTCTAACTAGACAGGGCTCTGTATAGTTCGTCTCTATAAATGCTGTCGTATGCGGCCTTAAATCGATAAATAGGTGGTGGGTATCGATTTGGACTTCTTGGGTTTTTTCCAGGATCTGTCGAAGTGTGAAAATTTCATCGGTTGTGGACTTTCCTGGCCTAAAACCACACTGATAAGGGCCGATCAGGTTGTTGGTAAACGGTTTCAATCGTTCACATATTACGGCAGATAGGATCTTGTAGGCTCAGTTGAGCAGACTTATGCCTCTGTAGTTGGCGCAGTTCAGAGGGTCTCCTTTTTTGTGGATCGGGCAAACGATGCTGAGGTTCCATTCTTCAGGCATCCTTTCAACAGACCAGATTTGGCTTATGAGTTGGTGGATGTTACATACCTAGTCATCTCCGCCAGCCTTTTAAAGATCAGCGGGAAGGCCGTCATTTCCGGCAGCCTTATTAAGCTTGAGCTTAGATATTGCTATCCTCACTTCACTTAGGTCGGGTGGTTGGCAGTTTTCGCTGCCACTGACAATATTAAATGGTTCGTTCCGCCTGACAGCGGAATGTTGTTCGTCATCGCCGTTTAACAGTCTGCAGAAGTGGTTCTTCCATATCCACAGCATCGACTGTGTCTTAACTACGATTTCCTTGTTAATATCGACAGGATTTTGTATCCTTGGCTTTGACGTTTTACACTTTGGTAAAACTTGCGAACATCGTTCCTGGAGTGGCACCTCTCTATATCCTCGATCGCGCGCTTTTCTTGCTCTTTTTTCTTCTGTCTGAAAAGCGGGTGTTTTTCCCATCTTCTCTGCCTATAGAGCTCAATGGCAGCTCTCACTTTGTAGGCCTCGTTCTTGGCTGCGAGCATCTGTCGTCATTCCTCATCAAACCAGGGGTTTTTGCTGGTGGGCGCGAGAAACCTAGCACGTCTAATGGCTTGTTGGCATCGTTGCCATTGTTCTTCGACATTTGATGCTGGTGGTATGGTGTGAATCGAGAGGTTAAGGGATACGCGTTGCGCGAAGGTCTTGACGGTCTGTTGCGATTGCAGTCTTTCGACATTAAATGTTTTCACAGTATTTCCGGCTGGTTTGTGGTGTGGTGGATATCCGCATTCTTACCATGGCTGCAACAAGGTAGTAGTCCGAGTCGATGTTAGCCCCTCGGAATGTTCGGACATCCAAAATACTGGATGCGTGCCTCTTGTTTATCGCAATGTGATCAATTTGACCTTTCGTTGATCTGGAGACCGCCATGTCCCCCTATGGATATCGAGGTGAGGAAACCGTGTGCTGGCTATAGTGGCATTTCATTCCGTAGCGAAGTCAATTAGCCTAAGTCCGTTACCAGGCGTGTTTCGTGTAGGCTCTGTTTTTCGATAATACTGCTATAGATGTCTTCTCTTCCTACCTTTGCGTTAAAATCGCCCAACACGATTTTAAGATCGTATTTCGAAAGTCGCTCATAGGTTTTGTCAAGCAGCTCGTAGAAGCAGTCTTTCTTCTGTTTTCATTTTCCCCTCCGTCGAAGCGTGAGCGCATATAAGGCTTATATTGGCCAATTTGGGCTTAATGCGGATTGTTCCAATATGTTCATTAATGTCTTGAAAGCATAAGACTTCATTCCCAAGTCCGGCAATTATAAGAATTCACATTTTTTCATCCTCTTTTTGTCCGGCCCATCCTATCATATTTCCTGGATTGCAGTAATGTATCATTTGTTTGAGTTTAGGGCTTCGGTTTGTTCGCATGAACCTCTCCTTTTTAATTTTTTCACATTCCAAGTGCAGATATATCCTTTTTCGTTTTGCATGGTCGTCAGCAATAAAATCAGTCCTTTCCGAGGCTCTTGGTTGCTTCGTAACAATAGTGTTTTTTATCATGGGTGGGAACTCCCCCTTCCAACCAATTCACAAGAAGGCAAATTAGTACTAAAGTCCTTACTTAAACTACTATTGGCATCATATATAGGACCCTGATCATCTTATTGATGCTTTATGGCGCTGAATCGCGGACCGTATGTCGGCTTAAACATGAGTTGAAATTTAAAATATACCCTTTAAGGAGACATCCCAATCTGTTATAAAACTATGATTCATGAAGTCCTTTATGAAATCGATTGAAAAAGGGGCGCACTCACCTCACGCAGTAGAACGCCAAAACAAAGAACTTCATCGCTTCAGACTTTTCCCCCAAAAGTTTGCCCCTAAAAATGATTTAGTGCGAAACTAAATGCTCACAATGCTTTTTCGTCCTCCAACGATACAGTCAAAAGGATTTCCATCCTTTGACATTCGAGGAATACGTACAAATCTACCTCCTACGAACACGCATTGACGCTGAAGAAGAAAAGGAAATAAGTCTCATCTTATTAAAATATGCGGCAGACGTGCCAATAAACTTCAAACCTGTTAGTATCCTTAAAGTTTTTTTTCCTTTCATTGTGCAAGTTTCCATTTTTGCAATAGAAAGTTGCCCCCCCCCCCATAATATGTACTATATGTGTCTCGACGTTGCAATGTTATTTCTATCTTCGTCCTTGGAGTTGCAAAGTAACCTCTTCGGGGACTTGAGGAATATTACTCAATTCCCTGGTAAAGAAGTTTTACAAATACAAACTCCTGCTGCATTTATACAGATAGACTTTGAAATTTTGAAATACTTACGCAAGTTAGGGACTTTGGCGATTATGAAGAAGGACATAAACACCAGAATCAATGCTTTGAAGACTAGGGGGGTAATAAATCTGCAATTAGTAGGAAACAGCTTAGGCACTTGCCAAAACAAAGATTAAAACCTTTACGTAGATGTGAGTGAGTATACTCAATCAAATCAAAGCACAATCGCCTTAAAATGGTCACCGTTCCGCAATGATTTGCAAAATGAATCTAAGGATACCAGCATCCTGAATGTTGTGAATTTATAATAAGCAAACATCTTCTCCATTCATTGAATGCTTTCTCTCATGATGGTGATGTGCTGCACACATTTATCCTTGGGCAAGTCGGTGCACAAGGACTCTGTAGTACGACAGCGGAAGGATCCAATACACTTGTACATTTCAAGATGATGATGATGATCGTAATAATAATAATACTGCAGAATAGCAGTGCCCGACTCTTGCCTAGGATATGATGTTGTGGCATGTCCTTGTTGTTGTTGTTGTTGTTGTCGGACTGCCTTCGTCCCTTCTCGCCATTCAAATTGATTTCCCCAAGTGGATTTCAATGCGGCAAGGATTTTACTAAGGCGATTGCTCTTACCCCTTAGGTTCAGTTAGTTTCGATGGTTGATGGGGTTCGTAGTACGTACTCGGAGGAAAACTCGCAGCGAGAATGAACGTCACCCAGACGACACTCTGAAGAACCGAGGCTATATATGACGACGATACGTACGGGCCATGCCTAAGGGATTCCTTAGCGTCTGGCATCTCTGCCCTCCCTCGATCCGATGCAATTTTCTTCGTCTATTAGTCGATGAATGGCATCAGCGCAGCAGAATGGTGGCAGGCGAAATGGTTCCTAGAGTGCGAAAGGACTTCATGCTGCGAAAGAATGTGGGCTTAATCATGAGAATTTACTTGTAATAACATTTCCAACATGAACACTTCTGCTCCAAAGTGATTGCATGGAATGAGTTATGTATATGTATGTGTGTCGGGCGGTGGGTATATGCGAAACAATTTGCCAATATGTTTTCTTAATTGCGTCTCTTCATGGTCATTATAGACGACGAGGCATTTACGTGTATTTATGAGGATCTCGAGAGGATAGGAAATCCCGTTAAGTCGTTGGTTACGTTTGTGGATGCGGAGCTAATGGGTTGAGTTGATTGCATTCTGTAGACGATTTGATTAGATTTTTTGTTGTTGTCGATTTCTCTTTCTTCTTGTGTAGGTGTGTACGATTGGACTTTAATTCAATTCTGTTATGGTCGAGAAGAGAAGTAAGAGTTGTTGTTCAAATGGGACGAAAGAAAGCCGGATAATTTGACTTAGGAATAGCCTTATCGACGATTGAGATTTATTGTCAAGAGTACCTTCTGTACCAATTGAGAATCCTTGTGAAAAGTTCCTTATGTAAGGATTTATAAGATCTAGATACATACACAGTCTGGCTTATACAAGGTGGCGCAAAAGTAATCCTCCTATCAGAAAATGCTATAAATTTTGCGATTGGCCCCTAATGTCAGTTCTGTTTTGACATTTGTGTAGTAAACACATGCGAAATACACGTTAATAAACAATGTTACGCTACACTGCTATTTATTTGAGCAATAATCGGTCGGTGACTTTGGCACAACGTGAATTTCGTCGCAGATTTCCTAGCCGTCCAACGCCTACTGGTGAAACACTGCGACGTTTAGCCGCTCGCCTCGAAGAGACTGGCACAACACGAGATGCTGCCAGGCGTGGCAGACCCCGGAGTAGCCGTTCTGCAAAGAATATTGCTGCTGTAGCCGAAGATGTCATGGAAGCTGTCGACATCGACCAGACGACGTGCCACGTATCAGTCGACGGTCTTTACAGCGAATTTTGGTACAATTTTTGAAGATGTTTCCGTACAAAGTCCAGACGCTCAAGCCATCCTTAATCACCACCAAGAGGAAGATGATTTTTCATCAAAAATAATCATGAGTGATGAGGCCCATTTCCATCTTAGCGGGTACGTAATATAAGCAAAATTTACGCTTCTGGGGCACTGAAAATCCGCATGTAACCCACGAAGAGCCATTACACCCGCTCAAAGTCACTGTATGGTGTGCTCTTTTCGCTGGAGGAGTCATCAGACCTTTTTTCTTCGAAGACGTCGCGGGCCAAACGGTTACTGTGAATGGTGAGCGCTACAGAGCAATGATCAACGAGTTCTTTTTGCCGCAACTTGATGAATTGGGATTGGAAAACATGAGGTTCCAACAGGACTGTGCAACGGCACACACTGCACGTGCCACAACCGATATCTATGCTGAAGGATGCATTTCCCGGGCGCCTAATCTCCCGTTTTGGCGATTTGCACTGGCCAGCAAGATCGCCTGATTTGACCGCTCCAGACTTCTTTTTGTGGGGCTTTTTGAAGTCGCGGGTTTATGTCAACAAGCCTCAGACTCTTGCAGCTCTTAAAGACAATATCCGTCAAGAATGTGAGGACCTATCGCCGGAAGTTTTGGCCAAAGTGATGGAAAATGCCATAAAAAGGGCTCAAATGACAATCAACTGTGGCGGCGGCCATTTACATGACATCATATTCTCGACTTGATTTAAAAAAAATTAAAAGACCAAATAAAAATAATCCAGAAGAAGAATTAAAGTTTTTCATTTTTTTTTAAATTACAGCCAAAAAACATCGGAAGGTTATTTTTGCGCCACCTTGTAAATAAACCGGGTTCATAAACAATTTTCATTTTGTGTGCATTTATACCAAAAAGCCATCATCGTCAGAGTCCAAACCAAGCTAGGAATACCCCAATACCCACCATCGATTCTATATTCTCGTTACCGGGGTTTCGTTGAGAACTTAATTAATTAACCTGCCTCTCCAATAAGCCCAGTCCTTAGCGAACTACCTCCAGCCAGTTGCGTACTTCAAGTTGGTTGAGGTCGGTTTCTACTTGGTCTGACGTCTGGCTGGTAATCGAAGACTCTGCAAGCCGGAGTATTGGTGTCCATTCGCTCTACACATCATAGCCCAATACAGTGCTAAGTCGCTGTACTTAAAAATTGTAAAATTCAAGTGAGAGACATTCATGGTGTCATCTCAAAAATGAGGTTGAAAAAGTCAAACGGCAATGCAAACCCTAAATCCTGTTTGGCATAAAATTTTTCTATAAGGTCATTGCCGAAACTTATGGAGCAGTGATCTCCATCCTTATCCTGCGCAGACGGAGGAGTTTAAGCGGTGTACCAGAACTAGACATGGCTCTATATAGCTCGTCTTTCTAACGGGTGATTTTTTAGCTGGTTTGGTTTTGGCAACACTGGTTTTGACAGCTGACGTGTGTTTAGTACCTTGTGTCACTGTCAAACAGCTTCAGTTTGGTTTGCAATTTAACCATGGATCGTCTTACAAATGAACAACGCTTGCAAATTATTGAATTTTACTATCAAAATTCGTGCTCGGTTCGAAATGTTCATCGCGCGCTGCTTCCATTTTATGATCGGCATTCTCGACCTTCTGAGCAGTCTATTCGGAAGATTGTGACCAAATTTCGCACCAAATTTACTTTGTTGGACATTAAACCACCAACACGTTTACGTACTGTGCGTAGTGAAGAAAATATTGCGGCCGTATCGGTATCAGCTAGTGTGACAGAAGACCGCGAAATGTCGATTCGCCGCCGTTCCCAGCAGTTAGGCCTTTGTTACAGCACTACGTGGAAAATTTTGCGGAAGGATTTGGGCGTAAAGCCTTTTAAGATACAGCTGGTGCAAGAACTAAAGCCAGCCGACCTACCACAACGCCGAATTTTTGGTGAATGGGCTCTTGGAAAGCTGGCCGAGGATTCGCTTTTTTATCGAAAAATTGTGTTCAGCGATGAGGCTCATTTTTGGTTGAATGGGTACGTAAATAAGCAAAATTGACGCATTTGGAGTGAAGATCAGCCAGAAGCATTGCAACAGCTACCAATGCATCCCGAAAAAGCCACTGTTTGGTGCGGTTTATGGGCCGGCGGCATTATTGGGCCATATTTCTTCAAAGATGATGCGAATCGCAGCGTTACTGTCAATGGTGAAAGCTACCGAGCGATGATAACAAACTTTTTTTTGCCCGAAATGGAAGTTCTTGACTTGCATGATATGTGGTTTCAACAAGACGGTGCCACATGCCACACAGCACGCGAAACAATGGCGCAATTGCGAGGCCGATATGTGTGAAAGAGTATGCCAAAATTGGACTCAGCGGATGGGCTACCTGAGACGCAGCCGCGGTCAACATTTGCATGAAATTATCTTTAAACATTAAATTGCAAAGTTCAAACTATCGACTCAAAAAAATATTTCATTAATTTTTTCGAATTTTTTGTGTTTTTTTTTTTAAAAAAGTTCTAAACCTCTTAAAAAATCACCCGTTATATGCTGTCTTATCCGGCTTTGAAATTGATGAATAGGTGGTGGGTATCGAATTGGACTTCTTGGGTTTTTTTATTCAGGATCGGCCGAAGTGAGATGATTTGATCAGTTGTGGACTTTTCTGTCCTAAAATCACACTGATAAGTGCCGATCAGGGTGTTGGTAAACGGTTTCAGGCGTTCACATATTACGGCAAATATGATCTTATAGCTGATGATGAGGAGACTTATGCCTCTGTAGTTGGCTCAGTTCAGAGGGTCTCCTTTTTTGTGGATCGGGCAAACGATGCTGAGGTTCCATTCTTCAGGCATGCTTTCATCCGACCAGATTAGGCTTATGAGGTGGTGGATGTTACTTACCAAGTCATCTCCGCTAGCTTTATAAACCTCAATGGGAAGGCCGTCATTTCCGGCGGCCTTATTAAGCTTGAGTTTAGATATTGCTATCCTCACTTCACTTAGGTCGGGTGGTTGGCAGTTTTCGCTGTCGTTGCCAATATTAAATGGTTCGTTCTGCCTAACAGCGGAATGTTGTTCGTCATCGCCGTTTAACAGTCTGCAGAAGTGGTTCTTCCATATCCTCAGCATCGACTGTGTCTCCACTACGATATTTCCTTGTTCATCTCGACAGGATTCTGTTAGAGCCTTGTATCCTTGACATTGACGTTTTACACTTTGGTAAAACTTGCGGGCATTGTTCCTGGAGTGGCACCTCTCTATATCCTCAATCGCGCGCTTTTGTTGCACTTTTTTCTTCTTTCTGAAAAGCCGGTGCTCAATGGCAGCTCTCGTCTTCACCTGCAGCTTAGCCTTGTAGGCCTCATTCTTTGCTGCGAGCATCTGTCGGCATTTCTCATCAAACCAGGGGTTTCTTGCTGGTGTGCGCGAGAAACCTAGCACATCAGTTGCGGCTGATGTAATGGCCTGTTGGCATCGTTGCCATTGCTTTTCGACATTCGATGCTGGTGGTGTGGTGTTAATCGAGAGGTTAAGGGATACGCGTTGTGCGAAGGTCTTGGCGGTCTCTTGCGATTGCAGTCTTCCGACATTAAATTTTTTCACAGTATTTCTGGATTGTTGTGACGTGGTGGATATCCGCATTCTTACCTTGGCTGCTACAAGGTAGTGATCCGAGTCGATGTTAGCCCCTCGGAATGTTCGGACATCCAAAATACTGGATGCGTGCCTCTTATCTATCGCAATGTGATCAATTTTGTCAACTGTTCGTTGAACTGGAGACCGCCATGTCCCCTTATGGATGTCGAGGTGAGGAAACCGTGTGCTAGCTATAGTGGCATTTTCTTCCGTAGCGAAGTCAATTATCCTATGTCCGTTACCAGACGTGTTGTCATGTAGGCTATATTTTCCGACAGTAATGCTAAAGATGTCTTCCCTTCCTAACTTTGCGTTAAAATCTCCCAGCACGATTTTAACATCGTACTTTGGTAGTCGCTCATAGGTTTTGTAGAGGAGCTCGTATAAGCAATCCTTAGTTATATCATCCTTTTCCTCCGTCGGAGCATGAGCGTTCGCTAAAGTCTTGGAAACATAAGACTTCTTGCCTAAGTCTGGCACTTAATACAAATCCGCATCCAAATAGTAGCTGTTTCTGCTCACTACAACACGGTCCATAGTAGATGTCACAGTTTTTCATACCCCATCTCCAGTCGAGGTACTAGGCACCCACCTGTCACCAGCGTGGAGGTGAGAGTAGGAGTTAATAGTGAGAGGCTAGAGTACCGAGAATGTGCTTAATGAAATACCCTCTAGTGACGAGTATTCCGCTTTAAGTTTACATCTTACTACACAAATGATAGTTGCCTCCATTTGCAGGAGTTATAGGGTGATAGTCGTGATACATTCCTTAAAAAAATAAGTTTCTGCGTTTTGAAATAAATAAATGTTAAAACGTATGTGCACCAACATTTGACAACATTTCACATATACAAGGTGGCGCAAAAGTAATCCTCCTATCAGAAAATACATCGGAAGGTTATTTTTCCGCCACCTTGTATCATCCCATATTTCTTCCTCTTCCCAAAACACAAACGTGTAAGTATCACAACATCAAGGATTCCTCCAAACAATTGCCTCAATGGCCACTACATCATCCGATTTGAGATACTGTAACTTTTCTGACATTCCTCATAAGTCAAGGATTTGTGGCGCTGTATCATCACGTTGGGGTGGCTCTTTTGCATATTTTCAAATATTATTCTTCCATACCTTCGCTCTCCTCCGTTCGGCTTTACCAGGCTTTTCATTGTTTTGGTAGCTTTTTCTCCATTTTTTATTTAGCTTACCCCGTTGGATTATTTCAACAATTTTCCATTCAAAACTGATGCCCATCGAAAAGTTTCTGCGGTTGTCATTTAGCTCTTGTAACCACTTAACATTGAGAAATGTCTTTGTTTTGGACTCCATTTTTATTTTTCCTGTTTTCTGTTTTTTTTCTGTTTGTGGATTTCTGTTTTCAACCGGTTTTCTGGTATTCTATAGAATTTGCAACATTTTTGGCGATGCATTCTTTTAAATGCAACAAAATCTGATGAGAGGATAAATCAAATTAATGCCTGGTGGTGCTGCTGAGAAAAGGAGGACCCTTTACACAAAATGGAAAAAAATGTTTTAAATTGCAATGGCGAGTGTTGAATGCCACATTGTTATGCTTGAAAAAAGTTGTCCTTTCAAAGGAAATGTAAATAAATATTTTTAACAGAAGGAATTTTTTTTTGCAGCGTGATAAGTGGGAATGTTTATAGGTGGTCCCTCCATTCAATAGGACAATTTTTTAAATTGTTGAGCATTTGTGAAAATACTGAAGTACTTGGGTGGTGCAACAGACAGAGGTGAAACACGGGCTCAACTTATAATAAATTCCCCTTTAATGAATCAAGGTTCACTTCATCCAATTGAACACTCTAAAAATATTGAGGCCGTTCCTACTTATCTGCGCCACCCTCAACATCATCGCATTTTGGAGAATCATTTTGTCTGGCTTTAAAATACCTAAAAAGGGATGAATTTGACAGACTTTGTTGTGTAAGGTGCACGGGGGGATATCAATCAATACCCTAGCTCCAGGGAATTTTTATCGCTATGGAGAGTTTTGTGAAGGAGTTGTACAAAAACGGTCATTCGGCGACTGTACCGCGTAAACGATTCTGAAATATTTAAACTTAACAAATCTCTCACTCGAAAATGGGTCAGAAAGTTTGAAGAGACCGGTACAACACTGGAAAACCCAAATCAGGACGACAAAGATCAAAGAACGGTAGAAAACTTTGAAGTCTGTTAATCAGTGTCTTCAGGACGATCCGAACCATAAAATGCGTAAGTGCGCAAATGCTTTAAATGTGCATACACCATCATTACACCGGATATTTGCACAAAGACCTTAATCTACACCCCTATTAAATTCAATAGGTGCAAGAATTAACGTCCCAGGAAGTCAGAGGATTGTCTTTGAAAACCAAGCTATTAAGCGCTTTTTAACTATTAGAAGTTGGCAATCGTTGAAAGCGCTCAATTGCCTGGTTTTCGAATGAAGCTTAATTTCATCTAAATGGAAAGTGACCTAAAGTGTGTGGGTGGAAAATGCGTTCGAGCGAGATACCCGCGTTCACACGTGACTGGTCAGACTGTATTTTAACACTCAAATCGGTTTTTCCGTATCCACTTGTTACTGTATCCTAGGAAAACCACACCACAGTGGTTCCCCCCGTAGGCCAAAAGGTGAAATCTCAAGGTTATGTTTATTTATTATTTTGTATGAAAATGTTATCTCTAGTAACGAGACAAATAAATTCCAGTCATCTTTTTCCTCTAAATTGTTTTCATTATGGTAAGATCGATCATGCAAGTTGTGTGTTTTTTCAATATTAGCAAAGTTAAAATTTTCATTTTTTGCATTTAAAATCACGTAAAATATATTGTTTTTTAATAACAACTTTTGAAATTTAAGTTATGGAACCGGGAGAACATGGTATGTTGATTATTTGTGTATATTTTTTTGTTTGAAATACCTCTCTTTTTTTTGTGAAAGCCGTTGCTCGATTGAGGTGTAATATGATTTTTGTGTTTTTTTGTTGACTTTCAAAAGTACATAACTTCTGTGCCCCTTGCTTGCCCCTAACAAAAGTTACATATTTAGTTAGGCAAAATTATTACCTTTCAAGCCGTATGAGTCACTTTTTGCGAAAATATGCTAAAATGTAAAAAATCGAACATTGATTGGATAAAGAAATTTGTTTTTATTCACTTTTAGAATCCACCAAAATCTTTCAACGACTTGATATATTTAATATTTGGCGTAAGGTGAGGAAGGTTGGAGATGCTTCCAAGCATAAAGAAACTTTAGAGATGTTTTTAGAAGTCTATAACTTAGAACATTGTGATGATTTAGTCAAAAAGATTAATGTTCTATGCAAGTCCTTTTTAAAAAGATGGAACAAATCTTCAAGAAACGAGAACTTTTTTTTGACAAAGAACGATGATTGGCTTAAGGCCACAGAAGACTTCCGCTATGAGAACAATGGTCCATGTACGAGTAGGTCGCAAGGTAGGCCAAAAAAAAACATTTTTAGAATGCACTTCTAGAACAAAAAGAAGACGTATTGCAAGCATTGCATCAATAGATCCAGATATAGCCTCACCTTTAAGAAATTGCGAAGACACAGATATATTGCATAGAAAAACGCTTAACGTGAATGACGCTCTAAAAATATTGGTTGAGGCTAAGTTGTCTAAAAAACAATATGAAGTAATAAGGAGTGTGGTGAATGCAAAAGTTTTAAAAGCAAAACAATATTGCTATCCGGATCCGGAAACAGTAACAGTAAGTGATTCATTCGCCGAGGTTACTCTTCAAGTGCTTTTGAATCATACAGCAAAACGGATTGTCGAATCGCAAGGAGAGGCATTAAAAGATTTTCAAGGTGATTCCTGTAATTTAACGCTGATTGGAAAGTGGGGTTTTGATGGCAGCAGCGGACAATCAGAATACAAACAACGAATCAAGGCTGAATTTAGTGATAGTGACATGTTCATAACATCGTATGTCCCCCTTCAACTTTTTAAACAAGGAAATCCTGACGTACCCAAACAAATTGTATGGCAGAATCCTCGCCCTGGATCCACCAGATACTGTAGACCTGTGCGTTTCCAACTTAAAAAGGAAACTGAAGAATTGAGCAGAAAAGAACAAAAATACATTCAAGATCAAATCGAGAAATTGTCGAGTACTATTGTTACTGCTTTTGATCATAATATATTAGTAAAACATGACCTTAAACTAACAATGGTGGATGGAAAGGTGTGTAATGCCTTGACGCATACCTCATCACAGATCTGCTACATTTGTGGAGCCAAACCTTTTGCCATGATCGATATTGAAAGTTCCTTGCAAAGAAACATAAATATCGAAAGTTTGGATTTCGGTATATCACCATTACATGCGTGGATACGTTTTTTTTGAATTTTTTATTCATTTAGCGTATAGGCTTGAATTAAAAAAATGGCGAACAGGCAAAATTGAAAAACCTCTTTACGAAAACCAGAAAAAACGTATTCAAAAAGAGTTGAGGGAAAAAACTGGTCTCAATATTGACAAGCCTAAGCAAGGTGGGGGGAACTCAAATGATGGAAATACTGCTCGGAGATTTTTTGCGAACCCTTCCCTTTCTTCTGAGATAACTGGAGTAAAACAATCAATAATAGAGAAATGCGCAGTTATATTAAAAACTTTGGCCTGTTGCTTTGCCATAAACGCCAATGCATTTGAAAAGTATGCATTAGAAACCGCCAAGGAATATCCATGGTATCATATGCCAGCTTCTGTACATAAGGTGCTTATTCATGGGGGGCAAATTGTCCAACACGCAATATGGCCCATAGGGCAGTTAACTGAAGAAGCTTCTGAAGCTAAAAATAAGGAAGTAAGAACTTTTAGAGAAAAAAATACGCGGAAAATTTCAAGAGTAGCCACCAACACTGATTTGATAAATAGACTGTTCCTTTCTTCGGACCCACTTCTATCTTGAAAAAACTGAAAAATCAAGTTAACCTAAAGACGTGTTAGACTTATTGCACTAACAACTTTAATAAAAATATTTAAAAAGTAAAAATAAAGACTTTATTTATATATATTCAGTGTTATTATTAATTTTGACCGCTCTTCCCATATAAATGAAACCACTGTGGCCACGGTGTCAATCCTGGCCAAGCATTTTCTGTCAATCAAACATTTGCCCCGACTGCCTATGTTTGATTGACCGCGACGAATCCGAAAACCGAATTACCCGAGCTACGATGGAGAAGATTGAATAATCAGAAGGAAGGAAGGAGGGCGCCGCACTTTCTCAGAAGCAGTGAGCTTACTCCAGCGTTGGCGGAAAAGGGCCGTCTTCTCTTGGCCATCGAACCTAACTTTCAATGTTGCGAGTTTGTTGGATGGGTGTTTTTTTGTCCTCGCCTCTGCTACTCATCCATCGCTCCCTCGTTAGGTGGGTGAAATAGGAGAACGTCTACTCCGTGCCTTCGAATTTTGTGTGTTTGTGCCAAAAATACGGCTTATTATAGCTCGACAGGAAGGTCGTCATTTCTAGCAGCTTTGTTTAGCTTAAACTTAGCTATCGGGAGGCTGGTATTTTTCGCTGCCGTTGCCAATGTTGGCTACGCTTACACCGTGGACTATATTTGGTCCGGCACTAAATAATTTAGTCTCAGAAATGTTCTGTTTACGTCGTACATGATTAAACGGTTTTTCTCAAGATCAGCCCCAATGGCTACGTTTTCACCGTGGACAATAACCTATAATAACTGTTAGTATACCATTTCATATAAATTTATGATGACATCTATGCGCAAAGTAGAATAAACAGGTCACCTAGATAAGTGGGCTGACCTAAGCAATTTAGTACTTGTTCGAGGTGCTTACGCCGATGGGACTTACACCAAATGTAGGCTTAATCCCGGTTAATGTCCACGGTGCAAACGTAGCCATTGAATGGTTAGTTCTGCCTGAAAGCGGCAGGTTGGTCGTCATCGCCATTTAACAGTCTGCAGGAGTGGTTTTTCTTTATTCTCAGCATCGACTGGCTGAAACAAGGTAGTACTCCGAGTCGACGTTAGCCCCTTGGAATGTTCGGACATACAAAATACTGGATGCGTGGCTCTTGTTTATCGCAATGTGATCAATTTGACTGCCATACCCCTTATGGATATCGAGGTAAGGAAACCGTGTGATGGCTATAGGGATCCGTTCCTTCTTCTTCTTACTCTAAAAGTATAAATTACCGTATCATGGATTGTTTACAATTTCCAGGACACTCATTCTAATACAAAAGTTTTCAGAAACCATACAAAATACAGACTGGTCACTCTATAGAAAAACTTAAGTCAATAAGTTACTCTTCACCACCTTAGAACAATCCAGCAATACTGAAGAATTGGACAGCCTAGTGGCACCCTTTTATTGGGGAAGCATTTTCGCTAAGGTCCAGGTTCATCAAGGACATCTTTGTCAATAGCGTTGCATTGCTTGACTCATTTTTGGCTTCGTGCATCCGTTTGAATTCCTAGTCAAGCTTCGGGTTTTTTTGCTGCTGAGAAAGAGAAACCCAGCACAGTAGTTGTTGCATGTTGTCAGTTGATGTCATGTTGACAGATGCTGGCTGTCTAGTAATAATCGATAAATTGAGCTTTTATATGCGACTTGGGACTTTTTTAAAACCTCCCGAAATGTAAATTGAATAACCCTGGGATATCCAAGCCTTGAACCACACCTATTGCGTCCTATCAGGTTACCTTATAGGCGATGTTGAGAAAATTTATGTCTCTGTAACTGGCGCAGTTCAGAGAATCACAAATTGTATGGATTGTCAAAAGTTGTTCAGATTCCAATGATTCCGATATATGAATGACAACTTGGTTTTTTTCTTTGACATAAGCTGCTATCGTTATGGTACTAGTCGAGAGATTGAGATAAACGTGTCATGCAAACATCGGGAAAGTCTCCGGAAATTGCATTCTCAAAGTATTTCGTCCTTATTGTGGCGTCTTGGATATACGAATCCTTAGTTTTTTCGCAACAAGGAAATTGACCGAGTGGATGTAAGTCTCTCCGTCTATCCCAACGTGATCAATTTGATTGACCGTTATTTGGTTATGAAATTGTCAAAATGTCATTTTATAGATGTTCAGGTGAGGAAAATATGTCCTGGCTATATTGACGTTTCGTTCATTGTGCTTGCCGTCAGATGTTTTTTAGGTTAGAAGCGCTTCTACTTTCCTAATGTAGCTAATAATACTTTCAGCCGAAGATTTCCTCAGTTCTTCGGGACTTAAAAATTCCCTGAAGAAAGATTCCCTTCTCATACCGTAAAGGGCCGAGCATTCACATATGATATGCTCGGCTGTTTCGTCTTTTTCTAGACATAGTCTGCACTCCGGTGAGTCGACTAGACGCATTTTGTTTAGGTGATATCGCAGACCGTGATGACCAGTTAGGTAGCCTACTAAGTTTTTGATATTGTGCCTGCGAAGATTTAGTATCTTATTGACATCTGATTTGAAGGGCTCAATAGCTCTTTTGGCCTGTCTTAGGCCTGGGATGTTTCCCCAGTATGAAACACATTTGCTTTGTTCCCAGTTTTTTATGACCAGATTTATGGCTGATTTGGGGATTGCAAAAGGATCGTAGTAACTGACAAACCATGGCAAAGTGATCCTTTTTCCCACCATATCATCGTATTTCCTGGATGGCAGTAATGTCTGTTTTGTAGCTCGGGTGTAACTTTCCTGTTAAACGTTCTAACATTTCAGATTCAGATATTAACATCGTTGTTCTGTTTTCATTTAGCATGTTGGTCAACACTTAAGTCAATCCTTTCCGATGGTCTTGGTTGCTTCATAACAAAAGCTTTTTTTACAGGATCTGGCTGTA